>JAOYRS010000020.1:1585000-2289216 GCA_032432895.1 Dryadula phaetusa
GTACCAGAACAGAGAAATAAAAATAAGTTTTAAATACTATCATTTCCCCGAGTGGAAATTTAATCCACAACCAATTGCACCATTGCGCCACGATGGTCATATATATATTTGATGGATATATATATATATATATATATATATATATATATATATATATATATATATATATATTTATATATATATATATATATATATATATTGAAAATTTCCCAATAGGGATGATAGGATTTTGATAGCACACACAGCCGCCATCTTGGTTGTTTAACATTTGAAATTTATGTTGTTTTGTGTTCAATAATGTTTGCCATTTAATCATGAACAAGTTCACGTTACCTCAACGTTTGGAAATTATCCAAATTTTCTATCAAAATTCGAGAAGTATTGTCTCTAATCAAAGAGCATTTCGTGCTAAATATGGTCGTCAGGGTGCACCGTCTGAGCTCGCTATACGTCGCATAATCCAAAAACTGGAAAGTGAATATTCTTTGCACGATAGTAGACTGAAGTGTATGAAATCGATGCGGACGACATTTATTTTCACCAAGATGGTGCAACATGCCACATTGCGACCGTCACAATGGATTTATTGCGTGATAAGGTTGGTGAGTCGGTTATTTCTCGCAACGGTCCTCATAATTGGCCAACAAAATCATGCGATTTAACACCCTTGGACTGTATTTTGTGGGGGTATGTTAAATCTCAAGTGTATGCCAATAAACCAGCTATGATTCAAGACGTTGAACGCAACATTCGAGCGACTATAGCGGCCATACCAGCCGAAATCCTGCACTGAGTCATCGAAAATTGGACCGATCTTATTCACCAGTGCAAAAAAGGTCGTGGCGGTCATTTGAACGATATTTTGTTGAAATCATAAATAGCATAAAATTATCAAATAAACCCATATGACATATAAATCATTCTCTTTGTAATTTTTAAATGTAACGCAATGTAATAATTTAAGAAGTAAGGAGATATAAATCAACTTTATTAACACACTCAATCTGTTCCACACGCACAATTTAGGTCCAAACCTCGTGGTGTCTAAAAAAATACACGTGGCATATGCTCTAACCGAGGTCTATAACGGTATACTTAGCCCAGTCAATGAAGTCGCTCTCTGGAAATAGCTAGATTCAGAAGTATAGCTATCTTGACAGATACCCCAAACACACTGTACCTGGTCCACAAACAGTAGACCTAACCAACCTAGGGTACGGAAGGGGGAGAATCTGACGCAACATCACAATCAATTAATTCCAGGGATTTACATACGAGTCAGTAGTGTGATGTCTCATTTCACACGCTGTCGATTCAGTAACACGGCACACAATTAGATGCATGTCCTACGCAAACACCGAAAATGATGAGATCAGTAGATTCATCCAATTCAAGGACAAATATAGGAATATCAATAAATAATATTCTAGATAGGATAAGGACGCAATGAAGAGTCTGTCAGAGCGGACATATGACCAAAATGCGGCGCGAGAAAAGCAAAAATATCATCATCACAATAAAAAAAAGAAAAAAAAGAACAAATGCTTTGTAACTAAGTTTGAGTCATAGTCTCAGGCAATGTTTCACAAAATGATAAAAAAAAAATTATAATAATCACAAAACACTAGGAAGTCCAGTCCGCTCATCATGTGGTTACTTGGCCGGGGCCTTCGAGTGCTGCTTGTGGGAGATTCAGTAGCTAGAGTTGCAGACATTGGCACCAAGAAAGAGATAATCAGATCAACCATCAATACCATATGGCCCTGCCGTCGTAATATTTGAAGATAACTCTTCACCCTGTTTTACCAACTAGACACATGGCACTATCTCCAACAAATATATTATCCATTTTTAACAAACCTGTAACTAGTCAAAATGTTTTTGAGTTTTTTTTGGTTTTTATTCTCAGATGACACTGACTTCGCCTAGTCAACTAGTCTAAAATCTTATTTGATACAACTTTACAGTTATTGATATTTAACTAGCACAGTTAAGCTATTCAAGTAGGTATCTACGTGTAAAAACTATTATCCTATTTTCACCCATTTCTGGCAGTCGCTGATTATTTTAATTCTTATACCCTGCATAGCAGGGTAGGCAGAAAGTACCTAGTGTCAAGACACTCCGTACTTCGTTTTCCACCATGTTCGAGACATTACGTGTTGGGTGGTGGAACTCAACGCCGCTCTTTGTCTTTACCAGAGCAATGAAGGGAAAATAATTTAAATATAATTACTCCCCCGAGTGGGGATCGAACCCACAACCGATCGCGTTTACAGTCAGACGCTGTCACACTGCGCTTTTCACTTTTTATGACAACATATGGTAAATGGAACATAAAGACCAGAAATGAAATTGCGCGCGATAACAAGTTTGTAGTAAAAAATAAGCTTTTATAATTATTATTTTTATTGAGTATAACAATGTAACCATATTCATAAAAATAAATACACACCAATTTATAAACAGATCCAGATCAATTAAGTATTATACATACAAATAAATTATGTACACTAATTATTGTTTCTAATACTATGTAATTTAGTAGAAGTATATTTACATTTCATAATTACTTTCCACGCCTATATGCTCCAGTTAAAATCATCCAAATATGTCTAAACCAATTCGTTCTCATCTTAAGGCGGTCGCTTTTAGCGTCTTGCTTAAAGAGCAACCATTCGCTATGGTTTTCAGAAGCAAGTGGCCCCCAAACTGGTTTCTTATGTATAGACTTCTTAATGATCTAAAAATATAATAAAATGGTAAATGACAAAAAAGATTCAAGTATTAATTTACCTTAAAAAACTTTCTTTCTACCAAAAAAATTCTTATTTATATAGACACTTATATTTGTCAATTTAGTATTAAGGACTTCTTAGCTCCGGTAAAACAAAACACGGTGTCGAATTTCACTCAATGCCCAATGGGAGAAAGTAATCCTCAGTATTTCAGCACTAGGTTATCTGACTATGTTGCTATAAGAGATAAAGCGCGACGCTGTTTTTTTTTGTATGGAGTGATCTTGGGGTTCAGTAAATACGTCGTCTTGTAATGTTAATTAAATGAAAAAGTTGATACATTTTGTATAACTAATAACTTATTTTCGTTTAGCCGTCTAGGATATTTTTATACAACATAAGTATCAATTTTCAATTGACTTACATCAATAATACCGCCAGCAGATCTATTTTTGAACATGGTTGTGATCCAGAAGAACAGGACGAATATTGCTCCAAGAGCCATCATCGAGTATCCAGCAGCTGTAAAATAGTGACACATGTTAGTATATTAAAATATCCTACACAATGGGACAGCGTCTGACGGTAAACTCGATTGGCTATGGGTTCGATTTCCACTCGGAGAAATGATTATATTTAAATTAAAATTATCCTTATTTCCTCACTTTGGTAACACAAAACGCGGTAGGTTCCGCCACTCAATGTCTGCTAATTGGCGGAAAGTGCAATACGGAGTATTTGGACACTAGTTACTTCCTATCTAACCTAGTATGCGGAATAAAAATGAAAAGCGTAAAAAATATATATTAATCATGAAAATAAATATATTAATTACCATAGGCCGCAGTCGGGAACACGTATACACCGTTAAAGTCTAAGGCGTTACCGGCTATGAGTGTGTAGAAAAACACTACTATCATCATAGCAGGGGTGATGATACCCCAACAGAAACGCCAATACACAGAGGTCTTTATATTCAACATGTATTCTAAGTCCAAGCATATATTTTCTACACCTGCAATTAAACAGTTATATGTTTAATTTAGTTGAAAAAACTATTAAATATTAGGGAGTACAATATTTTAAAAAGTAGATTGAATTTAATTATAATTACCATAAATGTAAAAAACTCCAATGATTTCAGTGATACCGCAAAACAGAATAAGGAAAGTTCCACCAAAGTGATCAGCGATTGTCAAAACATATTGCCCACTCTATTCAGAAAATTTGAACATTAATACAAATAGTATTCATAAAAAATAAATGTTAAACATTTTTGGTAAAACACTATTTTACTTACAGGTGTAACGAACACAAGGCCCACAGCAAAACCGATAGTACAAGAAATAGCCGACATGTATATTGTTTTCACTTTTGGAAAAGCATCCAGAAGGATGGTATTCACTGCGGTAACAAGAGCTACTGCTGAACCGATTCCAAGAACCATCATCATAATGAAAAAGAGAACTGAGAATAACTGTGAAACAAAAAATATTAGTATAATTATTGTTATAAATACACAAATATGGCCAAGTTATTATTATTTATTAGGTCAGGTCATCTACCTGAGGTTGGAATGTTTTGGAAATAGCATCGGGATAAGAAACGAAAGCCAATCCTGTGCCACCAGTGCCGACGACATTTTCCACAGGCTGACCAAGTACGTAAGCCAAGTTACCAAGAATTCCGAAAATGGTGATACCAGAGAGCAAGCTAGTGAACGTATCCAAGGTAGTGACAATCATAGCGTCTCTGCAAATATAAAATAAAATATATTATAAATTAAAACTTTATTTTCATAATACCGTCATATATATATAATGCAGGCATCCTACACTACGCTTGCATAAGCGCGGCCACCACGTTATGAGGTGTCGGCTGCGTCGATCGTCGTGTCTATGCACAAAGTCGATATCTTTGCTTCTCTGACAAATTATATTATTACGAAATCTGTCGCTGGTCTGTTCGCTGAGCGACCTTTAATTTATGGCCCAGAGTGCAAAGCGTGTACGATAAGTATCCATATTTTGGCTCCGTAGATCAAAACAGGCAGGACACACTGATTAAAAATTCTATATTTGAGGCATTGCGTTGACAGACGACTCAAAGATATGATGTAGAATCCCGAATGCCTCTCAACCAAGACGTATTCTTCTGTGTACTTCCATATCGAAGTTGCGCCGGCCGAATTGGACAGTTTAGCCAAGGTATACGTAATCCTGCACAATTTCAAGAGTAGCGCCACTTACGCAAACTGGTCTCGGGGATACATGATTATTGAACATAACTTTCGTTCTGTCAAGATTCACCCCAAAACTCACTCGCTTGGAAGAAAGGCCAGGCAGTTAGGTATTTGTTGGCCCCCCTTACATCTCCAAATACTTAACCAAGATATATTATGCTCACCTGTAAACATTTTGTCTGAAACCGTTGTATGAAGAGAACATAATCAGTGGTCCAGTGCAAATAGTCAGAGAGAAGAACACTTGAGTGATGGCGCTGTACCACACCTGTGAATAACAATTTATTTCTTTTTAAACAAATGTAAAATTTTCATTATGACTTTTCTGGAGTGCCGGGCTAGAATATTAAATTAATAACTTTTTATGTATATATTTGATATTTTGCTCTTGTGTTAATACAGTTGTATGTACTAACTGTACTGTAACTTAGTCTGTGTAGAATTTAAAATTCCTAAATCTCTTTAAATCTTTGTTTTTGGCGAATTTTACACATTTTAAATGAAACTATTTTAAACGGATTAATCGCGTATATTTTGGTATTCGAAACTATAATTTTGGAAACCTAACATTTTGAACACTTAGGCAATGCTTTATCAGTATAGAGCGGCCGCGTAATTCAGTCTTTCTGTTTTCATTGGGAGTTCTGGGGTTTCACACCATGTGCTTGTAAATATCTTCAATATTCTTACGTTAACAGATAATGTTCTGAACACCGTTTCCTAAGGCATTATAATCATATCTTTTAAGGTTAGATTGAGCTGCTAAGGTTCCTCGTCAGGTACTCCCAACTTTCGCTTTTTTGTGTCAAGAATAATTGCTTATTATGTTGTCTAACTTTTCCTTAGGATGCGTTATACATATCTGCTAAAGATTAGGTGAGCCCCTACATTAAGGACGAAGAAGAAGAGAAGACTCAGAGGCTGGTCGTGGCGCAGTGGGACAGCGTCCGATTGTAAACGTGATCGGTTGTGGATTCGATCCCCACTCGGGGCAGTGATTATATTTAAATTATTTTCACTTTTTCTCTCTGTTTAAAAGAATAAGTACGGAGTAACATTAGGTACTTTCTGCCTACCCTGCTATGTGAGATAAAGCGTGAAGCTAAAAAAACAACAGCTAGACAGACAGATAAAAAAAAATTAAAATAATATTATTGATTTGCCTACTAACATCATATAAAGAATCCTACTTTTATTTTTTTAATTATTATTATTTTTTAAAATATTGTACAACTATCCTACATATAAAAAAAATATAAGAAAACTCACATTAAGATCTGCAAGTTTATCCCATTGAGGGGTCAAGAAAAATAGTATACCGGTTCCAGATCCAGGGAGAAGACAGGTACTGAAAAGTTAATTGATAATATATTTTTAAAATCTCTACAATTTCCTTAACATTTCTATTATTCTAAATTAGTAGATAAATTAAAGTGATTCTAAGCTTACTTAATATATAAAAATATATAAAAAATATTATCCCTACCTGATTAATAGAATAATCATAACCACGTAAGGAAATAAAGCCAAGAAGTACGATGCCTTGCCAGAACTTTTAATGCCTCTTGAAATAATGATGAAGATCATGACCCATGCGGCGAATAAACAGAGAGTCAAATACCAAATCGGTAATCCTGTGAAAATAAATAAAATATTACAAAATAATCTTGTATAATTATAAAATTAATAATATAAATTAATATAATTTTTCTAAAATTATTGTTGAGATTAAAGAAAATTTGAATTGCTTTATTCAAGAGATTGAATCATATTTTTAACCAGTGTGATAATCAAATTTAGTTTTGTTTAAAATGCTACGTGGATTTAAAATAAGTTAAAAGTGACATTTTGATATTCACAATGTAACTTACCAAGACCTCCCTCGAGGCCATCGCTCAATTGTAGAACTGTTTTACTGTAAAAGAAATATTACTGTAAAATATAACATTGTAAATTAATTTATAAAACATAACGGAAAAAAATGTTCAATTATTACCGGAAATACAGTTCAGCACTGCTAGTTGAATTTGGCGTTGTGACAATATTTTCTGTCAATCCAGATGGTACACAATCACTCCAGCCTTCCTCACAAACAGACCACGGTAGGACTGATTGAAAGCTCATGGCAAAGTAATAAATGCATAATGCTATAATAGAGACATAGTACGATAGAATGTAACAACAACCCAGTGTTTGCGCATAACCGACCCCTGAAATTTTCACATAAAGTTAATATTATACCACACGTAGTTTAGCAGAAACTTAAATGTACACACCTACGCAATTGAATATAAACTATTATATAATTTTATATACAAATATGTTAAGCAATTGATAATATATTAATATTAATAAGGTTAAAATAATAACCTTTCATTGCAGGTGCCAGTGCCCACACTTTAATGGCATTTTTAGAACTAAATTGTCCAATTGCACATTCAAGATAGTACATAGGCTTTCCTATGAATATAAGTGCTAAAATATAAGGAATAAGGAAAGCTCCGCCTCCGTTTCTGTATGCTGTGATGGGAAAACGCCACACGTTGCCGAGGCCCACAGACAAAGCAATACAAGACATAAGAAATTCTAACTGATTTCCCCATGTTGCTCTCCCAGTTCCAGCCTCAGCGTCTTCCTGTAATGTACAAATAATATCATGTTATCTGTCTGTGTCGAAATCGTCATAAATAAGAAGTTTGGAATATATTTATTTGAAAATAAATATTTATACAACAATTAAAATACTTATAAGCATAGAATTTACAAATTTGTAACATAATATATTTCAATTTTTATTATTAAATAAAATGTCGAGTGAGTAAACAAAGTACACACCTGCTTGCCATTGGTTTTTTCTAGCTGTTGTTTGTCTTGTATTTGTGCAGAAGGTTCGGAGGACTCAAAAGCGGGATTGACTTTGCCGCCTTGATCTATAGCGTCACCCTAGAAAAGAAACTTTTAATTGCATTATATTAAGCTGATTTTGCGACGAAAATGAATATACATGAGCTCATAACTCAGCACATATGCATCTATTTATTATTATAATTACGAATGATTTAAAGTGTTAGATTTATTAAAAACACACACACACCTGTGTGTGTTTAATAATTAGATCTAGGTACCCTCAAAATCAAAATGACACAAATACCTATAGACAAAAATATAATATTTATGGCTTTAGCAGATAACAAGCAGGTAATAAATAATCTAAATTTTAGCTAAAGTCTTTATGGGACAAGTGATTATCCAAGAATACGAAAGAATAATTTTATCTTTTCATGTTCTATGTAGTAAAAGATTGCCAAACGTGAATGTACTGAAGTGGACTAAGTTAAATTCTTAATTTGAAATGTAATATATTTATAGGTAATTATTTATAATTATAAACGTTCATTTACAGAGATTTTAACATTTATGTTATTTTCAATAGTGGAACGGTAGAGAAGATAGAAAATTGTAAGAAAAACTACTTAGTATTCCATGCATTCAATCGCGTGTCGATTCCATCGCATTACATAAATTATTGAAAAGTTTTAAAATATAATACAAAACAATATTAACATATATATGAATAAAAATTTTAAATAACTTAATAATTCCTATAAATGATGTTAATATTGAAAAGCCTTTTTGATATGGTATGACTTGAAAAGCCGACAAAATAGAGTTCTCTTTTATGCGGCGATATTGATAACTTTAACAAATATTAATCTATATCTCAAGTAATAATTTTTTTATAACTTTACTTGTTCGATATTTGAAAAACTATGGTCGACCTACATTAATTACCTTATGTCGTTATTTTAAATAAACTGGTAAGTAATAGCTATTTGACAAGAAATAGTAAAACACATTCTAAATTCAATATCCTGTCAATAAATTACAAGCGTATCTTAATTCATATTTTTTGTAATTAACATGTTTCTATTAAAAAATTTTCACTCTATTACATAACATTAAATTTAATTTGACTTAATCCAATTTAAAATATTATTATTATTATTAAAAGAAAATTTTTCATTTCTCCCATTACTGGGGTATTTTTCCTAATGCGGACTTTTGGTCAAACATTAGAAATAATATGATGATGATTGTGTGTATGTACTCACTGTAGGGATAAAAATTTCCTGACAATGCGACATGTGTTAAGTATGTCAAGGGTGAAAGGGTGAATGTCAAGCTGTTTGAGACACTCATGTAGTGTGATTGGTATAACTCCTGTAGTTTAAACTATAATTGGTATGGTTTTTAATATATATATACTTGCCATTGTGATTTGAGTTCTATGGATAAATCAGTGTATTTCGTTATTTTCTCTGTCTGAGCAGATGAAAGGTTATGTGTGTTTAGAATTGCAATATCTATAAGGTAAACAGTTTTGTGTTTCTTGACATGTAATGATATATCCGGACGATTATGATGTACTGTACGGTCTGTGATTATTGTTCTGTACCAGTAGAGCTTATATTCAGTTGTATCTATTACTGACTGTAGTTTATAATAAGGAACAGTTTAATTTATTAAATTAAGTTTTTTTAGCTAAACATTGATGAACAATGCATGCTACCTGGTCGTGCCGATGTTTGCACCTTGTCTGTGCAATAGATTTACATGCACCTGTAATGTGTTGTATTGTTTCACTAGCGCTGTGACAATGTCTACATAGGTCCATCTGGGTATCGTAAATAATGTGCTTTTTATAATTAGGTGTCTCTATTATTTGATCTTGTATGGCCAACATAAATTCATCCGTTTCCGGAAGCAATTTTGTCGCAATTATGTCAACGATTGGGTTAAGAAGATCTGCGTGGTGTCTTCCATGAAGGGATTTTGCTTGCCATCCATTTAATTTCTGTGTCAAAGTTATAAGTTTTTCGTTTTGCTGTTGCTCTTCGTCTTGCAGATTTAAAGGACTGTAATTACAATCAAATTTGACGATTACTTTATGGAGTATTGATGTTTCTGCACGATCTTGAAAGAACTTTCTAAGAGACGTTATTTGTTTATTGTGTAAGTTTTTAATATCTACAGTGTTTCCCCATAGGGATGTTAGGATTTTGATAACTCACAGCCGCCATCTTGGTTGTTTAACATTTGACATTTGTGTTGTTTTGTGTTTAGTAATGTTTGCCATTTAATCATAAACAAGTTTACGTTACTTCAACGTTTGGAAATTGTCCAAATTTTCTATCAAAATTCGAGAAGTATTATCTCTATTCAAAGAGCATTTCGTGTTAAATATTTCGTGCTCACTATTGGCTCAATGGTCATGTGAACAAACAGAATTGTCGTTACTGGAGTGAGTCAAATCCAAGAGTGGTTCATGAAACATCATTACATTACAATTTCTCCTATTTTTTCTCCTGTTTTTAACTCATACGAATTGTGTTCCTTTTGTCCCTGTCGTATCGATTTCATCTTACATTTATCTACCCCTAGTTCCATTTGGATGTCTTTAGAAAACATTTGTGTAATATCTGCTAACTTTCTTATATCTTGAAGATTTGATGAGTAAAACTTTATATCATCCATGTAGATCAGGTGTGACAATATGAAGTTTGTATCTTTGCATTTAATATTGTAGCCTTTTCCACTACTGTTCGGCATATCAGACAATGGGTTTATTGAGAGACAAAACCAAAGAGGGCTCAAAGAGTCTCCTTGGAATATGTAAATTGATTCAGTTTCTATAGTATGACCTTTGTTATTTATTTTTAATTTTGTGGACCACTTTTGCATATTACGTTGCAAAAAATTTATTATGATAGGATTTACTTTGTACAGTTTTAATATATATAAAAGCCACGAATGTGGCACAGAATCGAAAGCCTTTTTGTAATCTATGTACATAGTGTACATACTTTTTCTTTTTGTAAGGGCTTGCTTGGAAGTTACTAAATCTATTATCAGTTGATCCTTACAGCCTTGACTGTGTCTTCGGCACCCTTTTTGTTGCTCAGCTAATATATTATTGCTATTAATATGTCTGTATTATTATTAATATTAATATTATTATTATAAATATTACTTTGTTACTATTATTATTTAGAGTTAAGGTTATGACTGTATATATAATACAATACTTTATTATATAAGAAAAGATAATAAGCTTTAAATAACAATAAATGTTCAAATATAATGATTAAATGAAAGTAATAAAATGTAAAGTATAAAAGTAGTGTTATTGATTAAATAATTACATATATAATTTTAATTACGTCTTACAAAAAGATTTTGATATAAATAAAAAATATAAATACGATGACTCAATTAATTTTAAATATAAGCTCAACTTTTAAGTAAATCTCGTACATAATATTTAAGGTATTCAAAATATTTATATATAAATCAAAAATATTAAAAACAAAATTAAAAAGCCAATAAAATCTTACCATGCTTATTAAGTTTCACGAAAATACTCAAACCTCACTAAATAATAGCATGTGCACTTGTACGACAACGCAAAGCTACACGTAACTTTGGAGTGGATGAATATCGCCGATTTCATTGATTTATAATAATTCCTATCACTAGTCAAAAAATGATTAGTTCAGCTATTTGATTTTTATCACTATTTACGCTGATTATAAAATAAATTAAAATACAGATATGATAGTATCAGCCAATAGCTGAAGTCAACAAACACAAATAATTTTAACGTAGTTTTTGATAATCATCTACAAGAAATACATATCTATAAACAAGAACAAAGGTGACAAAATAGCAATTGCAATTTAATAAGGAACTTAATTGGCAATTTATTGGGCCAGGCCGATTGAATCACAGACAGGAATAGAACCAACTCTTAGTAAAGACCACTGTAAAATCGGCCAAATCATTAATCAATAAAGGAGATACAGAACAAAACCCAAATCACTCTCTCTACCAAACTAAACTATTTTTTTACGTGACGTTAGGGATATCTATCTGATTAGAAACTCGGGGCGAGTTATCTGGAACTCGGAATGTTGTCCGTATACCCCACTAAAATCTCCGGATGCTTCTACTCGAACGCCCCTAACCGGTCTACACTGACCGTAGTCATTCATGAGACCAGCGGCGGGAGCCTGAAAGGCACGTAGCGAAATCAAAGTCACCGTTACCATCTGCGCAGAGTAGCCGGCGTGAGCGACCTGCTGCGCGTAAGTGATCACCTCTGCCCACGGCCCCGTGTAACACCAGAGGAGCTACGGAACCGTTGCTGGCCTGTAAGGTGGGAATAAGCGCGCTTTTTTAAGGTGTTTGTGTCGTAATGACCTGGAAATATTGCCGCAAGTAGGCCGTTCCACATTTGTGTGGCACGTGGAAAGATATTCCTATAAATCCGCAGAACGCCATGTGTCCAAGTGGTAGGGATGATATTTTAGTCTGTTATGTACTGGTATTGCGGTTAGAAAATTCAGTGGAAGGAACCAAGTCAAACTATTCTCCAGATCACTTCCCGTGATATATGCCATAGAAACCCATAAGGATAAAACGTCTCTACGCAATGCCAAAGTATCAAGCCTGTCACAGATTATTGGGTCCCCAAAAATTCAAATGGCTTTCCGTTGTATGCGATCGAATGGTTTAAGCTGATACTCGGGTGCACCAGCCTAGAGATGAAAACAGTTCTCCATATGAGGCCGAACCTTGGCCCTATAAAGGGTCAAATGGTGATTGGGCGTGAAGTATTGTCTCGCTCTGCCGACCACACCAAATTTTTCCGAAGATAGCTTGCCTTGCTTTCCAGATGATCGCGATATGGGCAGTCGCTCGAAACGGTAAGGCCCAATATACAGATATCGGGCGCGGCTTTAAGGAGAGGTGTACTCGAAAACTGGTGATACGACAAATGGGTGTTAAACTGAATTACGTATCTTTCACCCCAGGAATAAACATTATCAAGAGATGCCTCGACGGAAGTTTTTTCGGCACTGGTTGACGTTTTCCCAAGAAAGACCTGCACGGCCGGTGTAGACGGCGTCCACCGTACTGTCGTTTGTACAGTGTTTCCCAATAGGGATGATAGGATTTTGATAGCTCACAGCCGCCATTTTGGCTGTTTAACATTTGACATTTGTGTTGTCTTGTGTTCAGTAATGTTTTTTATTTAATCATAAATAAGTTCACGTTACCTCAACGTTTGGAAATTGTCCAAATTTTCTATCAAAATTCGAGAAGTATTGTCTCTACTCAAAGAGCATTTCGTGCTAAATATGGTCGTCATGGTGCACCGTCTGAGCTCACTATACGTCGCATAATCCAAAAACTGGAAAGTGAATATTCTTTGCACGATAGTAGACCACCAACACGACAGCGGACAGGCCGTGTCGAAGAAAATCAAATTGTTTCCGTTCCACGACGTGCACAAGAATTGGGCTTATCCAGAATGACAACCTGGCGAATTTTACGTATAGATCTTGGCCTACATCCATACAAGATTGTGTTGGCACAAGAACTCAAGCCAGCAGACCATCGATAACGTCGTGAATTTGCTGATTGGGCGCTTGAAATTATGGAAACGGACACCGAATTTCATAGGAAAATCATCTTTTCAGATGAGACTCACTTTTGGCTCAATGGTTATGTGAACAAACAGATTTGTCGTTACTGAAGTGAGTCAAATCCAAGAGTAGTTCATTTCATGAACTATGGTGGTGTTTCCACCATTACATCCTGAAAAATTGACTGTTTGGTGCGGATTATGATACGGTGGAATAATTGGCCGTACTTTTTCAAAAACGACGAAGGCCGTACTGTTACTGTCAATGGCGACCGTTATCGTGACATGTTGAACGATTTTTTTCCTGAAGTGTATGAAATCAATGCGGACGACATTTATTTTCAACAAGATGGTGCAACATGCCACATTGCAACCGTCACAATGGATTTATTGCGTGATAAGATTGATGAGTTGGTTATTTCTCGCAACGGTCCTCACAATTGGCCACCAAGATCATGCAATTTAACACCCATGGACTATTTTTTGTGGTGGTATGTTAAATCTCAAGTGTATGCCAATAAACCAGCTACGATTCAAGACGTTGAATGCAACATTCGAGCGACTATAGCGGCCATTCCAGCCGAAATGCTGCACCGAGTCATCGAAAATTGGACCGATCGTATTCACCAGTGCAAAAAAAGTCATGGCGGTCATTTGAACAATATTTTGTTTAAATCATAAATAGCATAAAATTTTCTCATGAAATAAAGCCATTGAGCACGAAATTTAAACATATTACATGTTTTATTTTAATTTCAAAACATATTGTTCTTATTGGGAAACCCCATATAACAATACGTGCTAGGATCCTCTAACAAATAATTGATATGCAGAAAGAACAGTGTTGGCGACAGCACACAGCCCTGAGGGACGCCAGTGTTTACAGGCATTAATTGAGAGCAAAAACCGTCGAAAGTGACCTTTATGCTACGCCCAGTGAGGAAGCCGGCGATCCACTTGCATAATTTCTCGGGAAGCCCATATGATGGAAGCTTGGCAAGGAAGCTTTAATCGAAGGCCTTCGCCATGTCCAGACTAACTGCCAAGCCCTCAATAGCAAGCCCAGCGGTGGGTTAAGTACACTAGACCATGGCGGAAGCCATATTGACGGTCGCTAAGCAACCGTTGATCCTCTAGATATACCAGGACTTGGCTGTTTATTATGCTCTCCATCACTTTGGAGAGCAGGGACCTCCCTGCTCTCCAAAATAATGAAGAGCAGCAAATAGCGATAGGCCTGTAGTTAGTCGGATCAGAACTATCGCCATTTTTCAGAATCGGATGTATTAGGGCGTTCTTCCATGAATCAGGGACGCCGAATGCATAAGAGTGCCGAAATAAACGCGTTAGGACCAGTGACAACTCAAGAGCACATACACGGAGTACTAAGGGAGAAATGTCATTCAGCCCACTCGACTTGTGGATGTCCAGAGAAATAGAGCTCACAGTGCGAAGAACTCATCGAGCAAACAGCTTTATGGCTTTACTTAATGTCAGGCATGTAGCTCTGGTACCGCGGAATGGTCGGCGGTATGGTTACTCAGTCATCTAGTCAGGCACCTTTGGATCCTTAGTGACTAGTGTCTCAGCGCAGATTTGGTATGCTACGCGCTTGCCAATGGCAGATTGTTTACAAGACGTACCAAACAACATGTAACATAATATTTTTGGTTGAAATTATAAAAATAAATGCCACATTGTTTTTTTAGCACATTTTTCACTACATACATAGATGGGTATGTATCATACTAATTTAAATTTATTTAATTTAAAATTAAAAAGATTACTTTTGTCGACGCTAATATTTAAAATTTTGTTGCTCTTTACGATAGTGTGACGTGTCATTTATATATTATCTAAAATAACTTTCGTCTAGACTGATAATAATGTACAAATTATTATTTAATGTTTAATATATTAGATAAATAATAGATTATCTGAGAAATCCATTTGGTTTTAGTTTAACCGCTTTTTGTATGTTTTTCAAAACTGATTGTCGATGCAGTTGTACTTATGTTTAGTTGCTAATACTTTCAAACGTTTCGTGACAGATTTTCAACAACTGAGGACGTGTATTTTTTTTCAGATAGTTAAAAAAATAATAATAATGAAAGTGTACATTGTATAAATATTTTACTTTATTATTACACCGAAATATATGCGCCATGCATAGCACTACTAAACTAATAGAATGTGTATGACAAAAGTTATCATTCTGGAGTTTTCACATTTAAATACGTTAAGAAACGTTAAAGGGTCTAGTTGATAACGATCAAGTGAATAACCTATAGACGAACAAGCAGATTAAGACCTACCAAAAAATCATCATGCCTTGAAATTTCAGTATGAATGTATATTGTTATTACAGTATATTGTTATTATTTTTAATACTTTAATAATACATGTAAATATGTATAAGTGTACCTAATCATTCTAGATCTGATTTTATGATTTAAAGTTTCTGTTATTATTTAATATTTTTTATTACGTTTGTGTTTATATGATATGAATGTTTTGATTATATTCTAAATATTATTTAAATAATTAAAATTAAATGGTTAAGTAAATATAAATATAAAAATAAATAATTAAACGGTTATTAAATTTTTAAATTCAATTTCAGTATTAAAAAAATCCAGTATTTCAATCTTATAATCATAAGTTACCAGAAAAATATTTACAGATAAGCAAATAACAACATAGGAAAATACAGTACATTAACAGTACATTGTCATATTTTTTCTACTTGCGGATTATGCAAATGCCATCCTTTTAATAAATTCAAATATTTATAGACATTTTAGATTTATCAACAATGATTAACCCGTCAAGGCAAAAATTGTTGAAAATGTTAGACGTGTCGTACTCTTTGTCTTTATTAGAGCAAGGAGATGAAAATAATTTAAATATAATCATTGCCCCGAGTGAAGATCGAACCCGCAACCGATCGCATTTACAGTCAGACGCTGTACTACTGCGCCACGACGGGCCCCAATATTTTTCTAAAAAATTAAAAATCTTCAGCTTTTTGCATTTTAACGTTTTAGAAAACGGTGGCCATTTGTTATATATAATCCTCCTGAAAATAAAAGCACAAAAAATATTATACAATTTGCTGCAGTCGTTGGAAGTCGTAAGTTATGAAATCTACATTTTTGCCATTAAGTGTTTCATAGTTATTAACTAGTAAATCCCACAACTTGGTTTGCGTGGGTTTCACGAAACTTTCCATACTGCCTAAAATGCCTAAGGTGGCATTTCGTTATATATTATAGTTTAGATGTTCCAAATGTCTTTAGAAAACGGCTATTACACTGAACATTTTTTGCTAAGGCAGCGTATGTCTATTCCTTAAGGTAAACTTGGACTGTTATGGTTCTTCATTAGATATTCCAGATCTCTAACTTTTATTTATCATTGGAAAATGCACATCACGCTGAACAAGTTTTTATAATCGGTTATACTTAATACCTCTTTCATTTGCAAAAGAAAAACGTTCGTAAAAAATTTGCTCGTTCAAGATAATTGATTATTATGCTAAGCATTGTAGTACACAAATACAGAATGTATTAAAACCACAGTTCAATTATCTATTATTTTTATCATAATAAGTCTATTACGACAAAAATGTCTATTTTAACAATATTTTTATCAATTGTAATCTTTGTAATAACTTTTTGATTTCTGAATTCTGTCTCACAGTCGCTATTCATTGCTGTTTTAAAGAAATAAACGTTAATTAAAATCTTTTGCATTCAATTTTACAAACGCAATTTACTTTGAAATTTCTGAGAAAGCTATGATAGGGTATAGGGGTATGTAAGAGAAATAACAACGAATTTAATAAATACACTCGTTTTTAATGAGTAATAAAAATTCAATGAATTTAATTAAAAATATATCAAATTTGTAAGAAAACAAAGTAATATTAGAAATCGATATATCTACAAATTCATAATCTCTGAAAAATCTTCGTTTTTTACTGCTCACTAATAGTCATTAAAGAATATTGTAATAAATTATTACTAGGCATACTTTACTGATAAGAATAAACAAGCTGTCAATTTAATATTAATACTAGACCGATAGGCCCCGGATCTTGTTAGTGTCACTTGTGGCTGACCCAGAGGTTCTACGCTTTGGAGAAGTAATGTGTCTACAGCCGCATACGCTTCGTGAACAACACGCTGAAATTTAAAAACGATACATTTCATACATTGTTTATAATTGAAAAGATTAATTTCAAGGTTTACTCTGTAGGTACACAAAGGTACCATATAGAAAAAGAAGAGTTTATAAAGGACTTACAATAAAATTATATTTTTTTATAATTTATTTATAAAAGGTTAATATTAATTTATATTTGCGTATGATATTTTAGTATATTCCCTTTAATTTATATATATATATATATATATATATATATATATATATATATATGTATATATATATATATATATATATATATATATATATATATATATAATGCTTGCATTGTTTAAATTCTATTGAAAGAAATGTCGGCGCTTTTTTAGGAAAATTATGAGACTATCCTTATGTTGTATACTTGCAAATGGAAAAAAAGAAATGGTTATTTTTTCAATAATGCGTTAGAAAAATATAAATTCAATAAAGTAAATATGACACACCTAACATATTACACATTGTGCCTGATAATCAGTCTTGAAGTGCTGTTCAATGTAACGCTTATTATACGCGACAACGGGATTAGTCAATAATAAATTGTGTTAACAAGTAATTTGTTTTAAATGAAACTATTTAACCGGATTAATCGCGTATATTTTGGTATTCGAAAATACATTTTTGGACACCTGACGTTTCGAACACTTTACAGTAGTCCGTGGTCACAGGTAGACTGAGGTGGCATTCGTCTGTCAGTTGATACAAAAAATTAATTATATCAAACTACCGCCATCGATTTCTCAATTGCCTCGCGTACTGCCCTGGATTCTTGCAGAATGAGCTCACTGTATCTTTGTCTCTGGTGTGGTGGATTTGGGACCTTAAATTTTTAATAAGTGGGTCCCAGGTGGTAGATAGTTTCCAACCATCTTCTCTATTGAAATTTGGATGTTTTTGAATTTCAATAGCCTCGCGGATCATTCTAGGAACATATCTACTTTCCCTAGCGAGGATATGTGGCTTATCAAACCTGATGTAGTGGTTGACTTCATTGTATGTTCACACACAGCTGACTGCAATACACGCCCATTCTTGACATCGGATATGTGTTCTTTCACCCTAACCCCAATGCTCCTCTTTGTTTGGCCAATGTATGACAAGCCACAGTCACAGTCTAGTTTATACACACCTGCACACTGCAAAGGAATATTACATTTCACGGGTCTCAAGCATTGGCTCACTTTTTTATTAGGCTTGAATATGGTTTTAAAAGAAGCTCTTCTTAAGATGTTGCCAATCCTGTCTGTAACTCCTTTCACAAACGGTAGAAGTGCTGGCTGTCTCTCCACTGTGGGTGGCTTGTTGGTCTTCATACAACGCTGGCGGGGAACTGGCAGCTTGTTCTGATGAAGGGCACCCTTCCCCTGTCGAAGCTCGTCCCCTAGGTGTTCAGCGTCGCAAAGATGGTAAGCTCTCTGAAACAAAGATTTGCCAACGGTAGATAACTGTGTAGGGTGATGGTGGGATTCGCCATTGAGATACCTGTTAGTATGGGTAGGCTTCCTATACACTGTGTGGCCTAATGTGCCATTAGGATTCTTTATTACAAGTACATCAAGAAAAGCTAAAGAGTTATTTGCCTGTAATTCTATTGTAAATTTTATGTTGTTATTAATAGAATTAAGATGGTTTAGGAATATATAAATATTATCCGTAGGTAAAATTGTGAAAGTATCATCTACGTACCGCTTATATATTCTAGGTATACATGGTGCAGAGCCAAGAGCCATCTCCTCGAAATCCTCCATGTATATATCTGCTATTACAGGGGATACAGGCGAACCCATAGCAATGCCATCCACTTGCAAATAGAATACCTGATTGAACACTAGATATCCAGATGTAAGGCAGTGTTCTAAAAGTTCAAGATATTCAATAGGCATCTTGTTTTTCTCTAGCTTCCGCTTGACAATTCTGATGCAGTCCTTTATAGGTATACTAGTAAACAGCGACTGGACATCAAAACTGACCATGGTTTCATTGCTAGCTAACTTAAGATCTTTCAGTCCACTAACAAAATGGTAAGAATCCCTGACATAAGATGTTGTGTGACCACGCAGGGGAGAAAGTACCTTCGCGACATGTTGAGCCAGTTTATACGTCAACAATTTGACAAAGACCCTACAACAAAAATACTTAAAAGAACATCCGAGTTAATAACAAAACACGCAAAAACATTACAACTTGACATTAAATCACTCGTGCCTAGTTGTGTTAAACCTCCAAAGTTGTATGGGTTACCAAAAATACACAAAACTAATGTACCACTTCGTCCAATCGTTAGCCAAATCGATACGCCGACGTATAAACTGGCTCAACATGTCGCGAAGGTACTTTCTCCCCTGCGTGGTCACACAACATCTTATGTCAGGGATTCTTACCATTTTGTTAGCGGACTGAAAGATCTTAAGTTAGCTAGCAATGAAACCATGGTCAGTTTTGATGTCCAGTCGCTGTTTACCAGTATACCTATAAAGGACTGCATCAGAATTGTCAAGCGGAAGCTAGAGAAAAACAAGATGCCTATTGAATATCTTGAACTTTTAGAACACTGCCTTACATCTGGATATCTAGTGTTCAATCAGGTATTCTATTTGCAAGTGGATGGCATTGCTATGGGTTCGCCTGTATCCCCTGTAATAGCAGATATATACATGGAGGATTTTGAGGAGATGGCTCTTGGCTCTGCACCATGTCTACCTAGAATATATAAGCGGTACGTAGATGATACTTTCACAATTTTACCTACGAATAATATTTATATATTCCTAAACCATCTTAATTCTATTAATAACAACATAAAATTTACAATAGAATTACAGGCAAATAACTCTTTAGCTTTTCTTGATGTACTTGTAATAAAGAATCCTAATGGCACATTAGGCCACACAGTGTATAGGAAGCCTACCCATACTAACAGGTATCTCAATGGCGAATCCCACCATCACCCTACACAGTTATCTACCGTTGGCAAATCTTTGTTTCAGAGAGCTTACCATCTTTGCGACGCTGAACACCTAGGGGACGAGCTTCGACAGGGGAAGGGTGCCCTTCATCAGAACAAGCTGCCAGTTCCCCGCCAGCGTTGTATGAAGACCAACAAGCCACCCACAGTGGAGAGACAGCCAGCACTTCTACCGTTTGTGAAAGGAGTTACAGACAGGATTGGCAACATCTTAAGAAGAGCTTCTTTTAAAACCATATTCAAGCCTAATAAAAAAGTGAGCCAATGCTTGAGACCCGTGAAATGTAATATTCCTTTGCAGTGTGCAGGTGTGTATAAACTAGACTGTGACTGTGGCTTGTCATACATTGGCCAAACAAAGAGGAGCATTGGGGTTAGGGTGAAAGAACACATATCCGATGTCAAGAATGGGCGTGTATTGCAGTCAGCTGTGTGTGAACATACAATGAATAAGTCCAACCACTACATCAGGTTTGATAAGCCACATATCCTCGCTAGGGAAAGTAGATATGTTCCTAGAATGATCCGCGAGGCTATTGAAATTCAAAAACATCCAAATTTCAATAGAGAAGATGGTTGGAAACTATCTACCACCTGGGACCCACTTATTAAAAATTTAAGGTCCCAAATCCACCACACCAGAGACAAAGATACAGTGAGCTCATTCTGCAAGAATCCAGGGCAGTACGCGAGGCAATTGAGAAATCGATGGCGGTAGTTTGATATAATTAATTTTTTGTATCAACTGACAGACGAATGCCACCTCAGTCTACCTGTGACCACGGACTACTGTTAAGTGTTCTAAACGTCAGGTGTCCAAAAATGTATTTTCGAATACCAAAATATACGCGATTAATCCGGTTAAATAGTTTCATTTAAAATGTATAAAAATCGCGAAAATCAAAGATCTTATTAAGTAATTTGTTAATCGCAATATATAGTATCGAAGGCAATCATATATTTATTTATAATACTCTCTAAAATCTTATTAACAAATTCTATTGTTGCTGCTCTTTACACATAATATTATAGTATTTTGTAATAATAAAAGAGTAATTATATTTAATAATTATTTTCATTTTTACACTCAAGTAAGACCAAATGCGGCGTTTAGTTCCTCATTCAATACGCATTGTCTGATTTAGTGCGGAAATCAGCCGAGGGTGTGTCTTCACAATAGGTTGTCTCCTGACAATACTGCTATGAGGGATAAAGCGTGAAACTGTAAAAAAATCTAGTAATATATTTCTAAGATTTATGTTTAATTTTATATAGAACTTGGTAACCTCTGTAACAATCTTAGAATTTCGAACATCCGTGGGTCTGAACATCATAACTGTATACGTATTTTCTATTCCTAGATGTCCATCTACCCAATCTTCTATACCACCAGCATAAAGTGCTGCAAAAATGAAAGTATGGGCATTCAGCCTATTGAAATTGATCTATACGCCTAAGCTATAGGTATGGCAAAATTGATTAAAATGTTCTAATCTATTGAATACAGTTTAAATAATGCTAAATTTAAATTTTTGCTTGTTAATTTAATTTATATAAATTTATACATTCTTCGGCTTCACAGTTTTTATTAGTAATTTATTCCTATTTTTGAATTGCATACTGAGTAGCGAGATTTAACGCCGCGTTTTGTCCAACCGAATCAGGAAAATGACAATGATTTAAGTACAATTTCTCTGGGAAGTAAGTTTACAACCACCGTGGTTGTAATCACACGTTGTCTTACAGCACAACAATGGCTTTTACTCGTATATAATACGGTGAAAACGATTTCATAGTAATTTAGCTACAGTACTAATATAAATAGCATAATTTAAATACCCAATACAAATTTCTTATCCTTATTATTCAAAAGTCTTATCTTATTCAGTGACAAATACCAACTCACGCAGGAATTCGGATGTTTGTCCAGCAACGTACGGACGCCCGCTGATGCTATAAGCCGCCGATGCAGCGCGTAACGCTCGTTGCCTCTTGGAGAATATACAGGCAAAAGTTACATTTATTTATTTACCACTATACTACTATACATACAAAGGGAATGTAAAATATTACTTACATAAATATGATCTAAAGCTCGTCTCTTCTTTGTATGGGAGTAGGGGTACAAGATGCCCTAATACAAAATTCCAAAAAATGAATTATTGTATAGTACTAATGTATTGTTCATTTCTTACAGTAATTTATCTAGATAAATTACTGTAAGAAATGAACAATATTATGGAAAATCTTTGTTATACTTTATTTAGTTATAATTTATATTTGTCCTATGTACGAGTACTATATTATGTACATAATATGTACTGTATGAAATCATTATTACAATAAATCTTACAAGCACATCGCCTTCCTTAAAAGCGATAAAAGTATACAAGGGAGCGCGCAGCTCGTGTAGGTATTGTGTAAGCGCACGCGTCTCCGCCTCGCTGAGCTGACGCGGACCCGCGTAAAGCACGCCGCAAGGATGCTCCGCGCGCAATTCTTCCGCTACAATCATTATCATTTGAATTTTTTTAATATTTTCTTTATAAATATTTTCAATAATATTTTTTTTAATTTAGATTATTGGAATACTTTGTTAATTGTTGTTAATAATATACATACACATATACATATGTACTGTAATGATGTAAGGCAGTGATTTTATACATAGATATCATATTTTACATCAAACTGTTAATTTTGTTGAAAATAGCGTATTAAAAAAGTGTTTGTAGATATTATGAATAAGTAAATTGAAAAAAAAATAGAGTTAACAACAAATATAATTAGTTTATCAATAAACAAGAAATACTAATTTATAAGTGGTACATATATATATAAAAATCACTTACGAGGTATCCATTGGTATTCAAAATTACGATCAAGATTCACTCCGTAACACGGTTGAATGGTACACCGGATGCCGAATTGCTCGCAGGCTTCACAAGAGTCACGTCCCTTGCAGGAGTCCCAAGATTGACGTAAATTTTTTGACCAATCGCGACGCTTTTATATTTATTCATGAAAAATTAAAAAATATATATTATTAAAAATAAAATATCGGAAAGCACTCTATAATTATGTTTTTATCTTTGTATTTCTTATTTTGCTTTAAAGTTATAACAGCGACATTTTGAATATTCGAATGTACATTTCCTATGTATTGTTTATATTTCATATTTCCACATATTTTAATTAATTTCTATTTCCTCCTGAAATTATTTTCATGAAATAAAAAAAAAACCAAAACTAATCATTTTTAAAACTATTATATTTTTATTGATACGTTTTTTCAAAAATGTTTTCAATTCCTAAGTGTGGAATAACACTTTAAAAATAGTAAATATTAAAATATAATAGCAATCGCTCTTGTTAAATGATTATTTCCTAATAATCTTTAAGTAATAGAAATCTGTAAAAATCTCACTACAGAGATGGTAACAACATAAATAAGTTGTAACAAACGTATTAGAATTTCAACGCAGCTAAGCCATGCGTTCTATGTACTAACGCATGGCTTAGCGGTCAGAGCGCTTGGACGGTATCCAATAGGCGTTTGAATCCCGCTGCGTTCAAATTTTTATACTTTTTTAAAAAATGTTTTCTAATCCTAAGTGTAGAATAACGCTTTAAAAATAATAAATATTCTAAAACTAATTACAATACTATTTTCGAATTTAAACGCTTACTATATATAATCATATATATGTACATATCTACAGACACTTGGTTTGTGCTCTTTTTTTACTTGTATTTAATTATCAAATTTTAATATATCATTATAAACTTATAAATGATTGCTTGGACTGCTATGATGTAGACGTGTAATACTAGCTTATCATGTTATATCTTTATAAATATTTTCAGAATGTGTCTGGCCCACAATCTTTGAAATCATATTACGCTGATATATACGATTATATATCAGCGTAATATTAATAGTATTTCAATTATACATTATTTTCCATTGGACACGTGCACAGTGTATATCTACAAACATCTCTTATCGTATTGCGAGTACAAAAGACCAATGAAATGAGGACATCGTGGCGAAGTAGGACAGCGTCACATGAACGCTATGGTTGTAGGTTCAATGCCTATATAGGCAAATGATTATATTTAAATTGTCTTTTTCTCCACTGGCATGACAATATGTATCATTGAATTTCGCCCCTCAACATGTAATATTGCTATGCGGGAAAAGTTCCAAGCTGCTTTTAAAATGTATACCTATTATCAAGTAACTCAATAATTAAATTGCTCTTATACGTCTTATAATTTTATATTATGGACAAGGAAAAATTAATGGTTGTTACGTAGTGCGAAACAGAACCCAGCGCTGCGATTTGTTTAACCAGAACGTTAAAATTTATATGATAAATATTTCTATGACATATTATGAGAACATAAAAATTAATAAAATTGTAAAAAAACATTGAAAAATGTTATTATAATATCCTTACTATACTACAGTAGCGTCTAATTATAAATATTGTTAACATTTTGATATTATGTTATTTGATATAATGTTATAATGTATGTTGTCTTATGTATAAAAAAAATACTATAAGATCAGATGAATTATCATTATATAAAAATATTTAATTATCTTTAGAAATAATTATCGGATAAGAACAAATATTTTATATTAAAGCAAAATAATTTAAAAATAACAAAGATTACTTTTTAATAGGTACTTCTAGATTAGTAAATTCAATATTAATAAACTTTTAGTTACTTAGACGTCTGGACTAGGAAATCAAGATAATTTATTTAAATTTTGATTTAAAAATATATTTAAAAAAAATGATATATTTTTTTTTCATATCATATTCACATAAAATGTCTCATTACTAGTTTCAGATAAACATTTTCTTACTATGTACAAAATGTGAAATGAAGCGGTTAAGAAACAGATGGCGATAGATTGATATAATGAATTTTTGTTTCAACTGGAAGACGAATGCCAACTCAATCTATCAGTAACTAAGGACTACTGTAAAGTGTTCCAAATATTAGATTATCAAAAATGTATGTTTGAATACCAAACTATATATTAATTCATTTAAATAAGATATCTAAATAAGTACTTTATATGTATATATATATATATATATATATATATATATACATATATATATACATATATACATATGTGTGTGTATTGTTTCCTTACGTGTGGAAACGTCATTGAATAATCATATCCATCAGGATTAAAAACTGGAATAATCCAAAATCGGTATTTTGTGAGCAAATCAGAATGAGCTTCACTCCTTTCTACTAACTGGTACAAGAGATACATTGCAGCTGTTACCGCATGATGGTCACTTCCTTGGATTCCTAAAAGGCAAAACCACTTAAAACAAAACTTTGAGTAAATAAGAATATATGATCATGTTAAGCTAATTACAATACCTGCAACAATCATGACTGTCAATTTGGCTGAAATAATTTGACCACTAGTGGGGTCGTCTATTATCATCATATAAATTGGGTTTTCCATAACAGTAAAATTTCCATTTGTAATGTCCACCCTTTTTGCAATAGGACTATTTTCTGCCCATTTTTTTAATTGTGTATTTATCTGTTGAACAAATGAATAATATTTATAAATAAACCTTTTAAGGATTCTCGCTATTATTATGAGTTACTGCTACTAGGGATTACCTCATGTAACGTTCTCGCTGAATTGAAATTCAAAGGATGTATTTTCAAAATACTGCAATGAAAATTCCGCTTTATTTTTGTTATATTTTTAAGATATAGTCCCTTAGTGGTCATTTCTGGCGTCAAAGCAGCAGTTCTGCTCTCTGTAGCATTGTGTGTATCAGTAAAATCATCCTCATAATTAATGTGCGAATTATCTGTGTCATTGTGCGCGTCGTCGTCATTCACTATATAGTCAGTTGATATTTTATCTTCTTCTTTATTTGTAGTACTTTCAACGCTCTCATCTACATTGTAAAATAATTCATTATAAGATAAATTTAATTCCTTATCAACGCCATCTTTTTCATGAGGTATCTTTTTCATAACACTTTTTCTGATCTCCTCTGAGTAAATTTCAAGAGGGGTACTTTTTTCTATTTCCTCATCTGAGTAAGCTTCATGGGAGGTTCTTTGCGTTGGAACAAATTTTTTTATTGATGTTTCATACTTTATTGTAGATAACAATGTCTGATTTGCTATATTCAGCTTATTGAGTAACTCTAAATTATACTCATATGGTAAGAACTCCGTGGAAATAGACGTGCGTCTAGGCATAATTATATCTGGCAAAGAATGTGTTCGCGTTGGCCGCACGGTTGTTGTGTGTAAGATCTGTGTAGAAAAGATAATTCTTTCATTTCGTCAACGTTTGTAAATGTATTTTAATAAAATATACTTTCTTCCCTTGATTGAGACCGGACCGTTAGAACCGGAAGATATCTATTCTCTATTTCCATTTTAAAGAAATTGTGTGATATATAATGAAATTCCACTATAATCAAACTGTAGAATACAAATTTTCTTAAAATATACAGATTTTCCCAAAATGCATTATGCATGTCTGTGTCAAGTGATGATCGCTAGCGTTGATCAGCCACGTGGCCAATCAAAGATTTTACAATAACTCTAATATGGCGCCAAATTATACTTTAAAATAATAACTTTTTTACCGATAAACATTAGCAATTGAATTACAAATATTGATCGATGGCGGTATTAAAACGCCTATTTCAAAACATTCAAAATAATTTAAGATTATAAATGTACTCTCTTTTTTCTTTACTTGAATTTAAATTAATACGATACGATGACACTTACGAACAAATCCACTGTTCTTGGTGTTAACGGTCCGATAGTGTTACGACGTGTAAAAGAAACTGGTGCTATAGGTGCATATTGGGCAATAACGTTTTGAGTTCTAGGCACCTGTGGGCTAAGTGAGAGACTTCCATCACGATGAGAGTGCTGTTGATTTTTTATTTCAATCCCTTAAAATATATACATTGAACTGTAGTTATGTCAAATATTAAAAAAAATTGTATGTAAATATTCACAAATTGCATAAGAAAGAGCACGGCAGTTTTTCAACAATGGTTTTTGTATGGAATGAAAAAAAAAAGATTTCCTCTGAGCTGCAGTGTATTTGTATCTAGAGATGCGCAATTACTCTTCATGAAATAAAAGTAAGAGAGTGAAGTAATTTGCCAAACTGTCTTTGTTTCATTTAAATATATTCGATTTTTTTTATTATTTAATAAAAAAAAATTTAAAATCTCGATTTTAGTCAAAAATTATTTGTTTACCTTTAGGTCGTATCGGTGACATCGCCTTCGGAGCTGTTTTGACTGGTGCAAAGATAATATTTCCACTTACTCTTTTACTAGAAAGAGTCGTAGGTGGTTCAAATCGTTGATAGTTTCTATATGCATCAATACTTTTTTCTATATTTGTTGTTGGAACTACAACTCCATCTACAATTATTTTATCTTGTGCTTTTGTGAGTTGTTGTATGTTCACAGCAACTACTGGCTGTTCATCTAAAGGTGTAGTTAAATCATCTTCTAAAACCTTAACAATGAATTCTTGAGTTGTTTCTGCATTAGCTCGCCATCTTGTATATTCTGTGTATGCACGCTTGCGGCGTAAATCTATATAGTATAAATATATAGCATAATTTTTAATTAATGTTACAAATATATATCAATAGTACACATTCCAATGAATAATTAAGGTAAAACTCAACTTCTTGTCTTACATGATAATGCACTAATGTGACAAACGTCCTCGGTATTGTTATTAAATACAAATTTTATAAAACCTAATATGACGAAAACTATGCTGTAATTCATGTTAAGAAAAGACAGAGGTTCATCATATCTTGACAGATGATGACATATTTTTATATAATCATATGTGAAAATATGTCTACGAAAAAAAGAATAATACCGTCGCCAATTAGTAATTATTGTAAAATATTTTTATTTCAAATAGACTAATAATATACAAGATGACACGGAACTGTTAAACATTAATTTTTAGAGCAACAGTAGTTATTTTTAAGATTGCCCTAAATTATTTCTTTATTTTTTATCTAATTTTGCCTTACAAATTTATAGTTTATTTTATTATAGCAACGGTAATAAAGAATCATTTATCATACTGTGAGAACAGTCAACGTATATGTGTATATAATGTACTCTGTGGTCCACATACTGTCTAAAATAGAATTTCTTTTATTTATTGCTGTATATTTTTTGACAATATTTATAGATTTTAAATATGCTACTACAATTAAAAATATACGTTATTGGTTTCCTTTACTTTCTGGGAGTTTTATTCCTGATCCTGTTTCCACCGCGAAATTTTGAACAGTGGGTATTTATTGTTTTACTAACGTATAATTAAAATATATTACAATGCAAAAAAATATGTTTGTAGATCTGGAACTAAAATGAGAATGGTCCGAAGTACCGGTAGCAATGTAAAATATTCAAAATATATTGACTATGAAACTATTTTAAGCATAGTGCATCACATGGCAAATGAAAGTCCTGACATGGTAAAAGTCGTGGATCTAACTCCACAAACTGCTGGAAACAAAACCCTTATCGCATTAGAACTACACAGCGATACTCATACCAAAAAACCAGGCATTCTAATAATCGGAAGTAATGTATAAAAACATTGAAAATAATATATCTTTTAGTATAACTGAAAATATAATTATAATTGAAGGAGTTTTTGCTTGCAATTAACGACCAGCATCATTACGCGGATATAAAAATTTTGTAATTTTAATATCCTCGTAATGATTTATGATATAAATATTTAGTCACTATTGCCTGGCCTATAAATTTTTTAAGATTGCATCCCACTGGAATATTTTTGACGGTAAACATGATAATTATAGGTTCAGAACCCTTTCGGTGGAAATGATCGTATTTAAATTATTGTATTTTCCCTACAACTTTTTTTACCAAAGTAAGGCAAAATGTTGTGTTGAGTTGCACAACTAGCAATGTCCCACATTGTGATGAAAAATCGAAAGAAAAATCATGAAGCCGCAATATAAAGTATAGACACTTGGGTTCAATATACCAAGACAAAAATGATAATTAAAGACGTACTAAATAATTAATCATTATAATTATAGCACTAAACGGCATGACTTGGAGTGGACCAAATGCTATAATTGAGTTGGCCGAAAAGCTTTTGTATGATACGAATTATCAAACCCCGTTCTTTAACGACTACGATTGGTAATGATGTCTTTCATTATACAAACTTTATGCTATATGTACTTATAAATTAAAAAAGTTAAGAAAATTAACATTTTCTCACTGCAAAAAAGCTATAAAGTAAGGATCAGGGTCACTTTAATTATTGCAAAAACCCTACTTAAATATAAGAACTCTATCATAAAATACCTGTTACCTGTCTAGATTTCTTTTAATTCTACGCTAAATGCAATCTTCATGATCTTATTCAATTTAAGAATTTAGCTGCGGTCCTGAACGACATATAAATAATTATTATTGCTATTTTATTCGTTTGACATTCATAAAATTCATATTAATATATCTCTATTATTATCGCTTTAACAGGTATCTTATACCCGTAGCAAATCCTGATGGACTTGAATTCACAAAAAAAATTCAACATTATACTCCAATAGATCCCATGGAATGGTCAAAAAACCTTACTGCCAGGAATGAAAAAACGAGACCTACAGTGTGGCATAAGAATATTGACAAGACAGAAGGTCAAATATGTTTCGGGACAAATATAAACCGTAATTTTGCGTACCACTGGCAAGGTGCATAATAATATAATATCTATACTTAAATATTGTTTCAATTAATAGTTATATTTAAGTTAAGTTTTTAAAATTTGGCATACATAAATTTATTTTTCGCTTTATCTAACTAACGATAAATATCCACGTGAATAAAGGACGCAGTTCATTATCTAATTTTATATATCGTCTACGATTAATATTATCTTCAATGTCAATAACTCATATAATATTATCGATAATCTGTTTGGGGTAATAAAATATAAACTATTACATTGTTACAGACGATGTTCGTAAATCACCAGATCATTGCTCGCAATTCTATCCAGGAGAAAAGCCGTTTGACACAACGGAAGCCCAAGCAATACGAGCATATGTTCACAAACTTGCTGATGTTGTGCATTTAGCAATTCACTTACATTCAAGTTTTGTACAAAAAAAAGTTAATTTTTTTATTAAACCTATTAACATCGAATTACTCTGAAGAATATACTTATTGCAAATTTGTTATATTCCCTACGCCTAGAACCAGTTGTAACAAGGGTAAAATAAAAAGATTTAAATATGAATAGTGACATATGTATAGACATATACTCTTTTCAGGAATTCATATTGTATCCATGGCGATATACTTTGCATCAGGGAAGCAACTATAAAACTTTGCAAGAAATTGGAGAGTATGCGGCACGACAAGCAAGACTTCCCGATGGACGACTATATGAAGTAAAGCATATTTATATCTTTAGATACTTACAAACATATCGTGTTACGTCAAGTAGTTTAAGCTAGCATAAATCAAGTTATCAAAATAACTACATGCTCTTGATTGTTCTACATTCTTACCAATGTTCAACCTACCTATATAAAGACTTAACAACATGTTTAGTTACTGACCTTAAATAGATAAAACATTTGAAATGACATATTTTCTTACACACTAGATTCTCTGGCCACCCTGCAATACGGGATAAAACGTGAAGCTGTTTATAAATTAATAACAATATGTATATTTATTCAAGGTACACCAAGCAAGCAGTGATGGAAGGGTTGCGGGATCTTTAAGCGACTACCTTTCTGGTGTAGTTGGAACTGAACTTGTGTTCCTCGTCAAGCCCTTCCATGCTTTATTTCCTGTTTTTACGAATACATCTACTTTGGGTAAAATAGTTTGATCACTTATAGTTTTCTTGTTTTGAAGTAGGACTGATCAAGCAATTATTGTGTCCATTGACTTTCAGTTAAGTCACTTAGTACTTCGACTAAATTTACAACTAAATACAACTAAAGAAATTGTCTAACAGATGTTTTCATCTTATCCTTACAGAATCATATGTGCATAAATCGATATCGGTTATCTTAAGTTTGGTCAGAGGCTGGAGAAGCAGTACTAAACTAAACACTCTTTCATTTTTTGGTAAAGATGTTGAATTTTAGATAGTTACTTAAAGTTTTACAAATGAGATTCACATAATATTTCATCATAGATTTTTATTAAATGAACATCATCAATAATGTTAACATAAAATAAATTTACTGGGTAAATATATTTTGAATTGAAAAGACTAAATATTTGTAAGAAAAAAAGTCTCGTGCTTAATATCAAAACTAAATATATTTAATTTTATGAAAATAAAAAACTATCTTTTTTATACCCTTTATTCTTGCTGTGTCAATAGTTGAACTAAAGCGTATCGCAAATAATATAAAATAAACGCGATCGCTTGTGGTGCGATTCTCACTCGGGGAAGTGATTATATTTAAATTATTTTCACTTTCTCGCTCTGGTAAGTGAAAGTGCGGCGTTGAGTTGCGCCACTCAACATACAATGTCTCTAATTGAGCGTATACCAAAGTACGGAATGTCTTGATACTGAGTACTTTCTGTCTTTTATTTCTTTATCTTGCATATTTGACAAAATATTTGTTTGAGTAAAAAAGGGTTACGTAATAATAGACATAGAATTTTTGGCAACTTTTTTATAACACTTTGGGTTCAAAAAATAAATAACGTATTTTACATACATATAAAGTGAGCAATACAATAAATATATAATATATAGCTAATATCACCTCGTAGTTTTTGAGGGAATGGTACTTTTTCTTAAAAACGACACATCAATGTCCCAATTTTTGGACATATCATCTAGAGATTGTATTAACCGTTTCTGTTTCTCATTATTTTCTTGGAGATCACTTGTATGGATGAAGTGGAGATGAAGAGACACTTGGTGTAAATGTAACAGTCTTTTGTACAGTGATGCCTTGAGAACCTCGTTGCTATATTCACGCCAATATTTTAAATTTCTACCAATAAGAGAAACCACGTGATCTTTGACGTCTTTTAAACAAGCTCTTTTCTGAGATATGGACTGAAAAAAAAGAAGTTTATTTTAAAATAAAAACTAAATTATTATATAAGATGCTATATGAGACTGGTCGTTGCGAAGTGTCTGACTGGAAACGCGATCGGTTGTGGGTTCGATCCCCACTCGGGGAATGATTATGTTTAAAATTATCTTCACTTCCTCGCTTTGGTAAGACAAAGTCCGGCATTGACTTCCACCACTCAATACCCGATGTCTCGAATTCGGTGGAAACCGAAGTACAGAGTGCCCTGACATTAGGTACTTTCTGTCTACCCTGCTATGCGGGATGAAAAGCGTGAAGCTGTAACAAAAACGACCTATGTTTCTTAGTTCAACATGAAAAAGTTTTATTATGTATATATTTTACTGATGTTAAACATTAAATAAAAGACCACTTCTGATTTTAAAAATGTGTTCCATCAAATAAAGGAGTTTCTACAAAAATATAAACAGAAAATATATTTTAGAAGAAACATATATATATATATAAACAGAAAATATGTTTTACATTTACCGCCCTTTAAAGACATTACATACTGGACAGATCATAAAGCCACACTTTGTCTAATCACTGCGGGTTAACGGGCTAATGGGCTATGCAAGGGAGTCAGTCATGTTTATTTATTATGGAAGCGTTCGTTTCTTTGAGTCCAGGAATGAATATTCTAATTTGTTCTGTATTATGACGTAAGAAAACTAAACGCGTTTACTCGTTAGTCACGTTATTGTGTCATATATTTAATTTGAAATAAGCAGATAAACACTCTGTTTTTGTTAATAGGAAATCTGGTAAACATTATCTTTACAAGGGCAAAATGCTTTGAAAATATAACCCTATAAGTATAGACTTTAATGATACAAAAGCGTCACGTAAACTAAACGTTACATGACTATAGAAAAAAATACACTGTAAACAGTGTATTTTTTCTATCGTTATCAAGTCTTTATTTTAATATACAAGTTGGTGATGAACAAAAATGTTACGTAAAAAATATTGATATCCATTAAAAATATTTAATTCAAAGCATTACCTGTGCTTTATATATAGTATTATATATAGATACAATAAAATTATTGCACCACTTTTAAATACAACCAGAAATGGCGCACATAATTCGCCGTGTCATTAAAACATAATCATAATTGTGTATTTACACAGCGCTTTAATTATATACTTTCACAATACGTTGCTTTAGTATATTTCAATATAGTACATCTTAACAAACATAGTAACATTGCTATAGAACAAAGTTTATTTACTGCAATAAAATGTAATGGGCCTTTTTGTAAACAGTTAACTGCGGTTGTCGTTTGAAGATAGTATTGTATTATACGTAACGTAGCAGTAACGACAAGGCAAATTAGATAAATTATTTTAGTTCTTTCATGTGTACGTGTTCACATTAAAAATGGAAACGCTATAATTATATAACTTAAGTTTTTTTTGTATAAAAAGATTGTTGTTTCTACGATAGATACAGTGTAACGTATGCTATAATCGATTAATATTGATTATATTTAAGAAAATGTACTAAGCTATCTAGTAGATATAAGGAATCTTATATCTTATCGTGCACCTTCGACTTCCTCACCCTGACATACCTACACGATATTGCGTCGTGTTTTGGGCTTGATCATATATATTAAATACTAGTTATCGCTTATGTCAGTATTCAGAGGATTCATTTTCTTTGAATGATGACAAAAATACAACGGCAGGAACACTTAAATCGCTTTCCTGAAAAAATTTTGGTTGTTATACTTCTATTAGTCTATTCGTTGTTTATAGATGTGAACGTTGAAAGTTTATAGATATTTTTAATACATAATACATTTTTAAGTGTGAGTGAGGTTTCCTGGTAAAGTTTAGAAATAGAAGCCCGAGACGCTGTGGAAACAATAATAAAATTTCCTGATCAAATATATATGTAAACAAACTGCGATGAAATGCGATAAAATAAATTCTAAGAAGTTATTGTACATGAAAAATAAAAGTTATGAAGCCATATCATTATATACATAATACATCAAGAAAAATCGTTTATTGCGTTATTTTTAAATTGTTTTAATTTATATTTTGAAATATATTTATTTAAAAAGTATATTTGCACAGGTTATTTATGAATCATGGTATGGCGTTGAGCCACGTCGCCAATCGTCAAACAATCTCTAAATAATCGAAAACGAGAATGACGAGGAATGATTTATTATTAGGGTTTATGCACTTGATAGGCGGAAGAAATTGAAAAACGTAACCATTTTAAAAATAAAAGGGTCTAGCAATATACCCTAATCGTATAATAGCTTATCAAAATAGGTTTTACTTTATATAAAATTTAGCTAAATTACGTTTCAAATATATGATAAAAAGGTATTAAAAAATTAAAATATAATATTATCTAGCGCTGTTATAGTCACGATTTCTACATTTAAACATGCAATCCTTATAATTATGAAAGATTTATTAGTCTTTTTATGTATTATGTATACTAAAACATGAGTAACTTTTAATTTTATAGAAATATAGATAAATTTCTTTTATAACAATATATGTATTAAGTAAGCCACCTATTCTTTAGAGGCGAAGAATAAAGATCAGGTTGAAAAGAGGTGATAAGTCACCAAAATACTAAATTCATTATTTACCTCGATTATGCGAGAAATGAGTTTAACAAAAATAGTTACGAATGTAAAATACCTGTGGCAGTGAGCATAGGAACAGTCGAGCTCGTAAGTGCCTCGGCGCGCCAAGCGAGCGCAGGGCGAGCGCCACCACCCCGCTGGCCGTCACGCGCTCGCCGTGTGGGTACGCGCGACTGTCCACCTCACGGCCACTGTTATACACATGTATACTTGTAATTACTTGTTAGATCATTTCTTCACATGTATTCTAATCTTTTTCAGGTACAATTTAAAATATAATATTAAAATCGCCCTTTTGCCACATTACGACGTCATAGCTGTCAATATAAACCAGTTAAGTAGGTTGAGCACAACAGATTTATTTACGAAGATTGTGCGTAAACCATAAATTTTCTTTCATAATTCTAGCATGGCTTCGAAACGCAATAACAATCAATATCCTATTATGGGTTAAAGTGTAAAAATTAAAATAAAGAAAAAGTTGTGAAATGATAGCTAGCCAATCTTCTCACACTTACCCATCCCCAACAAATACAAGTATAGTGGGGTACGTGTGCACAGTGTAGTGGTAAGGCAGGTCGTGTCGCAGCGCATCGAGGCGGGCCACGTGCGCGCGCACGCCGCACCCGCTCAGTACGCGCGCCGCCTCCGACAGCGCTCGCGACATATGCGCCCCACACCCACCGCCGCATACCGCTACTATCGTTACCTATATACAAGTGTTAAAGGGCAGAACTTTTATATATGTAAACCGACACCAACATTAATACTAAAGTCTGATAGTAATTAATATTTTACTATTATTGACGCACGGTTGGACGGTTTCCAATAGATGTGGTTTCGAATGTCACTAATATTAAAAATTTAATACATTTTACATTACAATTATCTTATATGATTAATATTTAAAATAGAATTGTACTATAAACATAATTTTGTTAAGATTGTATTTATTAAGTAAGTTATTTATTATTTATTAAAGTAGCCCAATTCATTTTATATGGCAGTGTCATACAATCATTTATTAATTTAATTTTTATTTTTAACCGTTTTAAAATATGAAGTTTACCCGTACAGCGGGGTAGTCCTCTGACTATATGGATAACATGTGAAGCTGTGTCTTTATTTTTAGGTATTAAGCCTTATAAATTAATTTATAGTAAGTTATTTCGCAACCACAAGTAGCGCAAGCGCAACAGTTATAGTATCAATGGCACCAAAAAGATATATATTTTTTTAAAATACTACTATTAGCTGCGTTGAGGCATAATCACGCATTGCTTTAGCAATGTACATATGTCACTACATATATATATGTCACTACATATATATATGTCACTTATCACACATGTTTTATATGTCGATATGTGGTAGGGCGTATTACATTTTCTTTATTAATTCAATGTATTTTTAAATTAGCATTCTACAGCCTCTATAAGTAAAACAATTTCTTTTTATGTCGTCCCTGATTTATTTAAAAAAAGGAACAAAGTATCTGATCAACTATTTATAAATAGTACATTTTGTACAGTTTAATATTCACAAATACAGATCATTTTAGTATTACAAAATGAATAATATTATTATATCATACTCACAATGCCAGGGGCCTTGACGAACTTTTTAAACGTATACGTAGTGAGATCTGTAACGTGCACACTCTCGGCACCTATGTCTTGTGTTCTCTTGGATTCATATGTATTGTCTGCATGACTCACACTCTCGCCTACGTCGTGCGTCGTATTGAAGTGGTGCGTGTGCGTCGCAAGCACTCGCGAGCGTAGAGTGCGCTTTAGTGTCTTGCGAGTAAAATTATGTATAAAATCCCGTACTGATTTAGCACTATACTCCTCTGACATCACATATTGGCTTTCATGCTAAAATCGAAATTTATTAATATTAATTATTCTGTTAATATAATGGTTATCATATATTTATTACATAGTTTGATCATTAAAAATACTTTCTTTAAACCTACCTTATTATCTAAAATGACGACAGCTGTCTTATCTTTTTCATTTTTAATATCTATACCAAGAGCTTCAGCAAAGTGATAGTTCCTTATACTATCTACAGCCAGTATGTGCAAAGAATAATTTGCAATACAAGAAAGCCCGTGAACATGAGTTATATTTCCGCTGGTCACCTTAGCAGGCAACACTGGCGGATTTATTTTATTAGCGAACTGCAGTAACCTACAGAAGTGCTTCGCATTGTCTTGTATAAGGTTCTCAGCAGACAAAGGATCATCTTCGTAGGGAAGCATTGTTGATTCTATTCTAAAATTAAACAATTTTTGAATTAGTTAAGAAAATTAATATTAATAGATATTGTGTATAGAGTGGTATTAGGTTCTTAGTATCCTGTACTTTATATAAAATGTAATTAAGGGTTTTTGGGCGACACGCGGTTATTTTTTAAGTCTATTCATTATTTATGGACAATTATTAAGCATGAAATAAGATTACAGTTGATTTTACAAACAATATAGGTATATAATAAATCATATAAAATTATATAATAAATTCCATCAAAATATGTTTCACTTAAACAAAGCTAAGCCAGTAAGCTGATCTGATCCATGGGTTTAAGGCCAAGTGTAACATGAAGTGTTACTAATAATAATCAAGTTAGAAAAAAACAAACTTACTCCTGATCTTCCGTCTGAAACTCAGTATTTAAGTGTTCTTCAAAAGACTGGCATTTTTCATAATTTTCATAAAAGCTTTTCTCAGCTGGCAAAGACTTTGAAATACTACTATCACATTGTTGTAAAAAATTCAATGTCGACCATAAAGCTGAATTTTCATTAGAATTTTCTATTAATTTGGAAATGGCTAAGCCTTGCTTCAAAAAGAAATCAAGTACACTGCTTTTTTGATTTTTTTGGGTAATATTATTCCATGGGTACTTATTATTGTGTGAAACCACTTCTCGCTTATAATGTATATTGAATTTTTTATGAGGCTTTTTAAATTTGTACTCTTGACAAAATTTTAAAAAGTTTTTTTGCTGGTATAGTAGTCTTTGTACTTGCTGTAGTTTTGTTAATTCAGTAGTCCATTGACTACTGTCGTTGTTCTTACAATTGTAATACTCCATTGCAATTTCACGCATCTATAAAAATTCAAATAAAAATTAGTTTAAAACTAATTTGAACAAGAAAATTATTTAAATGAGAATAAGAATTATTTAAATGTAACAAGTATACAAGTTACATAGTCATATACCCTTGTTTTTTAATAAATTGTGAGTATAAAGAAATCTTATTAATTTTAAATTTTAGTATTTATTAAAATTTCTACTGTACAAATAACATATTGTACAAACAACTGTACAAACAACATTAAATATTACTGAATATGAAATAAATACTTTTCTGTCTGAGCAAATAATTAATTCTTTGGAATATGATTTATATAAACCAACCTACATGGATAGAACAAATTAGTTTGAAGAACTTTTACGGAGTATGGGTTCAAATCCTGCCTTTAGGTTTTTATTATGTGAAATATTAAAAGTTTTTCGCTTTTACTCTGTATACATATATACAGAAAGAAACTAGTATCAACAAAACTCCATATTTCGCCATTTGCCAACTTCAAGATATGACATTTTGAGTAGCAGAACCTAACTCCTAGGGAGTGAAAGAGCCAAACCAAAAGAATGAAAATAATTTAAAATATAATCATTACCCTGAGTGGGAATCGATCTCACAACCAACCTAGTTCACTGTTAGACTCTGATCCATTGTGCCACAACTGGCCCCAATAATCTCCAATTTGGGTTGTTATTATTTTCATACACATAATATACTTTTAAGTTTAAGCATTACTTGAAAAACAAATATACATACAAATATAAATTCTATATACATACTAAAGCATATGATGGCAACTGTTCATAAAGGGGATTTAATGGTGTAAAAAGTATTAGAATAGGGTTGCCATCCGCATATCTTTCAAAATTAAATGACTTCTGCCACATAGGAATAATTCTTGCAACTGGTTGCACAAAGTTTTGCAGAACCCAATGCATTAAATGTGTTTCATTCCACCCATAGTTCTTCTCATTTAGATTGAACTCCTGAAATGTAATAAGATATATATTTTAGAAAGTTGGGGATGAATCAGTCAAATTCTATTTTATATAGTTCCTAAGATGTTACTTAGATATTAACTTTATTTTAATTTAATTTCACCCTTTATATGCTGATGCTACTACACACACAAATATTCAAATGATCAACTAGTTTTCAATTAATCAACATATTACAGTAACTCATAAGTACTACAAATGATTACTTATGTGCATGATAATTTTCTAATGTATGCTTTTTCACCAGTACTTTATGTTTAAGATAATAATGTATTAAAATGGAGTTCTATTTTTTATTTTTAATATGAACCTTATGTAGGTGTGTTTAATCAATATGTATGCATAGAGTATCATGAGACATATATTTAACATACAACACAATATATTTAACATAACTACCTTTGTATCATTCCATAGCATAAGACGAGCGGTTGGCACAGTTTCCACTCCTAAATCAATAGCCAAATCCATAGACGTTACCGTTGCAAAACATATTTCACCAACAGTGTCATACTCACGAGACTTAAGGGCTACATTGTACCACACATTATAGTACTGTGATGTGTCAAACAAAGGAGTAAATCCTACAGCTACAGCCTTTAAAAAATAATTCATAATATTTATTAAATATTAGTTATCATATATTACTCCCAATTTTATTCAATACTTAGTTGTAAAATATGTCAATAAGCTTACATCACAGATAGATAGCAAATTAACTAGATCTTCTGTATTGGACACTTTTTCTAGTGGTCTCATTACCAATTCTAAGAAATTTACCATACTCTCAGCATTTCTCGGCCCTATAAAAAAATATTAAACTATATTGGAAATAATTGTGAATTATTTATTAATATAAATTATTAAATTTTCTTCTCACCTTTGTACAACACACCCCTAGAGGTAACAGTATACACCATAAGTATAGGCCATGAAGGTATTTTATTGTGCTGCAATCTACATTCACTTCCAGGATTCCAACAATTAATGGCAGAAAAATGTACCTTAATTTTATTTAAAAAAATAATTATTTATATTCCCTAACATAATACAATTGCAATCTAAATAAACAGCACTATATATTGATAACATAATGTTTTCATAAAATTAAAATTGTCATTAAATTAAAATAAATAACTAATACTTACTCTATCTTGTAAAATATTGGCAGCCTTTTCAAATTCTCCTCTAACATATTGTGATTCTGCATCCCAAGGTGCATAATACATAACAAATGATATATCCTCTGTATTTACAGCAGCTAGGGCACTACTTAACTGCCCTCTATACCAGTCGGTGACTATTGAATCTGAATAAAAGAATCTCACAGCTTGAGGAACTTTTGATATTTTTGTGGGCCTGCATAACCAATAATGTTAATATTTATGAGTATAAATTTCTTATCAATTCATTTTGATTAGTCAATAATTTAGTAAATGACAATAAGATTTAATAAATAACTCACGCATTGTGTAAAGCTCCATATGTGGTGAGAGCCAAAGCAATGCAAAACACTAGTTCTTTTATTAACATATTGAGGGTTAACTCTTTGTTATTGTTTTGTTTAGGCTGTTGGGAATCTTCAAGGGAGTTTCGCTCATTGCTAGAAAGGTTTGATTGTTCATTTAATGACGTGACCTGCGAAATATCTTCAGAGTCCGCCGTTGGAAACATTACACGTCATTCATAAACAATAAAATCTATCAAAATTCGTTTACGTGTTATTTTGCATGACTCTAATAAACATAACTTAGGACCATTTAAAAAATTATTGATAGTTATCTGATAATTCATAATAATTAACATTTAAAACATAATAAGTATATTATTTTTTAACTTTTTCAAGTCATTTGAAAATCGTAATTAACTAGTAACAATCAATGTCAATATCGTCATATGACTTTGACGTTACATGTTTGTAATTCATAATCTATAGAGTGAAAATATATTCAAATTAAAAACGTAACAATTCCGACGAATAATACATATATTTAGTCATCCTGACTTATAATTATAAAAAAACAATAACAACTCATTAGACATTCCCTGGTTATTCTGTTACATATCGTTCATGTTCATTCTAAGTAGCATACTTCCAAGTCACAATAATTTACTTTAAAAAAACAGTCTAAATAAAAAAATAAAATTGTTTTTTTTAATAAAAACGCCATCTACCATATATTACTTAATGTTATACATGATGATGTTCATAATATTAAAAGATGTTCTCTAATATTGCTCTGCTATGGCGTATGTTGCATATTGCATGTGTATAAATTTAATTAGATTTATGGTGTATTCGTTTAAATGCCACAATTTTATTTCATTTGAAAATAATAGCCAGTTTATCCATATATCACAGCTACATTGCAAATATATTTCTGTAATTGCAGAAATCATAAATTTATTATTATCTATACAGCGATTGCTATTTGAAAACATACCGTTGTATTACTTTACTTTACTCTGTAGTTGATTATTTGCCTTGTTTTGAAGGACTGTCCATAAGAAGTTGTGTCATAATTTGCGTATCAACTTATAATGGCTGATCTGTAAAAATATAACAAAAGAGGAGAATTATTGATATTTGAATATAACTCTATCAAATACCACATGTCCCAAATCAAACGAACTTCATTTTCTGAAAAAGTGTGACGATAAAGTTATTTAATTATAAATTTAAAACATGGAATCCACAAAACAATTTGAAACAGATTCAATGGAGTATTGGAAAGATCAAGCAAAACACTACGAACAAAAGTATAAATATTTATATTTATGTAATTCCTTTTATATAGCTATATCAGATGCCTTTGGAGCTTATTTCTATTATTGATTTTGTGTTCATAGGGCAAGGGACATACAGCAAGAATTAGACGAGTATACAGAGAACTCAGCTCAACTAGAAAAAGAACTAGAGGCTTCTTTAGAACAGGTTGAAAAACAAAATAGGGACTTAGAACACCAAAACCAACGTCTTAAAAATGACATTGACACACTCAAGGTGCTAACCTCTTTAAATTAATGAGTTAAAATAGCATAGTTAGTGATGTCATTAGTTTAATTTCTACTATGCATCATGTATATAAACTCGCGAAACATATTTGCATTCTTACGATATTCAATTTTACAGACTAAACTTGAAAGGAGTCAACATGAAACAAATGCGCTAGAAAATGAATTACAAGCACTTAAAATAGAAAAAGAAAAGCAAGCAATATATGTTAGAGAATTAGAACAAAAAAATGATGATTTAGAAAGAGGGCAAAGGTAAAATGATAAATTTTATTTTTAAATTGTTAGTAGAATATTCTTAACAGTTCTTAACAGCAAATTAAGTAAAGCAGTTAAATGTTAAATAATATATGTGTACTTAGCTCACAAAGCTTTCTTTCTCATAGAATCATATCAGAGTCAGTATCATGCATTGAGGCCTTATTAAATCAAGCATATGAACGTAATGCAGTTTTAGAAAGTGAGGTAGATGAAATGGAGAATTTAAGGATAAAACTACAAAGAGCTACTGATGAGGCCAGAGGTATTTTTATATTAATTATTATTAGTAAAGACAAACTATTGTATTTTTTTAATGTTTTGTATGCTTCATTTTTGTATTATAGATCTAAAACAGGAATTAAAGGTCATAGAAAAAATTCCTATACTAAAAAAGGAAGATGTACCAACTGAAAGCTTATGTAATGGTCACTCGACAAGAACACAAGTAGAAATAGAAACACAAACATCATTATCAACACCTTCAAAACGTAAGTATCAAATGTCTTCTTGAAATATATTTTTCACCTATAAACATATTAAGAGCCTACTAACAATGTTGATTATTACTGTTGTTTAGTGATTGATATATATTTTTTTAATTATTAACTCTGTTAAACTTGAATAAAAATAACCAAATAGTCATTCTATAAACTAATGTTGAGTACTTAGGTTGCAATAGCAATAATATTTTTTTCTTCAGATTATTTTTTAAAACAAATTGATAAATCTATGTTTACAGGAGAAGTTAATGGCAATGCAATGACACCTTCCTCAAGGGTAACGGCCATAAACATAGTAGGGGATCTTCTTCGGAGAGTAGGGGTAAGTTATATGTATATTATTTCAATAATATTTAAAGTTACTATTATTGGTGTAATTATTGTAGCTGTAGTTAGTTTAGGAAACAATTGTATGCAGCCTTTGCACTATACTAATATTTGAATATATATTACAGTAGAAACTGCATTAGCTGGACTAATCAAGCTTTTAAAGAGAATCAATGCTTATTAAGAATCTATATATAAACCTGGGTAGTTGTACATGCTTCAGTACTGTTTCAAGTTTTTCTTATGTTTGAAGTCATCTAAATTTACTCAGTTGATAGTCCAGATAATCATAAATGAAATTGCTACTGTACTATAATTATTGTACTAAATAGAAAAAAATATATATGTACTTTATATGAATATCTTAAAATAATATTTAAATGTGTTTTATTTGTACTTTAAAAAAGAACTCTTTTTACAAGATTTATTTATTCTAGAATTAAAACTTAAATTATAGTTTGGGCAGAAAGTTGTCAATGAGTGTCTTGACTCTAGGTTGTCTCTGATTAGATGGCTATGTAGGGTAAAGTGTTTTCATTTCATTAATTATGAAACTATGTATAAATAGCTCACAAGTTTGTTTAACAATAAGAATAATAGGTATTTGATTTTTATAAATGATTTTAATTAGATGATTTTAATAAGTTTTATTTCTTTGTATATTTTAATTATTTTCGTAATATATTTATTTTATGTCGTCTAGATTATAAAAAAATAGTGCTTTAAAATTATTATATTTAATTTGCTTTTTATTAAATGTATAGAAAACAGCAATATTTTATGTATATATAATGTTAACTATTATTGAGTTAGCTGGTTGAATTTAGGCTTACTGGTTTTTTGACAGATATAATGTCTGTCAAACAATGTAACAATAGTATGAAAACTGCATATTGAGGTATATACTTGTATTAGTCCATTATAAGCTTCTGTACTACATAGTATTTTTTTTTCTTGAATGGTTCTAATAAAGTTTGTGATATTTTGTAAAAGTATTATGTTCTGATTGTTTTGATAAGGCTCTACAAAAATGCTATATAGATAAAAAAACAGGCAAATTTTGTAAATTTTTTTAAAGTACCTAAAAGTAGAAAAAAACAACTTGCTTTTAAATTTTTATTTATAGAAAACCATTGTGTTGCTCAGCCAAAAACCCTTTTGTATCAAAGAAAAATAAGGGAAAAGATGAATACAATTAATTGTTAACCTTTTTACTACTGCAACCATAGTTCAAACTTATATATTCTTATGTAATCATAAACAGTATTTAGTGCTAGTAATGTTTATGTAAAAGTTAAATACATAAAACATTTCCATTAACTTTTAGTTCAAGCAAGTAAAATATTTATGCAATCTAATGCTACTTTCACATAATTTATATTAATATTTTCATTTACACTTTATTGTTGTTCGCTTAAGTAATAGAGCTTAGAGTAGGTGCATGGTTGTTTAGTTTGCATGCATGATATGTACATATTGAGTAGTGTGCACGTTGTTTATTGCTTACAGCTTGAAAGATTTCTTTGCCGTGAATGTGGTAAGGTCAAATGCTCGTGCGACCCCCAAATCACCGACGGTCAACTGGATGAGCACAGCCATCCGTCATTGGATATTTCACTAAAAAGCCAAACCGCTAAGGAAGCCAAAGATAACGAAATTTGTGACTCAATAGAGTATCGCAAACCGGCGGAATTTACTCGACAGTACTCAAGCTCCCAACAACCTAATGATTATACTACTAAATGCTTACCACTTTCGGTGCATAAATCTGACCAACCATTTCAAAGGTCTTTTCAAAATGAAAACGGCAAACTGAGAAGGTCTTTTATCGTAAGGTCAAGGGAAGGTCTCGAGAACTTCCTGAACTTCACTTCCTCGCGAAAAGGTCAAGAGCAAGAAAAAGGAAAACAAACGTTACGACAACAGCTTTAGTTTAAGCATCTGGAATGTTTTTTATTATGTAATTTTTCTATTTTTACTAGGGGTTGCTCCACGTCTTTATGCATTATTAGATTAAGTAGTGATGTTATTTCAAATGATATTTAAATATGTTTGTTTTTCCTATACAGACGTCTTTGGCGTCACCTGTAAGTACATTTTACTATAATGGTTTAGACTTTCCAAAAATTTGGCATGCATATATGTTATAGGCGGGTGTTTGTTAAACATGCACTGTGCATGATCTTATAAATGAAGATTTAATCTCATTTTTAAATTATTTACCTTAACAATAGTTGAGTTATGTAAATTATATAATTTTCTTCAAGCCCAGAGTGTGAAGCAATCCCTGTTAAAATATGAGTTTGAACGTAGAATTTGCCCCATACATTTTGTGTAAAGTAATAGATAGATACTTTTGTCTCGTAGTATTGATTAGAATATTTTATAATGCAATTTAGTACAAATTAGCTAAATTACTATAAGCAATATAAATAGAGTAGATAACATTTTATAGTCTCGAACGTAATGAATGTTTTGTGTATACTAGTGCCAATGTATGTAAGGAAACCTATTATTACGCTTTCTTTGTCAGGTGGAGGTTTCTTCACGCACATATTAATATCACCTACTAATATTAACATCATTCATATTCGATTTTCTTCATTGTAGGCGTTGGAATCAAAGTTAGCGTGTCGCGGTACAGTTAGACCTAAAGAGCACTCGCCGAATCCAAGCGACGTGAATAAGGACTACAGGTGTGTACTCAAGAACTAAATCGCGTCCTACCGGTAGCTCTTACAGTACTACGCAATATTACAAGTTACATCGCTTCACTCATGTACTCCCATTTATAGTGACTCCATCTATGTACTGTGATTGGAATCACACTCTCCTAATATTACTAATATCTGTGATGATAACAAAATAGTTAAGAAAATTATGTAAAGGTGAAATGTTTTGGCCTACCCACCGGAACGGAAGCGGATACACACGGCGCGATCATGCCCCGCATTTTGCACTGCGTTTCTTCTAAATTACATCTCGAATTTATATTACATTCGGCTTCTTGGGTCAATACTATATATGCTCCGGTTATAAGGGAAAAATCTAAATCTAAATAGTAAATTGTTTAAAATCTATTCTATAGATGATATATTTTAAATACCAAAAACAAAATCATAATAAAAATATATTAAATATATAGTACGATATTAATGTCTACATTATATAATTTCTGTATATAACCGGAATAAAAATAGCATTATTCATTTGTGACGTCATTTGCTATATAGAATAGGTATGGCATAGTGTCAATGTCAACAACAGTGATCGAACAAACAATTTTCGATGTAGGTATCCCAAAATTAATTATATTTATGTGGTAACTAAATATTTTTGAATATTACTTTTGTAAATAGTAAAATTAGTGTTACACATCGTGAAATCGTCACTAAAATTGTAATTTTTTGAACTTTTTAACATTTGTAGCACTTTATAAAATATTTACATTTATGTACATATAATATATTGATAAAAAAAATCTATTATTATTTTCTTTTATTAGTGTTCTTTATTTTACTAATACTCAACCGATGTTAAAATCTCGACCCTTCGAGATTATACGTAACAATAATTTAGTTACACTTAAATTTTTAAGTAGTCTGGTTATAGTTACTGTGTGACTAATTTAGTCTTTTTATTAATGATTTGTATGTGTACTAACAGAATGTCATGTGCAAAATTTCGTTTTCGAGATAAATGAAATATTGTCAATGGAATTGGCTTTATTTTATTGTAATTGCTAGATATATGTTTCATCTTTACATTCCTGTGTATGATATTCACGTCGCATCCTGATAAATTTGTATTGAACTACAAATGCGTTTTTCATCTGCATAAATTTTGTATTAGATGGTTTAATCAATTTTTACTATTAATAAAATTAAAAAAATAAATAATATAATTAATATGAACGTAAAATATTCTAACAATTCTTGCCTAAACAAATATCTCTATTGATGGTTTAAATATTGTATAAATATTCTGTAGTAATATTTTTGTACTTTTCGATGTTCGTAAAATGTGCAGTATTCTAATATATCCAAGATTCATAGTGACAATACTATTTAATTTTTTTATGGATTAATGGTAAATATTACATTTTTATGTGTCTGTCTGTCTATCTTTGACATAGACAGAAATAGATTCAAATTAGCATTAGATTTTAGATACTATAGAAGTTAACCCATCTTTACTATCCAATTACCTGTAGGTCTATTAAAATGAAATTGTGATACTTTAAATTGGTTTGTGTTGATGTAATTTATCATGGCATTAGTAATATCTATGGTGACGTACATGATCTGTGTCCATGTAAAGCCTGTATGTCGAAAATTGTTTGAGTGGGTTAACTCTGCCTCCACAATGTACATTATTAGTAAGTAAAATCTAATTAAATTGCCCAGTTTGCTGCAAATAGTTTAAGTAACTAAGCATTTATATGTTCACATGTGTGGTAACCAGACGATTTTTATTTTTATGCGCAATTAATAAATAAGTTGAGGCAAATTTGTTTCATTTTTTTATTATATTATTTGATTTCCTGTAAAAACATTTGATATCACTTTACTCCATTCCACATGTTTTGGCACTTTAACTGGTGGTTTGAAGCACTTCATGAGATCTTGAAATGATTTATTAAATAATTTCAGTCTGAGAATTAGCGTTGCCGAATTGCTACTAACCTCTTCAACAAAAATATTACCTTAAAATTAAAATAACATTGTTTTAATATAATTAACTTAGAAAGTATGCATGGATGAAAGTGATACCTAATTATAACAGTACTTGTACGGTTTATATGTGCAAGTAAGTTATCGTAAACTTTTTTTTGATATTTTATTACATAGCAAACAATAACATTTATTCAGTTTCCTTGAAATAAATTGCTGCTTTTAATTGTTATTTGGCTTACATAACAAAACTTGATTTTGTTTTTTTGCAATCCCTTAAATTTTGGCGAGAATGCTTAAAATTAATTTCCTCAACATTTTAATATGGTGATATATCATCCTCATCAATGCATGTTTGTTATATTATTATATTCTGTAACTCAAAATAAAAAAAAATAATTTTATATATATACATACACACATTATATATATATATATATATATATATATATATATATATATATATATATATATATATATATATATATATATAATACTATAGATCGACTCCTGTGTATAAATACTATAGATCGTCTAGCCTAAAAATGAACGACCCTCCACTAAATTTATTAGTTTTAATGTATGTAGGAGTAATGTAAATTATGCAAAACTAATCTTGTACGTATTGCTATTTTACTACAAACTTTTGACTCGGTGGTCCACTATGAAGTCAACCGATCGAGCTATCGATATATCAATTCACTTAGGATGGCGACGATCGCACTTTATGAGATAATACCTTCACACTGGGAAACGTTACAGATATTCATGCACTAGTCCGTCGATAAATCCGATCTCCGGAATAAAATACACGTAAAAGAAAACACTTTGTTATTATAATTTTGATGATTAATCAATGCCTTATTATATTTTGTATATTGAATTTAAAGCCATTGTGGCACTGTAGGACACTGACTGTTAACGCGATTCGTGTAAATTATTATATTTAAATTATCGCAAATTCTCTTAAAATAGCCTGTTATGTCTCCCATAAGCTTTCAAAAGGACATGGTTTAAAGAAAATAAAAAAAAATCTTTGATCTATCAGCCGGTACCCAACTTTCAATAAACAAAGTAATTAAGATTAATGTGAAAGAAGCAATGAATCGTATAAAACATGAAAAGAGGATTATGGAACGGAGATTCGATAAACTCAGTACTGATGTATTGAATAACGCTACGGCCAATATTACTTTTCGAAAATGTTATTTAATTTATTAGCGACAGAAAAAGGTAATGGCGCAGTAGGATAGAGTCTGACTGTAAACGCAATCGGGTGTGGTTTCGATCCCCACTCGAGGGTGTAATTATATTAATTATTTTCACTACTTCGCTCTGGTGAGACAAAATGAGGCATTGAGTTCCACCACTCAATACGCAATGTCTGGAATTCGGTGGAAAGTGAAGTACGGAGTGTCTTGACATTGGGCACTTTCTGTCTACCCCGCTATGAAAGCGTCAAGTACTAATTACTTAAATTTGTTATATATATTTTTGTTGACAAATTTGCATGTCATTGTGTATCACCTAAACACTCATACGTACATATGTGTTTGTAAGAACAGTGGAGGGACATTCATTGTTACATTAGACAATCCACAATATAATAACTTACTTATGACTTTAGTCATCTTATTTTCTTAACTAATTACAAAGTATGTAATACACAGCAGACGAAACAATACAAATACCTATGATAAAGCAGATAAGAATGTTTTATTATAGATTTGCATACTACAGTGCAAATATTTTTAAAATTATTAAATGATTATCCAATCAAGTCTCAATGTGAACAACACTAAATTACCTGCAATTTTAGGGGATTGAGACAACCATAACACCGCTACATAGAATGGAAGGGTTTGTATAATGTATATCAATTTAGCCAATATATATTGAACTAGTAGTGACAAAACTCGAAACTGAAATACAAAATATTATTTAAAAATATGACCTTTCATTTAAATGCTTTTTAAAGTTTAGGTTAAAAATGGAGTAGTTAACTACATACCATTGTAAATACAAAATAATACATAACTGTTGTTGGTAAAAGTAAAAGCAATATTGTGAAAGCTACTGTTCCAACAAACAATTCCTGATTTGTATATTCACATGAGTCTATACCACCTCTAAGTGGATTGTATTTTCTCCCCACAAATAATCTGAATAATGCTTTTAAACCTGATATTTGTATATTAAATAACCTGAAATAATGTTATAAAATTCAGTACAACTAAATTTCTCTGGTACATATTTATTAAAATAATTATAAACATATTCTGAAGCCAGTCATGGTACAGAGAGACAGTGTCTCATTATAAACATGATTGGATGTGGGTTCAACTCCTACTTAGGGGAATGATTATATTTAAATTATTTACATTTTCTGATTCTAGTAAGACAAAGCCAGCCATGTTAAGTACATGCAATGTCTCATATTCGGTGAAAAGAGGGTTATGGAGTGTCTTGATGTTTTCAAGTCTACCCTGATATGCAGAATAACAGTGTGAAGCTAAAAAAATATATATTCTTACCTGGCTGCATAAACATATATGCAATAGGAATGGAATGTAGCAATACATATCATATCAGATATAATGGCAGCCTGAAAGGTTAATCCTAGATAACCTAGATATTGATAGAATTTCAAAATAATGTTTAACTTTTCACCAGATATATCTGTAATTAATTAATATGCCTGAATTATTCATATTTAATATTATATTTTTAAAAAGTCATTTAGAAATTATGAAAACTTACCAAGAAAAAGCCACCATAGCTCTACATGATATATAAAATATTTTCCTAGCATGTTGTTAAATGCATTATTCAATTTAAGCCCAGCTGGTGCACCCATAAGCCATTTTAATAATGAATACATCAAGTTGACTAGTTTCTGAAAGAATAGTATATAAATAGTTTTATTTACATTACATTTAAAGTCTAGGGAATAATGTTTCATTTACATATATTAAATATATACTAACTTACATAACTTTATTTATTACCTCTAATACACTCATTAGAAGAACACCAAGATCTTTTTTGCCAAATACCAGTAATTGTAAAAATATATAACCCAATATTATATCGACAGCAATTGCCAATATTAAATTTCCATGTTGTATTGTTATCTAAAAAGTAAATATAAATTGTAGTCCCTATGAAACAATATTTGTGAATGAAATAGAAAAATATGATTTATAATATCTATTCATAATCCTTTTAATATACTTTCAAATATAAGCAATAAGCTTTACTATATATATGATATTAAATTGAATTTGATTGTAATAGAAATTAACTAAAATACAAAATAGCAATTATAGATTTTTATATTTATTTTCACCTATGAGTCTAAGAGAACAAAACCTATTGAAAATTATTACTATCAATATGTTATATAAAACCACATAAATGAATCACTCAAATTGGAATTACTACAACTATCCTTTCAATTACCAAAATTTTATGAACTTGTGCACACGCAGTACATTAATTAGTTCATAATTATGCTTTCATATTTTTTTTTCTTACCTTTTCTTTCTTCTTTGTTATTTTAAAAAGCCATTTCAACAGATTTCCATAGTTATAAATATGTTGGCCAAACATAGTGGAAGATAACAAACTAGGACTTTCAAATATTGGATACTCAACATTTTTGACATATGAATCTTCAATATCCTTATGAATCAAATCTTGTAATTTAGAGAGACAGCCTTCATTAAAATTTATAGTTTCAGAGCTTCTTACTTTATTATAATCATATAAAAGAATAATACAGTTAACACTATTAACTCTTTCTAAATCTTGCACTATTATACTATATGGATAGCAGTTTCTGTCCAAAGTAATACTATTCAAATATTTGCACTTACTTTTATAAGGAACATTGCCACAATACCCATAAATAATATCACATTTTCTATTTTTATGCTTAAATATGTTTTTATCTTTGGAGAAAGCAGTAATAAATATTGTTAAACAGTGTGGGTCTAGTGAACGAATACATCCTTTAAAGTAAGTTTGGCTAAAGTTCTTCGGAAATATTGGTAAAAATATTTTAATTTGTTGAATATCCATTTTTATATATGTTTCACAATTGCAAGCTTAATATGAAAGCAGTAATAACTGCACGAAAATACTAATAATTTGCATTTTTATTCTAAGTTTAAATTATTTAATCACTTAATAATGATTTTTTATTCTTTCTATTAAAATTGACAGTTATTTAACAGGTTATTTAGTATTTACTAATAAACTACTAGCATTTGTAGAATTGTAGGTGACAATAGACCTTGCTATGAGCGCGTTCCACTTGGCATCCAGAACGATCACACTCACGACCGTAGTTTTTTCCGTTCCACTGACAAACGAGGTTTATAGTGCGTTCAGAGCGTGGAGGCAAATTTGAATATAAAAAAAAAGATTTTAGAGGCTATGTTATAATTTGCAAATTGCTTTTATTAATTATTACTACTAATAATAATATATTATATTGTTATTATATTATTAATTCTTAATTGTTAAAAGAGATGATATAATTATTTTTTGTAATAACTATGATGTTAGTATTTTCATACTTGTAATAATGAAAATATGCTATCATCACAGGTGCGGTGTTAGATAGCTCCTGGAACCCCTTCGAGCTCTTCATCCAACATCTCTGGTGCATTCTCCTCCTCCGCTTCTTGCATTGTAAGGCGGGCCATATTAGGTGATGTGAATTTTATCCACTGCGGGAGAAGTGACGTCAGTCAGGGACTTGCCACACTCAAGGACGGAGCCTACCACACACCACGCGGTAAGGTTCTCCACGGTTATGTGTCCATTCCTGTGAAAGAATGGCCGTACGATCACTCTATATATAACACGACTGGAGTGTTGCCTTGGTCTCCGCGTAGACTTGGTCTATTGTTTTGGATTACCAGTTTATTTCTCACCGTAGAAGACGAGGCCCTGAACGGGACATTGACGCGTCGCAGATACGCGTCATTACCGTCTGTGCCCAGGCAGCGGCATCGTCCATACTGAGCTCTGGGGCAACATAGCTTGTTCACATTTTGTCCTGCATAAAAAGTACGTCCGAGAGAAGTGAATAGATAGCTTTTTTTCCAGATTCCTCTCGAATTTCATTGATCTTTATTAATTAGTAAAGAAAATTATTTAGTGATCTATTAAAAAAAATATTAAACCTTATGAAGACTGTGAGGTCACGTTATTTCATTCATGTAGAATAAATAACTGTAGTTTATGTTTAATATGTCTAAGCATTTTTTCATGGTTGATTGAAAAATATTTTAAACGGATTTATCGCATATATTTTAGTATTCGAAAATACATTTTTGGAAACCTGACGTTTTGAACACTTTACAGTAGTCCGTGGTCACAGGTAGACTGAAGTGGTATTGTGGTGGCATATTTTCGAATAATAAAATATACGCGATTAATTTGTTTAACTTTTTTATTTAAAATAATATTAATATATTATTATTATTAATAAATTGGGATTACGATCATAACTCTCACATGCAAGTGGAATGGCAAAATCTGCGGTCACGTGCATGGTCGCTGTGGACGCCAAGTTGAACGGACCCTATATGTCAGTTTGAGATAATAAACGTTAAAAAATTATACTGCCACAATATAATGATAGGTAAAAGAATTTTAATATCACTATTCCAAATTTACTGACTTCTTTTTGTTTTCCTACTATACGTGATACTGGCAGATTATTTTGCGCTTGTCATAGCAAAATCAAGTCATTAAATTAAAAAAAGAATTTTAATGTTAAATAAATTTAGAAAATTTACAATTACATACACATAATTTATTTTAACGCTAATCTCGATACGGAAATGTCTATATAATTTTTAATAATTGTATCATAGATTTTTCCTATAACGTTTTATTATCTATATTTGTCATTTTTTAATCTATTCTACTAAAACGCCATTTTCTTTACCATAAATTTAGCTCACGATTATAATAAGTACAATCGTAGGCATTGCTTGGTTGTAACATAATTTAATATTGTCGACGTTTTAAATATACGTTGACAAAAAGCTTAATTCTTAAGGTCATATAAAAATATGTTTTAAATACCCATATTAATTCTTTAGCTTTATATTAATAAGTGAATTCACAATGTCTGCTCACGAGCAAATGAGGGCAATGTTAGATCAATTAATGGGGACTGCTCGCAATGGTATGACTTTTTGATACTTTTAATTTTATCGAATTTAAAATTATATTTAGAGCAATCGTTGATAGCCCTATTTGCTTTGCAGGAGAGTCTGATAGACATGGAGTTAAATTTTACGATGATACTGTTTGCAAATCTTTTTTACTGCAATGCTGTCCACATGAAATTTTATCATCAACCGTAAGTATTATATAGTTTTAAATAGTGTTGGTTTCTGGGTGTGTTGAATATCTGAGATTATCCATGGATTTTTTTCTTTTATAACTGATTGTAAATTATTAAAATAGCAGGATTGCTTCCATTATCAGTAAAGTACTATTTCAGAGATTCTATATGGGTTTGTTTTTCCTATCATATATGTTAGGATATCGTATTATTTTTTCTTATATAGCATAGTAGAATGATACATGCATCACTCAAAACATATTGTATCCTAATGTATGTGATATCATTCTGTCACATCTCTCTAGCTTTATATTATAGTCCTAGGACGACATTACATCAGAGTGGCATTAACTGTGGTGAAATATGCTTTTCAGAAAATGCCCAACACTAGTCTTTATTGCTCATCACAATACTTAACAGATGAGGGATAGATTGTATGAGTTAGGCTGTTCTGTAAGTACCAAGATGTACGTATAAACATTTCTAGTTAGCTGATTGTATTCTTACTGCTATGCAGAAATTAATTTAATCAATCTCTAAGGCTTTAAAAAATAATTTATTCTTCGGTTTCTATTGCTGCTTTGGTGAGTACTTGTAAAAATTATTCAAAAATTTAAGCTGGGGAGATCAATTTGCTGTTTGATTCTTACTTCTTTGGGTACGTACCATGATGTTTACGAGGCTAGATTGATTATGATGGTCAAATAGAAAATGAATGCATGTGTAAAAAATTACATAATATCAAAATATATGACACTGAGAAAAAGTCTCTTAAATTGATGGATTAAATACATCCATACTATTTAATTTTTTATGATAAAATTAGCACAATTTTTGTCATCCTTTTACTTCAAATTATGTTGGATGCTTTCCTTTAGATTATTATATTAGGTTAATCTGCACTAATAATAGAATGTACTTCTATGTACAATATATACAATTTTTTTTGAGAGTGTGACCTCAAACATATTTATAGAAAATAGATAAATATAGAGTTAGAAAAATAAAATTTGTATCTGATAAAACATTATTAATTTATTTATAATTTTAAATATATGTTAAAAGTTACAATTATGTCATTTATAATAATTGGTTAAACATTTTCAAAAATATATGTATAGTGTACTCACAACTTTAGTTTTCCAATTTATTCAAATGTTTGAATTTTTATCTAAATGTCCTTTTCTTTTACATTAGAAATTTCAATGAATTATTGTGTTATGAGATCGTTAGGGTTACAGAGAGCGTGTTGCCACTGATTTGTAAGTACATATATAAATATGGTAAAAATATAGGTTGGTGGATCAGGATGAGCTGTGTTGGTGACATTGTATGTATTTTCTTTAAAACAGTTTAATTGAAATATTTTTGGGGTTTATTGTAAATGTCTACTTTATTGTTAAAATAATCGCATTATAATAGGAAAAGATATGTTTATAATTCAATGTTATGCTGCCATTAAAATATATTTATTTGCTTAAATAAGTTATTGTTATAAGAACAACAGCTATTATAATGCACATTAACATCTATTGCATATTTGATTCTAAATTAAATAAAAATTATGATATTCTTAAATTTGAAAAGAATTGAATTTATATAAAATTTCTTTGACCAATGTGAGGGTGTGCGAGTTGTTGATGTATTTTCACAAAGTGTTATTTTAATTTGTCATAAGGATTTAATAAATATTATTAATCTTTTGACTTATGAAATAGGTTAAAAAAAGAATGAAATATTTACTAATCAACTAAATAGTTATAAATATATTTTATCAATTCTTAATACTGCTTCAATACTATATTACAAAAACTTGTTAATTTTGATAATGTTACAAAATGTTGAATTAATTACACTGAAATAAATATGACTGTACACTAATGCTGAGTTATTTAAAGACATAGTCCTTTTCATGTTATTGTGGTTTTGATTACAGCGAATGGACTTAGGTGAGTGTCCTAAAATACATGATCTGGCTCTGCGTGCGGACTATGAGCTAGCCTCGAAAACCAAAGATTATTTCTATGATATAGATGTGAGTTTATTTTTCTTTTTATGATGTTTTTATGTATACAATGTTGTAATACAATTCATATCTCATTTATTTTTTAAAAAATACTTGGTAACAACTGTTAAATGAACATCATTTTATATTGGTTAATGTTTATTTAAATTATATCCCACACAGGCTACAGAACATCTAGAGGCTTTCATAGCAGATTGTGACCGACGCACTGCCGCAGCAAAGCAAAGATTAGCAGAAACCCAAGAAGAGCTATCAGCAGAAGTGACAGAGAAAGCTAATGCAGTGCATGAGTGGGCTGAACAGATTGGACAAAAGCTGGCCCGCGCTGAGGCACTCGGTGAAGAGGGAATGGTTGAAGAAAGTGTAAAGCTTATGGGAGAGGTGAGACTTTAAATTTTAAGTTTTTATAAATATTTTTATGATTAAATTACATTTTAATTACTTAATAAATATTCTAACAAAACGTAATAATTATTACTGAGCGAGACTTAGGCCCTTGAATTTTTGGAATTCCAAAGCTCTCAATACTAAGCCGTGCTTGCTATGTTGAAATTTTAATTAAATATATTTTTTAAAATGATTTCTATGATAAATGTGTAAATAAAACCATAAATATTATAAAATAACAAACATATTTTTTTCTAGTTAATATAACATTTAAAATAAAAAATAACCCACAGATAGATGAATTGCGAAAGAAGAAAGCAGTAGCGGAACAAGATTACCGCAACTCGATGCCTGCATCGTCTTACCAACAACAAAAATTACGAGTGTGTGAAGTATGTTCCGCATATCTTGGTATACATGACAATGACCGTCGACTGGCCGACCATTTTGGCGGAAAACTTCATCTCGGCTTCATTACTATTCGTGAGAAGCTGGCTGAATTGAAAGTAAGTGTTACATACATTATATCATACATATACTTATTGGTAGCTTTGCGGTTTATCCCGTATGGCGGGATAGTCAGAGACAACCTGTTGCCACCATAACTTAACTACTTTTCGCCCGCAGATGAGTATTATCAGGTGCGTGTATTGTCAGGTGCTGTCCCATTGTGTGTCCATGACTCATTATGTTGTTATAATGTCATGTTATAAAATATTAATAGTTAATGAGGAATAAAATGATTTGGCATTTATATATTGATCTTATTTTACAACACATTATCATATTCTTAAGTAATTTTAATACTGGAAGGCTCTTCATTTAATGTGTAATGATTCAAATGATAGTTGAGGCCGGCCGTGGCGCAGTAGGACAGAGTCTGATAAAAATACTATCGGTTGTGGGTTCGATTCCCACTCGGGGAATGATTATATTTAAAAAAATACTTCAATGCTCTGGCGAGACAAAACGCAGCTTATATAGTTCACTTAACACGCAATGTCCCTAATTCGGTGGAAACCAAAGTACAGAGTGTCTTGACACGAGGTACTTTACTGTCCTTCCTGTATACTCTGCTATGTGGGATAGAATTTCAAAGTAAAAAAAATAATAATTGTCATTTAAAAAAAATGGTATAAAACTGTTGATGATCATTTAGGTTATACGTATCGTTATGTACTTTATACATTACGATACATGTGACCTAAATTGTCTATTATTGCGCGGTGTAAAGTTAGCGCCCGTACGAAGCGAAGGTGCTAAGCTTATTTTATGGCACGAGTGACATAAACCGACATAAAGAAAAGAAGAGAAAAATTGATACACCATAAGTTTCAATCTTTTCCATCCAATGATTGCAAACGAAGATGAAACAATTGATATTGCTATCCTTCTCTTTCTGTGTTTAGGCATTTACATGAGTGGAAAGATTTTCAATGTTTCCAGATATTGATATTTTTTTATGTTCTTTTCTTACAATTTTCATAAATTATTTATGCAATATTAAATCCAACAATATAACAGTTAGAATACAACATTTTCAGTTCAATTATTCAATATGATAATAATTATATATAGTAATATTATTACCAATGAGGCCGGTCGCGGGGCAGTGGGACAGCGTTTGACTGTAAACGCGGTTGGTCTTGGTTCGACCCCCCACAGTGAGTGAGTGATTATATTTAAATTATTTTTACTTCCTCGGTCTGGTAGAAGACAAAGTACGGCGTTGAGTTCCACTCAACACGTAATGTCTCGAATTCGGAGGAAAGCAAAATACGTATTGTCTTGACACTAGGTACTTTCTACCCTGCTATGCGAGATAAAAGCGTGAAGCTAAAAAAAAAAATTCCATCAACTTTTCTATTAATTAAATTTCCTTAAAATTGGATTCATGTATGCCCCCAATTTTAAAAAGGTAATGTCTAAAGATAATTTCTCATGATATTTCGATAATTGCAACAAGGACACACCAATATTTAGGAACACTTAACATAATAGGAAGGCTTAGGGAAGGGTTAGGAAGACTTAACATTAATATCACACCATCCATTCTTTTTCCATGAAATTTTATCAATTTTATTATATAATAACAAAAATAAAAATAAACATACCCAAAAAGAATAAAATGAAGCAAATATTAAATAATTAAGAGATGACAAATAGAAAACAGAAACTACTACTACTAAAAGAACAATTTACAAGACTAAACATGGTAAAAATAATAAACGTATCTTTAGCAAGATAACAAAAATAAATAACAAAAGCATCTACATGATAGTAATAAAATCATTGACAATTATATAATTAATATCATGTTTAATCGATTATACCGATTTCTAGCAAAAATATCGATCGTCCAATTCTAAATGTTATGTCATTATTTTGTTCAACATCAATGTCATTTTGCGCACGGCTAGGTGTTTACGCTCTTCCTTGGCGTATGTAGCCTATTATTACTAATACTACTAGGCTACTTATACCACAAAAGAGCGTGCGTAAAGTGCAGGTATAGGTCATATAGTGTCATAAAATATTAATAAAATGTATATTTTCAGAAAACTGTTGATAAGCGTCGTGAGGAGCGTGGTGCGAGTGAACGTGAGCGTAGTAGTGGGCGACGTCAATATGTGGGCGGGCGTGAGTTAGACCGCCGTGCGCGTCGCCACCGCGAGACTGCACGCGATCGCGACCGCGAGCGCGCTGAGCGCACTGAGCGACCTGATCGTCCTGAGCGCCCTGAGCGTCCTGATCGTCCTGAACGCCCTGAGCGGGCTGAGCGCGCCGAGCGACCCGACCATCGTGAGCGCGCTAAGGAGCGTGATCGCGAACGTGAGAGAAGGTGAGGGGTGATGTTTTTATTGTTTTGTGACAAACTATTTTGTTTATAAATTGCAATGTTGTTTGCTAAGATTATACATTATTTTTCATAATGAAACTATATATGAATAATGAAATGAAACGATACAGTGATAAAATATTGTTTTTATTATTCTCCTTTTATATCTAAGTTATACTACTTAAGTGACGATTTACGATGAACACTTTAGCCATAATGAAGTAATGATGGTTATTTTGAATACAAATGCCATATTCTTGATAAAACTCATACGAAATTTTCCAAATATTTTTCCAATTAAAAATTACTAAAATAATATTGCAATCTTATTATAGACGGAGTCGGTCCCGCAGCAGAAGCAAGCGTGATAATTCGCGTGAGAAGTCGCGCGGCCGCGAGCGTGACGCGCGACGCAGCCGCTCGTACCGCTCCTCATCGCGCGAGCGTCGCCGCGACTGAACTAGCAACAAGCTCGGTACTAGAAATAATGTTCTGCTACGTACTAGAAATAACCATTCAATAATACACATCTGACTACACATTCTATATTTGTTTTGTGATGGAAATATTTTAAGACCCTTTCCTTTTGATTATTAAAACATCTATATGAGTGTACTGCACTTTCAGATGTAATCTCTAATTTAAAATTCATTTTTTATGAATGACATTCATGTGTCACATTTTGCTGTTTTATTTATTGTTTTTGTAATTATAATAATATATAGCTCATAGTTACAAATGTTAAAGAGACAATGATAATACCTAGTTTGTTTGGTGTTTTTTTCTATCTAATTTGACTTATCTGTATGTCATGATTTTTAGAATCCAAACTGTTTTATGGAGAATAAATTATTGAAATAATGACAATTTCACATGATGGTTACAGTGCCACACTGACTTTTAGATATTTTAATAACTAGATTTACTGTTCCTTAAGCTGATTTAAAGTAAAAATATTGTGGTTACCCACAACTGACTAATCAATTACATTTAAAAGTGTGTGGTTGTTAGTTATATGTATAGAATGAAGTATTGCAATAATCGTTTATATGAAGAGATTAGTTAATCTCATTTGCTTAGTAAAAACTATAAGGATAATTATTAAAAAGGTATTTTTCAAAATGTATTATCATATGTTATACCTATAAAAATACACACAGAAATTTATAAGGCAATTAGGAAACACGATAATTATTACATTGCTACATATATTAATTGATATTTTTATGGAAAGCGCACAAATGTAGGTGGAAAATTTAACTAATGAAACTTGAAATATGTAATATAAACAATAAGATAAGTATGACAACTTAGAATGTTTCTGCTTACTTTTTCAAACTTAATTATTGCTTGAAGTATAGATATCTTATTGTTATTTTTCTTGCTTATTGCCTTAATTTTTACTTTATATATTCTTATAAACATAGCAATTATACTATTATAAATATTTTATTCTTTTGTCAAATTTTTATGTTTTTCTTTCTTTTATATCAATCACTGATAATAGTGAAATGAGTGAACATTTTTTTGGTTTATTTATATGATTGACTTTTGTTACCTATTGTATTGAATTGAATTATATATGTTGTGTTGAATGTATACAGGCATCTGATATTTTAGTTTGTATTGAAAGACTGCATATTTTATCTATTCAAATGCATATATTATCTTATCAAAATGGTAGAATTATTTTTCAGTTGAGCATCTGTCATTCATTTAACAAGCCAGTGTTTCTTGGAATCTATAAAGCTTACAGGAATTTCTCTTAGGTTAATGTTTTGTTAAAAATAAAGAATAAAATAAGGGAAAATGTGTTTTATTGTAATTATAATTGTCCCAAAAGTTTTTTTGACATCTATAAAAAAGTGTAAATATTTAAAGTAAGTATCAATATCTTTATCTTCACGCTTTTAACCCGCATAGCAGATGCGGGTAGACAGAAAATACCCAACCTAAGTAGTAACCTCCTTTTTTATTAACATTAAAGTAGCAGTCTGGTGTAAAGTTATTTAATAAGAACCAAAACCATGGTGGGACATTAATTTGGCTGAGCCTATACAAAATTCCGCTAAACTGATATAAGTATGTAACAAAATGAAACAGAAATACAGTGATTTTTTAATTTATTAAGCATTACATGCTTGCTACTCTTGTAACAATAGAAATACATATTGTGAAATCATAAGTCATTTAGAAAATGAAGCACCACAATTAAAATATACTTTAGTCTAATACAATCATAATAATATACAGTATTTATTTGTTTAAACTATAAATTCCAATGATATATACCGCTTTAGTGGTACTAACATATAATTAACATTTATTTTGTATTGAAATTATATTACAGAAAAAAATAAAGCTATTGCCCTGACTTCATATAAAGAGCTAAAATGGAAATAACGTATACCTGTGCAATTGAATTAAATAAATATATCAATCGCTTATTCACGTGAAAGGTAAATATACTTAGGTTTTTTTTTAATTTAAGTAAAACAAAAATATATTCGGTATAAAATTAATGTTTGGATTACACTTAAAGTACCTTTTGCAGGATATATAAGTTAATTTTGCTTAGGAACATAAATTGTAATTTCTAAAAGATCTTATTGAAATTAAAAAATAATATCACAATATATTTTTTAGTTAGTTTATTGTTTTAATTTTTCACGTTAATGGTATTTGAGTCATGTTGGAATCCTACTAAAACGAAAGTTTTATTACTTAAATATTTAATTGTTTGTTATATTATATGAGATCAAAACATGTGTTTTATTTATTAGTACTGACCGAAATACGACGTAAATTATTTAAATTACTTAATTGATTTTTTTTCAGATCAATAATTATAATATAATCTTTTATTAAAAATTTAAATAATACGTCAAGATAAATAATAGCCAAGCGAAAAACTTGTAAACTAAAATATAGGAACCAAGATTTAATGTAGGGAAAAGTATGAGATATTTACTATTAAATTTGGCTGTATGAATAGATTCAAAAGAATTTTGAAATTAAAAAATGCTACATAAAAGGTTAGACAAATAATTTAAAATTAAATTAAATTCCATAACTATAAAATAACTTACATTTGTAATACATTTCTTGAGGCACATATGTAGTACATACATTATATATATATATATATATATATATATATATATATATATATATATATATATATACGTAGATTTTATAAATTCATATAAACTCTGTCATGAAGTAACATTTTTTGACAAATACATACTTTGTTTAGTTAAAAAGTTGTGTAAGTTGTGTAAGAATACATAATGCATCAGCATGAATATGAAACAGGACATATACATGTAAAAAAATAATCATATGGTACATATGTATGGTATATAATTACAATTAAAAAATATATCAAAGTAGGATAAGGAATAATAATAACTAGTTTATTTAATAATGTCTTAACTAGCAAAAAATAAACTAAAAACTCAGTTCAATATCTAGTAGCATGTATTAATATAATATGATATGGAGAATCTGTCTTCAATTTTTATTATACATAGTAAAGTAATCTCTAGTAAACTTCAAAATATATGACTTTAATTTTGTCCAATAGTATTGTTTGCCTCATTTAACTTGGTAGATAATCTGCACAAATTAATGTTATACTTACAATAACATTTTATTATTAATACAGACTAGGCTTCTGGTTTGACATTAAACAAGCACTATTTTAAAGGGTAGTCATATAAAGTAAGAAATATTTTTTTCCTTCTTTTCTTTTAATTTTTGCTTATTTTCATAATCCAAGTCTATTATTATAAAAAATATTAAATTACAATAAGTTACATGATCTTAAAACGCATATTTAATAACAAGAACTAGAAGTTGAGATCCTACATAGAATGTTTCTAAGGCTAGGTTTAAATAAACACACATTAAAGCGGTCATAATTCAATCTGGTAAGGCACTCCCATTTATAACCTTTTTAATTCAATTTAATAAAAACAAATTCGAATACTGAATATATGTTTTATACAAATCACCGTTTTATATTTCAATGAAACTTTATAAAATATATTCTACATAAATATATATGGAATAAATGTTGTTTTTGAAGAAGAACTACTTAGTCTATTTTCTATTGTCTTTCTCGACGCTTACACACTACACAGGATTCCTAAGGAATTCTTAGGGACGTCTAAGTGAATGGATTTAGAAAGAATTGTAAACAGCAATTCATCTAACAGTTTAACTACAATATTTGGCAATATCAGACGCCAACATATATTAACATCTCTTTGTGATATATCACATTAATTATTAACAATTTGCTAGGACATACTAATATAAGACTTTATTTAATTTTTATTTTATGCAGTTTCAGCTTGAAACCCAACATCTCTGATAAAACACCTGAGAGCGCTGACAATATCACTACTTTTGTAATAGTATAGAGATAATGGTTGGCGCATATTCCAGATATTTTGAATGGTGAATCCAGCTCCTAAAAATGTTAAATGAAATTACTTTAGTGATACATTTTAATTTGATGCAACAATTGAACTAAAAAGTTAATTATTTTTTTTACTGTAATTATTTTGGGTTTTACTGTATCCCTTGTATACAAAAGGACAGGTTAGGCAAGAAGTTACATGTTAGTGTTAAATGTATTAATAAAGTATTCAATTTAAAAAAAAAGCCAACGGATATGTTTTCTGGTACTGATAATGCTGTACTTTTTAACCGACTTCCCAAAAGGAAGAGGTTATCACTTCAGACGGTACATTATTTTTCCTTAAAACCAGAAGTAATTGTTACGATTTATACAATTGAGTGCTTTTAGTATGCAAGCTCTACCACATCTTTATATGTTCTTTATATTTATACACTTATAATAAACGCTTATAATTGCAGATGTTCGTGCTATGTTGGGAGTCTCTATAAGAGAGTTGATATCTATCGTTGAAATGAGAAGAACAAAGTTAACTGATAACACGTATAAAAGAGCAGCCCAAGTGGCGATGAGCGGAGCACATAGGCGGAAGAACTGACGAAAGATGGGAGTCGCAAAATTTGAGACGGGAGACCTAGACAGGGTAAAAGACACATGGAACAACTACTAGCAAGTTGGACTAATGACTCTGTCACGCTGTTGGGCTGGCAGTAGATGAGAGACACAAAAAAATTACAAACATTAACTGGCAATCCAACGAGGAAACCTATACGTAGCAGTGGGCAAGATAACGGTTGGAAAAGAAAAAGATAGACTTTTTGAGTAGTCCCTTAAAATTGAAATAGACACATAAATAGCATATATATAAATGATATTACCTTCAACAAATCCGCAGCAAGTTTAAGCACATTATTGGCGACGGTCAGCTGTTCCTTGCTTTCGGGACGTTGCTCTATAGCTAGGTGTAAGTTTATTTGCTCAGTTAATATGGCGGACAGACACCCTCGGTACTTCTTGTTCACGTTACTGCCTAACGTCAGTAGACGCAAGAGGTAAATACCGAGGCAGCAACTCCAAACCATCGCTTCTAACAGCCAACCTCTTTCTAGTGTTATGGAATCCTAAAAGAACATGTCAAAATTTGATTTTATTGTTATTATTATATATTTTAGGCATCCGACTATAAATACCATTAGCTTAATCCGCATTTTTGAGGACAAGTGCGGCCAGTTATACTCAAAACGCGAATAAAAATAGAGAACGGAATATTTTGCCCCTAGGTTCCCTCTGACTAATATAATAATAATAAAATTGTGCTTTATTAATTATTATACATATTTAAAAGCTACTTTAAAAAGTCAGTGCCAGTAAAAAAAAACATCATATTTGGGACGGATTGGAAATATGTCAGGTTTTTAGTAAAGGAATTAAATTCTGATTTAGACTGGTTGTTGACATTAATATTTAGGTGATGAGTTTTCATTCCTTTTATAGCATGATATACATACCCTTAGCAGCTGTGCGCTCACACAAGCCAGTAATGTAAGAGTGAGCATGAAAGCTGCTGACACTATCACGTCTACAGACCGTTGTGGACCTCGTCTCTGGAATTTCATAATAAAAGTACGTCATTAAAAGCTTTATATATATATATATATAAGTACAATTAGAATAATTAAGAAAATGCAATATATAGCTTCTTCTTAATTGTTCTAATTGTACTTAACATGTTATTTAATTTAACTTACACGCAAGTAAGATCTAGTAGACAGCCATGTTTTGATATTTCTCACTGTGTTCAACCTAAAATGCGGTAATTCTGACTTTCTGGCTCGTCTTGCCGAAGTCAAGTGTGAGAAAAGTTTGGCATATAAGAATCTTTGTTTATAAGCGCGTTCGGCGACTGCCAGTAGAAAAAACACGAGGCCGCTTAACGCAAATCGGAGAGCACAGGAGAGTAGGCTTGATGTGACTTCCCTGGAAAATATAAACACTCAATAAATATAGCTGTCACCCGCTACGTTGCTCGCGTAGCGTCAAGAATTAAAGTAATATAAGAAGCCATCCGTTAAATATGTCACAAGAATTTCATGATTTTTGACCTCTCTCCCGTCGTTGCCACAACTGGTCTCTTTTGTGACCACTGGTGTCAAGCAACGTCACAATTTGTTAGGAGGGCCTAACGCCTAACGTTTAATGTATCAACAGTCAAATCAAGTAATAAGTATTTCACAAAAAAATTTTTTTGAAGCAATGGAGTACTTTATTCCAAATTACAATAATTCTAAACGTGTACAAGTTACCAAACATTATCTCCAAAGGCGCCATTAAACACGCAGTACACGGAGCCCTGCGTGTAGTTGACTACCAGCGAAGGGATGTAGCTTATTAACGACACCGTTTGCAACTCTTCCTCACTACGATTATCTTGCTCTATTGCTACCTAACAAATAAATAAATATGTAATTTATCATTGAATTAATATAGCGCTTTATATACTTAATATTATCATATATTTTAAGAGTAAAAAGGTTCTACTTAACAAACCTACTCCTACTAGAACAGGTAAATAATTATTTATGCCCTTACTTGTGCATGTATATGTTAGTATCTAAGGGCGGAGATTGTGTGTATTTATTTAAATGTATTCTAGAATGAGTGTGAATAGAAAGATTAACAATTGGGACTCATTATTCATCCAATCAATCTTTCTAAAGAGCCCTAAGATTTAAATGAATTCTGACCTTTAATCCATCTATTTTGTAAAGAATATTATATATATTCGGTATGATTATAAAATGATTCTAATTGTACAGTGGTTCAGTATTACATCATGTGCCACGGATATGGGTGGTCCGTTTCTTTTATTGTTCTGTATGTTCTTTCAGTATTTTTTTTAAATTATTTCTATGTTTTTGAAACCTTAAATTATCTCAGTTGCACATATAATAATCCAATAAGTAATATTTAGATTAATTATCCAAGTTACTTCTAATGGTTGACTGAGTGCCGATGACCATGCCCTTGTACAGTTTTACTTTTATTTTGGCTGTTATTTCTGTATCTCTGTGAGAGATTCTTAAGTTATAGTCAATTATATCGTTACGGAAGAGACGTTGCCTCGTCGGACTAATCGTTCGATTGTATATGTTTAATGTAGTCGACAGAACGCGTTGTGGTTGTAGACAGTTTTGGTCCGAATACGTGGTGCTGGCACACCTGCACGAGCCGCGCAGCGGGCGCGACCACCGCGACGAGCGCCGCCATGACGAGCCCGGCCCACACGGCGCCGTCGGCCGCCATGGCGCGCTCCGCCCGCGCCACCACGTACCAGCTGATGTCCACCGCCGAAAGCTCCGCGCGCAGCGTTGAACCGCGCTCCCACATCGTGCACTTTACTGTTACAAAGCGTGAATAAGCTTGAACTACCCGCTAAATTTAAAGATTTAGACATTACAAAATATATTTTATTGCTAAATACGAAGTGTTCTTTTGTATTATCTTTAAATAATAAATACTGTATTGTAGTAAGGCTACAAAGGCGGTGGAGTCAATATACGTTTGAGGGTACGTTTATTACAAATATGGGGTCTAGTAGACTTATGAGAGATTTTAATTTCATCAAAATGATGCAATTTCTACATAACTTCGCAAAAATACGTGAATACATAGAAAATACAACATTAGTACATTTTAAAACGTATCATAAGGAATTCGTTTATTTCATAACAGTGCTGTGAATTTAACTAACAATAATATTAACAGCAATAGCCATGTTAACTGTACCGTACCTGTATCACTAGAAGGATCGAGAATAGCAAACGGATCCCACGAACTATCGGCAGTATAGTGAAAGCCCACGTCGGAGTGTCCAGCTTCAGATTGTGATTCATAGCTGCTCTCTTCGCCTAATAATATAATAATGAAATCACTATTTGAAAATTATAAAAAAGCTATATAAAGACATCCATTTAAGTAATTAATCTAAAAGAAACCATCTCCTTTGTTTCATTAAAAGGATCATAACTTTTGCCATCAGATGTGTAATAGGAGAAAAGTGTATATAAATACAATAAAACATTGCAATATCTATGTATAAAATATAAATTTACATAAACATATTTGCAAATAAATAACGGCAATAAAAATCCTTCAGTCAATTTAGTTATTAGATAATATATAAAATAATTCAAAAAACGATAACTCATTTGTATTTCTGTATCATTTGCATTGTACAACGATAATAATACTAAAATAAAATAACAATAAAATTTCTGAGCCAGTGTTTAACTATATTAATTTTACTTCGATTCCCTCTCGGGGGAATGATTATATTTAAATTATTTTCATTTTCTCGCTCTGGTGAAACAGATCACTCATAACATAGTGTCTGGATTTCGGGAGTAAAGTGGAAAACTTGACTTGAGCGTCTTGACACTGTTTCCTCTCTGGCTATGCGGGAGCAAGGCTTTACTACTATGTGGGAAAAAGCGTAAAACTGACAGACAGAGAAAAATGAAATGTATAATAAATCTTACTATTAGTAATTTGTCCGACCCAGTCCGACATGGTGTGGTGCGACGGCAGCGCTATGGACGGCGCAGACGCCGAACACTCCCCGTCGGACGACGACGTCTGATAATCTTCTAATTTCTAAACAAACCATTACATCTTTACAAAAGATAATACGCTTTAAGACCAAATAATTAAAAATGAATTATTTAATAGAGCAATTAGGTGATGACTTACGTGTAACGTCAATACAATTAAAATTATTTTTACTTTTAACGAAAGCTTTAGTAAAATCTCAAATAATTCAGATTTTTTTATTTAAGTCAATATATATATATATATATATATATATATATATATATATATATATATATATAAAGGTAGTTTTTGTAGTTAAAAGTAATGTAAAATATTAAAGGATACATTTGTATGCAATAATTACCTTCTGTTTCCCTTTAATAGTGAAATCATCATCGCTTGTTTCGTGCTGAATAGTCTCTTTAAGCCGGGACTTTGTGAACCTGACACCCACTCTCTTACCAATATTTGGATTAGTTGTAGCACTATCTGAATCCGGTTCTATCGATTTGTCTTCATCGTCCTTACTTTCCTTAGTAGTAGTAGTACTGACACCTTCAAACTGCACGTTCCTTTCATAATCTTTTTCAAGCGACTGTTTCGATGTTGATTGTACTTCTTGCTTGTCTTTATCTTTAAGTATATCTTTACCATTATCTTTATTACGGTTTTCTCCGTCGCTACAGTTAGACATATAACCGTTTAGGCTTTCGAAACCATCATCGCCTTCGGCAAATAGAGGCCTATTTAAATTTTGACGTATGTTAAATATTTCCAAGTATTTCTTAGTCAATATATTAGGTTTATATCGAAATGAGGAACCGGGTGCCGCGTCGTCTGGAGGCGGTGTGAATGTTACTATAGGAGCGGTATCGTCAGGTTTCTTCCAGGACATGTAGTCCTCGTCATCGGAGTCTTTTGCTTTTGCTTTCAATGTAGATTTATCTTTGACATGAGGTTCAAGTTCAGATCCTGTGTCTTTTATTGATTCCTTTTTGCGTTTCCTATAAACAACTTTTAAATATTCAAATCTTGAATAGCTGGGAGCGTTAATACATTTTAAAGGGTGCTCTTAAAATCTAAATCTATCGAATGTATTAAAAATAGTACAGGAAAGCGACAAAGCATTACAATTCTTCAATGAGTTATGTTTTGTTTTGTAATTGTATATTACTTAACATGATAGTAGTTTGATGATAAGTTTAAAACACAGTAAAAATAATAAACACTCATCATGATGAAAATAATCATTTAATCCACGCTTTGGTAAACAAGTCGTAGGTAAGGTAATAAATCTAATAAGACTCAGAATACAGAGTTACAGAGAATTAAAAAATATATCTCTCGCTTTTGTATCGTGATGGTGTCTGCACTTTGTAGAAATATAAGTGACAACATCGTTTAGTAGATTGTTCATTTTTATATTAATAGTTCAGGTAATAATTAGCAGTGCTATTAACGGTTTTGATTACATATTCAATTATATTTGTGGCATGTACAATGCCCGGAGTTGTATTTTATTGTTTTTTCTTTTAAATCTCCGTTTAATCCCTTGTGGGGTAGTCAGAACGGACGGAGCGCAAAACGCTACGGTCACTGCATATCTCTTTCGCCTCTTCCAGTCATTATCCTCTTCATACTCTTCGGGTGGTCCTCATGCTGTTTACGTCCACAGTATCGAAGATACTGTGTTTTCAGCCGAAGTGTCCCCCGACCTCTCGTCCACCTTTGCTTCATAAATCTTTCTTACCATTCTTTCATCACTCATTCTCTCAACGTGCCCAAGCTACTTGAGTATGTTCTTCTTCATTCTTACTATGACATTCACGCTTATGTCTGCCATTCTGCGTATCTACTCGTTGCATATACGATCCGTTAAATTGACTTCGCATATTCAACGAAGAGATTGCATCTCTATTGCATTTGTTTTTCATTCTTCTTTTGACACACCCACGTGTCGCTACCGTGTAACAACGTCCGAATCAGTACTGCATTGTGAACGGCAGATACGCTCCGTTTTGCCGTCGCATCAATGCAGAAAGAGCACCGTTAATCTTGTTACCGGCAGCAATACGCCTTTCTACATACATTTTGTATCTTCCATCTCTACTAAACATACTTCCCAGATATATCATCTATCTATCTACCTTGATCTTACATTCCGTTGCATTTTATAATAAATAGAATTTATTTTATAATATAATTTCTTTCATATGTTTGACGATATGATATAAATAAAACTTAAAACAACTATCTAATAAGAGTAGACCTTTAGAGTCTATAAGATATGGAAGGAGAATAACTACACTAAATTAGACCGAACGAATGAATGAACTAAAAAGTAAATTGTATGAACTACCTAAGACCAGCATCTGTGGAATCTGAACGAGAGATTCGTCGTCTAAATTTGCTAGGTTTATTCAGTGGTGTTTTGCTCTGACTTGACGTCGCGCCGCTCTCAGCTGAGCCGCCTCCACTACCGCCTTCACAGTCTGACCGTCCTTTCCTATTATAATAAAAACAAACAAGTCATAATTTAGACAAAAGTAAAGCAGATGCTATATTATAAATAAAATAGAAAGAGATTGTTTTCTAGATTTTTTAAAGCTGCTAATATTAATACAAGTACCTTTTGTATTATTTCGATTTAAATATATTTTAAAATCCAATTAATAGTCATAAGCATCAAAAAATAACCATCGCTTTGTGTGTGATATGTATAACGGTCACCCCCTAAGTAAATATATCTCCATCAAAAATTACGTTAAAACTGTTTGAAACGATATATGAAAAATATAACATTTTTTAGCTTCACGCTTTTATCCCGCATAGCAGGGTAGACATAATGTACCTAGTGTCAAAACCCTCCGAACTTCGCCATCCACCGAATTCGAGACATTGCGTGTTGAGTGGTGGAGCTTAACACCGCACTTTGTTTTTTTACCAGAGTGCGGAAGTAAAAATAATTTGAATATAATCCTCCGAGCGGGGATCGAACCCACAATTTTTAAATTCATAATTAATAGTTTTAAATTCATAATTGGCAATACCTTCTTATTAAAAACTGTAATGTATTTGTTTATAAAGTAGATACTATTAAGTACCTGAAATAACGTGGTAATTTCCGTCTGTATGTAGACCTGGGCCGAACTCTACCCAGCTCCATTTCAGTAGTGCTGACTATTTGCGAGTGAACTACACTTAGTACTAGCATTAATCCTAGTGGTACAATCCAGCAGTTTGACTAAAATAATAAATATATATTTATTTGGGTGGTCCTTAATAGGGGTGTTTTTGAATTTCCATGCTTCCAGGGTTTAAAATATTTCCAATTTTATAAACGAATCTATGAAAATGTAAGCTTTTCATAACTTTAAGATGTTCCGTGATCCCACTGAATTTCGAGTTTCTATTGAACATAGCGTGGAAAAAAATTCATTTCCTCTTTAGATTTCCATAACTTATGAACAAATAAATCAAAAGTAACTAATCGTCTAAATATTGATGTATGTGGCAAACTGAAAATTCTACAAAAAAAGGTATGTTATAAGATTTTACTAAAGCTATTAGAATAAAATTTTGTTAAATCTGTTACTAACGAGTGTTATGCAAGTTATGACAGTTCTGCAAGCGGAAACTTTGAAAATGGATTAAGGCTAATTATCCAAATGGTACTAGATAGTAAATTTTACTATCTTTAAATTTAGAAATTATCTGTTTTATTAATTGAAAAGGCATATATGTTAATTACATTTCCAACATTTTTAAAGTCTGAGTCTGAGTAAAAAAAATTCAAAATCTTTCCTATTAAGGATTACCGTAATGAATATATATACTAAAATTATACATTTTTATAATGTTTAGTAAGATAATCGATAAGTAAATAATATTTAATAAAATTATATTCATTTCAAAACTCTTAGTTTAGTTACATGTTAGTTATAATTTCTTGAATTTTATGCGTCAAAGATAATCAGATACAACCTAATGATAATGAGATACTCCATTCACTGTTTAGCGTTCAATTACGAAACATTGCGTGTTAAATGGTGGAACTTTAGGATGTACCTTATCTTATGAGATCAGGGAAATAAGAATAATTTTAAAATAATTATTTCTCCAAGGAGGCATACAATCTGAAAGCTTAGTATGCACAGTCACACACTTATTGCCTGTACACTTATTGCCTTATCGCTCTATAATGGCGTCAATAATCGACATACTTAAGAAATATTGCTATTTTAAATAAAATCAGCAAACTTACGTCAATATCAATAGATATAGGTGCTAAAAAACTTATAGATATGTTTATCACTTGTAGAATCCATAATGCAAGTAGGAAGTTAGCACAGGCGGATGAAGTCTGTTGCGCCCACCACTGGTACAGAGCAGGCAGAAATACTAGTCTTACTAGTGCATACCAAACCACACGACGCATACTGAGCGTCGGTTTTGCTTTGGGGAATGATGACCCTTTAAGAGATTTTAATGTATGTATTTATAAATCTATCTTTACTAAGTTGAACTGATAATAAAAAAAAATAGTTTGTAATGCACACCCATTGTAAAGCAAACACAATATGCTTATATTGTATCGGGTTACACAATTTTAATGTTTTAAATTATACAAAAAATAGAAACAAAGTAAAAACTATATAAAATATAACCACAACTATTTCAAAATAATTTCATAACAAACACAAAAGAGCACTGCAAAAACAAATTTATGGATTAAGAAATTAAAACTCATTACAAGAACGTGAGGTATTCTAGCTAGTCATATTAACAACCTGACATAAAATTTAAATTAAAGCAAGGTTTTAATTATTGTTTTGATAATTATAAATTATGTGAATTTTATGATATAAATAAGGTCATATTAATGATCATTACACAACTATTCCTGTTTAGCAATAATATCATATTTTAACTATATTAGGAATTATAGAATTACAATTCTTAAAACCTAAAACTAACTTTATAATTATTTTCAGACAGAGGTTTCCATAATGAAAACTTTATAATGTTATGTTGATGTTGAAAAAAAATAAAGGTAAATAGTGCAAAATTATTTATTAAATTTTTCATCAATCAGAACTTACCTCTTACTAAATCAACATCTATAAGATATGATCTTGGGTGAGATGAGAAATCAACAATTCGACGGCGGTATGTGCCTCGCATAAGCAACTGCTCAACCATAGTCTCCCATTCTTCTTTATCATATGAACTTATTTTCTTTTGATACCTATATTCGTAATTCTTATGTAATGAGATATGACATAGAATTTACTGTTTTCATATACTACAGCTATTTAAATAATCATCAAAATAATAAGACAGTTTAGATTTTAAAATAATGAGTTTATTAATGATTATCTCATCAAACATAGACAAAAATACCTATTATTAATATGTGATAATTGTAGTATCAAAAGCATAAAGCTAAATATAATTTTCTAACAGTTGTAGACATCTACAGCTCCATGAAATTTGGCATATTTTATTAAGTAGACAGTTAGGTTTGTATGTAAATTTTTAATATATTTTTTATTCCTTTCTTTAACACACTTAAACTTACCATGCTGCTAAATGTTTCATTTTGCTTGATTTTTTTTTCTGAAAAAAAAAAAATTTTGCTTTGAGTGTATGAAACAAAACAAAGCATTCAGAAATACAGATTGTATAGTTTTCAGATTGATAAGTGAACAACAAAGCAATTCCGTGTTTTACTTAAAAGAATTAGTTCACATGATGTCGACAAGATTTATGGCACATTTAAAGTGATAAAAACAGTTTAAAATATAAGTATACGATTTGATATTATATATTTTAATATATAAGCGGCTATGAATAGCTGCGCTACTTACCACTTTAAATGTTATTTACTGTTTCTAGTTAAAAAGAAAACTTTTTTGGTTACTAGAATGTCCTGTTGCCATTTGTAAAACACTGTCGAATTATTTTTTGTTTATAAATACAATGGAATATATATATTGTCACGATATTTATTTTTAGAGATACTAAAATAATACACATCCCCCTTAAAATTTTACAAAGACTGATTTAAACTGACAGTTGTGAATTGACAAATGACATTCTTTAAATGACTTTATTCCTGTCTAACAAGAGTCACAGATTATAAAATGTACAAAACAGAGTAACGAAAACTTTACAAGGTTATTATTATTGGCTCAGTGAGCACATAAGCAGTTAAAAGTGATGACAATGGCTCGTCATCACTTGACACACACAGTATGTATAAGATGAATTTTATACTTTAAAATTAAAACATATATGGTAAGTGTAAACCAAATATTTAATAATAATTATTAAATGGTTCCTAACATTAAATTCAGTTTTATGCATTTCAGTGATTGTAAGTCTTTTGGTAAGGACTTACTTTAAATTTATTATAATCAAATTTAATGTCTCACTGCCCTCTTTGAAATTACAATAAAACGTCGTTTTAGTTTTATTTAAACGGCCATGTAATTTAATTTCCTTTTTTAATATTTTGTGTGTATTCATATATTGTCTGTCCATGTCAAACCGTCCGTTACAATGGGGGCCCATATTTTATATGTCATGTAACTATATTCCTAACCCTTCATTTTTTTAATCAATTTAATTAATTTAACAAATTATAAAACATTTTTAATAAAGTTATAAAAATTTGAACGCAGCAGGATTCGAACCCACGTCTCATGGAAACATTCCATGAGCTCTGACCGCTGAGCATCTACAGATATTAAATTCTAAATCTAGTCTGTTAAAAGCATCTCAGGTTCCTCTTCAGTTTCTTGATATCTAACTTACTTTCTTGAGATCAAACGTTCATTCATTTACAGTCACCCGAATACTGAGAAAGACTTCTTTTCTTTCACCTAGGCATTATTAGTTTTGTCACAATAACGGGTCAGAACTGTTACGGAGTTTAGTATGTGATTGGCTACCCGTCTGCGTTACCGCCTAGTCAAACGTATACCTAAACATAAACCCAAAGGCATCCATTAAGAATTATTACATTATAGAGAAAGAGTACTAAGAGTACTAAATTGTTACCACCTTTATCCTTATGTTATAAGGAAGTTGAAAATAAGTATAAATATCTTAATAAGGTCAAGAGTACGAATATACTCTCGGCCAATTATGTAAGCTGTTAAAAAACTTAATGATGCTAGTAAAGTAAATATGTAAACCAGTCTTTCTAGTTTCCTTTGAAGTTTAGGAGTTTAACATTATGTGTCTAAATATTCAGTTCCCTTATTTTCCAAAGGCTTTATATTTAAGCTGCGCTGTTAAGGTCCCGCATAAGATATTTCAGATCTTCGTGTCTTTATATATTTATAATGGCCCCTACTTTTACTTTTTTTTAGATTATATTCAATGTACAGAAATGAGTCCTACAGTTTAAGTCCTATATTATAATATATAGGAAAAAAAGATTATTATTTTTTAAATAGTTTTATATTTTAGTTAGAACATACGCTTCTTAGTCAATAGAAAATGTTTTGTGAAGGTTTAGGAAATATGGAATGATGAAAAAGTGATTTGAGAAAACATATTTATTTTTATTAACAATTAAGAAACTTCACAAATGTATCAACATTAAGAGTAAATATTGCCTGCTAGGTATATTTAAATCTAACTCGATGTAATAGGGTAATTTTAAATTAATTATAATTATAAAAATACAATATATTAATATTACTATGTCTATTTAAGTATATATGTACATGATGTTAGTATAATAAATTTATAATAAGGGTTGAAAGGGTAAAAAAAATAAAAGAATAAAAAACGACAATTGCATTGTAAGTAAGATTGATTCATATAAATTGTTTTATAGATTAAAGTAACGGGTTTTATATGTGACTATTATAACTAAATTAATCGCGTATTCTAAAATACGTTTTAGAAAATGATACGTTTGGAACACTAGCAGTCGGTCGTTTTCTCAGACCACAGTGTACCAATAGGTACATGCGATATTTAAAATGTACACGATTAATTTGGTCGAAATAGTTTCCATTGAATATAGTTTAGGCACTTGATATTCGTGACATTTATAGATGAACGCGAGACATTTCAAAATGTCATAATTTTGGAACGATGTAAAGAAAAGATAGAGTAATCAGAGACTAGATTATATTTTTATTTCTATTTACTTTGGTTGGGCATTAATTTAACCATTCATTTATTTACTTATTTTCGACCTGACAGGTTAGTTATTGCAAATTTTATCTCAATTCATTTAAGATTACCATTTAAAGGCGATCTCATATAAAATTAAATTAACTATTTAGATAAAATAATCGATTGGACTGAGATTTACGTACATAGTACATTTACGTTCATGTAAAATATCATACGTCGTTGTTGAATTTTAAAAATAACTATTCAATTATTTGTACTTATCACATTTGTATTAAAGTTTTGTATCTATAGTTCAGTAGTAAGTTCATCTTGAGGCCGTCTTGTCATTTCAAAGAGCTCGTCCTCAAGCCACACACTCTCACGCCTAACTACAGCTCGGCGTTCCCACGGATCTGAAAGGACTATGGTTTCATTTTCTATTTGGGAATAGCTCGGTGGTCTGCCTGTTTCACTCCAATCGCACTGGTTTTCTAAATCCTTGTCTAATATGTGACTTTCGTAAGTGGGAGAGTAAGATGGTGGTTTAAATGTGGTAAATGATTGTTGTGTTGCCTCAGAATCGGATCCCTGACTCGGTGGGGAGGGCAAAAAATTAACCAACTGCCCTTGTTGTTCTACATTAATACGGCTGTATCGTTTTAATATTCTGTAAAGAAAAAAATATTTTATACATGCAATGATAAACTTCTAATAATATTAATATCAAAAAAATTATTATGTGTCTGAGATTTGTTGATACAATAGCATTTTGTAAATCTCAAAAAAAATACAACAAAACAATTATATTGCACATTACTTGTATATTTGATCAATAAATTTTCAATATAAAGTCGCTATAAGACTTTCGCGAAGCAAACAAGGCTTTCAGAATGACTTGTAGGCAAGCTAAAAATAAACATACATGTCCAAATTATACATATGTAATATAAAATATAGTACATAATCATAAATACCTTTCCGCCCAGCTTGCAAGTCTCGGCCACTCATCCGGTACCACCGGCACTTGCTGTTTGTTCAGTAGAATAAGCAGCTTTGCCAGGTCACTCAACACACAACTGCATAATACATTAAAATATTTTATATAATCAAGGTTTTTAGCATCATATTCAACTTAAAAATCGAGGTTAATTGTGTAAGCCAAAATTTAAGCAATGTTTGAATGAAGACCGTCTAATTAGCGTTAAATGTAAATAAAATAAAGTAATCGTATAAATGTGTAATGTAGTGCTGTATTATAAGTCGATACTATATTTGGGTTGTTGTAAAATTAATGTATTTAGATAATTTAAATATATAATGTCAATTCAGCTAAAATTTAAGAAAAAGATAACCTGTAAGCCATTGCTGCGTCGTTGTTGCCAAGTTGGTAGAGCTCACGCACTTGATGCCGTGTATGATTTAATATTGCGAGTAGCGTGTACGCATATGGCTGAAAATAAGAAAAAAAAAACAATTATCTAAAGGTCGAATCAAATAGAAACAATTTTACGAGATAAATCGCGAAAGTGAAGCCTTTGCAAGAATAACAACAATAATTTGTTTTGCTAAATTTTTCATTTCCTTTATACGAAGGAAGTAAAAATATGAGAAAAATGAGTAATGTAATTAAATGTTTTCAATTTATTTGCTTTTTAAAATGATTGAAATGGACAGATTAAAAACGTATTAATTAAAATTATGTTTACATGTGCTCTTTCAATTTGTTGCCGACATGCCCTATTTCCAAATTTTAAATTCTTTTTTCTGTTGCTCAATGTTATTTAATTAATTTACGTAGATATATAATTTGCTTCAAATCTAAATTTAAAAGCGGTTCTATAAATTTGAATAAAGTAGAATGGTACCGTTCGTAAAATATATGCTTATGTTTTTAAGTAATAAGAAATAGGCACAACTATATAGTTATATAAAAAATATTTAGTATATATGATTAAACGCAGCCTACGAAATCAATAATTAAAATTATGTAAGTTTTTTATGCAGATAATCTATATATATGCAGATAATATAAAAGCATACACGTACATATATATATATATATATATATATATATATATATATATATATATATATATATATATATATATATATATATTTATGTATGAAAATCTTTAGTAACATTAAGATGGAGTCGTTGGGCTATAGTAATTCTAATCGAGAGGCAATCACGTTTTACTAAATTTCATATAAAAACAATCACTGGATACATTAATTAAATATGTGCGGTTAGTCATCTATGTGATTTGCAAACACAACTGGTTCAAATGACGGTGAGAGTGATATGAGGTAAGATCGCCTTTTATAACTTTCGAAAGTGAAACAGAGTATCATATCACAATCGTTCCTCGTGGATATTTAGCATGTTGTTTTCACGCTACGTTAGGGCCCGTTTACGCTTCAACGGGGCGGCACGGTTACGGCAGTCTTATGCTTATACCGTATGATATTAAATCTAAAAATGTGCTTAAATTTAAAATAGGTAATAGTGATATTAAAATAACTTTGTCATTACAGTAATAATTTTTGTAATAATTAAATTAATATTAATCTTAAAAATGTATATTGAAGTACTTGTCCATTTTTGTCAAGATACATGACATAAATAAATATATTTTAGGAATGCAAGATTTTAAATACACGTTTAAAAGTAAAACACTTGGAGGTCATCGTAAATATGGCTAGTAGATCGTAACTGGTACGAGTAGATTATATTTACGAATGTATATACCATTTATATATATGTTGTAGACTTTACAAGCAAGTATACTAAAGTGTGTAATTAGGTGTAATTTTTTCTTCGAGTGCATAGTATTACTAAGACCAACCAACCAACCAAATTTAAATAAATTTCATAAATTCAATATGTATATACATATTGAATACATTGTTATAGATACTTATAACAATATATCTATTATCTAAATGGTAGGAGTTTAAACAAAAACAAGTTATTAATGAAAGCTTAATATATTAAAAATAAAAACCTAGCACTTACTCTTAAACAGTCGAGTTGTTTATGAAACTCCCGTAGTTGCGCATCATCGTCCTGGTGTGGTTGAGGCACAGGCTGCGCTTGCGCTCGCTCGCTGCTGCGACATCGCATATACGCTGCAATCGTAGCTACCAGGGCAATACACACAACGGCCCCGCATGCACCGCCTACTAGTACCTATGTATATTTAATTGTATATTATAAAAATTTAATATATAAAATACAATTTTTTTGTTTTTTTAGACATTATATTTTTATATAATTAGAAAGAGATTTGCGCACATATAAAGCTTATACATATCAAGATTAAATAAAAAATGTTCAGGTTATTTAAAAATCGTTCAAATACTTTTAAACGTTTAAAAATATAAAAATAAGTGTTATTAATACCTTAAACCATTTAAATTTGTAAAACAAATCACTCTTAAACATTAAGAATTAATTAGAATAGGTACATACAAATGTTGTTGAACGGACGTTAGTCTTAAAATGTAATAATGATTGTTCATTTAAAGGTTCATACAGTTAGAAAGTTGACATTAATCTTTAGGCACTATACGTATTTTCCCACTTTTACATTGAAAGCGTTACTATAATTAGTATTGACTATAGACTTTATATTAGAGAGTTTTGTGCGAAAACACGATGAAGCTATTGTTTGCAAAGTATCTAATAAATACATGTGTGTAATTTAATAATATGGTGTGTGATACTGTATTTCCATTAGGTAATATGAAAAGTTTTATTTTAGTGCGGATGAAGTGAACGTGATATAGAATTTTAAAATGATTTCATAGTTTCCGTCATTACGCAATAACTTCCATATCTATTCAAATGTAGTAACTTGTTCTGTGTAATTTTGTAAGCATATTTATAGTAATCTACTATCTGATTACGTAAAATTTAACAACTTAAGACAGTTTATATTATGATTTCTTAACCGGTTAGATTCATCGAATGTTGCTTCACTTGTAGCGTATCAAAGCGAGGCTTCCATGTTTACGTGACGTTTGTTTGCATATAAAACTAGTGACCTATTTTTTACTCATCCATCTGTTTTATATGTAGCTTTTTCCCTAGCGGCATCTGCATTTCAAATTATCTCACACTATGTTGTATGTTGGGCTTGGGAGTTATCAACCCAATGAACTAGTAAAGCTGTAATTCTTGCTTTCCAAGATGCTATTAAGGTTGACTCGTGCTCTACTATGTCCATAAATTTAGAAAAATTGTTCATGTAATTTGTTTTTATTCTTATATATATAGTATTTGTTCTATAGTAGTCAATAAACATTTAGTAATTAATACTTAAGTTAACCACGCTAATAGTTTAGATCATGTCAAAACATACATATAGTGTCCAATTTATTTCTAATAGGAGATTTAAAAAATTTACAGTAATTAAGCTAACTTCGTTGTAAGTGTTGGATGGGTAACACACGCGGCCCATGAGGTGGTCATCGTGCGCCCAAGCCTCGCGTGTGCCGGCTGGGCAGTCGTGCGCGCAGGATCCCCCCGGCCAGACGAGCAGCCGAGCGCACTTGACGCACCCGTCGGCAGCGCATCGCACGCACTCTGCACCGCATCCTGAGAATTCAAGAGGCTTAATGAGGATGTTTTTTTATAAAATGCCTGTATTATAAAAGCGGGTACTACTTTGCAGTAATAATCTACAGAGAGCACTTAAATAATATTATGAAATGTTTTTAAGAGTTACACAGTATTTGTTATTCAATTTCTGAAATCTGTAATTTACTGTATTTAACTACTTATGGCATATAATGACATAATGACATTTTAGTCTTAGGCTTAAACTTTTAAATTATAATTTATAGTTAAAATGAAATTGTGCAACTAATGTTCAATTTCAACACTTTCTAAAGGGAAAGCGCGCGCAATATGCGATTAGTGTGCCGTTCAATTAACGGGACTGACCGATCGAATAGTCAGCCACTGTATTTTATTCACATTACGCTATGCATCATTGTGTCAATGTTTGAACTCGCTTCCATTGAATTGTTCGGTGAAAAAGCCTTTTTTAAAACGTATTCACATGCTGAAGTTTATTGACATTTAGTTACCGACTATAAAAGAGCGCACAATAAAAGTTGCTCATTTCCTATTTCGTAATAGTATAATAATATTTTATAAAGATATAATTATTCATGTACGTTATTTTAATATCTTAATAGGTGCAAGTATCAGTTTAAAAATATATTATTGATAGTATGCAGTATGTTATAATTATACTTCCTTGCTTTTCTTTGACAATCACTATATACCAATATATAAATTAGAATTATATACATATATTTGCAACTTCGTTACTCTATTGTAAACGAAAAGGATAATTTTATGGCTAAATCGATGCTCTCTTTAAATTCTACATTTTGGGTTGAATATGCAATTACGAGAAATGACATCATAGTAAATAGCTGTATTAACATTTGAGCTGATATTATTCTTATGAAAAAGGTTTTACTTTTATGCTTGCTGAAAAAAGTTTTCAGCGTTACTAATTAACACATTAAATAAAATTCTTAAGACTTATTTTATAATGAAACACATTAAAAGCTACCCTATGCATTCCATGAGTGCTTCAGTAATGTACTTCATTAATGTGTATTTAAATTTTGGATTTGTTGATTAGATTTAAATTTAATAATAAGAGCCGTGATGTAGCAGAAAGACAAAAAAGCGATTTGTTCTCATTCGGGGAATAATGATATTCAAAATTATTTAATTACTCAGCTCTGGCAAGATAAACCGCATCTCTAAATTTAGATAATTTAGAATTTAATTAAAATCCTATTAAATTTAAATCCTGCTAGATGGGAAAAGGCGTGAGGCTGTTTTATAATTATTAAAGATTTTTTTAGACACTCCACTGTCATAGAAGCATTATAATAATATTGGTATACATATATTGTTAATTAATTTTATAACTTGTTCTCAGAGTGAATAAGTGAAGAAACTCTTACTTAATTTAAAGTATTGACCAATTTTCTTGTTAAACCTAGAAACCACAACGCAGTTTTTACGTAAGAAAATGACAGGAAGCGACATGGATGTGAACGTGCTGATAATTTTAAGTTTAGATGTTATGCAAATACATGTATGTAGGGAAAAGCTGTATTTACTTTACATTTGTCACAATTTCAACGCGTAAAAAGAAATAGACATAAAACAGTCCTTATAAAAAAACCTAGTGGTCTCTTTGGAGCGTGATATAAAGAGTTGCCTTATTAAAGGGTATGCAATGTTATACAAAGACGTGTGTCATACATATGACAGTGTATGCCCTATTTATTTTCTTAATCTAATGCATTTCTTTATTCTTCTTCTTCTGCATAAAAATACAATTGTTCTGCATAATAAGAAGTAAAAAGTGTTCCCTTACCTACGTTACATAATTTATGTATTATATACCGATTAAAAGCATGCTAAACTCACTTACGTGTATCGTTGATGGCAGGCGGCGCGTCGGCCGGGCGGAGCTGCGCACTCGCGACCGTCACGAGCAGAACCAGCGCCACCAGCACCTGGTTCATCGCATTGCGCGAGTCATTGTGTTACTGTAAGAGTAATGGGGTTTTGTTTATAATTGAATACACAAAAGTAATGTGTTAATGTTTAAAATGAGTTTTGATTAAAAAAAAACAATATCTAATTACTCGTATCTTAGGGTAAGAACCACTTTTAAAAAGTGTGTAAAAAGTTGTATGCAGCGGAACTCGCACTCCTCATAAACCGTCCAAGTTGGGCAGTTTCTTAAAAATGTTTTTATTATATATAAAAAAATTTTAAGAAACTGCCCAACTTGGACTTTTTTAAAAAATGATTTTCCTATACTAATTGTGAAATAAAATATCAAAATATTCGTGTATCTTTTTTCTCGTATTTAGTAATATCTAAGTATGAAAAAAATGTAGATATAAACATACTGCGGTTATTGCGTGATCAATTGTCTCCGGCTACAGAAAACATTAAATGCGAGTACGAATTTAACTTAGAAAAAACATTATATTTGAATATTTTCCTGGTTTCGTTTACATTACTCGTCGACGCAGACTAAATGCGTACAAAGCACAAATGCTTTAATTTCAATTGTGTGTAACTTATTTGTGTACCAACCATAGGAAATATATGTTCCCTGATACTTTTTATTTATCACTTACCTAACTGGATTATAAAACATTTCGAAATAAAATTGAGTATTTACCTTGATGCAAATAAATCTAGTCTCATTTTAAACGTTAGATAAGTGACAGTTTTAAAAAAGCAACTGCCCATGCCTATCGTGCTAATTTGCGGTCACGTCATATTTGTTTAATAGGATTTCGTGACTTAATATAATGATTATAATATGAACGTGATGTGGGTCACACTGTTTCGGCATAACATAACCGTAAGACCGGTTTGCAAATTAGTTGACATTGGCATTCGACGCATGCGGACAACGAGCTTTTCCTACTCACACATATTAAGTATGTTTTCGCCATTGTTATATCAAGGTAAATAGTGACAACAATGACTTGGTTTGCCATAATTAGCATATCGGTATATTACGTTACTTACCGTCGTGTTGTTTCGTCACACACTATAGCAACTTAGTTAACAGTAGTCGTTTACAATGTAGGTACATCAAAAGATTTTGTGCTTTGAAAATTTATGAGTTCGACTAGTTGTCGCCCGCAACTTCGTTGCGTTATGACGTTTACAATAATTTCCTTTCCTTTTTAAGCTTTCTTCATGTATGTACTCTTAAGTTATATAGAAAGAATACTCGAGGTCAAGATGTACAAATAAACAAACAACATACTTTTTAAAGATAGTTGTTTGTCTCTATTGGTATTGATATAGATATGCCGTTTAGCAATATTTTTGAAACTGCAAGTATATTTTTACTATCGCAAATTAAAGAATACGACAAGGTACGGGTATATACATAAAAGTATCACGTTATTAAAAACTATATGTTGTATTATTATATAAGTATACATTTTTATATAGAATCTCATAATACTTGTAATTTATGAAAAACTAATGCTAATTATTTTATTTCTAAAACTTGCTTTTGTTGCTTTTGTTTATAACTAAAATTTGTTGGCAATTATGTGAGTCATAAAATTTATATTATTTTTAGTGACATGAGTAAATTATATTAATAATAATACAAAGAGGTTAAGACACCGCTACTCAGTATTTTAAAAACAGGAAAATTTGCTTACAGGAAAACTAAAATATGAACAGTTAAATTAGTTGTTGTATGTAAGAATATATAATTATTTTTTTTATTTTTATTAGCTTCCGCATAGCAGGGTAGATAGGAAGTATCTAGTGTCAAGACTCCACTTTCCGCCGAATTTGAGATATTGCGTAATGAGTTACGGAGCTCTATTTTTTAATAATAATGAGTCAAAGTATATAATTATTTACAGATATTATATATCGATGTCTTCCTTTTAAATTAACTAAGTTCACGCTTATTGACATCAACAATATGATAATTAATTAATGCATACTGTATTACATTAAAATTTGCTTTAAGTTTAATGTCGTATAGGCTAGTAAAGCGTCAACTTTCTTGTAAAGCTAACAGCCGTGGAAACTAGATTACGTGATAAGACTAGGTACTGCGTTTGTGCAAAATACATTTTGTTTACTGTTTAGAAATGTAAGGTATCTTTTACACTGTTGTGCAGTGGTAGTTGTATAGTTTAAGGTGTAAGTAAGATCCCGATATGTACCTTTTCTCGTTGACCATAATGTTCAGTGGTTTTAAATTTTTAATAAGATTTTGAATTTAGTGAAAATATTTATATAAATATCATCTAAATCGCATATCACTACGAGCATTGAAATGTACGTAGCGCACACGTTTTACCTTTTTTATTGACATCGGGCATCTCTGTAATAAGTTGTGTCTTTTGAAATATACATAATAGTGTTATGACTTATTACAAAGAATGTTTATATTTAGAAACTTACTTGTTACATAGATACGTTAAAGAAGTGAAAAGACATACTTTCTTTATTAAGTTATTTTTAAGTACTATCTAGTTTTAAGTTTAGAAAATGGTTATAAGGGATAAGTAAATTCAATAGTACATGTAAAATTTGATCTACAAACATCTGTACGCTAAATTATATAACGTTTTAAAAATGATAAAACACCATCTTATCGTGCAAATGTTGTAAAAAATAAATAGTTTTATTTGATTTTATAACCATTCGTATACAGTGACTCATCATGTTGTTATTAAGCGAACAAACAATGTTCCCACACGAGTTCAGACTTTAAGTATAAGAGGTTTTAATGTTTCTGCCTCCTAAGTGCTTTAGTAAGAGCTTATTTTTAACTGCACACTCAACTCACTTGATTGCTAAAGTTCACGTTACTCCAAACTGTTGTATTGTTTTATAATTTTTTTACTAACGAAAGTGAAATACGAAATATTTTTTTAATTACATATTTTTCTTAGTATTCAAATCAATCAAATACAAAAAAACACTACGACTATAATATAGTAAATCCAAGGCTGTTTTATATCTATATAAAATATTAACCCACATTGCTGCAGGCAAGCGGCAGACATTACATTCCACCATAATTGCATTTAGCAGAATTAATTACGTATGAACAATCTAATATATGCATATTATATTAGTAACAATAATATCAAAAATTAAATATTTGTCTGTTATTATATCATAATCGTATTGAACTACATATAAGGAAGACATTATCTGTTAAACAATTACGCTGGCCCCAGATTTCTTTAGATGAATGTAATTAGAAATATATAAGTATGCCTATACATTTTTTATATATTTAGCTTGTAATGAGCTAAGTAAAACAAAAATAATTGTACTTAAAATGAAAATACTTCTATATTATCTCTATGAAGGTAACAAAGATCCATTTTTAATTGTGTTAACGTTATAAATTTTGTAAATAAAAAAGATAATAAAGAAACATTTTTGGATACATTTACTTAATCAATATTTTAATACCACACAGAAACAAATTTATTTTTTAATACTAAAAAATATAGAAACTTTGGTTAAATGAGACCATATATTATACCTAATCCTAATTATATAATGTATCTACATAATTATGCTACTGAGAGCTTTCACAGAATAGATTTGATGTATTTGATTACCACGATTTCTCTAGTGACATCATTATCTTAATAGTTGTAAGTTACAAAAAATATTATTATAAAAATATAATGATATAAAGAAATATTTAGCGGAATAACAAATATTTTAGTTTTTTTTAGCTACCTACTAAATAGTATTTATTATAGGTTGGAAGCGGAAGAATATGGGCCCACTAAGAGTGCGCGTGCGTCGCAAGTTCAGCGGCTCCGGTGAAAGTTGCCGTGACGCAGTTTGTACTCCGACTAGTAGGTACGCTAGCTGCTAATATCAACAAAATATTTTGTAACGTAATTCCTACGCAGATTTAGAGATAACTTGACTGAACCGATTCAGATCTTTTTATGTTATAGTAATATGTATACGCACGCAAGTCTTAATTTTACGACTTAATTAATGGAAATGTATTCAAAAGAATTATCCATTTTAATCTACTAAACTTTATATAAAAACTATACATTTTCTTTTTACTACTGATAAGATTATGCCTAAGTGTAGTTTTATGATAGAGAATATCAGATATTATTTTGAGAAGCGATCGCAACCCTCCCTACGTAGGCCGGATGTGTTGTTGGAACACATGCGGGCAGCCAGATTTATTGTTTTTTTTCTTGTATTTATAATGCTGTAACCTATTTATAAACTGCTATCCTATAATAATGGTTTTTAGAGCATATTTAAAATATTGAAGAGTTATAAAATTTTGCAAGTTTTTCACTATCATTTTTAGCTTACTATTACAAAATTCAGAATTGGCCATTTTTTACTAGACCTTACTTTTTATAGTATATTTTAATAATATTAATGAATATGCTAAACATGCTAAACAGCTGTCTATGAATAGTTACAATTTTGTTTGTCTTATATTTTTAATGAGTGGGAACAATGATTCTAACTGTGTGTTTTTATTTCAATAATAAAATATCATTCCATTAGCTGGTAAACTATCACAATAACGATGAACTACTTTTAGTTAAAGAACCATTCATCTTTTTGATTTCCTCTCGAACACATTGGTAATATTTTTCAGTTTCTTCTTCAAAATTTTCAATAGATTCTTCTTCAGTAATTTCAGTTTCAGTAACATGTTGTTCTTCGGTGCGAGCTTTTAAACGGAGCTCTTTAACTTTGGTATCCAAAATATGCTCCCTTCTAGTTTCACGGTCATACGTTTGGTGCATTAATAGCTTATCATTGGGACCAGAAATTATCATATTTTCAGATAAGCGAAGTAAGTATAATGATCCAACATTATCACCTACTGCTATTGACTTACCTTCGACATGAGGCTTTACTTTAGTTAGTCCATGTGTCGATATATGTAATGTTGCTACTGGCTTGTCATATTTTCTTAAAAGATCCCAGTAATAAAATATTCCATCTTCAGATACGACCATATAACAGGAATATCGTAAAGGTGCCCAAGCAACATCACTGACTTGGTATCGATACGGTTTTGTAACTATTATAGGAGCAGTGCGAACTTCCTCACTCCATATGCGAATATTCCAATTCCCGCAAGTAATAAACATGCGTGAAGTACATGGACTACGATGTACAGCTTTCACTGGTGCCGTATGTGATTCCCAATAACAGGTTAATTTTTCAGAATGAGTTCTACCCATTCGATTTACATTTATAACTAGTCCTGATTCTGTACCGCATAAAAATTTTGATGGTAATACACGATCATATTGTAGAGCACTAACGCCTTCCGAATTTATAAATCTAGGTTCTTCTCCGTCTTGATATTTAACTGACATTATAAGATTATCTGTAGGCTGGGAAAGATTTCTTTGATCCCACCATAGACATTGACCGTCGGGAGAGCCTGTAAAAAATTCTGTATTTGTTCGTGTATGTGTGTAAAGCAATGCTGTAACAGGTCCCAAATGTGAATTATATATAGAACTACTACCAATTGTTTTGGGTCCTGAACGATAATCAAATACATTGACTGTGCCATTCTCAAGGCCCGTTACTATAATATCTGATTCTACAGGCGAACATACTACTTGCCAGCAACCATAGTCAGGTAAAAACTTATATATTGGTGCCGTTTGTTTATTTATATCCCATATGTAACATATATTTTCTCGTTTAACGTCCGAATACAATGGATATATCTTGTGACAATATGACGCTATCAGTTTAGCTTTTTTTTCATTCGTCCAAGCAATGCATGATATGGGTCGATGAAATGGATCCCTAAATATGTTAGCTATTTGAACATTATACTTTTCAACAGGCGCCTGGAGTTCCATGCCTTCAAAATACGATTGATACATATCAATAGCATTGTTCTGATCTATGAAATGCTCAATGGGATTTTTTAAGTTCAAAACTGATCGAACATAATTATCTTCATGTTGTACACGACGCCTATGTCTAGTTAGGTGTTCCTCATTGTAGAGGTGGACATCACGTGGCCAACCACCTTCTGTGTGATTTATGCCTTGCTCGTTCATGATTACTTGTTTGGTACTGCCATCATGTTCCGAAACTGGCAAAGTAGCCTGTGCCGCACGATGAACGGGATTGCGTAAAATATATTCTTTTTGCAATTTATAATCAGGGCTTATAGAATCTATTATATGAGCTGGTACTATTTGAAATAATGGTTGCCTGCCAAAATTCTTTCTCAGTTTTGTATATTCATAAGTAGACTTCGTGTAACTACTCATCTTGCAAATTATAAGTATAGTCTTTTGATTATTATGCAAAGGCTAACAAAATATATTTAATGAAAATCACTGAGGTCATGACGATAAGGCTTTGTTCAGTAACACATGTATCCTTGAAATATACGTAAATGTTAAGGTGTTGACATATAATTATATATGTTTCACTGTGATAGTATAGTTTAATTCTTTCTGTAAGATATTTTTAAAATTAAAATACATTTTCTCAACAAGAATACATCATTTTGAAAATTTTTTAAATATTTATATATTTCTATGTTAATATATATTTATATATATTTATATTTTATGTATTTATAGAGTAGCGTTATAATAATTTTCACTATAAATGTCAACAACTCTATGTACAGAGTCTGTACCAATTACATGTTATACCAATCTTGACCCATAAGTTTTTAATTCATCAAAATAATAATAAAATATATTAACATTATAATTTGAAAATAATATAAATGAAAATTATAATTATTAAAAGTAATAATAAAGTTTTACAATCCAACAACTGATATTACGTTTACATCGAACGAATAGATGGCTAAGGCAGTGCACAGCTGTTTCATAGTTACTCATGAAATAGTAAGTTTTTCTTTTGTTTTCATTATATCCATAAAAAATATTTAATATCTATTGAACAATATATATTTCTAAATACTTAAAAGAGGCTAAAAACTTGCCATAAAAATGATAAACGCAATCCAAAGATTTTTGTAAGCCACATTAACGATTCACATATTTTCACTTAGACAAAACACAAATTTGGTATTTACCAACAAAATTATAGTAACACAAAGTCACGACACTTGTATCGCTTAGAAAATATGTGGTTTCGAAAGGCAAATGCGCGCGCGCAGTACGTTACTCCACGGCCGTTATATCGGAGACTGGCGCGTGACTGGAAGTAAAACAACGTTCGTAGGCTCAAGCTATTGGTAGAGTACGTACGTACTTATTGAGACTGGTTTGTTTCATTTGAGTTCTTCCACTTATGTTGTGACTGATGATTATGCAGCTACTTTTCTATTGACGTGTACTTGTTTCCAATGTGTATGTGTATCCGTATTTGGAAAAGCGTATAGTTCCCGGACCTACTATATTACGACAGGTCCGTAGTGTTAAGATCTGAACACATATTATGTAGGACATCGGTAATGGCTTTGTCATGTCATGTCAAACATGAGAAACGGTTTACTAAAGAAATATTGTTATTAGTTTGACCTTATTATGGTTGTCAGCAAAAGTAAACCCATATTATATATTATTACCCTTAATACTTATAGAGCTATCGAAAATAATAAAGTTTAAAAGATTATCAGAATATATTTTATTTCATTTGATTTCACACACATCATTATTAAAAATTAATCAATTTAAAACATGAGATTTTAATAAGGTTATTTCAAGTACAAAATATCGTTTAATTGCGGTCAAGAGTTAACTGGCATAATTGTTCATTAGACGATCTTAAGATAGAGTGCCATCGTTGATTGCTACTTGACTTGAGGTCACTCTATTTGTGTTGACAGCCAGTTTAAAAGTTTTCCGTAAAGAATAGCTTAATTATATGCAGTTTGTTATTTTATGACATATATCTGACGCACAGCAAGCTTTTTACATCTGGCTTACGTAAAATATTAGGGATGAAACGGATTTACTGCAGTTAAACCTGGACAAAATTTTATTATTCACACAATCATTTCCGTATGTGTAATTTGAGACGACAACCATATAAAACACGTGGTATCGTTAAGTATTTGTTGGGCACGTTTCAACTGTGCTGAGACGGCCTCGATAACATTAAAAATTTGCGCTAAGTTTTAATAAATGTTAATATATCACCACCATTCTAAATAGCAACTACTTAGACTAAATTTATTTTCTTCTAATCGCCAGAGCCATGTGGCTATATAAATTCTAGTGTTATGTATAAACAAACATATCCGGTTATTTCAGTTTAATATTGAAATAGAGCTTGACAAAGTTAGCAGTTCATACTATATACCATTTCCTGCGCTTTATTTCTGTAATCGTATATCGATATATAAAATATAAATTTTTTGTTATATTTACAAAGAAACGAGAGTGGAGCCCAGACAGCGTCTAACGATCGGTTGTGGGTTCGTCTTCGACTTGGGAAGATTCCGCTCTGGTAAGACAAAGCGCGGCGTTTAGTTCCGCTGTCAACACTCAATATCTTAAATTCAGCAGAAAATGGAGTGTAGTGTTTTGAGACTAGGTATTTTCTGTCCACCATGCTGTGAGATTGTAGCATGAAGCTAAAAAAAGTGAGAGTAAGTGGCTGGAAATAAAATACTTGTTTATCTTGTTAATTTCAAATTACGCTACAATTTATTCAATTTATCATCATCACCATTGAGTATAACAGGTAGGTACCAAAAATATACTTTTTATGTTTTAATTAAGAATTGCTGATATATTTTTATGAATTACATAGTAATATAAACAAATAATATAAACATAGTATAGGTTAAGTAATGGTCTAATGTATTCTTACAATAATGAAAACATTAACAACACTTAAGGACTTACGTATGTAGTGCGTGATCAAATATTGTAAATTCAGCAAGCATTGATGACAGCGAAAAATACATCAGTGAAAATATTAATGATAAATTGAGTAAGAAAACATAAAAAATAATAAAAAATAATCTTTTCAATTATTAGATATTCATAATTTAATAACCTGCCAATTATCAAGACCTGTTTGAATGTAGGCGCAAGTTATTAGAGTTAGAGTTACGTTACTACTGCGTATGTAAATAAGTATGTATGTACGTCTCTTTGTTCTCTTATGACTGCTAAACCCGTGAACCGATTTTGATAAATTGTACGTCGTTGGATTCATCTTAAGGGTCACTGAATGTCACTGTGTATAAAATTACTGAAAAAATAAAATAGCGGATTTTAAAAGCCATAATGTAGGCATGAACTTAGTTTTTAATATTTTTAATTATAATCTTTTTAGGGAGTTTTTATATTAATTATTAATGATTCTTCAATAAAAGACACTAATATATAATAGAAAATAAAAGACATGAAATAAAGTGTTCACTATTTTTTTTTCTACTACCATGCAGATGTATATAGAAAAAAAATCTTATACATGGTACATACGTATAGTATATGGGTATTTGCTGTTTGCAATTAAATTAAGTTATTTAAATAAGTCAAAGATATTATTATAAACATTTGAAAAATGGAGCAATATTATTCACTAATGCGTGGCGTTATAAACAATAGTTGATGTATCGACGTCCGCAGCGAACTTTGCGGAATTGAATGAATTCTTTAGCGCACAATGGACAATGGAGCATGCTTACAACCAATGATGCTCATCGAACGAACCTATTGTGTCAGAACAACGATTTGGTTATTATAAATAATCTGTCCGTAGTCACGTTGTCGATATATAAAGATAGTCCTATCAGTAATTTATTATATTTTTTTGTCTTATCTTAATTACTAGTATATGCATATTACTTTCATTTATAATTAACAGTATCGATATTATATGATGAAATAAAGAGAATAAACTAATTGACCAATAGTCTATATGTTCATTTTATATGAAGATTTTTATGAACGTAATTTATTGTATGCAAATAATTAATTCGTTTATAAAAGAATTTAAAAGGCAGAATGCATTCGTCCTGCAAACCAAGCGACTGTGCAAGTGTATCAAAATTGCGTTGCAAAGGTTGTTCTTACTTTGATTAATGGATATAAAAACGTGTTAATAACTATTTTTACACATATACACTGTTTAAATAGTAACCTAAAATTTTTTAATGTACCTTAGAAAACGGGGTTAGCATGTTAAACATGTAACGTTAGTAATCCCCGTTGAGGTAAAATATTTTATTCGGCAATTTTATTACGAGACCCTTCCCTAACTTTATTTTATATGCCAAATCCTGGATGAGTCACTCGGGCGAGTGGACTGTCAATTGACCTTGTACTCCGTGCCATCCCTCGTAATTGGTCCTTTGTAGCTCTGATCAATTCAATAACGCGCCTACGACCGACTTATATTCCTCCATTTACAACTCATCTATTATACTATCAATGAAACTCCTCGCATGTTCCCATTTGAAATAAGCGTTACACTTAACACATTTTACAGTTTAAAATAGATAAACCGTATATGTAATGAAAAAATATTTTACATTTCTTGTATTGTCAGTGCCAAAAAAGCCGCGTAATATTTAAATTTCATTAAAAGTTTTTACGAAACGTTCATGAAATACGTGTATGTACGCTTGTAACTTAGTACTTTTGCTTTTAAAAGTAAATCTTTTATCTATTGTGAAGAGAGAAAGTTGCGATGTGATTATATTTCTACTTTACAAAGAACTTAAAGTACTTGTCCAAAGGTTTGTAACAAAGAGTCTTGTAGGTACCGTTTATAGCTGGTTCCCGAACAACTACGTAGTGTAGTGCTATACTATCATTATATAATGCACTGGAAATACATTAAATATATCATTAATATAACACACTCTACTTCTTGTTCGATATACACTTTTGAATAAATGAAATAACTTTGATAACGAATATTTACACGTTGTACAGCCTGCAATTTCTTTAGAATAGTTAATTAGAAAAATATATGTATGTATTTGTATAACTTGACATAGGTATATTTAGTTTTTGTAATTTGAATGTACCTAGTAGTAAAAATTATAAGAAAATTTAGATGTTTAACACTCGCAATTCTTGTTACAAAATAAATGCTTTTCAAATGTTATAATACCTATTTTCAGGAACATTAGTAGGTATATAATTCCTGTTATAAATCTATGTAGGGCGAGTGCAATCAAGTATTAAACCGTCGTATTGCATCAGCCAAATGGAGTGTGGCAGGAAATTTGGTTTTTGGAACATAAAATGGCAATTCAAATACCAAGGGAAATGTGCACAGAGCAATATGAATAGAAACGTAATATTGTGTCATAATTTCATTTGGATTAGTTACTTTGTCGCGTGCAATGACCTCTTATATGCCTTTGATATCGAAATTATAATTATGTGACCTTATACAACCTGTTTATAACATTACAAGTTAATTTTATTTATGGTACTTATTTCTCTTTTATTACGGAAATTTAGGTGTGATATATATTTCTGACGAGAATTGTGAAAAATATATTCAAACATATTAGGTAATCGAGCACAGTATTTGTAATTTTCATGGCAGTGCCTGCTGAAAGAAGATGAGAGATAAGTTATATACGGTTATATAATATATTTTCCATAAGACGCTGTAGAATATATAAATATAATATAAATACATAAAAGACCTTCGATGGGTTAAAGGTGAGTGTGGTAATATTCAAACTTGAACAATTTCGCAGTCTCGCGGATGGGTTGGTTTGTTATCAGATTTATAGACATTTGCTTTGGTGAGCTTTGAGCGGTTACGTCTTTAGGGTGCGATCAGATAAACGTGAAATTCTTGAAAGGTAAAGTAAGTACTTTAACTTTGTTAGATTAAACCAACGTGAAACTGATTAAAATTAAGTAGCGATCATACATACTAAAGTAGTTGTATTTGTTTAATTATGTTATTAGAGAACGTTTACATAATTATGCATATTATAAAGTTTTATATATCGGTATATAAGATATCATTTTAATTCATTTTCATGAAATATTTAAGTTACAAAAAAGTCTAGATTTTTGCTTATGTGAAAAATATATTTTTTATAGCTTCTCGCTGTATCTCTGACAGTGTAGTTAGAGATAACGGAGCCAAGCGCTATATTCCCTGCGTACGTCTTTCACCTCGTCCACAGTCAGTCCCTTCTTCATACACGCCCTTCGGGGCGTCCTCAAACTTCTTACCTGACCTTCCTCTAGTATCTTCGATACTGTGTTTTTGAAAGTCAACCCAGGTCTCCCTCGACCTCTCATACCACTCATTTTTATTATTTTATTATTTTACAAACTTTGCTTTTGCTATTATTTATATATGATTCTCATTGTTTTTCATTAAATTTTACATTTTTAGCTTCACTCTTACTTTGTAAACCAATAATTTTGCAAGTAAATTAATATATCGTACTTATGCTTAGTAGTTGAGACTTGAGACTGTGGAAATTTCTTTATTAATTCTGCGTTGAACCGTGAATTTTATTGTTTCCTCGTAGTGGTTTCAGTGTTCAAACGTTCATCTTTAGGTCTTTATACTAGATTAGATCTTTTGATTTTAGTTAATCGTACTTACTCTTTGGTACATAATAAAATTGATCTATAGCTAATATGGATTGTTGAATTAAATTTAGATTAAAAGAACTTCATTTAAATACTTGAAGCGATTGTGATAGATCTGGTAACGGCTTAATTTAAAAATGTTGAAATATCCCAGCGTCGAGAATAGAGTCAGTTTTCAGTAGGTGTTTCTTGGTGCAGCAAAAAATGTCAATAGATTTTTGTTAATGTAAAAGATTCATTTTAAAATTTAATATTTTCAAAGTGTTATTTCACACTTAGGATTTGAAAAAAATTGTGAAAGAACGTATAAAAAATTTAATTTTAGAACGCAGCGGGATTCGAACCCGCACCTCTTGGATACCATCCAAGCGCTCTGACCACTAAACTATGCATTCTACTACCAGCTGCGTCGAAATTCTTATACGTTTGTTATAACTTATTTATGTCAGCATCTCTGTTGAAGATTTTTAAAAATTTGTACTACTTAAAGATTATCAAGAAATAATCGTTTAGCAAGATATTGCTATTTTATTTTATATTTACTATTTTTAGTGTTATTCCAGACTTAGGATTAGAAAATATTTTTGAAAAAACATATAAAAAATTTTATACGTTTTTTCTATCTTGTTTATCACATCGACTAAATCTTTTACATTTATTGCATTAAATATTAGTTCTACTAACGACTACATTTCAGTTACGTATATGTATGCAGATACGATAGTAATTTTTAAAAATATGCACCTACATGTGAATTAAAAATGCGCAATGTAACACGCATAAATTTAATCTTGACCGCAGGACACCGTAAATGTACAAAATAAGTTACGGCATATATCAAATTTAATTGTACAGCGACCCGTAAAAATGCTTTGCTACCTAAATTTTTGACCACTCTTTTATGATTTAAGAGATTATAGTAAAAAATATATTGGTGTAATAAACATTCTCTCTCTCTAAAATAAATATTCTCTCTCTAGTCTCAATTTATTTTAAATAGATTAACAGTTACTATGTGTTTTTAATATTACAAATTTTTCTTTATTGACTTTTACTTTGTAGGTTTTTATCTTCTTTTAATAATTTTTAAGGAGTTTTTTTCCTAAGTGATACTGTTTTTGGACTCTGTAATGTCACCTATAGAAACGTTAAATGTCTTTTATCGATACTAATCATGACATAAATATCATAAAAAAAACTGTACTTTGAGATAATTAAAAACGCTTGCTTGCGTTTTTTTCTAGATTCACCATTTACCGCCGCATGCCAGGGTAGTCAGGAGCAGCCTAGGTTCAAGGCACTTGACACCGAAGACACCGCCCGGATTTCGGGCGTAAAGCAGTCAACGTCAGAGCGTGTTAAGCCGCAAACTCAGCACCGCGCTTTGTCTTATCAGAGCGGAGAAATGAAAATAAAGTTTAAATGTCATTCTCCTGTGGCCCATTAGTAACCGAATCCACAATAAATCAAGTTTACAGTCAAGTGCTGGCCCCCTATGGCCCGATAGTTTACTTATATATTATAATACTAATTAATTGGCAAATATTTACAGCTCACAAAATATCAAATGTTCCTTATAAGCTATTAGTTCCTGTATCGTAGTCGGAGTAAATCTGGAGGCTAGTGAAATTTGCGTAATTGGTCTATCTGCAAAACACACGTTGCTTAGGTGATTAGACTGCAGGCTAACACAGACTGCCAGAAACGACAGTCACACCGAGAAGTGAAACGTAGCGCAGTTAGTTTAGTTGGTTTGACGACATAAAGCCTATTTTACTAATTACTTTAATGTACGTTGTTTTATTTAATAATCTATTTAAATATATGAAACACGACATCTTGGTATTTTCAATTACCAACCAAAACATATATTTCATGTCCATTTCTGTTAAAATAACAAAATAAATGGAACATAATGAGGGTTTAGGTATAAATATATATTTTTACTTTGTATATATTTTATATGAGTTTTTATGCTTCACAGTTTTGACAAGAATATTTTAGATACCTCGGAGTGAGAGTAAGTGATTAGAGATTCTAGAGTGCTTTTAAGGAAAACATAATTAAATATATATTATAAATGATATAAAGGAACAGGAAATACAAACATCAAAGACTCATACATCATATATATATATATATATATATATATATATATATATATATATATAAAGTCCATTTTATATGTTATGTATGTATTATGTGAAATAGTTATGGATATTTTGTGAGGAGTGATCAAGGTGAAATGAAATGAGATAAAAGTAAAATGAAAATGCTTTTTAATTTAATCTAGTGCATTAATTCGGAGTGACATAAGATCTGCGATATAGTAACAAAACATTTATAAAATATATTATGTTGTTCATAATAATTATTATTTTTATATATTTTGTAACTGATTTCTCTTTACTGTATTGTTTCGTAATGGGTTCGATGACGTAGTACCCTTATCGTTGTTATTTCGATATGCACTTGACGGATATAATTATGCGTCTGGCATTAGCTCTTACATTGCGTTCATCTGCAGCATTTAAATTGTACGCGGTTGTTTGCATTATGTAACGTAAATAATAAACATGACTTTTTAAAAGTATGTATAGGTTTCTTAACTTTGTTGTAAAATATTTTTTCTATACGCTTAAATATTTTTAATACTTCAGGTTTTCACTTTTCACGTAATGAAAAAAAAAACTATAATCACTTTATTGGTTTACATTATTATTTTAAATGAAATCGAACTAAATTGTGTGACTGTTGTGTATACTATAAAAATTGTAAAAACACATAAAAGGTTTTCCATATAGAATGCTAAAGTACCGCTTAATTGGCTTTATTGCTGGGACGTGCTATTCGGCAGGAATAGATAGAAATTCTATTACATTTAATTTTTTGCATTAATACATAGTTGTCTGTATTGTTATACAATACAATTTATTTAAAAAATATAAATATATTGTTTTTTATAATATTGCTTTTTATTCAGCTTAACTGAAAAACACTAACAAAAAGAGGGTTACTACTATGTCTCTATAATACTATTTTTATAGACACTTTCCATACACAAACGTATTACAAGAACGTACTAAAATGCTTCTCTTAGGTTGTCGTCTAACATGTTGAGCTTAATAGTAAACATGACGTAAATATCCTTACATATTTCGCACATAAAATATTATACTTGATGACAGGCAGAAGCATAAAGCGGGTCTGAGAGTCGTTGGCAATTCGTCGCCTAATGGTGCGCCCCGAGACCTGTGACACACCTCTGCGTCACTGAACACGGTCCGAATTGCAGACTTAAAAAAAGTTTGATATAAAGGTTGACTAAAATGAATTTCCTGGTATGTTGAGTAGGTAATTTTATGAATTTACACAAGTATTTTCATAACTTACTCTATTGTTTTAAATATATTTATATATTAATAAATAATAATAATAACGTAGTATTGACGCCGTAATTATAATTTATAATTAATCTAATTTAAGCTTATCTAAATTGTGGCGAGTTCATAAAGCTAGCACGAATGCTGAAAAATGTTGCAATCAATATTAGTTTTACGTAAGCAGAGTAACTAAACCAATAAACTTGTACAAGGACTTTTAATTAAAATAATTTAATAGACTTTCAATTTTCAGGTAAACTTTCTCGTTCATTTATCGGCGCCGTTTGTTTATTCTTCGAATTTATGTACCTTTATGCTCAGTTAGTTCAGCGCTGAAAATAAAAGGATGCGAAAATTTGTCGACTCGTGGTCATAAATATCCGAAAGCGACAGCGGGTCCGCCATTTTCCTGTTGACAAAATCGCACCCGCAATACATTCAAACTTATAAAGTTTCCATTGTTTGTAACTCATCCACAGATGTTTACCCCATTGCATCCCCTTAATTCAATATAACGCGGTTACGATTTGAATAAAATTATTAATTATTTTTTATATTATTTTATATTTTCACGTTTGTAAATAAATTATTTTTGAATATTTGTTTAGTATTAACAACATGACAATTGTTAAAAAATACTTTTATTATTTTTATTCTTCTAGTGTTTTGAATTTTTATTTTATATACTAGTACTTAAAAAAATATTTTTGCTATTCTTAGAATGCTATGTCCTTGAATTGTCAGCTTTCATTGAAGTGATGGCTTCAAGTATATCTTGAAAAGAAAATAATCTTGATGGAACGTCCGGCAATAAAGAGAAAACGTCTTGGTCGACGCTTCTCGCTGTCGGTATAAAATGGGACATCTGGCGAAAAAATATATTTTCTTCTTCTATTACAAACATTATTACGTTTTATAGCTTATTACGTTTAATTAAATAAAAAAAACACACTTAGGTATAGAATACACGTAAGGCACGTGTATCGTAATATCTAGTAACTATTTATTTCAATCATCGAACATGAGCATTTGTAATAACAATATATATGGCTTTATATATTTCTGTACCGATAAAGCTACTTTTGGTGAAATAATTTTGGCCTTTGTATTTATAAGAGGTCCTATTAACAAGTGTAGTTACATACACAAGTATTGCTCGAGAAACGCGAAACTAGAAGTCGCATAAACAATCCTAGCAAGAAGTTTTCTTAAAGGCAAAGTTTTCACTTTGTACGATTCGTTTAGTTGTCGAGTTTATACCAGCGCAATATATTTCTACACATGATTTAATCTTTGCGAATATTCCTGAAATATATTTATTTAGTATATACTTTTATGAAATATTTTATGAGATAAGTTTTGTTGTGTTGCGGTGTGTAGGTTATACTTAATATACTCCTATCGATGAAATGATATTTAGTCTCGTTATGATTCGAAAACGGCTGGATTCATTTGGCTAGTTTTGGTTTAAAAATATTTCTATAAGTTCAAAGGCTTAAAATGTATTAAAGCTATGCCAAAATTTAAAGATTTTTTTATTTGTTATGTAAATTTAAAGGTAGGCCAGGGTGCGTTAAGAACATAGCTAGACTACGTAAAAATAAAAAATGTATTATTTAATAATAATTTATGCATTGTTTTAATTTTTTTAGCATTTCTAAAACTAAAAAGTTTATTTCCAAGACTGTAACTATTGTAACAATATCTATTTTTTTTTTCGATTTTTTATTATGTGATTTTGAGGCGCTAGGAAGTTTGCCGGGAAAACCAATCGGTTTATAAAATTGATTGTAATGTCTAATTAAAATACTGCATGTACCAAATATCTACTAATAATATAAATATTGTTTTTTAAATTTCATCACTTTTACCGTATATAAATATATGTACAAAGCATAACAGTAAACATTTTTTTTCAGCTTCACGCATTATTCCGTTCGCAGAGAGAGAGCACCAGAGCGGAGAAAAAAATATTCATATGGGGTATCCTAATAAGAACAATATATTCTGAAATTAAAATAAAACATGTAATATATGTTCAAATTTCGTGCTCAATGGCTTTATTTGATAGGAAATTTTATGCTATTTATGATTATAACAAAATATCGTTCAAATGACCACCACGACTTTTTTTGCACTGGTGAATACGATCGGTCCAATTTTCAATGACTCGGTGCAGCTTTCGGCTGGTATGGCCGCTATAGTCGCTCGAATGTTGCGTTCAAGGTCTTGAATTGTAGCTGGTTTATTGGCATATACTAGAGATTTAACATACCCCCACAAAAAATAATCCAAGGGTGTTAAATCGCATGATCTTGGTGGCCAATTGTGAGGACCGTTGAGAGAAATAACCGACTTTCCAAACTTATCACGCAATAAATCCATTGTGACGGTCGCAGTGTGGCATGTTGCACCATCTTGTTGAAAATAAATGTTGTCCGCATCAATTTTTTACACTTTAGGAAAAAAAAATCGTTCAACATCGGCGACCGTTATCGTGACGATAGCGGTCGCCATTGACAGTAACAATACGGCCTTCGTCGTTTTTGAGAAAGTACGGGCCATTGATTCCACCGTACCATAATCCGCACCAAACAGTCAATTTTTCAGGATGTAATGGTGTTTCATGAACCACTCTTGGATTTGACTCACTTCAGTAACGACAATTCTGTTTGTTCACACAACCATTGAGCCAAAAGTGAGCCTCGTCTGAAAAGATGATTTTCCTATGAAATTCGATGTCCGTTTCCATCATTTCAAGCACCCAATCAGCAAATTCACGACGTAATCGATGGTCTGTTGGCTTGAGTGCTTGTGCCAACACAATCTTATATGGATGTAGGCCAAGATCCATACGTAAAATTCGCCAGATTGTCATTCTGGATAAGCCCAATTCTCGTGCACGTCGTGGAACGGAAGCATTTTGATTTTCTTCGACACTGGCTGATACGGCGGCAATATTTTCTTCACTACGGCCTGTCCGTTGTCATGTTGGTGGTCTACTATCGTGCAAAGAATATTCACTTTCCAGTTTTTGGATTATGCGACGTATAGCGAGCTCAGACGGTGCACCATGACAACCATATTTAGCACGAAATGCTCTTTGAGTAGAGACAATATTACTCGAATTTTGATAGAAAATTTGGACAATTTCCAAACGTTGAGGTAACGTGAACTTGTTCATGATTAAATGGCAAACATTACTGAACACAAAACAACACAAATGTCAAATGTTAAACAACCAAGATGGCGGCTGTTCAAATAGTTATGGGTATAGGGTATGTATTGACTTGATATAATTACTCTAATACCTCTATCAGCTTTTATAGTGTAGGTGTTACTATCAACTAAAATGTATAATATCAGTCATGATGCGAATAAATTAACTGCAATTTTTTTATATACATAGTTTTCGACGTAGTAAATCAAGCGTTAGGAGTATAAATCTGGCGTCTTGTATGCATCCCACCCGACCTATTCGGCTCGGCTCCAAGCACGTTTACAATTTACTTAGCCGCGGTACTATATTATTTGAAAATTTCGTAATATAATTTTTTTATTACTATTAAATAAAAGTAGCTTCAATTATATGAATGATAAAAAAAAACATTTTTATCAAGAATATTTTGCATCTAACATCATTAAAATTAGATGAAACATAAAAGTTTGTTAACAGTAATATTATTATTTTGAATTTCTATAGTGTTGAACATTGTATGGTGACATTATTGTAATTATTTTCATTATTTTAGTCACTCACTTTAGTAAGTCAACCATCGTCTACAAAATATTAAAATGTTTAATAAAAATATCCATTTGAAATAAAATCATTGTAAAATATTATTTTTAGAAAACTTTTTAAAAATGCTACAAGTAAAATTTATTTTGTTACTTCAACTTGACTAGTCATTAGATATCGTCGGGGGGGAAAAAGTACCAGCTTATGTGCTCTATTTACAAATATTTTTAGCCTGAAAAAATCCGGGGTTTCGTTTTAATAAGCAAATATTTCATTAAAGCAAGGTCGAGTGGCTCAGCGCGTAGTTATGCTAACGAACTGCTATTATGTTGCTCCCTCGTGTCACTGTGTGAAGGTTTTGCACTCTCGACCGAGTTATGGCAAGGGTTGATGGTTGTTTTAGAAAATCATGTGCTCTCCGGAAAAGCCGCCAGTTGAGGCGCGCTCGGTGGCGCGTTCAAACGTGCCGCGGGGGTGTTGTTAAACGTACTTGCAATTACGACAAGTCGAATGCGTTTTTTTACTTCGATGAACAATAACAAGGGTGCGAATTTGTTTTTGATTTTAATCAACCGTGACAAGTTATACGCCGCCGAAATATAGTGATGTGCTTGTAAACGTTGATGTTAATGGATTATTATCATTTACTGATTTTTGGAATGACTAGAATAAGTAAGTGTTAATTGAAATTTAATAAAAGTATTATTATATTATAATAATTATAATATCTTTGATATTTTGTTACTATATATATATTTTTTTGTAACGTTCAGAAAGAAATATATTTTTATATATGAAACTATTAAAACATTAATAATATATTATTATTTCATATATTGGTTTAACTAGATTTATGAATTTAGATTATATAATTTTGTAGGACAACGAAGAATTTCGCCTAAATTTACTTAAACTATCAAGAAAGTTATAAGTTATAAAAGGAATAAAAAATGAGATATTTAATTCAAGCAACACAAACAGAAGTGCACTCGTCTAATTGATCTGAGCAGTCTAGGTAAATATTTGATCAAAAATGTTAGTCTCAGTTCCGAAATTCTTTGGAGTTTGTGTTGCAATTAAGTGTTGCGATACTCGCGTTGACAAGTTTTATTTTACCTAGTTGACTTTATGTAGTTCTGAATAAAAAACATGTTAAATACATATCGGATATAAATAGTTGTATTTCACATAGTACAATAGCAAGTAGATAGAATCCAATGAAATAAAATTGCTTTAAAATTTCTGCTCACTTCGTACTATATTATGATCTAGGCACGACCTAGCTAGACCTTCACACTTTATAAAATTATTTAGGAGGTAGAGCTACATATTAACTATAAATATATTTTTAATTAAACTATTTTAAATGGATGAACCACGAATATTTTAACATTTTAGAAAACCTGTGACGATGGCATTTGTCTGTTAGTTGATACAAAAATTAATTATGTCAATCTACCGCCACCTCTTTCTTAATTGCCTCGCGTAATGCCCTGGATTCTTGCAGAATGAGCTGATGATGAATTTTTGTATCAACCAACAGACAAATGCTACTTTAGTTTATCTGTGACCACGGACTAGTGTGAAGTGTTCAAAACGTCAAGTTTTCAAAATTTATTTTCGAAGACCAAAGTCTAATCTATTTCAAAATGTTTCATTTAAAATGGGTAAAGATTGCGAAAATCAAAGATCTTTATTACACAAATATATTTACAGACCGATTTGAAACCATCAATATTAGGTAGATACTAGGTACAATACAACACAGAAAATGAACAACGTTGCCTTGGAACAACATCTTTTATCAATGGGAAACTATAAAATTATTACATTTTTATGATAGAAATCCTATAAACGAATAGAATTTCATATATTTATTTGTATTTTATGTACGCCAATTTAAACCGTTGCTTGAACCTTTTGTATTCGTACTTTGTTTTATGAAAAATCAACTATTATGATCCACAAGCAAATGCAAATAAATGAAATTTGAAAACTATTGATTATTTCTCGTGGCAGCACGAGAGGTGATTTCTTAATTAGGTGGCGGTAAACATTTTTGAAAAAACGTATAAAAATTTTGAACGCAGCGCGATTCGAACTCGCGCCTCTTGGATACCGTCCAAGCGCTCTGACCGCTAAGCCATACGTTCTACTACCAGTTGCGTCGAAATTCTTATACGTTTTGTTACAACTTATTTATATTGTTAGCATCTCTGTAGAGAGATTTTTACAAATTTCTACTGCTTAAAGATTATTAAGAAATAATCGTTTAACAAGAGAGATTGCTATTTTATTTTAATATTTACTATTTTTAAAGTGTTATTCCACACTTACGATTAGAAAACATTTTAGAAAAAACGTATAAAAATTATTTTTTTTGAACGCGGCGATATTCGAATCTGCGCCTCTTGGATAACGTCCAAGCGATGTGACCGCTAAGCTATGCGTTCTACTACCAGCTGCGTATAAGAATTTCGACGCAGCTGGTAGTAGAACGCATGGCTAGAACGCATGGCATGGCTGGCAATCTCTCTTGTTAAACGATTACTTCTTAATAATCTTTAAGTAGTAGAAATTTGTAAAAATTTCTCTACAGAGATGTTAACAACATAAATAAGTTGTAACAAAACGTATAAGAATTTCGACGCAGCTGGTAGTAGAACGCATGGCTTAGCGGTCAGAGCGCTTGGACGGTATCCAAGAGGCGCGGGTTCGAATCCAGCTGCGTTCAAATTTTTATAATTTTTTTCAAAAATGTTTTCTAATCCTAAGTGTGGAATAACACTTTAAAAATAGTAAATATAGGTGGCGGTAGTTTGACATATTTCTTTTTTGTATCAACTGACAGACCATGGAATACCGTAAAGTAATTTGAAACATGAAATAGTTGCTTTGAGTCTAGTAGTTGTCTTTATGTTCCTAATTTAAGCATATTGTCCATCAACATCGACAAAACATATTATGCTCATTTATCTGCAATGTTCTCAACTTAATTTACATTTTGTTCATCAACAACAACGATAAAACTGGATGTTCACTCTGTATCTGCTTTTTTATTCACTTTTTGGCCAACTAGATATTTATACGCGTGGAAAGTTGACATCGTAGAAGCATTTTGTAACTTTATCAAGACATTGTTTACGAATTGGGTTTGAACTCACTGAAAATTAGATAAGGTACAATTCTAACAAGAAATGTGTTAATCAGAGATTCAATAATTGTAATCGTATTGTAAACATCGGTGAAACTATACAGTAATAATTACGTAGAGTAATGCTAAACTGCAATATAAATTCGGTACACGTACAAGTTACAATTTACATAAGATTTATTTAAATGCAAAGAATCAACTTGATACCTATCGCCGGCCGTGTGCGGATCCTGGTTTTAGCGTCATATCGTCGTTCTTATTTGCCGATAGGCTAGGGATGTACACAAATCTCAAGGGTAGTATAATAAAGGTATCCAGCTCGTATTGCTTATTACGTTTACATAAGAACTACACCATATAGTATTTGTGTATTCACTTGCCACCCCGACTGTACACAATCAGCAAATCTGGATTCAAAGTCGTTCGACCTACGCAGATAAGAGTTTCGAAGGGAAGATGACTATGAAGATAAAATTTTATTTAAATAAAACATGGGAATTTGTAATTTGTTTGAGTATTGGACGATGTTGACTTTGACAGCAATTACGGATATAAATCAATATTTAGATACGGCTTTGCTGCTGGATTATTATCGAGAAATATTGAAACGTAGTGGTTATATACTCTTTGATTGAAATAAATATTAGTCGTAAATTCAATACATTTTTTAAAGTAAGTAATATTAAAATGAACTTGTGGATTAAAATATCTTTTTTTTTTAATTATGTAAAATTTTTAAGTTGTTTGCTAATTTAGTTAAATAAAATGTAAATGGTATTGTAATTAAAAGTAAATAAATGTAGAGACTGCTTTATGTATTAATTTTGAGCTTGTGATAAAGATGATCCTGATACGACGTGTGGCTTAGCCTTCAAATGGGACAACTTTGACAACGGACGGACGTAATACGCAATTAGAGTGAGCGCCTTCCCATCAACATTTACATTTTAATTTAAATTTTGCTCAATCTGATGAAATTTGATAATAAATGGTAATTTTAGGCGCATATTTATGTACTCGTATTTTGGAATTTTAGTATCGAAAATTGAAAATATTCTATAATAGATACTTATTTGTTAAAATATGTTTTACAAATGATTGTCGATTTATGTAACGTTTATTATTTTTTGGGCACATTGCACATTGTTTTTATCTTTATGTTCTTTGTATTTCGGTTATTCATTTAATGCACATAGTTCTATCCAAGCAGGACTATGGTATCTAACTTTACACACCATCTTATAATAAATTTATGATTGCGTAGCGACTTATCAAAAACGTAGTAAGCTATGCTTATCTAGCTAGCTTTTGTGTACTATTCCCTAGTCGAGATCTACTTATGTACAGATCTATTTATGTAGTAAAAATGTAAATACTTTAAATCCTAAAAATCATACTATTATTATTTTAATTTAATAAAAATATCTATTATTTTGTGAATAATGCCAATATTTAATAGGATCTGATTAATATACAACGTCAATTTCTCTATAGTGAGAGTTTTTTCGGCTGGGTTATCTTTTGGCCACGGCCGATACCACGGCATATAATAAGCGTGACTTAATTGTGAAATAATTTATTAAAAGCCCGTTTCAAGTCCAAGAGTAACATAATGTCAATATTTAATAGGATTATTTGAGAAATATAACATACATATCTATACGATTATACGCAAATTCTTACTTTAAACCTAAAATTCTTAAACCTTGTGTTTGCGTTTCTCAGTTAACTTTGTCCTTTTATAGCATATTTTTTACCAAGTACAGAATATCTACACAGTCTTTGTTAGCTAGCGCAACGGGCGCTCAGACACTTTAATAAATAACGAGAATTTGGCAATCCCTCTCAAATCTGGAGTACTAACAATTAAAGATAATTACTGTGCTTTGCAATGTGTCTGGATATGGAGTATTTATACTGTATTAACGGCACCTCTGCCTTGTTTGAGATAGGCTTGGAATGTTTTTAATATTTAAACTAAGTTATGAATGTATAATTTCATATTTGTGACGACAACTGTGTATTCGTTGTCAATATACACTTATATCTATGTTATTTAATTTCACAATTCGTTTAAAGATTGACTAATTTAGTAATAAATTATCTTAATATGTATATTGTTACTTATATGTTTAGATCAAGAAAAAAAATTAGAAAACGTAGTATTTAATAACTGCAAGTAGCCAATATAAAACTTAAGGATTAATGCTCAGCAATTTGACGGATCAAGGGGTGCAGGCTTGAGTCCCGTTATGTTCATTTTTATATATTTTCTAAAAAATTTTTACTATTATTAATATTAAGAAGTTGTGTTGATTTTAAACAAATTATGTATTTTCAAATTGCAGCAATGTATGCCTAAAACAAAAATATATAAAACAAAACGTTTACTTGTTGTATACTTTTTGATGTTTCAAGCGCTTTATTCATATGTAAGTACTTGAAATGGGCAGTTACCAAAACGTGAAATTGTATATAAAAACTGAAACTGAAATAAAGATATCTATTATGACGAATATTCACAAACAAACTTTGTTTTATAAAAATAAATGTGAAATATTTGATTTATTTGTATACGAACAGAAGCACCTCTTATGTATGAGTCAAAGCTATAGCTCTATCCTATGGTATTCTCCATCAATATCGACGTTGAAACATGAACGTAAAACTGCGATTCGTTAGGCTCTAAAAAGAAAATAATAGGAAATGCGGATTGGAACAGAGAATGGTTCTCATAGTGGAATAACAAAAGGAAAGCTATGGATATCGTTTGACGGTCGTGGACTGTAGTGCAGTCGTAGCGATCATCTGGATCAGAGTAGCTGTATTTTGATTGCCAAAGGCTTTTATTTATAGGTCGTGCTTAAAGTAAACTTAATTATTATAAAATTCCATACACGTTTATTAAGCGTTTGTATCTTTATAATTGTTTTATACCTTTATAGTCTATTTTAATATAAAGGTTATAGTAGTTGTTTTGAAAACAAAATTTGTCATATTTAATTATATATTTTAACATAATGAATTAAATATTAATTAAACTATTAATTAATACATAAAAAGGCGTTAGACTTTGTAAGATACACGTAGCAATTAAAAAGAAATCATACAAAAGAAAAATATTGGAGTCACAGATACTTTCATTCATTCCTCTTTTATATAATTGAAAAATATTGTCAACCAACTAGTGCTAAATCTATTCTAGAAAAACTGTAGGGAGTATAATTAATAACTAAATATCATTCTCAACGGAAGTATCATAAAGTTTTATACTGATACGATTTTCAAATAAACAAATTAGATATATATATATATGTGTGTATATATATATATATATATGTGTGTATATAAATTAAAAGCAGATGTGTTTTCATTACAGGTATATCGTTTCATAATATATTATTAAAGTACAATGTTGACTGTTAATAAATAAATATTTATTTTGCCTTACAGCATAACACTTTACTTGGTATTTTTGTTTTAATTTTTTTTATTTTGGATTTATATTGGTCTAGTAATAAATAACCTAACTTACAAATAAGTGGAGTTAGTTATTAGTAAGTTAAGTTAGATGAGACGTGGGCGGCAAAAGACCATGGCCTTCCCTCCTAATAGACTAGGAGATGTTCAGCTTCGGGAAGCCTTTTTCGAGCAGGCCATCGAGGGTGTCGATGTGTCTTACAGCCTCACGCCATCGTGCTAACGGAAGATTGGGGTTTTCCGGCTAGTGGCGGTCCAGGAACATCGTGAGGTTTTAGGGGTCCGTAGTCCTATACAACCCGGCCCGAGCCCTCAATTTTCTCGCGTAAAGAGGCTATCAACACCAATCGTAAATTAAAATCATTTTACAGTATATATACAGAAACTTGAAAAATTATTTACAGGTAAAGATTGACATCGATCATAATCTCTTTAACGGTCAATTCAAACAAATTTGAAACGAGAGCTACGGACATGAAAGTTTACATGCTTGAAAGGGTTGCAAGTCAATCAGAGCTGGGATATTGATTTTAATAAGTTTGTTCTTCATAATATGCTGGAGTATATGACACGAAACAAAAAACAAACTAAATAAAAAACTATTAGATGATTATTAATAGGATCTGTAACGTTTCCTACTTAAATTTAAAATTTATATTGTCAATAGTGTTATTGTTTTGTAAAAATATTCACAAAAGTAAAGCCGTCTTAGAACAGTCGTTAAGTAAATGGACTTGACACGCCATGTTTCGAATTCTGTGGAATACAAAGTACGCAGTGTCTTGACACTAGGTACTTTCTGTCTAACCTGCTATGCGGGATAAAAGCGTGAAGCTAAAAGATGGATAAGAACTGTAATTCTTTCAATAGTTGTAAGGAATTTTCTCAATGATAAAGAAGGGTATAGTGTGTGGAAGCGATATAAACAAATTGTGGTAAAAGATAAAACGCGAGTAAAGCGCAGTCATCGAGGGGTCCGATCCCTTCGTGAATATTAAGTTCGGCCATTAGGGCACTTGGTAATTTGAAAGCGTTTAGAGTGGTCGCCAACGAATTCATTACTTGAGCCCATGCTAAGTTACGATTAATACAACAATAAGCTAAGATGTATATATGTATATATATATATAGCGGTAGAGAAGTCTAAGATATTATTTTAAATCAACATATACAGAAATATTAACGGCTTGTAAACGTCCGGTATTTAAAATTGTTTTTTCGTTCGACACCCAAAGAAAATTAGGCAAAATAAAACCGTTAAAAAATACGCGATTAATTCATTTAGTATCATTTAAATAGTTAGTTAGTGCTAAATATTAAATTTTTATAGTATTGTGACATGTTATCTATTTTTTGTTTAAATTTTTAAAGGTATTGTATATACCTTTAAAAATTTAATTTCTTATATCTCCTATCTCCTCTTTTTGATATTAAAATTAAATAAAATTTTATTAATAATAGTAGCGATCATTAATATTTAAATTATTATCTTTTATAGTGAAAATACACAGCATGTAGTATGCTAAAAAATTATAAAAAAACATTCACATTAAAACTAACAAGCGAACGTAATGTTCTAAGGATACTGGACAAAATTCAAAAGGTCAACAAAAAACAATGAATAACGTCAAAAATAACTTATTAGTTAATATATAAATATATACATAAATATATAGACATATAAAAATTATATATATATATATATATATATATATATATATATATATATATATATATATATTCCGTCTTCGTCTTCCGGCCGGATTTTGATGGGAGTTTCACTGGCAAATAGCTGATGTAATAAGGAGTAAGTTAGGCTACATTTATAAAATGAAGACCCCAGTTAGTTAATAAATAAGATTGTAAAATTATCCAAAAGTTTGCGCCGTGTTTTCAAAAAGTTATATCTTAATCAAAGGAAAAGTGACGTCTAATGAACCAATATGTCTATAAAGCAAAATAATAGACACGCCAATTAAAAAATATTCTCCTTTTGATATCTTTACATTAAAGGATCCAGACTGAAAGTTATTTTTTTACTATTTTTTTAACAGTCGAAAGGAAATATAACAAAAATTATACAAAACAGTTTCGTTTTAATTATCATATAGTCACCCACTGTGTCCCAATGGCGTAAGGTACATTATAGTTGTTCATACATAATATCCAGCATACTTACGATCTTCTATTGTATTTGCGAAGCTGTTTATTAATTACTTGGAAGTATACTTTTTCGTGTTTCACGAAACCTTTTGGCACATTGTTAATTAAATCATATAACACTGTGACGTATTTATTATATCAGTTGTGTAATTATCTTCTTCTATTACCCTCTTTAAAGTAAAAATGTATGAAAAACATTTTGTTTCATTAAACGATTATTCAATTATTTGGAATTGAATAATTTTTACTGAAAAAAAATGTTTTTCGTACGTGGTTACACAAACTATACATATTTGGATACACAAACTTGAAACTCTCCAATAATAACACAGCACAAAATAACAGATATGGTGTACAATTATGGTAGGCACCATAAGTCTAATATTTACTCGTACTGTAAATAACTCTCGAATTTTTATAATGGAGGTGATTGGTTTCTGTTTACTAATATTTGCACAATTTTTCTCTTTTAACGATATCACTTAATCAGTTAAAATCAAGTACTTTATAAATTTAATTAATAATTTACCACAGTAAAATACATTACGCTAAAATAATTAGGGCGTTCGTGCTCAATAAGCTATTGTGTTTCTTCTTTATATCGCATGTGCACGATTATTTATTGGTCTCTATTATACGGCGTCACGGGCAATAATTAATAAAGGAAGTTTGTAACAAAGAGCAGGCTCAATTTAATTTGTTCTCGAGGTGATTAATTTCTTGAAAGCGATGTGGTAGCGACGCGTCAACGTAATCTATGTTCACTTCGTATGAGTCACGCTCTGAAAAAATTATACTGTAAACTTTACTAAAACAATGTCGATTTAGCTAATGGACGCTGCGGTTACCTGTTTTCTGAGAATATCAATATTATATATATTTAACACACACATAAGCAATTAATGGCATCATTATAAATATTCATCTAATTTTTCTTATATTAAACGATTGATCGTGACTGAAAAAAAAAATAATAATTTTAATTTCTCGTCTCAAGAAAAATAAAGCGCGGCGTTCAGTTCCACAGTTTTGAGATTTACTTAACACACAATGTCTCGAATTTGTGCAGAGAGCGGTGAAAGAAATGTACTCATGCTAGATTCTCCCAGCTTCTTCTGATTGGCAAAACTTAACCTTATATACGTTAATTCTTACCAACGAATTGTTCGTTCGTTCGTTTGAAAACCAATCGTTTAATAAGTTTAAATATTTTATATTATAAATGGAGGTCAATTAATAAGTATTTCTTCTATGAATATTGTCAATAATGAACTATTGTTTAAATATGTACAAAGAAAATTCTAAAAGAAGCAAGTGGTTTGATAAGGGTGCTTTTCGAAAAACATAGTTCTAAGAATATAATAGCAAGGACGACGAGGTCACTACTCTATTTTTTCACGTATAGTAAATTGTAGTCAATTACAATGTAAAGCTTTCACATTTTGCACAACCTGAAAACGATTTTCACGTAATTTTGGTACAATGTGCACGTTTAAGCCCAGTTCGGAATTACAAACTTCAATTGTAGAAGCGAGCAGGGTTAAAATGTCCTCGGTGTTTTCCCCAATTCATGAAAAGGCAAACTGCTTTGTTTTTTCTTTTTTCCCAAAGTTAACTTTCTTTGTGTATATAAGTATGTGTATTATTTTTATTACTTATACAATATAAACCTTTTTCAGATATTCTTTTATATCTATGTATGTATATGCTTTCATTGGTTAATATCTACATTATTTTCAATCTGTTGTTTATTGTTATTTATTGTTATTTAGGTGCCCCTAAACTTAAGATACTTGCATAGTTTTATAATAAAAGAAATGTATATATATATATATGTTTACGAGTTGTATTTTTTCGACCATCCGTATAACTTTTGTAAAAATGGTTCTTAAATTGTTACTTCATGTGTATTATAAGATAGAGAGATGATCATTTTGATGAGACATAGAGTGCCTGTATCGGATTCTCACAGTATAAGGATACTATATAGATGAAATGGCGAAACTTATCGGTCTTACTTTGTTGAGCATATAGACTGCATGTCTTTGAAGCATTAAACTTGCATAGTTTGAGACCGTTGCTGGTGGTTGGCACAAGCAAAATAGTGTAAGCCGCATCAAGCAGCGCCACCTCGAGCGACAAGTTTTATTTGAAAACTTAGCTTTCTACTCTGTTCTTGGTCTAAACTTCACTAATAGAAATATTTTATGTAATATTTTTATAAAATTGTTATGATAAAAAAATGCTGTAATAGGCAAAAATTTGTAACTAAAGAGGTTTTTTCTATTTGTAATTTTTTTTGTGCTTAACTTTTAAAAATAAATTATATATTTATTTGACTAAGTAAAAAAAAAAGGTCTTGATACTTCCTACTTCAAGAACATTTATAATAATACTATTTTAAAATAGTCAATATTTTTTATGAAAGTTATTGTTTAGTTAAAAAAAATCAAACAATAGGTATCGTACCTACATCGTTATATTATAATTTATTATAATAATGTAATTTTATATATTTTCCAACAGATTAAGCTAAAAAATTTAATTAATTACTTTATTTAAATTCTTGCAAAATTTTTATGATACTGAAAGTTAAAATTCAGCCGACGAACGCTTCGGTGTGCGCCGTGAATCAAAAAGAATTTTGGCATTCATTATTGCTGAAACTGTGGTCAAATTAAATAATTTTACTTGGCTGATCACTTCATTAGCGTTTTGTTTATCAAACTACATTGCTCGAAATTACATTAAATACGATTTAAAAAGTAAGAACAATTTTACTATAATAAATTCGTACTGAATTTAATCAACGCCGCGTTTTTAATAAAGGTGCTGTTAGTAGGTATATACAAATATGTACTTATATATCACTGCCTCCAAATGTTACATCTAAGAGAAGTATATAAACGTTAGAAGTGATAATTAAAATTCTTTTCACAAAACAAAATAAAGACCTAAAGTTCAGCACTTGGTCAATTTGTTCTTTTTTATTTTTTCCTGCTCTTTAATTGCTCTGATTGCGAGAAAGCGAAATAAAACCACATTGCGCGAGGATTTGCAGGCGCTGATCAAACTCAGACGAAATCTAAGTATCTATTGTTAATTTAGTATTAAGTAATAAAAAATCATGCAGTATCTTTATCTAATATTTTAAAGAAAAAAATTAAAACAGGATGGACTAATATACAAATTATGAACAAATTCTTTGTGTATATATTATTTTAATTAAAGCATAAGACTAATATAATAACAAGTTTCTATCTATGTGTAATAATTGATCTTGGTAGAGCTATGATGTATATACAAATTTAGAAATACAAAGTAGACAATATTTATATAATAATCCATTCGAAATTCATAGAATAAATATTAAACCCTCTAACATGTGTTTGACAAATACTTTTGAATAAAGTGACATACGTTGTCAAGGTTATGTATTTATGTATCAACAAAGCTACTGTCCAATAATAAGGACATTACTTCATAAAAAGTGCCGTTAAGAAAAATAATTATGAATCAAAGTAAATTAGATACGACATACATTTTAAGATGTGTCAAAAAATAGGTACATACTAGCCGAATAGCAACATTTATTTATGATTAATTAACGCAAGTTACTCAAGTTTCGAATAATCATTTGTGATAAGAAATTTTTGAATTTCATGAAAAATAGTAAAGCCAAAAAAAAGGCCTAATTTATTTTAAATTAAATTATTTTAGACGTATCAATCGCGGATAATTTAGTATTCAAAAATACATTTTTGGACACCTGACGTTTCGAATACTTTACAGTAGTCCGTAGTCACAGGTAGACTGAGGTGGCATTCGTGTCAGTTGATATTTTCGAATACCAAAGTACACGCGATTAATTCGTTTAAAATAGTTTCATTTAAAATGTGTAAAAATCGCGAAAATCAAAGATCTTATTAGGCCTAATTCAATAAAAAACTTTTTTGTGCTATTAATGTATTAATATAAAATTAGATCTTAAAGGTTTCTTAATTAAATTTTCTTTGAATTTACGATGAATAAATACTTGCTTAATTTTCAGTCTATAAAGAATTATCATTCTAAAGTTGGAAACGAAAGCAGATTTACCTCTATTCAAAAATTATGAAATATGTTCCAATACCTAAAGCAATAAAAGTCGCGGCACTGCTTGAATGGTTCGAAGGGGATGGTGGGGTGACAGCCCACCTCCCCACAATGGAACTGGATTTACCACGATGCAATGAGCCGACCAACCATTTAACGAGACGTGCCCGACCTTCATTTTGCATGTTATTAAAGTGAAAAAAATAAAAAGGTGAACTTTGCCAGAAATTATCATGAAAAAGGAGCTTCTAAAATACTCTCTTTATTAATGCAGCCAGTTTAAAGCGCTGCAACTTTTTAACATTAATAAAGGCGGTGGAAATTATTAATTATTTTGTCGAAGTTAAGCTATTATCTTTTTATGTTTACCATTTTGGTTCTTTGAAAATTACTTATTAGACACTGAATGATTAGACATCCAATTTTAATGTACTTAATGTACTGTTATTTTATTTCGAAAACGTATGATTATTTATATACAGATGTTGACTTACATGAACACTTTGATTTCGTGCATTTTATTAAATTCTATGTGTAAAAAGTTTTAATCTATAAGATTAAAACCTTTGAAATGAAGAGAGATTTTAATTAACGAAGTAACGTATTGGTTCGAGTTCAGTTCAGGTTGCCGAAATAAAGTACGAACATTACCAGAAAGTAATTAAAAACACCAAAGTCATATTTCGATCACGAACATTTGATGCGGTATTCGGTAAGTCAAATAAAACAGAAAAACCTACTAAACGTACATCAATGGAATATCTAGACTTTCAAATTTACTTAACTTTAGATATTCACATCAATTTTAAAGTATATTATTTTGTAAAATTTATAAATACACTGTCTATTATAGATATATTTTAGCTTGTAACATAGTACTAATGTCGCATAATGTCGTCGCGTCCAAATGAAAGCTCGTAAGCTTACTGTCAGTCCGTGTTGTGGAATTAATCAGTGACCGCCCTCGCTATCTTTTGTCCTTCGATCCGAGTTCGTGGCTGTGGTTCTTTGTAAAACCTCTATTTGTCTTTCCCGCTGTAACTGGAACAAATGTTTTATTTTCTTACATTTGAACAACGTTGTACTGACCGTAAATAGAGATTGTAGCTCTATCGGCTAGGAAAGGGATATCTAAGCCGTTTAACTTTTAATTTTTAAAATATTGAATGAGAATATTTCAGTGTGTGAACCTAAAATTAGGTTATAAAAACAAATAAAATTATTTTATAATATTTTAAAATTAGGTTATACATAAATAATAATATACCTTTATTCTTAATAGATTATTGTAATTTAATCATAGAGTTTCTGTCCCCATAATGATATGTTTGACTATTTTAAGCAAAATAAAATTTTATAGATTGATAAAAGTGACATACTCGTTGCTACGTAATCCTTCATCAAAAGAACCTGTTAAAAGATAATTGTTTTCAAAGAAAAAAAAATTCAAAAATGTATTTTCGAATATCAAAATATATGCGATATTCCGTTTAAAATAGTGTCATTTAAAATGTGTAAAAATCGCGAAAAATAAAGATCTTATTAAGATAATAGAAATAGTATTTTTTATTTTATATAATAAAATATGTTATTTATTTACTACAATTGACATACCAAGGATTTTATATAATTAGGTAAATAGGGGCCAACGTAACGATGTAATATAATTTGGCATGCTACCCTTCTCTGTAATTTGGAGATAGTAATCGTCGTAGATGGAAGTCGAGTTCTAGTGATTTAGTACAGTTGTCTCTTGACTTAACGAGGGAACTTTTTCTGTTTCTGAGCACATAAAAATAAATTAATAGAATTATACCGTTAACTCATAGTCTAATATGAATGTTATAGCATTTAAAATCTTGGTTAGTTAATTAATTAACACGCGTTCAAAGAGTGTTTTAATTTTGTTAAAAGTTCTTGTAGAATTCTTTTTGTTCTCGGCTTCTTTTTTAGCTAAGGACATCTTCCTTACCGATATTGTTGCCGCATTATATAAACTTGGCCCTGATGAGCCAATTTTATATAATGCTGCAAAATTATATAATAATACTTCTGAATTTTTTGTTGTTTTTTGCATTGTTTCTTAATAAATTGCGTTTCAGTCTAAGATTTTTGTTTAAAAATAAAAAAACAAATTTATAACCTTAAAATAAAAAAATACATATTAGCCAAGCTCATATATAGCAACTCACAGAGGAGAACGCTAAAATTATCCGTATTAAATTGCGTAGTAAATTATTTATTAGCGAATTTCTCTGATTATGGCGAAATTTTTCTTGCTTATAGCTCCTAGCTAACTAAAACAAGCGTAGCGTTATGTTGACATTCTTTGTCTATTCCGAAGGTCCGTAGCCTGTAGGTACAATCAGGTCAGCTAAGCAGCGACATCAAAGAGAAAATAGCTCAACAAATATTGACTTGTTTTACTTGAAACCGGAACCTATATAATATCGTGATATAACACTGAAAAAAAAGTTTGTTAAAATAATTAATTTTTTCTAACATTGATAAAAACAATTATAAATTTTCAGTGACCAATAGAAATTTTAGAAAACTAAAGTAGACAATATATATTAAATAGAGATCTGCTTGCGGTTTCTTTCGTGAGAAGCTGTCTTATATATTTCAATGTTTTTCGTTTAGCTTAAATTACACGAATCACTGACAGCACTGTGTTATTACTGACACTGACAGGGATACGTTCAATAGATAATTTATGAAACTATAATTATCACGGTATTATGCCGAAATTTTGGCTTTACTCGAACTCAAGATGGCATTACGTTTCAGTGACGCTTAACAAAAAAAATATCGTTAGAGTTTAACAAAATACACGACAATCCGAATTTTGCGAATACATGTTATCAACTTGAAAATTTTATTTTTTTATATTTTATAATTCAGGTTAGGTTTCAATCGTGTCTACCGTAACGTTGAAATTATTAATATAGACTAGTTTATCCTTTTAAAACTTTTTTAAATATTTTGGCTGTGCCTCTGAAAAATTCCTAATTTGTAGAGTTACTCATTGTTTTAAAATATTTTTTACAACTAAATTAATATGAAATAGTTGAATAGTATTTTATAAAATTATATCAAAATCTAAATATTCTTTATTAAAATAGTCTATCAATATAAGTGCCAGCATTATCTGTCCTACAGGAAGCTACCACCGGCTCGGAAGGCAGTTCTGCTGAGAAGAGCTGGCAAAAAACTCTGCAATTTGTATACTTATATCTGTCGAAAGAGTGTAAATAAATGTAGAGATAGAAATAAGCCCTACTCAGCTTTTTATACGATAAAAGTAAAGTAAAAAATATTAGGTCGGAAAAACTATTTATTTTAACGATAGTGGAACTATGGCTATTACGTATTTCAACTTGTGTTCGCAGCTCGCCGAAATTGGGTGCGACATGTTTAAGTGCCGAACTATAAAAAGCTTGTCCAGGTCAGTAACTCAGTTAAAGTTGGTTTTAAGGTCGGCTATATAGTGCGGCTGCTGTTCTCGCTCTTAATTTTAAATATATATTCACTTTGGATCATGAACTCGATCATTGCTTTATATTTTTGGAATATACGTATCTTAAAAAGCTGGGGAAATAAGGGTTGTATTTGAACATGTACATTTTTAATGTTAAATATGTAAGTTACTTGAATGATGAAGAAATTATAGTTTTTGAGTCTATTTAATGCTATAATATTAAGTAGATAAAAAGATATATTCGATTATTAACACAGTGTTATCTCCGTATAGTATATTTTAAACCCATTACTTAATGTGTGGTGGAATCTAAAGCTACACTTTGTGTAGTACACAGGAGATTAGTATTATTTAAAATTAAGTTATTCTTCTAAGCGATAACCTATAACCACAGTGTGTACAGTCAGACACTACTGTTCATTTTTCTGTACATAGTTTCACTTAGCTTAGTTTAGCAGCCATCGCTTAACGCAGTGGTACAGCGTCTGACTGAAAACACGACTGGTTATAGGTTCGATTCCAACTCGAGGGATTGATTATATTTAAAATAAATTTTATTTTTATTATTCCACTGTGGGAAAAGCGCAGTATTCAATTCGCCTAGGTCGTTTCTGACTACTTAATACGCGCGATAATCTTTGTAGATTTTTTAGCTTAAGCTCAGAAAAGCCTATACTTAAAGTATAAATATTTTTATAACCTACTTACAATATATAGTAGTATTGCTAAGGATCTTTTATAAATATACCTCAAATTTTTATAACTAAGTAACTGACAGACAGCGAACCGCCACCAATTTACCACCAGTTCAGTAAAGTTAATGCCTCAGACCTGACAAGACCCGGCGCAAGAAACTTAGCGGAACTTTGATATTTTTTTGTAAATGCAAAAAATTTAATATTTTTTATTAGTGACAAATCGATACTTTACTTCAGTCTTACTTAATATACGTAAACAAAAGCACGTTATAATAGAGGTTATTTGTTTCAGCTGAAACATAATATTATACGTATGAAGTTCTAGGTAGGTTAGATTGATATGAAATTGAAAACTATAAAGACTTAGATATATTATAAGATGATTGCTTAGTATACGTCTCTTTTAGGAGTGATAATTAATGAATATCACGCTAATATATCATTTGCCATACTATTTTTAAATAATGACTACTACTATAATAATTTTAAATAATAACATAAATTTGATAGCTCAGTTCATAATTATGAGTAAAATATAACGAAATATTCCACGATGTGGTCACAAGTAGTGAGGAAATGATATATAGTTTAATGAATATTTAATTCTTTATACGATTATACTATTCTTTCTACAGCTTTTGCGAAATAACGATGTAGTTAAAACCGTCTATTGTCTTGTACAACTCTCATCCAATTAAAATCTGTCAATCGTCCGATGTCATCCACTTATCTTTTTGGTGGGCGCCCTCTACCTTGTGCGGTCTCCTCTCTAGAGTTTCAAAAGTCTACCCATTCTAGTTCGATGTACTTATGTAATTTTACTTTGTGCTTAGGCGGACAATATTAATTTTAAATTGTTTTACGTAAAAGTATATAAATTTATATATCACATATAATATACACTCATATTTCTTATGGTCTTATAATAAGATATAAAATTATTATTATTATTTTTTTTTAATTAAAACAATGCTTATTACCATGGCATCCAAGAAATGCAAACATTTGTGACATTACCCGTTACAAACCGTCTTTGAAACTTTTGTTCCATAGTAAACCGATAAACTTTGTAAGTCTTGTCAGGTACAAAAATTGTACTCGGTTGGAGCGAACTAGACAGTGATTCTACTAAATTCAATCTGAGAAACTTTTCTTGGTGTATTTTGAACAAGTTAGACTCTTGATTTAGACGGTGAACAAGCCTTAATTAGACGCAGGTTCTAATTAAAGATTACATTGTTTAATCTGTAAGCAATGAATTGACTTGTTAATTAATATTCTCTATTGTTTCATTTAACTAATATAGACATTATTCTGTAGCGCCTTATGAAATATGTATTGCAATACTTTGTACTCGTGTATATACGAGTATAAGAGATGTAAAAATGACAATCATTTTATTACTAATAAACCTAAGTTAATGTAAGCTATGTATGCGATATCGTCTGCGTGTTATTGAGGATTTTTGGATTTTTTTATAATTAAATTTAAAGTAGCCTTACTTACTCCTTATTACATCATGTATCTGCCAGTGAAATTCCAGTCCAGCTGTTACAGACAAACAAACCGAAAAACAGTAGAAACAGAGTAGTAGGTTACATATGTATATAGTAAAAAGCGGTTATTTTGTTTTATATTACAAACATACAATTTTATTTGTATATATTATAATCAAAGACAAAAATAGCGAAATATCCTTTTAAAAATATATTTATTATATTTTTATATAAATCCCGTTGATTGATTGATCAAGTGAGATAGTCATGTAAGATTTGAATTATTAAACATTATGAAATTTAAAATTATATAGGTGTTGGTTGTAGTTTTTTTAGCTTCACGCTTTTATTCCACAAAGCAAGGTAGATAGGAAGTACATACCTACTGACCAGATACTTCGTACTTTGCTTTCCATCGAATTCGAGACATTTTTGTCTTATCAGAGCGAGGAAGTGAAAACAATTTAAATATAATCATTCCTCAGAGTGGTAATCGAACCCACAACCGATTACATTTTCCTTAAAGTTATTATTATTACTTGTCTAGTAAAATATTTTGTTTATAATATATTCAGTATATAAATGTCTTCGTTACTTACGAGCTACACCTCTCATCTACTCATTCACTTAACGTTGTTGGAAAACCCAAAATTACTTGTGGAAATCCATAATGACCGTTGCGCATTGCTGTCTACTTAGAAAATGGAAACGGAACATTTTACAAAGGACAATGTTTATGTATAACGATGTGAGTTTATCTGCATTTGTGTATTAAAATGATGACTATATAGTTGTACACTGTTTGTACTACAATCTCTTGATTTGTTCCCCATAAATATATTCGTACTTTTTATTTATTTCGTCGTATTGTAAAATTGTAACGTGTTACAAGTGGTCGGCGCGAGCTTGCACTTGTTCATTAAAAATCGACTAGCTAGGCGGCTACCTTTCAGCGATTGTGAACAACGTTTGCCCTTATAAATGTTGCATGATATTGTTTGCATTCGTATCGGACAGACGGTCGTCGGCCCTGATATCCGTTTAATATGATAATCCGCATGCAAACAAGCGGCGGATTGCCCGGCTAAATTATTTATGCGCCCCGCCCTGTGGTTGATGGCTTCACTTGTCAGAGAGGCTTGACTTTTATTGAACCCTAGAGTTTCGGGTTGACAGGTGAGTACGAAGTTTTCACGAATAAAACCGCAAATAAATCATGTACAACGTTTTCCCGGCTGATGCCTTTATATGTAACTGACCGAGTGACCGCCCACATTCAAGGATTAAGTTTGCATTAATTATTACGGGAGCTGGTTTAAAGTAAGCAAATGTAGCTTTGAAACACATTGCTCAGAATTTATGGCTGGTGACTCGGTCTTACGTCTGTTATTTTTTATGTGCTAGATTATGTTATTAATTGTTAACGTTCTAGACTAAATTATATTGAAAAAAAAAAGAAGATTTAAGAAGAAATTTAAGTTTTGGTGTAGAAAATAACTAAGAACGATTAAGATAAAATTAATCTATATGAGAAATCCGTGGTGGACGCCACAGCTTAGACGGATGGTAATCAATTTCGAAGTAATTGAATCTGGTCAGGCGGATGCATCATCCCAGATCCCGTTTAGTCGGTAGGGACGTCTTAATGAAATAATGTTCGGTGTAATTTGATTGTCCGTCTGCAGTGTTGCCTCGACTCATGGATATTGATCGCACATTATGCGTCTGGCGACGTTATGATATTGATGCTATATTTAAATTTGCATATTAAGTTGACTGTTTTTCATTTATATCATTGCTTAAATTTTAACATCCAAAATTTTGTTTTTATGGATACCTAAAAAAGAGAAGCGTTTAAATTCATAAAATAAACTACAATCTAAGTTTTTTACAGAAACTGATTTCTTCTTAAAGCAGACACATAGAAAGATGTGATTTTAAAATTTCTCCATAAAATACTAAAATGCTGGCTTTAGAAACTTCTTACGCTATGGTTCACCACTTTGGTCTGTATACTGAATATATTACAGCATACTCGTAGCGTTTCTTAGACGTTAAGGTAACATATATTATGACCGAATATTCTACAAAAAGTTTCACGAATAATTTCTTTAACACAGATTGGTATATCATAACGTTATCGTTACGCTTGGTTTAAAACAATATTTGCTCTTGTTTGTTAAAGATAAAAAAATGAATGAAGAATGAATCTTGCTCATTATTTTATGATCTTAAAAAGCTAACTAAAATTTATAAGTGCTCCACAGGATCCATAAAAAAATATTAATAACTAAAAGATTTTATTAATTTTATGAAACCATTGTAAAATATAAATCTGCAATAAGCTGATTACAGTAATTAAATTAAAGGTTTAAATTTCTTTAGAGAAATTAATTCTGTGACTCGTTCCCGCAATACACTCTATACCACGTGCAGTCTTGATTAATATTGGTATTCACTGAACGAAGTAGGTCGCTGCTCATATGGTTCAGGTACGAGTAGGTTATAATCATTTAATAATATGTGTAATATTACATTGTTCTAAGTATCGTAATATTGCAAAATTTAATATGGAAAAAATTGTATGTAAAAATTTTAAATAACGATAAAAATAATGATGCAGACGCATTACAAGAATTTGCAACGAATTATAATATAGTCAAAATAATATAGTTATAACATAGTCAAAATGCAAAATATGTACTTCACGACATCAATATAATTCATACTACATATAGAATGTATAAGAAGCAACCCCAATTAATGTTATCTCTAGGATTACATATTAATTATATATTTTCGGATATATGTAACATTCAATTTTACTTTAGATTTAATTCTTAATTATTATGATGATATCATGAGGTGTGTAACCTTATCTATAGTAAAACATATTTAATATAATAATATTATCAACATTTAATATATTGCATTGCTTAAATTAGGTTCCTGTGCATACTCTTGGAAGTGGATGAGTGCCAAGAGCGAGATAACAAAAGTCCAATAGTGTTTAAAGAAAAGTAAAAAAAAGAAATGAAGAAATTTAACCAATATACAAAATTTAACAACTAGAATCGAATATATATGTACTTACATACAAAAATATAAACACCAAATATATACATACCCATAAATATGAACGATATGTTTTGAAATTGAAATAAAACATGTAATATATGTTCGAATTTCGTGCTCAATGGTGGTTTCGTGCTTTATTTGATAGGAAATTTTATGCTATTTATGATTTAAATAAAATATCGTTCAAATGACCACCACGACTTTTTTTGCACTGGTGAATACGATCGGTCCAATTTTCGATGACTCGGTGCAGCTTTCGGCTGGTATGACCACTATAGTCGCTCGAATGTTGCGTTCAAGGTCTTGAATAGTAGCTGGTTTATTGGCATATACTAGAGATTTAACATACCCCCACAAAAAATAGTCCAAGGGTGTTAAATCGCATGATCTTGGTGGCCAATTGTGAGGACCGTTGAGAGAAATAACCGACTCACCAAACTTATCACGCAATAAATCCATTGTGACGGTCGCAGTGTGGCATGTTGAACCATCTTGTTGAAAATAAATGTCGTCCGCATCGATTTCATACACTTCAGGAAAAAAATCGTTCAACATGTCACGACAACGGTCGCCATTGACAGTAACAATAGGGCCTTCGTACCATAATCCGCACCAAACACTCAATTTTTCAGGATGTAATGGTGTTTCATGAACCACTCTTGGATTTGACTCACCCCAGTAACGACAATTCTGTTTGTTCACATAACCATTGAGCCAAAAGTGAGCCTCATCTGAAAAGATGATTTTCCTATGAAATTCGGCTAAATCATTTCAAGCGCCCAATCAGCAAATTCACGACTTAATCGATGGTCTGCTGGCTTGAGTTCTTGTGCCAACACAATCTTGTATGGATGTAGGCCAAGATCCATACGTAAAATTCGCCAGATTGTCATTCTGGATAAGCCCAATTCTCGTGCACGTCGTGGAACGGAAGCATTTTGATTTTCTTCGACACTGGCTGATACGGCGGCAATACTTTCTTCACTACGGCCTGTCCATTGTCGTGTTGGTGGTCTACTATCGTGCAAAGAATATTCACATGCACGAAATGCTCTTTGAGTAAAGACAATGCATTTCGAATTTTGATAGAAAATTTAAACAATTTCCAAGCGTTGAGATAACGTAAACTTATTGAAGATTAAATGGCAAACATTATTAAATACAAAACAATACAAATGTCAAATTTTAAACAACCAAGATAGCGGCTGTGAGCTATCAAAATCCTATCATCCCTATTGGAAAACACTGTACATAAAAATATTTATAATATATGTAAACTCAAACAGATAAGGAGATAATACTGAATATATATAGGTAATATACTTAATATTTACTTTTTTTAAAGTGTTATTCCACACTTAGGATTAGAAAACATTTTAGAAAAAACGTATAAAAATTTTTTTTTGAACAGAGGCGCGGGTTCGAATCCCGCTACGTTCAAAATTTTTATACGTTTATTCTAAAATGTTTTCTAATCCTAAGTGTGGAATAACACTTTAAAAATAGTAAATATTGAAATAAAATAGTAATCTCTCTTGTTAAACGATTATTTCTTAATAATCTTTAAGTATTAGAAATTTGTAAAAATCTCTCTACAGGGATGCTAACAACATAAATAAGTTGTAACAAAACGTATAAGAATTTCGACGCAGCTGGTAGTAGAACGCATGGCTTAGCAGTCAGAGCGCTTGGACGGTATCCAAGAGGCGCGGTTTCGAATCCCGCTGCGTTCAAAATTTTTATACGTTTTTTTCTAAAATGTTAGGTAATATACTTATAACCACTCTCAAGTTACACTTGTAATTGTTTATTTTAATAGGGATTTAAAGGAGGTAATAGAACGATTTATCTGGATGAGTTTCGGGAGTTGGTTCCAAAGAGAGGCGGCATATATGAAGAAGGATTTTTTCGGATTAACTAATAATCCAAAAGACCAACATTGAATATCTATCTAAATCTAAGATCTTTGTTTAAAGCAGTGATAGGGACAAGAAATAATTCTCAAAATGTTATTAATAAAAATAGAAAAAAAAGAGAGCCGCCTTGTCGAACGCCAGCAGTGAGATCTAAATACGCCGACGTAGCATCATTAGTTTTTACACACTGCTGACGACTGAAAAGATAGGATTGGAACTGACTAATGACTGACGTAGGAAGATTAACTGCGCGAAGAGTGCCAAGAAGTATAATACATTAAAATCAATAGAGTTAAAAGCGCTTCTAAAATCCAGCAGTACGATTACAGCGAGCTTGGTAATATCAATAGTAATATTCAGTAGCACCCCAACTGTGCTGTGGAGAGGACGGAACTCAAGGACCTTTGACAGAATTGGAAGGATAGATATAGGACGATAATCCGTAAGTTTAGAGGATAGCATACTTCCATGGAGTAGGAAAAACATTACGTATCAATGAAAAATTAATGATGTGGGTGACTACTGGTGCAATAATTTCCAACACAGGAAGGATCATGTCGAGGCTAAGATAGTCACTTCCAAAGGCTTTGTTAGAAATAGATTTGACACACTTCCTGACATCAACTACATTTATAACATAACTTTAAAAGAAAAAGGAGGGAAGTCACGGAGGACAATATCAGGAATTTAAGTGTTTTACATTTAGTTTGCGGACTTATTATTGAAGGAGTTATAAAAAAAATATTGAAATCATGGAGATTCAAGATTACTGAATTAGTTTTAGTGGCATTACCCACACCAAATGACTCTATGAATCTCCAGACTTGAGCTTGGCAGAGATTCTGAACTGTAATATGAATATAACGCTGCTTTGCGTCCCTAGAATAAAAAACTGCGTACTTTGTAACAGTAGTTGCAAAGGTTACGCAATTTTTTGTAGGCAGCTAAGTTTTCATGACAATGACATTACCATTATTATTATTTATTACGCTTAAACATCGCTTTTTTAGTAACCGGCGGTAACCAAGGGGCTGGTGCATGTTTCATTCGAACTGGTCTCACAGGGGCATGTATGTCATAAATAGAAATCAGTTCAGAGGTTAGTGATTCAACCATACCGACAATATTTATTGATAACAATATAGGTAATTTGTTTAGCGCTATTAACATCTTAGATGTTGTATCATTTTTAATAGACATGTATTTAAATTACCTGTAAATATAACATGCTCATATTGAGGTGAGTGATGTTCCAGCACACTTTCCAAAGTACTAAAATAATTAACATTGTCGTTCGGGGAATACAGGACACCCAAGAAGAACTTTTTTATTATGTAACGCTAGATCTAAAAAAATATATTCAAGATTACCTAAATATTGATGAGAGGATAAACAAATTATAGATGTAGGTATACTATAACGGACGTAGATTCCAACACTACCACCTTGCACAGTTGCGGTTACGGTTGCTTTTCGAAATAATGATAACCTGGAATAGCGTAATTTACTGACAGAAAAGATTGTTTTAACTAGGTTTCAGATACGAGAATACAGTCGACTACACTGGAGCCAAAGGGTGTGGGAAGATCTGTGTGATGAGCAGTAATACTCTGAGCGTTGACATGCACTAAGGAAAGACAATTAGGAGTGATAAAAGTCTTCGATAATTTACTTGTAGTGGTTCAGAGTTAGAAAGTGATGAATTATTAGGCTCAGCGCTAATATATTCGCTGAAAGAATAATAGAAATATTCATCATCAGAAAACGTCATTTACTATGCAATATTATAAGTATACAAATAGATAAACACTATACAAATTAAAAATATAAAATAAATGCAAATTTAAATAAAGAATATAACATTAATTAATTATGTAATATATTATACGATTAAATATATAATTCAATATAAATGAATAAGACAAAACTTTAATCTTAAATTCACGTACACAAGTTTAAAAATTTGAAGTTATTTTATTAAAAAGTTTACACAAAGAAAATCGTCCAAATATTTTATAAAAAACAAGAAAAATATAAAACGATCGTAGGCTAAACACATTCCAAAAAAAATCATACAACTATTTAAGGTAAATTTAAGCAAACATTAAAGTCTTTAGCTTGGCTTAAAGATATAAAATAATTTCGAGCTTAAATTTTCGCAAGTAGTTAATTTAGGAGCATATGATGAATATATTAAAAACTTTTACGGGCTGGGTTAGAAACTACTTTCATGTATGAACTGATGCTGTAGGTGAAATTGTTAAAGCACTATATAACTAGACCATTTATGAAAAAAGTTATCATAATATTTAACCTGTTCCATGTTTCATAAGTATACAATGCAATCGGATATATTATAAAATTTCAAAATTCATTCTAAATTTAAAATAGCGAACAATACTCATATACAAAACGCTATCATGGCGCAGTTGAGACTAGTCTGTATTATTGTTATAATTATTGGTTAAAATCTCGCCATGGGAATTATTTATATAATTGAAAAATTAGGATATACTTTCGTCTGGTACAACAGGAAAATCCTTTATAAGTAATAATAAGTAGCCCAGTGATATTATACTGTTAGTAACTTCTATATCTCTAGTAATATTACGCTGCAAATAATGTTTATATTACATGCTGCTTACATTGTTCTTTACGACTTAAATCACAACAGTAAAGAAGAAACGATACATTATAATAAATAAACACGTTATATGGACTAAGCAATTATTTTGTATAATATTTGTCAGTTTTATTTCCTTAGGACAGCTTGTACCTCACAATATATAAATGAGGATATATCAGAAAGAAACGAGATTATCAGGTTTATAAAATAACAAGCGAATCCACTTTCATTTTTTTCAACTTCCGACCCGCTATTGTTATGGAAGAATCCAACAGTTTCTAAATATTGCTCAATATGCTGTCGGTATTGTATGACACATTTATGTGCGTACTAACATTTTGCAGTGTTTACAGAAGTCTAAAATCATTAGCAGCTATATCAATTGAAGTAATTTTGAAAGAAAATACCTTGACGCTTTATTCCGCCTAGCAAGGTCAGAAAGAACCTATTTGGACATCAAGACATCAAGACTGTCAGTTCGATACTAATAATTTACTATAATTGAGAAATTAAATATCTGTCATGAATGTAACTAGTTCAATTAAATATAATTTTACAAAACTATTATTTCACACCTCTTAGCGTATGATGAATCAAAAATATATTATTATTTTTATAGATATGTCTAATTATTAGTATTGTTAACATTTTTATACGTTTTTTCAAAAATGGTTTCTAGCCCTAAGAGTCGAATGATACTTTAAAAATATTAAAAAAATTAAAATAAAATAGCAATCTCTCTTGTTAAACGGTTTCTTAATAATCTTTAAGTAGCAAAAATTTGTAAAAATCTCTCTACAGAGACGCTAACAATATAAATAAATTGTAACAAACATATGAGAATTACGAAGTAGCCTTTAGGATGTACGCATAGCTTAGTGGTCAGGTCAGTTCGTGGAGCTCTTATACGGTTTCCAAGAGGCGCGGGTTCGTTACCTGCTGCGTTCTAATTTATATCTTTCAAAATGTTTTCTTATCCTAAGTGTGGAATGACACTTTAAAAATAGTAAAATATTATTAGTATTTTAAATCAAACTATATTACCGGATTAATCGCGTATATTTTGGTATTCGAAAATACATTTTGGGCACCTGACGGTTCGAACACTTTGCAGTAGTCCGTGGTCACAGGTAGACTGAGGTGGCATTCGTCTGTCAGTTGATACAAAAATTAATTATATCAAACTACTGCCATCTGTTTCTTAATTGCCTCGCATACTGCCCTGGATTCCTGCAGAATGAGCTGACTGTATCTTTGTCTCTGGTGTGGTGGATTTGGGACTTTAAAATTTTTAAAAGTGGGTCCCAGGTGGTAGAAAGTTTCCAACCATCTTCTCTATTGAAATTTGGATGTTTTTGAATTTCAATAGCCTCGCAGATCATCGAAATGTATTTATTTTCGAATACCAAAATATCGCGTATAATTATTCGGTTAAAATAGTTTCATTTAAAATGAATAAAAATCGCGAAAATCAAAGATCTTATTATTATTAGTATTGTTCTTGAGACAATTGTGAATACCGACCAACTCATCTTACGGTCGGAACTCATGACCTTTGGAGAAAGTGTGAAGTTCAAATTTTCGATTAACGCTATTAAGAAATCGCGAAAATATATAAATATAAAATATCTCAAATTTAAATATTTTAATTCAAAACAGACTTTAAAATATTAAATTTTGTTTTTAACTTTATATGGAGTTTACTTATAATCTATTAGCCGGGTCGCTTTGCCTGCGTGAACTACTTACTAGATATGTATAATCAAGTTTTTCTATATACTCTATCTCATATAAAGACTGAAAGCGCTATGTCATTACTTACACTGAAAGGAATACGTTCATAGATAATGTATGAAAGAATAATTATCACGGTATGGTGTGAATGGGCCTTACATATTTTATAAACAGTTTCTGATTGAATCAAACACAGGCTGTGCTCATGCTTTAACGCCGCGCCACAGCTTGCACCAATATAGGAAATCTATGATGACATGTTTCAAGTCGTCTCTGAGACTAATTAAATTTATTTTATGTAATGTTTACCAGAACTTAACTAAGTCATTAATTTTCCATGAAAAATTTAGTAAAGAGTAATGTTCTTGATGTCTTATTTATAAAAATAAAAAACGAAGAAAATGCGCCGAACATGAATTAGAATGAAAGTTATCTGCGGAACCTACCGCAATGCGTGATATAATCGTATCCGTGTTTGTAAACTAGTGGGAGGCGCCGGCGCCGCGCGGCCTTGGAGAAAGTATATTTAATATCTCAGGTTTCACCTACTACCGTGATCCTTCTTTTAACCTATAGCTAACCTTTACGACGTTTGATGTTCTTATTTAGTTATTATGGTTAAATTAAATAGCCCATAGCAACACAAAATATGTTGTAGTTTTAACAAGATATTTTTATTGTTTTAATAAATAAATGTAAGCGAATCTTACGATAATTTGACCCACGGCAAAAATGTCGTTTGATTTGCTTAAAAGCAGTTTTCCAATTACATAATACAATAATTTCATTGCAGCAATTTTTATGTCCTTGCCTTTCTTCTAAGCGTGTTTGTTAAGTTGATCAAATCATGATTGTTAGGTATTTTTAAAGCTTATATTTCTGTTACAGAATGTATATCTATCAATGTATGTCCACATAGGTATTCAGTCTAATAGGTACATTATTACATATCCTATGATGTATTTTTTTCCACTTGTCTCTTTTCTGATTTGTGTTTTGTTTTTTTTGTAAACATCCCTACCTCTTTGTAATAAAACATATATAGCTCCAATTTTTATCTTCAATATTAAAATTATAATTAAATATTATAATAAAATTTAAATCTTGCGATTATTACTAATTTTAAATAAAACTATATGAAACGGTATAATCATTACATATATTTCTCACACATCTCATATATTTACATACTTTAAAGTTCTCAGTGTTCATTCAGTTATAATAGAATTGATATTATTACATATGATAAAAAGTGTATACCTATGGAGAAATGTAAAAAAATTCTTTTTGACTATCTTGCTAGATATAAAGCGTGAGACTAGAAAAAATTATAGTAACCGTATTTATTATCACAAAAACATCCGCACAAACCACACACACACACACACACACACACACACACATATATATATATATATATATATATATATATATAGGTGTTACTCTACTTTAGGTTAACTTAACCGGCATAAATCCTCATTCTTCTAAAAATGTTAGGTTAAAAGCTCTGTTAATACTTGCTACAAGTCGTGATTTACTTTACTAAGTTACTAGAGTACGGACTAGAAAAATAAAACTTATATTTTACCGCTACTACAATGTAAAATTCGTATCACATAGCGAATGTACTATCAAGGATATTAAATATTTATGTGATTAAGGTGTATTAAGTGAACAGTAAAATCAAATCTAACTAATATAATTATAGATAATTATAGAACAAGATATTATTGAGATAATTGAGATTTAAAGATATTTGGATACGGCAAATTTTAAATGGTAGTACAAATGATTATTGAAAATCAACCGACGATCAATAGTTTTATAACATAAAAGTGTTGTATGATAAACATACAACACTTTTATGTTACATCTTACGGAAATATAAAGAAATCAGTTCAGGTATAATTATATAATCCGGTTAAAGCATATACAAAAATAAGTAAAAGAGGTCGTAAAATATCCATGTTCTTATGATGCAAATAAAACGCCTTAAAAGAAATCGTAAAGGCAAGTGGCTAACAAAAGATTAGACGGCGCAGTATGAGAGTTAAGTCGAGCGATTTCGAGAGTTACGTAATGAAAGAAAGTACTCAACCGAATCATGATACAAAGTAATACGTAGGAAGGTTTTTGTTTAACAAGTTTATATTATGTAACGAGTTTCGTTATTATATATTGTAAATGATGATCATGATGCGTTTGCAACGTTGGCCTACTGTAATACTAACTGCTGGGATACCCAAGACTGACGGTTTAAATTCATGTCTCGTATCTCAAAAACATTAGTTTACATGATTTTTTTATATTTAATTACGTACTTTATTGTCAAATATCGATATTAAGAACATGACAGTAATAGTAGTAAAGTAACAAAATGAGTCATTAGAAATTTCTTATTGTAAATGTAATGTTATGTGTATGCAATTTCGAATATATATAATAATATACCATAATATTAGTAATTATTCTTATAGTTTTGTCATAAAATAAATAAAAAGTAAACTAATCTATGTAAAGTAAACTAATCCATGTATATCATGTTGAACATACGCCAACCTCAAAGAAGGATCTGATCAAAAGAGTATTTGCCTTTTATGGAGGTTATTTGTTAACATAAATTTAAAATACTCCAAATTAGTAAACCTAAAACTACTGCATTCTTGAATATCTACGGAAAACTATGTAAGCACCGGACGTTGATGTATTCTAACTACTAGTAATTATATTACCAGAGTAATCTATCTTCAAAGTTTTAAGCAACGGCATACAAAGTACCTATTTAGTTTGTAAGGTTGGAAAAGTATTTTCACTAAAATATACCAATTTTTTTCCCTAATGTGTTTAAAATTTCTTGGCCATGTTGGTTGATGGATTAGGTGTTATTATTGATTAGGTAACAGTAAGCTTAACTGAATCGGCAAAGCGTTGTAGAAAGACGTATCTTTTTTTTATTATTTTACCTCATAATCAAATAATTAGATTGGAACCTGAAGAGAAATTTTATGAAGTAAATCTCCGCATATTTCATATTGAGCAAACAAATATGTTATTTTGATTTTAAATGTATGTATTAGATATTACCACCATTACAGCATTTTTATAGAAAAGTGTAATAAAATTTATCCTCAAGGAAATATTTTTTTATTTCCATAAAAATAAAGAAAATACAAAATGAGGGTTCTTTATATAAATTAATTCAAATATTTTACTTTCTGTTTAGGTAAAGGCGGTGGCGGGTGGCGGGCGGCAGCGAGATGAGCGCGCCGCTGTCCGCGGCTGAGGCGCTCTCCTCTTTGCTATGGCAGCCCTACGACTGCCGCTCGCCGCCTCTCCTGCGCTCGCGGACCGATGGCGCTCTCGCGAGCGTGTACCTCGTGGAGGCGGGTGCGGCGGGGGGCGAAGCGCACACGCTCCAGTCGCCGAACGGCGGTCGTCATGCGCGCGCGTCGTATCGCGCTACTTCTCTTCGCCACGAGATGCGGCTGCCCGTGCCGGCGCCCGCTCCCCTGCGCAAGTCGGACTCGGTCTCAGTGCGCGTTCCCGGCGAGCCGAGCCGATCGGATGTGTGTAATGTGAACATAGTGCAGGTACGAGATGCACCTCCTGACCCCGACGTGACGAGTGTCGTGCACTCAGAGAGAGAAAGGAGTGTAGCAACCGCGGAGTGCCAGACCGAGGAGCCAGCGCGGCGGCGGCGGCCCCGCCGTGCGCGGGCGCCGCGCGCTCCAGACGTGCTGGAAAGCGTACCGCCGCCGCCCTACAGCACGCTGCCGCCTCCGGTGCACGCGCTGCCCGTGCCGGTACCGGTGCAGGTCCCGGTGGCTGTGCCACCGCCGCCTGCCCCTATCGTCTCCCCGCATCCTCCGGCGCATCGCTTTCCATTTCAACCAATACCACTCAGGTGCATACTTTAAAATATATATACTTTTTTCTTTGTCTACTTTAATTTAGTTTGTGATAAAGAAAGTTGAGTCATTAACGCCTATACAAAACGGTCACTTATCTTTCTCTAAATGACGCCTACACAAAACAAAAGGATGCCTTAACTGCATACAATAACAATAGGGTATAAATGTTTTGCCATTTATGGAGCGGTTTACAGTACTCTAGTAGAATGCTATAGTTTCTCTATTCGGCTATGTTAGCAGAAGAGAATTAGCAGAAAAGTTAGTTTTCATTAAACATGTATTTATTTAATTTATTTATAAAAATATAATCACTAGTATAAATACAATTAGAGCTAATAACTTATAAAGTATGAAATATTGGCATTTGCATGCAATTTGGGTCCGAATGCTCGTTGAAATCTTTTACTTTCCAAAATAACGTTTTATGTCTACATACACAAAATAAACGACAAACATTGATATAAAATATTAATTTCGTAATAACGCTACATAAATTATGTATGTGTCATTCATTACATTAGACAGATATTATATTTGCAAAACAAAATGTTACACTAACGAACTTGGTCACATTATGAATTCAAGTAGCAAACAGAAAGTCACGGTGAAAACGGGAGCAAAATCCGCGCCGACCTTGGGTATGAAAGCTGCCAAATACTTTTCCATTCAAAATGTGCTCGACGAAATTTGTGAAATGTATGCAAACGACTACTCCTTATAATCCTTGCCTCAAAGTAACACGAGTCGGTAATTCAAGCCTAGAAATTCATATTTTCTTTCAAATAAATTAAACAAACTACTTTGTATTTACCAGGACATATCGCTTCATTGTTTTCTCTCTAGCTAAACAAAGTCTTGTCTACTAAATAAAAAGCAGTTCCAGTAAGGTACTAAGTATTATATCACATAAAAACGTACATTAAATATGTGAATGCTCATGTTAAACCGAAATATGAACTAGTTATTATGTTTAAAATTCATTTTATCGATTGATTCTCCGGTTAGTCGCTTGCGGTAGAGTAATTAATGAAGGCGACCTTGCAAGATATGATTGTCTAATATATTTACAAAACAAGGTCAGTCAACAGATGCTCTTTTTATAATTGTCAAAGTACGTGTTATAAAATGTGATAAATATTTGTCGTGTACATTTAGCATAAATTTCGTGTGTAAATGTCAGTGTCTATAAATAGTTCACCTTTAAATCATAAATGAAATCGTAAATAAAACATATTTGAACATTTACTTTAAAAAAACCATATTTACTTCTATAGAGAAATTTGAAAGGTGTTATGCTGCATTTAAAAAGCTGCATTCTCATATTTTTTAGTAAAAACGATACTTTGTGATGATAATATAAATATAATGCACATAATGAAACTGGCTTAGCGCGGTGATAATGAAGTGAACGGTTGTGGTCAGGACTGGTTTCCGACCACATGGTGGAAAGCGGCTGTTTAGAAGCTAAGTGCATTAGGTTTTTGTTATTTTTGGTCACTACAGAAAGTAACCTAGATTTAATAACTTTGTTGCTATTTGAACAATGTAAAATATCTTCCTTGTTTTTGTAGATGCTGATTTATATGAAACTTCAAAAAAATTTTAAGTTAATATTTTTTAATTAGTCTAAAAAGAAAACATAAAATAGTGAACGTATAAATAGTATTGTAGTTAAACTTATAATTTCAAGAAGTCTTAAAATTTTAGTTAAGGCAATGAATAAATATAAAGGAAAGATAAGTGCAAGTTAAAAGTTTTAAATATTGATCTAAATATGTGCGTGTGAACAGTGCGACATGGTGCGTGTATAAGTTTTAACACTCGACTTTATCGAGCCTCGAGTATACGTGGAAAGTAGCGCGACCTTTTTCCTCGACTTACTTCAACATATGTCAGGCTTCAACAAAGTTTAGTTTATACGGCAAGGGCTTATGTCTTAAATACATTAACACTGGTTTACTCGGAAAACTTTATAAGAACATTTTAATCTTATCTGTTAATATAGATTAACTAATGAACTATGAATAATTAAGTCATTAACTTCTGATCTCTGGTAAATGAACGAAAATATGTTTTGGTACACACACAAACACACACACATATATATGTGTGTGTGTGTAAGTAATAAATTTGGATATTGTATATATATTTAATTTAGTCAAATGTATAATTTCGTAATATAATTCACTGCAAATTGAAGACCAACTTAAAAACATATTTTAATGAAATTAATACAATATTTGAATGAAAAGAGCAGAGTAATTTATCACTACATGCTGTTTGCCCCTTTTTATATAAGGGATACTTTTTGAGAATTGGTATAAAAAGATTGTACATTTTATTCATATAAAAATATGGTTGCCTACTTACGATATAGTATTAGATTGTTTATAGAAAACAGTGTGCCTCTTCTACGTTCTACAAATGATGATGTCCGTGTAGGTTGGTCTGGTGACACAGAAATAATGAACAAGTATGTATACGTTGCTTAAATTGTATGAGATAGATATATTTAAACTTTATAAATCCAATTGTTATAGATTTAAATTACTATATATTAAAAAAATATTTCACAAATAAAAGAGTCTTCACTAAGCAGAAAATTCCTAGTAGAACGTTCATCTTTCCGACTTGAAATAAATAATTGGAAAAATCTTTATACACATTTAAAAATTTTTTTGTAACTGTGAACTTAAACCCTTTTTTTCAATCATACATGTTCCAAATGTACCACGATAACGTTTAATTATTACGAAAATTAACGTACAATATGCATTGACTTACTAATTAAAAGACTAATTATGTAGTACATAATGAACTATAATACCTTATCGCGTATATATTTGTAATTATATTAGAATTGTTGTTATTTGACTACATATTGTTAAATTTGAAATAATGAAACAATACGTGAGCACCAAAAATGTACATGATAATGTCTGCTTGGTGTTGCAAGAAACGCTGACGCAGTACAGCAAACAGTTGTAAACTTGTAACCTAGAAGCGTTTTGTCGGTCAATATCGTTGCTTTGCGAAACTATTCTTGCGTATTTTATTATTATAAAGATAAAATTTAAGTTCCATTTACTTGATTTAGTTAAATATCTAACACTGTTGTTTTTACAACCCATTATCATATTCATGATACAAATAAAAATTATAGTAAAAGCAGTTTATTTACTTTCTTTACCGGTACATTGACACAAAATTATACCGAAATATCTCATTATACAAACCGGATGTGGTAATAATATTTTCCTTAACAAGGCGACTTGTTATTTCGTAAACGCGAGTACAAATTTAATTTATCTCCTCTGAAATGGCCCATTAAATTTGATTTCGTCTTTTGGAGCGAAAATCCCTAGTTTATTTATTGAGATCGTCATTCCATGTGCTTCTATTCCAAGACTCCACACTTCCTTGAATGTTAAACGTACAAATATGCGAGTATATACCTCGCTGCTATTGGCTCCATGCCAACATCCTAATGGCCGGCACTAGCTCCAAAGCCACCAGAAAATCTTCTTTATCGGAAACTAAACTTGTATCTAATATATGGACTTATATTAAATATTGCTTTATAATTTGTTTTACGGTTATTGCTCTGTACTGAACAATCATTCTGTAAGATTAGTTGTTTTATTCAACTTTGATTAACATTAAAAAATTATAACTTTAATTTTATTCATTCAACCGGATATTGTGCCAATTGTGTAATTTTATTCTCCATTTTGTTCTTGTCTATTGTCAAACACATCCCATGCCTAAACTTCAACATTATATTTTTATATAATAACTTACCCGTTCTACAAATATGCTAAGGGGCATAGAAACTGGCAGAGGTAAAGTTTATTTAGAGAAGTAGTTTAAGAAGGTGTTAAATTAAGACATGCTTTATATATATATATATATATATATATATACCCTGCTATGCGGGAAAAAATCATGAAGCTATAAAAAATATTTAAATAATTATTGTTGTTTGAAAAAATTTGAGAAACATAAATTGTACATTTATTATATAATGTAACTGTGTAACTGTACTGTTCTTCTCATTAAATATATATATTTAGTTATTTATATGTGCGTTTATTTCCTGTATTGCGGTTGAGATAGAACAAGATGGCGTCAGGCTCGTAATTTGAAGCCAATTAGGTACAACTGCACTGATCCTCGGGGCACTGGCAATCCAATTTACTAGTATTGTCTGAGTGTCCACGGCACAAACAGCGACTCTTAAAACTACTTCGTAATGCTTTGCCTAATAGCCAGTATGCTTGCTTGGCTTGCTTTACTGTCAGGCACTCGTAGAAAATGATTAGCTTTTCGAACTAGAAATACAATAAACTATTATTATAACATTTTATAACTAATTATCCTAAAATCAATATAATTATTTATATCAGAAAAAATATACAAATTTTGTACAAAAATTAGCCCGATGTAACTTTGTTATAAATGAGTTAATCAGTTACTGTTACGGAACACATGTCAAAATTAATAACTATACAATTTATAATTATTTTTAATGATTTTTGTTTCTTTTATTTCTAATATTTAAAACTATAGGTAACTTAGATAATATTTAAGATAGCCGTTACTTTACTGAGGAAAAATACTTGTTTCAACTTATAAATTCAGAAAAAGTATCAAATTAAAAGTGTTGTAGTGTAAATCTAGCTTAATGCTTGCGCTTGGAAGCATTATATTAAGAGAGCAATGCTCATAAAATATTCTCTTTGATAATAGTGTGCGACACGCACGAGAAAATGTTTATTGCCGGCTTTGTAAATATGTCTTCGTGTCATTGCCCTAAACATGCAATATCAACATTACTTGAAAACAAAAGGGATAGTTTTCTTAAAAACTTTCATTTGTATTATTGGTACATCTAGGTTAAGTGTCAAGACGTTATGGTGTATTTAAGAGACGAATATGAATTTTAATGAGTTTAATTTGAGTGCGAGTAGGATACTATAGCTATATACGCAATATGTACAGCAAGTTGTCGATACTGATCTCTTGATTGATTATGCGGATATTCACCCAATTTGAGTTGATTAAATGTATATTGTAGTAAAATCAACAACTTTAATTGGTTAAGAATTTTTTTTATTTTATCGGAATCTCGGAGAGATCTTAGTTTTAAGACACTAACTTTGATTCTTGCGTGGACTACATTTAAAGACTGAAAATAATACTCCTAATAATTACATTAATAATAAAAACTTGATTTGCTTCAATTAATTTACGATATAATAAGTCTTGTTATATGACAAAATTATTATAACAAAAGATAAAATATCTGTTATCTATAACAATTACGGTAAGAGATAACCGCAGATGACAATCATTTTACAATTCTTTATAACACTAACGGTAAAATTACGTTGTGACATTGTTACTAACTGCGAATTGACTGTTATTCACGGCTTAGTTGTTAACCTTTCTAATTTAATTTATATATTTCAAACATATATATCTATATATGTTTGAAATATAATAATTAAACATGGCTCTATATTGCATTTTAAACGTATTGTTATACCGTAACGAACAAAGCGATATATTCATTGCATAAGTTCTGACGAGTGAATAGTTAGGTACATGTATGTTGCGTCACTTACATACAATAGTTTTGGTATTATTCAGTCAACAAATGCTTGTTACACAATTACATTTAACACTTTCGTTTGTTATCTAAGTAACTTCTTTAACAAAACCCTCAAGTTTGACGATGATTCCAAACGGATTACTAATGTAAACTTAAAAGTAGAACATTAACAAACTATAGCGAATATATACATATGTAGTGGCCTCATTTAGGTTCAATAAATTAAATTGATAACTTTGTTAAAAATATATTAAAATCTTCTTTGTCGTGTTGGTTCGTGTAATTATTTAAATAAGTCATATATGGGTAAAATCGTGTAATTATGCAAATTTTTATGATGTTTCAAGACGGTAAAGTTAGTCGAATGATTAAGTAATTTACGTCTAAATTACTTGCAATAATTAAAATAATTATAAATTTAAGTACTTACTAAGTAAGTAACCACAATAATGTAATAAAAAATTGAATATTTTTAAAATTTTAAACTTAAAGATTTTATACCGCGGTAACAATATTCTAAGGCTTATCTATAGTTGAAATGGCTAGCTGTTTTTTTATGAACGTCACGATTTTGAAATTCTTTGAAACATTTATTAAACACTTCTTTATTTCTGGTATTACAAATTATTTTTACTTACTTTATAAAAAATAGTGACATATCAGTAAATCTTTTTCTTATATTTAATTAAATTAACAAAAATGCTTTTAATATATTGCGTACTTAAAAATGATGACTATTTTTTTGCCGCATTATCAAATCAAATAATTCATCAATCATTCAATATCAAAGACAATGGAGCTACCATATCATTGTACAATTTTTCTTTAGTTGACAACATCGAGTGCTATACCAGTTAAAAAGAATCCGGCTGCTTGATATTTAGATTTGTGACCTCGTTGTGACTATCCGAGCGCGCACTTTGCATTGAACCTTGTGTACAAACCACTCTATTACTTACAAAATATGAACATAAAGCTTAAATTACTACGTGTACATGAGTCTATACGGCTATAGAACTCCACCTCGTACCAATTACATTTGGTCGTGTGCAATTTGTATCTATTATGAAATGCATATTTCGTTTTTGCACTTGCAATTCTAATCAACAATTGTTTGGGCATACGTTTGACTTGTTAGCAACTGTATTCGTATAAATAACTATCTTTGTATATTAAAGTCAGTCTTTGAATGTACAATATACCAAGTAATAGTCTTTTTTCACATTAATCTGAGGATGCATGTGTTCATAAAACCTTTGACTTACGTAGATTTTTAAGACGTATTTCTTTTTAATCTTGATTTTAATTAACACTAAGAATACAAATAATATTTATCTTTAGTTTTTACAATTTTTACATATTTTAAATTATATTATTTCAAATTTCGATTAATAGCGTATATTTTGATACTTGAAACTATACAGGTCATATCTATGACCACTTACACCAATGAAGTCGTCGACATGTCATGTTTAAAACGAAATATGCATTTAAAAGGTTTAAATTATACGAGATTAATTTATTTAAAATAGCTTCATTTAAAATAAAATGTTATTATTTCTTTTATGATTCTTCCTGAATTTCCTGAATTTCTTATAAACTTTAGAGAAATAAAAATAAAATTTAAGCGTATAATATACGCGTATATTTAATTTATGATTGGCTAATACTTAGTTAAGTACATAAAGTAAGTAATTTAGATAGGTATTTGAAGTGAAAAGAAGAAAAATGTTACAAACAGCAACAGAACATTCAAACGTGAGTGAGTTCGGCATAGACATATGTATTTGTATAAAGCATCGCTATTGAGTCGTTGCAAATAAATCGTAAACGGTAGACGTTCGTGCTTCATACATACACAAGCTCAAAAGAGATTACTCCATATCGACTTGATACGGCTTAAATAAAACAAAATTCTGTACACTTGCAGGCTGTATAATATGAAGTTTTATAAAGATTTTGTTACTTTCTCTTTAGTACACGTTCCAACAAGTTCACTACGACATATTTTATTTTTTACAATTATTATGAAGCTGTCATATATTATTGAAATTTCCTTCCTTCACCACTAATGATTGAACGGCTTAATTCATTATCAGTTCAATTGATATAATTAATAATTAAAGTGATTACCAATTATTATTCTTAACTATTACTTATTATACTCGCTATTATAAGTGTTACAATATGATTAATAACTACATATCCTTCATTAGAGGCCATTAGTCACGCAGTGGGACGACGTTGGACCGCAATCGGTTGTGGGTTCGATCCCTACTCGGGAGAGAGATAATATTTAAATTATTTTTATTTCTTCGCTCTGGTAAAGACAAAGTGCGGCATTGAGTTCCACCACTTAACACGTAATGTCTCAAATTCGGTGGTAAGCGAAGTACGGAGTGTCTTGATACTAGATACTTTCTGTATACCCTGCTGTGCGGAATAAAAGCGTGAAGCTAAAAAAATATCCTCCATTAGACGAAATATAAATCGAGTAGATATCTCGCATCATTTTAATTACATTTCAAAAATTGTAGGTATGCCTGGATAATGGTCTTAAAATTTCAATTTCACAAAAATTGAGTGAAAGATTTTTCGTCAAACTCTTAAATATAAATATTCTTGATTATATTAAATTAATATCATATTTGTAATATTTTGTTTAATAAACTGAACATTAAAAATCAGTCCTTTAATAAAACTTTATAATAAAATTTCTTAACAAAACAGTTAATGTGTATATAGAACTGGAATCAAGATAATTAATGAAAACGATTAGTTAATATCCTTAACGCTGCATCATATTTATCGCCTTGGTCCACTTGCATATTTTTGAATAACAAGTGATGATGTTCGAACGTAGCAATAATTTCGGTTAACAACCCTTTATCATAACTCACTGCGTAGTGAGAGAGATGGCCTGAGCGTCTATAGAGCTTTAAATCAACATGAATCAGGAAATCAAGGAGCGGTTTCAATAATTTATATCTTTCCTGTTCATTGTACTTTACAGACCATTGTTTACAAATAAGGGAATATTCTGGAAATTAAATTTAAGAATTTATTTGGAGCGTTAGCGAAAAAATATATGTTTACTTGCTTCTTTAGGCGCTAAGGCACTAATCTATTTATGATCTTTTTTTTAAAAAAAAAGACTCCACTATTTGTCATACTAATTAATTTGATTGATAGACAATTATTACTAAATTATTCGATTTAATGAATATAATATATAACTAAATCTGTTACCTTTTGTAATAAAATGTAAGTTTACGTATAAGTTAACATATACGAAATATTTTATATGAATGTCTAAGTAACAACTTAGTTGCTTCAAGTTGCTTTAGCCGTTTAAGAGGAATGATATCAAATATAAACTCGCTCGTTTAGTTAAAAACTATGACGGCAAAGCGCATTGACATAATTGTTTGTCTCGATGCGATGGTCGGTAATAATACGATTTGCCCCACAGATGCAGCTTTTATTATAAAGTTATTGTGTACAGCGCTACAACTTTTACTGTACAGGGTACCCAGAACCTAAAGGAGTTTATAGCTTATATTATATTAAGATGTTTTATATATACACTAGGTAAATATCGTAAACGTAGTAGTACCCTACGAATTATTTAATGATGTAAATCGTAGGGTACTACTGCCTGTGAAACTAAACACTCATTCACAGCAGCCCTCCCATAGAGTATTGTCTCTTGATTTATGTTCATAATTGTTATTTGTGGAGGAAGGAGAATTATCTTAATGCATTGCTGGGATTACAAATTAATGCAATTGTTTTCTATTCAATACTAAACGATACATTTATTTAATAGCTAATTTTTTAAACTCAGTCTGTTACCAATACAATTCCTGATTGAACATAAAATTCTTGTAAAAATATAAGAGTTATACTGATTTTTATTTTTGTAAGTCACACGTATTGTTTTGCAGCACGATGGAAAGTCGATTTAAAGAAAGTGGTGTTTGGCACTCTGGGCGGCTACAGGCTAAAAAAAGTTGCACGTTTAATAGATTATCTTTTTAATTTTTTGCTTGTGCTTTGACGATCCTATAGTTTAACCCAAGGTTTTTTTTTATTCAATTAGCCCCGGTCAGAGATGTCTGAAAGACCAGGCATAATATTTTAAACGTACCTTATTTATTCGAATCATCGTCATTCATGTCGTAACTGTACCATAAAGGCGTCTTAGATTACAAATTTGAGCGTAATTTTAGTCATTATTTGAGTGTATTTTTATGAATTAACGATATGTCTTATATTCGGCCGTATATGAATTTCTTTAATTTATCCCAATGATAAACAATACTATGTTTAATTTTTTTTATTGAAAAAAAAAACTATATAAAATAATACACGTGCAATGACTTGAATATGAGGTTATCCAGTCATTATATAAATAAACACTTAAACATAATTGGCATTAAAACGTGGCCCTCATATTTTTCCGTATGCGATGGGTTTAGAAAAATATTTCAAAAAGCAAAATGAAAGAAATGAATTACTACATCATTAGTGACGAGTGGGTAATAAACCGTGGGCGCACCATCTATATCGATTGCTACTTAAACCGCAAGCGTTCGGAATTAATTAACTTTTGTGGATTTTAAATGTTCAAGTATATTCAAGTTCAAAATTCAATTAACGATTCAGTTTCTATAATAATCCAAATGAATGCTACTCTGTGATTTGAATGATAATGTTAATTTGGGATGTAAAGTTTGAATATTATGGTGTTGCCTTTCGTTTGACGTTTCATTTTAAATGAATATTATATGTAAATATTGTATTTTATTATCTTTTGAACATCTATCGATATTATGGAAATATTTTTGGTTCAAGATTTCTCGATACAAAATATTTAATGTACAACACTAACTTTAACATTTTACATACGCCAATTTCGCCGTTTTTTCTACGTATATTTTTAGTCAAAAATTTAATAGCCAGAGCTTTTCAAAGCCGCAAGTTCATCCTATCAATATATATTTATGACAAGCTTTCCGTTTAGATGATATTGAAAAATAATTTTTCATTTCGTTACAAAAAAAGTATCTTTTATTTTATAAAACTAAATTCAAAAGCGTTTATAAAGCTTTTTGTATTGAAAAGTTATTTAGGTGAATTTATCACGGTCTGTGTATTAGGTATGTTTACGGTATTTCAACTTTGCAATTGCTTCAATGGATTTTAATGGGGTAGACAGCTTTATGGCGCCCTATCGTCGCTACTTACAAATCAGTATATGAATAAGAGCGTAATGAATACAATTCTTTTCATGCGTATTTTGGCCTTTAAAATTAAATTTATCTGTAAATGTTTAAAAAAAAATTCAGTACTAAAAGTATTATATTTTATTACAGATCTAAATGACGTTGTAACAATATTATTATATAAGTAATATCATAATTTATAATTTATGGAAGAACATCAGAACATTTACAGATAGATTTATCTGTTAGTTGTTCTATTTAAATGTAATCGATAGTTCCTTAAAGTTTGGTGAGATCTAGTATTGTTTGCATTGTCTGCCAGGAGCACTTTAAGCTTTAAGACCTATTAGAAGCTATTTATTAATAATACTACATAAGAAAACAAAACATAGTATAGTAATATTTAAAATGAAAATGATTTTTTTGAAAATCTTTAATTTTATATGAAGTATATGATATTGTAAATATTTCAGAAGTTCATAAGAATAGCATGATTATTTGTGCTTATGAAAAAGTCTTTAATTTTATAATTTTGGTTAATCAAATTAACATCTTTTAAAACTTGTATTTGATTTTACAATAACTCATTCAAAATTTTAAGAATATTCTGCCGTTATATCAAAATAATACAGAATACGGTTTCCTTGCCTGTGTACCGACAGACACCGGCTACGTACCGAGCAACAAGCACTAGAAAGTAGCTTGCCTTTGCCACTCTTCATTCAACCACGAACAGGTTATGACTCGCTTAATACACACATTTAGATACAATTTACAATACTCACGCACACATTCAATGAAAGATTCGAAGTTACTGTGCAGGTCACCTCGACGCATCTTTTTTTTTACAAACTGGTTTTCGTATTTAACAAAGAGTGAGTCAGAGCGGGGTGTTTTGTAAGAATTACAAAATTATTAGCTGTTACAATTCTACACTTAATCGTTCAATTAAACGTTTCTAAAACTGCTTAATATTTCTTCCTAGTATGTATAGCTGGAAGAAAACTTCATTTACGTAGTTAATGGCTACATATTTTCTTAAAATAAATATTTATTTATTGCTTCGACGAACAAAATCGTAAAGAATTATTTAATGTTTTTGATTATATATTATGCGGATTTACACTACATACATATTTATATTTAATAATATATATTTATTATGAATGATTTTAATCTTTCACACAATCAAGTAATGTAAATACAATTGTAGTAAAAATAATATTTGTTAAAAATATTAATAAATTCTGTATGTGATTTATATTATAATTATTGGGGGTAAAAAACCTATTAATTATAACAATAATTTAAAATGTTAATAGTGGATACAACGATTATTATATAATAACATATATGCTTTTGAAATTGGAGATTAAGTTTTTATTGCCTATACATTAATACTATTTTCACATATATTTATTTATTACGAAGAGTGTCGTGTCCACAGACATGACATACTAATAACAAAAAAAGTAGTTTCTGTCATGTCAAAGGAATTGATTTATTGTGTTTAAAACACGTGTGCGTAAAGGTAGCAGTAAAGGTATTTGTTCAAAAGGGCTCTACCTGGCCACGGAGTCCTCAAAACTTGTAACACAACAATCGTATTCAAAGGAAATTTCTGATTGAAGCCAGCCAGCTTTATTAGTTTCAAAATTGTGAAATGACCTACATATGAATGTATGTATATTTCTGTGTTAATTACAGTTTGAAAACTACTGTGTATAACTTGTTTTATAATGTATACACAATTATTTGCTTATATTGTTGTTTCCTGTAATCTAAGTAAATTAGTTGTTTATTTGGAAAATAAGCTTATATAACAATATATGCGTTTTGCTTAGTTTTGAATTAGTGCTAATAGATTTAAACCTAATTTTTACATAGAAAATAAGTACTTATATTTTTTATGTATATGTTATTTTAACTCGCCCTTAAATATAACATTATGGCGTCGGATTACGAAAGTAATTTTACCTGCTATTTATAATGCACTTACAATACAACGTATAATAATGGTAGATACTTTTTGTGATTATACTGCCGTTCTTGAGGTGATTGTGAGAGAATCCTTAGGGGAACATTGACAAAAGATTATATACTTGACCCACCTGCTTTACAATATCTATAACGTTGTAAATTTAAAAAAAACACAACATAAATATACGTATCTCATCTTTAATAAATTAAATTGAAATAAAATTGTACCACAACACTTATCTTAGCTTTTTTAAGGTATAATTTTTTTTATAGATATGTTGTATCAATGACCTACTTCTTGCTTATTAATAAAATCGATCGTTCAGGACTATAAATGTAGCAAACGTGTTTCGATATCTAGTTTTTATTTAATAAATGGACCCAAAGAGAGACAGATGAAACAAACACCACATGAGTCGTGGGAAACGATGGTAACAAGATTTTTGTCCTTCCTTTCGCTTACCTTTAATCTTTGTTCTATAGTTATAATAGATATGAGTAGTATGTAATTCCTTTATAGGAGCATTTGTTTTTCAAATATGACCATGAAGTAAACATAAAATTTAGCATTGAATTTACAGTTTCATGCTATGGTTGTCATAATTCTCTCTGCCTAGGCAGCAACCGAATATGACATTAGGTAAAAAAAACCGTACTCCACTTTCTACACTAATTTAAGAAATTGAGGGATAAAACATCACCGCGTTTTGTCTTATCATATCGGAGAAATAAAAATGATAAGTAGAGTATCTATATATATATATATATATAGATAATTTTTTATAAATCATCAATTATTTCAATGGTTCAACTCAATCCAACTTTTGTATTCTTGAATCTACCAATGAAAAATAACTTGGTTTTCGGGAGTTTATGACGAAAATAACTGAAATAAAATAAGGTACAGAAAAGTTTATATTTGAAGGAAGATTTATGGAAATATAATAATTGCTACTTTGGAAAAAAATTATCGTCACGTCACGTCAGCACCGCGTTTTGTCTTATCATAGCGGAGAAATAAAAATGATAAGTAGAGTATCTATATATATATATATATATATATATATATATATATATATATATATATATATATATATATATATAAATATATATATATATATATATATATATATAGATAATTTTTTATAAATCATCAATTATTTCCCGAGAGTAGCTGCGCTTTTTCTCACCAGATCGAGGACAAGAAAATAATTTATATAGTCATTCCCCCAAGTGGGAATTGCACCCACAACCGATCTGGTTTACAGTTGGACGCTGTCCCACTGCGCCACGACCGGCCTTAATACTATACTTTTATCTTCTATATAGTATATATATATATATATCTGAGACATTCCTAAAATATATGATTAATAAAACAACCAACGTGGTACCGTTATCTTGAGTTAATTATATTATAACAAGTTATTCATACATGTGTTATGTAAATACTCTTTAGAATATTTCATAATACAGCAAATAAATTCGGTTTACAATGCGTAACAACTACGCGTGCTTAACGGTAGAACTCTTCATGATGTACAGTGTGATATGAAAAAGTTTCGATTATATTATGTCGATTACTTTTAATTAAATAGACATAATCAAAATGATAATTTAAACTTAATTTGCTACCTTTCTATGTTACTGTTATATGAACATATTATACATTAAACTGTTTTAATAAGACCCTTATTCTATATATTATTGTATGCTTCTTATTTTTTATTCAAACTTAGCTGTTTCATGGAATATTGATCCCTAGGTTCAGCTTGTTATAATGAAAATAAAATAAAGCTTAATTAAAGTTAGATGGTTATAGTAAAATCGTAGACAATTTGAGCAAAAGTTTTAATGGTGGTTGGTATCATTGTGCAGCGATCCGTCAAGTCTGATAGTTACCGAGTTGAAACTCGCTACCAAACTATTCCGCGTCGTATTTTGCATTGTCGTTGTACTTTTGCATGCATTTTAATAGATTTCACATTTCATTCGCATGAAACTATCGCAATAATAAAAACTAATTTGCTGTCTGTTTCTATTTTTCCTTAATGCAAATTGCCTTACGTTTATATGGCTTAGTGTATAAGTCATCAAACTGTCCGTTTGCCCGCATTCGATGTTGTCCAGTCAATGAACTCTTTACATAGTATTTATGCTCGTGATCGTTATGCCTTTAATTAGTTTAACTTACATTTGTAATTACGCCAGCAGGCGGCTCCAAATTAATATTAAAATTTCAACATGAACTATGTGTTCTTATATTTTTACGGACGATCGAGTCAACTTGATCAATTTAAACTTAACTAAACTTTTAAAAAGTTAACTTTTAAAAAGATTAACATTATATTCATTTTGACAAAACAAAAAATCACTAAAACTCTCAATGCCAAATGTTCCGGTAGCAACGTTAACAAGTATAAAGCAGATTTATTTTTCGCTTTACAATACGTCGAATACCACGCCGACTGACAATCGCTCGATTTTCGAATAGCTATCAAGCATCTGGTCCGTTACGGCATCACAAATAGCTTCAAAGTGTTCCGTAGCGTGAGACATCTATCGTGAGAAAGCAGCGAAGAATGCCGATTGAAGAACACAGAAACTTTATTAAAAGTGAGAGCATTCAATCACATTAAGGCTTAACTCATAAAATTGTTCATGTTTCTCACAAATTTACCCAAAATCGCTGCCTTAAAAAATTCCAATCCGATAAGTAGACCTATCAGGCGTTCAACATGTAATTTAGACTTATTTGTTGAGACAGAGGCTTGTTCGTGTTGATCTTATTTTAAAATATATTGTAATATAGATTTACTTATATATTTTTAAACTTTACTAAAATTGTTTTCAATATAAACTTCAAATAAGCAAATTTCGACGAATTTTCGGGACTGTTATTCTGCGGTGCGGTTAGGTAATTTCGATTGCTCGCTAATTTTGCGATTTTCAATCTAGGCAATTACCGTGTAATATGAATTCTGATTGATAATTACCTGCATCTGAAAATTTGGCAATGCAAAGTCGATAACCAATACATCGAACAAAACAAATAAATATTTATATTGTGTTAAATGTGTATATTCAATAATTCGAGTATTAGATATCTATAATGGAAGATGTGAAGGGTACATTTTTACATTATTATTTCTGTTTCAGGTAACCTATTAGTTTGATAAATGGTGAGCGAAGCGAAGCCCTGATTCAATATTATAAAGAGCGTTGTTTCTATTGAAAAACCTAACAATAGTATTGTTGGCATAGATTTTCTCTACAACAACGAAGGTCGCTAAAAGATCGTAATGTGGCGCAGTGACTTCGTTGCCTTCAAAAGCCTTGACTAGAGCTTTTATAAAAATTGTATAGCCTAATATTCAGGAAACTACTTTTTGCATGAACACTCTTTATGACGTAGGTACAGGTAGACATATTCTAAAAGCAGACAGTTCCGACCGACGATTTAAGTAAAATAAATTTGTATAATATATGTAATACATATATTCAACATTTTATATTTTATTACTTCTTATTATCTTTTATTTTCATTTTTTATCCATCGAAAATGTTAAAAATGTAATTGAAAATGTTAAATGTTATTTAAATATAAATTTATGTGAATATTATTTCATTTATTTTCCTTAAATGTATGTTTTTACAATTTATTTAAGTCTATAACAATGAAATAATTAATTCACATGTAAAGGTTGTTACATATTGTTCAAGCGAGCATTAGCATATCACTTCAATTATCCACACCGCGTGTGCGTAATAATTATTATGAATTTACATTATTACAGCTGTTGCTATGTTATTTTAGTACTGTTTACGTACACGAGGAAATTAGTCATGTAAGGGTTATTTACACTGTTTAAATCTTTTCTACTCACTTATATTACTCCACCTTTCAAACTGGCATTAATAATATATCTTAGATGACACTCAGATATGGACCTTCTGTGGTCATGGTAAACAAAAGTTTTTGTATAGCTGTATACATAGTTATATACATATATATATATATATATATATATATATATATATATATATATATATATATATATATATATATTTATGATAATGGTACGTATGACAATCTAACTTTTATCAACCTCGAAAGCATTTTTTACAAACACTTAACGTGTTGACGTATGAGAAGCTAGAAAAGAAAATCAATTATTAATAGTTTTTAAACGATATTATTATTATTTGTAAGTTTAATAGGAACAGCAAGGCTTATGTAATATAAAACATATCGTTTGCCACCATAATATGAAAGAGCACAAAGCTACCTCCACAATGAGATGCGACGAAGAAGCGCAGTCACGTACGTGTTGACGGTTTATTCCACTTTCCAGTTTTCATCGCGTGAATAATAAATAATAAAATACATTTTGGTTCAACTCAATCCAACTTTTGTATTCTTGAATCTACCAATGAAAAATAACTTGGTTTTCGGGAGTTTATGACGAAAATAACTGAAATAAAATAAGGTACAGAAAAGTTTATATTTGAAGGAAGATTTATGGAAATATAATAATTGCTACTTTGGAAAAAAATTATCGTCACGTCACGTCAGCTGCTTAAAACGTTGATTTTGGTTGATATTGTACTTTATACGAAGAAACATTACAAAAATCCGTGTACGGTTCATTAAAGCAAATCAGGTCTACGTTGGGGATTCGGAATGCGTGTCTTGCGGGGTTGGGGCTCAATTACGTGCCGTGTTCCTTAGAGATTCATCACGTTGCCTACATGCATTATATATTTTATATGTATATGGAAACCTATGCAAATCAGATTCCATGTCGACCTTAGCTCTCAGTATAATAAACAGAGAAAGTCCCTACACGAGAAAACATGTTATGAAACACGAGAACGATGTAAGCGAATATAGAAGTTTTCCATCTTGCAAGTACGAAGACAAACAGCCAGAGGACATTGAGTATTTACTATATTGTTATCTAAATTCTTTATTATAAATTTTAAAACCTTTTAACCTTTATTATAAAGACGAATTTGCACATTGTATAATCATACATTAAATACATATACATTAAATAAAATGAAACTTACATGAAAATTGTTAAGATTGTATTTTGTTATTTTAGTGCCTTCTCTGTATGTTATAGGGTGAGTGAAAAGGATGCCGTAAAATATTGGCTTGTCAATGCAAAATCATTACGTTTAGTTTGGCAAGTGTCGTATGACTAACTACTTGTTAATGTTATACTTCATATTTTATAAAGCACTGCACTGGGCATTTACATCTATTTAGCCAAATAGAAGTTTAATATCTTATGTACATTCGTGTTGATTACGCTGCAGCCGGTATTCTCTTCGAGCTTTTCCCCTGTGGCTACGTCAAATGATAAACATTTGAGCTTTGCTTAGCTCAAAGTTGTGTATCGTGTGTTTCAAGACTATATATCTCAAGATTGGACAAAATAAAAAACTTCTATCTTTTTTCCACATGTAAATAATGTTTTGTAAACTTTGTATGACTATATGTATGAAGTTAATATTTTATCGAATGTAATTTCCTTTTCCTGTTGATACTTTATAAATTACAATTACCATATAGCGCTTCGTTAACCTCGTTACTTATTAAGTAGTTTTAATAAATATTATAAAAAATTACCTGCATATATCAGAGTCATCTACATCATATCTTATACAAAAAACTATTTCACAATATAGTAATGTTGTCGATAATAAATCCTATAAATATTAAAACTTCAACACAGAACTAAAAAAATTTTTGATAATACTTAGTGCTGTATGCTTATGCCAATTCTACCGGATAAAAAATGCTTATAAAAGTATATTCTCATGATGAAACTATTCCAGACGCTTTCAATACATATTCGACTAGCACTGTGAATATTTTACACGTCAACGTAAACGGCCGGGGCTTCAGATCCGAGCGTTTGCGTAAGGCGTCTCGGTAAATCCCGCGGGATCCAATTTTCGCAGCCTACTCCTTCGTGCCTACCGAAGCTTGCAGATACACGTTTTATGTTCCTCGCATTTTGATTCACTTTAGCCGCAATAAAAGAACTGAGATTTCGGCTTTAGAAATTGTAGCACTATTTTAGCTGGTCATGGCAACTTTATTTTCTGGCTTACGTAAAGTTTGGCTCAGAAGGTTCTTTAATAGATTTCTTTAGTTGTATATTTACATCGAGGTTGTTTTAATATCAATAGTGTACTGATTTATATAATAAATACGTATATTGTGCTAGTTTTTACATATTTCACAGAAACTATTGTATGACAGATTGAGATATAAATTAATAAAAAATATTTTGAGATGAATTTGAATGGGCAATAATCTTGTACGCTTAAAGAGAACTGGGCCACAACGCCGTGATTAGTTTCCGATTACAACAGGATTTTCATAAAATAAGTACTACTAACTGAGAGTTTTAAGATTGTAATTTTACACGGATACGAATCTTTATCTATTCCATCGAAAGCGGCCTTCAAATTCAACGCTAAATCACCTTACCACCTTGCTGATAGAAATCTTATTTTTTGTTACGTAATGTTCAATTTTCCTGTTTCATTGTTTACATATAATATGCAATTATTTTTATGATTTTAGACCATATGTTTATCATTAATTTTAGAATGTTGTTTCCCATGTAGTAAACTCTTTACTCTCAGTTTAAATAAAACTCTTTCACAATATGTATGACTATTTTATTCATATTCATCTCCAAGTAACCTACTTATACATTCACATGAAATTACATGGTTAGTGGATGAAAATAACAAACAGAATCGTATCAATTGAATCAGTTGCAGTCGCTTCCATTGTGCAGTGTCAATTCATTCGACGACAAACATTATCATTATTGGACAACAACCATTTGTTTAGGCATTCTATTATATTATATTATTACGTATGATTTATATGAAAGTTTTTATATACAAAACCGGCTAGAATTAGCGAGGCTTTTACGTTACCCTCTGGATGGCAAAATACGATATATGAATTAATACCTATATAATGCCATCGTGGCATTTCTGAAGCAGATAAAACTGTATACGATCCTTATGCGTTCGAAACAGGGCTAGGGCTCAAATTTTCCCAGGTGCGAGAGAATATTATAATATTGATATTTCCTTATAATCAAGTCCTTACGATTATAAATTACTTTTGAAATAAAAGTCTGTTAGATAAGGTAATGTGTTGGATATCTCCACCCAGTATCTATCACCCAGTATTTCTTAATAAATGATTCAGAGGACAATGATGTATTCAATGAATACATCACTTCGATTCACTCCAATTGAATTGTAAATGCAAAAAATAAAAAAAAAACAAGTTTTACCCATTTTTGTGTAATATTGAAGTTAAATATAAACCGTTCCGAGTGCAGCACGAACTCACAACTACCTAACGTTTAAGTAGGTCTAGTAATAAAGTTGTCTTAGATACTTCTATTTTATCTTTATAATAAGAATTAATATAAATTTTTATAATAATTAAAGATACTTCATTAAACAGCGACTGTATAAATTAATGAGGAATTTGCTACTAAATTTTTAGCTTTTCAGGGATATTGATGTTCGTTCAAATTATTTGATGTAGCCTGATATTTTATACAGAATTGTATCTCGAAATTAGATTTTTAATAATATTTAACAAATCTGGTGGTTATAATAAGTTCATAGTATAGGTGCGCTTTGTGTAACAAAGCCGGCAGCTGTTTTATCGTCGGAAGCCATGCGTTCATTGTTAGCACGTTGGCAGACTGGTCCATATTAAATAACACGTTATGAGCTTACAATATTGATCAGCTTTTACGTTAATTGCCAGATTGAGTAAATACTAGAGTCATATTTCATTTTATTTGTTTGCACTAGACGTAATGTATCATTGTAACTAAATACAGCATATATAACATCTGTCTACTTTAATACGGTGAAGGGAAACTTGTGTTTGATGATATTTATTTAAGCTTTTTGCCTATTTTTTTAAGGTTAAATATTTGTAATTATTATAGAATGAATAGACATAAAGTAAATATAAGCCTATAAGAAATAAATAATAAAAAAACTATAAAAGCATAAGGTCTAAAAATAAAACCACAACGGAAACAAATTTCGGTACATTTATTAAATTGACAAAAATCGATGGTCTTTATTTACTTACTAGCAAATAGCTCGTGGCTTAGACGCTGTGAAGTGAGCAACTATAAGTAGTTTAGAAAATAACTTTTTAAACAGAACAAATAACGTACTGTGAAATCTCAAAACTCTAAACATTCAATTAAAGTTGCATTCACTGCGTAGGGACCTAATTCATACATATCGATGTTCCTCATTAATTTATTCAGATTGTCATGTTTAAATTCGTCATATCTTTCGAATAGAGAGTCTAATTTTAATAATTTAAATAGTAATAATTAAATAATAATTAAATACTTAATAAAGTCCTCACTTTATTAAGTAATTAATACTATATATAATATATGACTTTTCTATCACTAGAAAATAATAAGTCATAGGTTAGGAAAGGTAGTTCTAAAAGGAATTTAAATATATACCTGCTTAAAATTTTATATTTTAAGCACCTATAAATATTAAGAAGTTGAGTTTGTTTGATTGTTTAAACCTCAGGATCTATTGATTGGAATTGAAAAATTCTTTCTGTGTTGTATAGTCCATTTATATATATATATATATATATAAACATCTCTACGACTGAAATATGTAGTTAAACGGGAAAAAATGTATATTTTTAAACTTACCTCGCGTGCGCCGAGTAAACTGTGAAAGTTACGCAGAAATTATGTGTGACCAAATTGACCCCTCTAAATGTTACAGACACGCTGCAGCATATGTCTATGAAGGTGTTTTATAACACTTATTTTTGAACAAAATTGCCTTTGACAGTATTTGATTTTAACCAATATGCAATGAATTATTATCGTTTTAAAATAATAACGTCGATTATCACGCATTATCATTAAGATTAAATATTATATTATGTGTTAAGCTAGTAAAGGTATAATTTTATTTAAAATTTATAGTGTTTTATTTATTCATCTACAACAATCTTTTAGAATTTACTTGAAAATAAACACCTCCTTTTTATGTGTGTGTTTTTTACCATAATTTAATGTTCGGTTTTCGGCCGAATAGCATTCTATATTCTATTATACCTTTACTAGCTTAATCATTCATCTTAATACGTATATTTTACTTACTAGCTTTCTTTCCTTTTCCACCCCGCGAAATCTTATTATTACATAGCAAACACACAGTCTCCTTATTATCTGCTCTAAAAATGCGAATGAATATTCCCAAATGATTTATATTTTATTGGTAAGCGCCATTTTGTAGTTAATGACATACAAAAAGTAATAGTTTTAGCATAAATTAAACAAATGATGCGTTTCAAAACGCCTTATACATAGAAATGAATTAAATACGCCCGCCTTGTCGTTTCCACATGAGCCACACTGATAAAAATAATATTAAAAAAGTGACTGTAAAGGCCGAATACCGAATAGTAGCTGAATATTCGTGGCATCTCTAATGAATAAATAGGTATGAATAATGTGATTTGATTGTTTCGACTTTTAAAATATACAAAAGTAGTTATAGTGGCATAACTACAGTAGTTGGACTTGGATTTTTCGTAGATATTGGTACCATAGATAGTATACTATATAATACTGCAAACATTTTTTTGTTGATGATATCAATAGTTTTGCAGCGCACGCCATGATAGATTTTTATAGCTACTTTTTTCACACCTTGACTTACATTATTACATTTCTATTTTATAGAGATACCTTTTTTTTGAAAATGCCATATACCCTATGTTATTCAGAGAAGATGCTTTCTTATGGTGAAAGAAATTTTTAAATCGGTCCACTAGATTTTGCGTGAAAACGCGACAGACATATTAATATTTTATCAATAAACATATTAATATATTAATATTTTATCTTTATAATATTAGTATAGCTAACAAAGTATTTGATTGTTACCATATATCAAAACTAGAGACCCGCTAAGCGGCTTGGTAACAAAGTAAAACAATAAAATTCCTGGGAAAAATAAAAAAAAAACGAGAGAAAAAAGTAGTCTTATGTTCATTATAAGACCCTCGAGTATTTCAGTTTCATAGACAGTTTGCTGTGATGACGTTACATACGGACGGACAGAGTTTTGAGAGATTTTGGTATTTGTTATATTATTATGGATATGTATTGTAATAAAAAAATGAATAGATATAAATAAATAAATGAATAGTATTGTTATTAATTAGTTTTCAAAAAATACTATATATACTAAATTGTTATGATTAAAAGGAAATTACATTAAAATTAAGAAGAATTTACTATTAAAGAAAAAGTCCCACACTTAGAACTCAATAACACGTTTGAACTCACTCACTTAACACATTTGAATATAAAACTATGTCAAATTCGATAAGTTTTGACTTTAATTCTAAGGGTACGAAATGTATAGAAATGCAAAATTTTAATTAGTACATTCATTTTCTTCTATTTTACAAATGCATAAGGCAATTATCTACAACGTAATTCAAATCTAGCGTACAGCGGTTATAAAGCGGTTTAGTAATATTATCATAGTGAAAGGCAACCACGAAGCTAGCGACCTAGCTCTATAGCTCGAGCGTCATCTATGATTTTATGCTGCACGGATTTTATTTCAAAATCCTTTAGTAAAATTACTTTTCATATAAAATTGTCACGAATATATATAAAAGTGTTTAGATGTTTCGACGTGAGCAAAGTTTTTTACGGTAAGTTAATCACTTGTGCTATAAATAAATAAATATATTGTATTTTTTTATTATGTATTTTTTTGTTAATTCATTTATTAACTTCTAGCATAAAAACATAGTTGTTATAACAGTAGTCACTCGTTTTTTTATTTCATATTTCCATTATTGGCAGAGTATACCGGCATACGGGAAACTAGTTTGAATATACATACCAAGCATATATTATGTACCTTTTAAATAAAGAACTCAATCTGTGTAATTTTTTGTGGAGCCTATTAGAGAGATTTATTTATTGATTTGATTCCATTAGTAGGTAGGATTCCACTCGGCTACACATTTTAACTTCTCCGCTCTGGCTAGATGAAACGCGGCGTTGAGTTCGCCACTCCTCATGCAGTGTCTTGATTTCGGGCAGATAACAGTCAATGGCGTGTATTAACACTAGTTTGTCTATCCTGATATGCAGGATAAAGCGTATTGGAATTAAATATAAGTATTAAAAATTACCTAAGATATTTTGAAATAAATAACAACATAACGCCTTTTCTTTTACTAACTTTATAGGTGCCGTTTAACAATTATGTTTTAAAAGTCACTCTTGAAGCAAAACTAGTTCGTAGACCAAATCAGAACGCAATCATGCAAAACATTGTGCAAAAAGCGTAAAATTGTTACATTTTTATTTTTAAAGTTTGCGTTTCGAATACATATTATTAATTGTTATACTAGGAACCGAACGATTTCTCGCTGCTTTCTAACATTTGCCAACGAATATTTTGTAAAAAAATATTAAAAACTTCTTTTTCCTACTTAGCCGATAAGTCATGTCTTATCCCTAGGATGTTTGTTTATGATGTAAAATTTCATACAGATAAAGTTAAATATGATTATTTAACTAAATAATTATTTAGTATACTATATACCAATGTATTACTGAGTAAGAAAAGTAAATGTCGAGTTATCTACAATATTTATATACGTAAGCTTTAGACTTTTAATTATTTTTTAATATATTTCATTACAATAAGATCTCATGACTTCATATAATGCTTTATTCTAAAATTAAAAATTAAAAATAAAATTACAAATTATTTTTCGTCGTATAGACTTTTTTTTATTAAATAAGGTACAATGTGGCTTTATGCCTCGCATTTGAGACGTGCCTGTCCGAACACTATGGTTGTGGCCTGTGGGATTAAATCACAAACGAGGGAATATGTATAATTATAGCAACATTTACGGTTCCCGTGTTTGGTCACACGAAGTGCGCCTTTTAGTTCTACTATACAGTCGAGGGTATCATCAATATCTTTTTTTGGAACCTTGGTTCAAATAATTGGCAATAAATGAGTAACAAAAGGACTATTATTAGAAATATATCAAAATTTTAAAACAAATTTTTATTTACATTTTTAACATTGATCTTTGACTGTCTCATGAATTATTGTTATATAATTCGCTATTAGGTCCAACAATTGTATTCGCAAGTGTCCGTTAAATCCAATCACGACCTAAATTATTATCTTTTACAACTGTAAGTAGAAAAATAAACTGTATGTAAGTCTATATGTTGTATATTAACAGATACCAGACTTGTTACTAGCTTTTCTTTGTCCTAATATTCTAATTTTCTTCCAAAAGCAACTGGCCACAACTAGGTTGGCGATAGGAATGATTTGTAGTTCTGGTCTATTTCGAAATAAGCCATTCTTGTACGCTTTTTATCCCGCATAGTAGGGTAGACAGAAAGTACCTAGGGTCAAGAGACTCCGTACTTCGCTTTCCACCGAATTCGAGACTTTGCCTGTTAAGTGGTGGAACTCAACGCTGCACTTTGTCTTTTGCAGAGCGAGGAAGTAAAAATAATTAAATAATTCTTGTACAACTCGCTTCGTAAGTCGCAAAAGTATTTGAACAACATCTCACCGTTTAGCAGAAAATACGATAAAAGTTTCTGACTTGACTTTGTCTACGAAAAAAATCTCAGTTCGTCCCGTCGAGCAACCCTCCCAGACACGATAAAATTTACATGTTACGCTTTCAGCCTATATTTTATTTTAAAAGGGTGAAATAGGATGGCATTACGTAAAGAGAATATTCAATTAAAGGCTTTCAGATTTATGCAATAGAAAGGGAGCCATTAGAACTTATTTTCTCTCCGAGCGCTTTTTGTGTTTTCTTCTTCTTCGTTTTTTCAAGCATTTTTGAACAGGCCCTACAGACATTTCAATATTTTACCTCATTCAACGAAGTAAAAATCACTGCCGTTTTGTAATTCCCCTAAATGAGTATAACAAAATTTAATTTAAAATTACGTTATTAAATTTACCTTATCACCTTTCCGCTTGTATTTAATTGCAACCATTTTATTTCAGTGAGAGCTCTCATAGCGAAGTAATCTTAACCTAAATTTTAGGTGCTCATAGCGGTTTGCCGTTTTTGATGTCTTTGCTCGTGAACCCGTTAAATCTTTTATCGGCAGTTAGGCTCGGCACGGGCACGAAAGTCTCGTTTATATTTTACCAAACCTAGCAGAAAATTTTATTCCCAACTTCGATGAAACAAATTTTAAATGTAATTTTCCAACACCGAAGAGATTAAATTTAGATTGCAGGGTATGAAAAAATGTGGACTTTTGTCTTTTATTAAATTATCTAAGTTACTTTAGTAAGAATAATCTTTTACAAACTTGTATATCATTGTATGTATTTTTTTAAAGTTGTAAAATAATGTAGAAATTGAAATTAAAAACAGAATTGAAAAGAGTTTTATAGATTTGTACATATTAAAATCCAAAATATTATTATTGTAAAATTATAAGAATTGTAGGTCAAAATTACGTCCACCTGTAATTATGTAGGTCACCAGCAGGTGCTGTAAACATTCATTAATAATATAATTCGTAAAGAAATTTAGCAGCTGTTATTGATATTGAGATTTATTTACAATTTAAATGATGGATATAATATTGGTAAACGTTTTATTAACTTTATTCATTTATTCAGTTATTTCATTTATTTTATAAAATACATCGAATAAAGACATCGTTAATAATGTATTAGTGGCAAAAGTTTCTCTTTGGAATAACCTCTAACTTCTCAGAATCCTGTATTATTGATATTAGGCTTCACCCAATCACTAAAATTTTAATATAGGAAGGAATTTGTTAATGGTAGTGGACAAGATTTAAGTGGTATATCGTAATGTTTTTGGTTAAAAAAACCACATTTAATAAAAATAATTATTATAATTTATATCTTTAAGCGTAAGTACATAAATTATTTCTAATAACTTTTTGTATCTACATAAATGTGGCATGTTTCTTGTTACGTTGTTGACAATATACTTTGTCTTTAAATTTATACCATTTGTTTATTCAGTGTTTGTAACATATATGTACCTAATATTAATTAACAACGAAAATTTAATCCATTATGCCTAATTCACTTCTTAAATATTTAAAGTCATATCTATTTTAATCTTAAAATTCTTTTGCGCTCTATTTTAGTAGCACTTTCCGCTCGAGAGCGATGCGAGAGAAAAAATAAACAACATTAGGAAGTTCCTTACGTCGCGCTTGGCTCTGAAATAATACAGTGGGTAATGAAGTATCACTCGTTGACGCTGAAGTATTTTATTAAAAGATACAGATTGTACTAGCTAAGGTTTCTTATTAAACTTCATTTCTAGGAAGAAAATTAATAGAAAGTTTTATTTGTAATGATTTAATTTTCAGCCTGGCATTTACCGTGTCTGACTACATTCAATGGTTGTTGCTTTAAAATCCGAGTGATTTTGTGTTAATATACTACACATCGATGAATTGCTGAGCTGAAGTGGCAATGGGTAAGACACATAGCGACGAGAACCGATGGCCGTTGGGACAAAAAGTTCTCGAATGGCGACCACGTACGCCTCTCACCAGGTGAACCGACGATCTTATCAAGGTCGCGATCAGCCGCGCGAAGTAGAAGCACAGGACCGATCGTCGTGGAAATCCTTGGGGGAGGCATAGGACATAGTTCCAGCAGTGGGCGCAATAAGGCTGACACGAGCGAGGGAACTACATATTCAAAATAAAGTTTCTTGGATTTAATCCAATGGCACGTTTTGCTTTATTAAACCTGCATCATAAAATTACTACACTAAACCTGTACCCAAAAATAAGAAGGAAAGGAAAAGAGTGATATCTCAATAATTCGAAACAGATAAAAAAGTATAATATAGGCTATGTACATTCCTTATGGTTTATTCCATACAATGCATATTTAGCATGTCGTAAAAATAAAATGGCACGCTGTGTCTACTCGCTGGATATACTGAAAACGGAATATTTTTTCTCGAATATTACGTATGAAATATGGAATAGATGTATTAAAGCGGCGGTGATTTATCCTAATGACATTCCTGAACTAGGGAGTTGTAAATCGTAGAGTTGATCCCGTAGTATAAATATTATGGAATGGCGCACAAACATGTCGAGCGTAACGCTGAGCGCCGCGGGCGCAAACACATTATCAACGACGACTAGAACATGTGATTTGTTTACCCAAATCCATGTTTGTTTTGAAATTATTGAGATTAGTATACATATATGTTAAATTAATCACTAATAAAGTTAAATTTGCGAATACACGTTTATATAAGGAATATAAAATTCGTGAATGTTAAGAATGAAACATAATGTAAAATTTCTAGAAATTTTTAGCAGTATTATATAACTATATAATTTAAAATTTCCTACTAGATAATAAAATATACCAAAATTGTTAAGAAATGTCTCTTGAATTTCTTTTCCAAACCAATACATAATAATTTATTCAGAAATAATCAATTATCCTATTTAAGAGTTGTACCGATATTTATTAACATTTCACTTAAAGATATCGTACGTTACCTCTGAAATATGTTTTGTTAGAATGTATTATGAAAATTTGTTGTCGTAATTGTAGCTTAAGTACCTATGTACGTATGTATGTTCATACATATATTGTAATAGTATTTTGGGGAACGACCGCAGAGGCGTAGTCGCGAGATGATGCGGCACATGTGGTTTTAATGGAGTGCACTAACGCAGAGGTACTCTAGCCTTTTAGGATCAGTTCACACTCTTGTTGAGTCACTGTCGTATGTAGTTTTACATTTATCTATATTGTCCTTACTATTAGTAAGTTTTATATTTCAAATCGATTGCTCGTAATAATTTTTGATAATGTTTCGCTCGAATTCGGTGTAAAGCGAAGTACGAAGTGCCTAGACACTAGGTACTTTCTGTCTACCTTGCTAAGCTATAGATATATAGATATTAAACTTAATTTAAACCACTTGATCACACTAAGTTGACAACGAGTGATGAATATTTACATATTACAGTGTATTAAAATAGGCACAAGTGAAGTTGCTGAGAGAATGGCCAAAGAAACTGGGCAAACAAATTTATAAGATTGCCTCTGAGAAGTACATTAACAACTTCTGATATCTGCAATGAGAACTTGTTTACATCTTAATGATAATGTTTCACAACTTTCGAGTATAATAGCTTAAGTAAATTTTAAAATGTAGGATATAATCCGCTATATTTAGTAGGATTAACAAGCCGAGGTAAAATAGATTTTTTTTTTTAATTTAAGAGTTTTCAATTGTAAGGTATAATTTTATTTAACTATGTTGGGAAAATATTTATTTAACAAATATGTAAGTATTTTTAACACATATACCATATATACCATAACCTTTTCTTAATTTTCATTGGGTGTACTACTATTTGTGTATAAATAAATAAATAGAATTTGAAAACCTGAGAAATATTACGAGAAACATTCTTAATCAGTAAGTATTAATTTAAAAGTCATATTTAAATTAATAATTGATAGTCATCAGTTAAATTATTTATTATGTGTATAAACTTTGTTATTTATTTTTTAATATTTGTAAAATAATGTTTTGAAAAAGCATGGATTTATCATATAACATTTTTGCAAACAACCTGACGTATTCCGGTCTGTTACCTACTAGAATCGATAATCAGTGAAAACCGTAAAAAATAAATTATCTGAAACTAATCTAGTTGCATGAACACTTTTTGGAATGATGCCCGTTTTAATCAGACATTCCAAAAATTTTTTAATGTTGCCGTCGAGCGAGATGGCCCCATCTTAATTTTTTCCCCGCTTGAATTTATGGACGTTTATTCACTGGGGCATCTAACAGGTAGCAGGCATTATTAAAATAAGAATATAAGTCATAACTTTATGCTTTTATTCGAAAAAAATCTGGAAGTATTAAAAGAAAGTATTGAATATATTTTTTACAGTTTTTATGATTTCAAAGTTTTAAATCTCGGAAACAGACTTATATACCTTCTGTTAAATTCTCTCAAATAACTGGAAATATAGTAAATGCGAATATAAAATAATGTTGAAAACTTATTATTAAAAAAAAACCTCTACTAGATGTTTTACATTTAATATAAAAACCTACATTTAAGAAACACTATGTCAATATAAATTAGATTTCCTTTGAATCCACACAAAACATCATTTGTCTTCGACTCTCTCGTGCGTCATTTATAAATGTAATGAAATTGACAAATATATTAAATATATCACTAACTTTCTTGAATAAAATTATCTTAGTTTTTTTCATTTAAAATAAACTTATCAAGGTTTATCGTTAGATCCTATATAATTTAGATATCTCGGCGAAACTGGCTATTGTCTTATATTGCTTAACCAGGTCTTGTTTAATAAAGATTGAAATATATAAATATATAGATTCATTTTGGTGTGCGAAGTAAATAAACACATCTTAATTTAAAAACAGATCAGACAATGGTAGAAGAATAGGCTAAATATATGCCTAAATGCATAGCTTAGTAACAATAAAATTACTATTAAGATTTATATTTGAAAAGCTTTTCAAGTATACTTTTCTGTTTCTGTAGATTTATTATTATTATTTTAATTCATAATTAATTTATCTATCTGAATTGAATTATCTTTAATTTTTAATTTGCATGTTTTAAGATAGAGAGAATTATTGAAGTTTTTGGCAATACAGTAAAACAGCATGAATAAATCTCAGTCACCTCCTACATACATAACCAGTCCTCGGTATAAGCATCGTGTGCTTTAGTCCGGAAAAATAAAATACTTGTGAAAATAAATTACGCTGTCAACGGAGTGGAGCTCTGGACAATAGTTGTTTAATTGATAAAAAAAACCCTTTGTATAAAAGCTTTCTTCACGTTAAGTTACATTGAGCAAAAATTTATATCGACTTGAAACTTCCAAATTTATTTCGGTTTCGTGTAAAAATATTTGTCTTATATTTTTATATTTTATTGTTGAAAAATTGTTTAGTAAAGTCGTGTTAAAGAAATTGCAAGTTCTCAAACTTACAAATCAAAATAAAATACACGTGACTATCCTAGCCACAGAGTCAAAAGGGCGTGACTTTACAGGGACGAGTTTTAACAAAACTAACTGTTGACTAATTTAAATCTGGGAACGAGGCGACTAACGACCGGATATTTTTGGTGGAGTTAAAGCTGTGTCGACGACACTAAAAAGATAATTATATTGAGAGTCGGGACGTCCGTGGTGCTTTAATTTATGGGACGCATGGCTTTATCGAAAAAGTAAAAGATTTCTAGGGAACGTGTCGCGATGTTCCCTTTGAAGTGCCTATTTTAAAAAATATATTCTTAATATTTATTTTGTAAACTTAACAATAAGCTTACCTATTAATTAATAATAAGATTATATGAAGGTATGATCAATAAAATTTTTTTGCAGAGAAAAAAAGACATATTAAAAAAGGTTTTTTCTTATAATCGTAAAAGTCTGTCGATTACTGGTCGGTTACTGACTGGTTATATTATAATATGAAAGATTTTTTTTGTAATAAAACAAAGCAATAATAATTATGGAAATATTTATATAGGAATTATATTTTATAGTAGGTTTAAATTCTTTTAACGCTATTTCATTTTCACACCCTTGAGGTCAATAACAATTTCAACAAAACAATAGAATGAAAAATAAACTTTTGTATGAATGAATTATCTCATTTGCAAATTGAATATATGACAATTGGAAGTGAAACAATAAGGAATTTTCCAACTTCCCTGGAATTTGCCTAATTTAACAGACAAGTGACAGGCGCTCTCTTGTACTACTCGAGTTTGTTCATTAAATATTTTCATGCTGAGTATTAATTTGTTTGTACTTTTATTTATTCAAGATACTATCTGGGTTTAAGCTTTCTTATGATAATTCTGTGTAATTTACTTTGTTATTAAGCACTGTGAAATGAATACTTTATGATAATATTTATAGAGGGTTTTTATTTCGTTTCTTAATACAAAGTTCGCCAAATGAGTAAACATTAAAGACAGAGTGACGAATCACTTAATCTCTTCTGAGAAATATTCTTATCAACCAATTCAGATTGATTTAATTAATGCCGAGCGTCGATATCTTTGTTGGTATGCATAACTGTAATGTAATTAAAAACTGAGACATCCTCATTTATGTACGTTTATTGTGACTTTCATTTTGATAATTTCGAAGATTCGTCATAATACTAATTTAAAGAATTAATAAAACTGTTTCCTTTAATCACACATATTTCTTTGCATACATCCTGTATGCATGTGTTGGAAAGTAATAAGTAACTTAAGTAAGCAGGTTTTCTTTTATTTTAATATGTGAAGGCGAACAATTTATTTACTAATGTTTAAATTTTAAGTAATACTTAATATATAGACACGTATATGAATTATACATACATAAGTAAAGTCCTCAATAGAAGTGCATACATTAAAAGTTGCTCGCAGTTAACTGGATACAAAGTAATTAACTGTGAAGTCGTTTCTTAGTTATAAGTCTTAAGTTGCTCTGGGGCTGTAACGTGAAGAAATTTATAACTCGCAATTTAATGAACTAGTAAAAATACGCTTAATTATGCACTTGATTTTCTCTTAACATGGCTCTGAACTTGGGGCAAGATGTTCAAATGTTTCAATTATTCCATCGATAGCTGTTATAATAGGTACTTCGAAACTTTTCGAATGTTTGGTTTGTGTGTTCTAAGTTAAAAGATATCTATATTAATACCAATTATTAGCTTTGTTTTAATTAATCTATAGCGATTATTAGCAATAACTATATGCAAAGTTAATTAATATATGTATAATGTGCCAATTATGTTTGTTCGCATTACATGAACTACTTTTTAATCATTAACATGACCATACCATCATCCATCAATAAGACCATCAATAAGACCATATTTTAATAAAAAATATACACATATAATTATAGTTATAAAATTGCGCTTCTTATGTGTTGTGTGTGTATGTAAATATTGTTTTTTTTTTATTTTTCCTGCATAGCAAGCAGAGAGAAACTGATTTCAACAATGAATCTTCATTTTTTCACTTAAACTCGAGATATTATGTTTTCAGTTACGTACTTTACTCCAGGTTCACTCATTATCTTTACGTTGGCATTTAGACTTTGGCTTACTACACCACAATAGCATACAAAAACGAACACCTACATAAAAGAATATTATAATAAACAACGTACAAATGTTTATAACCGTTATAGTAAAATCGTTAAAATTAAATTCAGAAACATTATTTAAGCTTATTATCGATATTGATATTTTATAACTTATTTTCTCTATGAAATCTCTTTGGGAGAATATTCCCATCGTATAATTAAGAGACAATTCGATTTAATTAGTTATATTGGACTGATTTTATTCGCAATGCGTCGCTTGTATGTGATTAATTCTAAATTAATTTATAATTTACCTCAATTAATAACCTTATTGACCTAAATATATGGTTATATTAAAGCATCAATATTAAATACTTATAAATTGTATGCAGTCATTCTCGCAATCGTATCGAGAATAATGAATGTTACATTGTATCCAATGCATAATATTCCAAGATTAACTTTTTGAACTTTTATCCGGTGTGGGTCAATATGAGCTAACCCGTATAAATAAACAATAAACTAAATAAAAATTTAGTTACGTACACAAAATGCAAATGCAGTAACATTTTATTCACAAAACTATCAATAATTCTGTAAATGGATGTAGCAATACTGCGGTTGCGTTCAATATAAATTGGTCCGTACTTGGTATATGTGTCAGGGCGATAGGACGAGGCTATCGTTTGCTAATAGAATAATAGTATTAGTACGTATTATTGCTGTACTTAATACGTCTATCTGCACATGACAGTTTTCTCTTACTATATTTAATGAGCTATCAATATATTTGTTATATAAAAGAGTTATATATACACATACGTACGTTGAAAAAATATCCGATATCGAAATATCAATGCATGTATGAATTGAATTAGGTATAACTTCCGCAGTTAATTAGACTTTGCAAATACTATGATTTGACTCAGCGTTACTGGAATTGACCAAATCCAGGCCACGTGCACTCACATCGACCGGTTGGTTTACTTCCGTATGAAGCATTTGAGATACCGGTTTGCTACTGTTTCTTACATTTGCAGGGAGTTCTATTTATATTATGTCTCATATAAGATTTTTTTCTTTTGCTTAGTAAAAAAACATCGATAAGATAATTTTTAGAAGCCATCGTTGCGCAGTGGGACAAGATCTGAATGCAAATGCGATTGATTGTGGATTTGATTCCCACCCGGGAAAACGATTATATTAAAAGTCTCCACTTTCCCGTTCTCGTAAGACAAAGCGCAAAAAAAATATAATTAGTTGTGAATGTACAGACATAGATAACACGAATTACGGGACGAATTCCGTAAATATATCATTGTTAAACAAAAACGAATATGAATATAAAATAATGCCCAAAAATTGTTAGGATAAAAACAACGAACACAATTCATTCTTATAAATATTAAGAAAATATAATTTTATGTAAAAACTCATTGACATACGTACTATTCAAGATTTCAAATATATGTAATATATAAAACAATATGATCCCGGATTATAAGAAACTAGTATTATAGTAGAAATAGGCGGAATCGTCTCATTAAATTTAATTACTTGACATGGAAGGCCTACAAGCCCAAAAACCTAAATGCTTTGAGTCAAGCCGCGTACCGCTTCGTGTTGAGTCTATGAAGAGTCTATCCTCGTGCAAGAACTGTAATTGGAACTTGTTAACATTGTCCTCATATAATTCAATGTCGTGACACTTTTTATCGGCATATTCAAACATAACGTATATGTATTATGTGTACATATATAAATACGGTTTGCCACAATATACTAAATCTTTCCACAATTGTAAAATAAATTAAATTACATACTTACTTTGCGTGATTTTAATTGTTTGCCAGAAATTTAATGTAAAAAATATATTTAACATATTTAAGATTAATACAAGGTTTGTTTTGATGATTAAAAAATGTATGAAAAAGAAAGTTTTTTGCTGTATTAATACCTACTTGACAAAGCTATTGGCGGTGTGGTGTGAACGAGGTCGATTGCTCTCAATAATCGTCTATTTACTTGCGGCTTCTTTAGACATATATTTTATAGGAATAAATGATTAATATATCGTTTATTACTGCATAAAATAAGTTATATTTATTTTATAATATTTAATGACCTTTCATGCCAATAATATGTTTCTATTAATTTCTATAATAACTTCACTGGTACTGTTACAATTCTATAGAATTCTTTAATTTACTAATGTGAGTGGCGAACCCTCCTCGACCTTTTCAAGTTGAGTTTAGAAGTTTCATTGCAAGAATCAATTTACTTAAATTTCTAAAATATTGAAATACAAAAAATATGTTAAAAATAAACTATCGTTGTACAATTTTTGAACAATTTTGTAAATTGTATAAGTATATCAAGGTCTTTGTTTTGGGGAATTTCTACATATATTAGATGAAACTATTTTAAGCGGATTAATCATAATTAAGTAACAGATGGCAGTTGATTGATATAATTATTTTTTCAATTGCCAGACGGATGTCTACCTCACCTCAGTCTACCTGTGACCACGGACTTCTGTAGTGTACGAAACGTCAGGTTTTCGAATATGTATTTTCGTATACCAAAATATATGCGATTAATCTTTTGAAAATAGTTTTATTTAAATCTATACTTATACAGTATACCTACTAAGATACTGCAGTATGATGAAATATGAAAGAACTGTAAAACCAATAAAAATCAATGAATGCGACGTGACGCTGTACAATCCTTGTTTTCATGTTTAGAGTACATTCAATTTGCCTATTGAATAACCTCCGGTCCTAAACAAACGTGCACACTTTGTTATTCGGGTCCATATAAAAATACTTATTATGAAATATTGGACATGTATATTTTTTTAGTGGGAGATGAATTTTATGTATAGTTTCGGCACATCTTTGTTTATACAGCATCGGGTAGGGATTTGTTAAAGAAACCTGATTTTTATTAAGTTTTAATATACATTTTTTATTTTATTTATAATATATATAATGACTAAATAACTCGTACTTTCTTGTGCACATATCATGTGCTTAATGGAGGCAGGGTGATGTTAAGGAAAATTAAGAAGCAACACAAGCTTACTTTTAAAGTTATTATTTTTCTCTATTATTTTGCGCTTTAAAAAATAAAAAATAATTTCTTTTTTCTTTGCATAAAAAAATTGTAAACAAAAAAACAGATAGATAAATATTGCCATATAGTAAAAGGCAATAATATTGATGTTACAAACTGACATTCCAATTTTATTTATTTGTATACAATTTGTAGAATTAAAAGAAAATTTATTTAAATAGTTTAAAAAAGATAACTTTCTTCATTACTCATTTTTACTAATTAGAAAACTGATAAATAGTCATTAGGCATCGGCTATTGACTTTTAAGACTGAAATACAGTACTAATTTACATATTAATATTTTAATGTAAGGTTGGGCTTACCAATTGTGGCAATTGCCATGACGGCTTAAACTACATATGTTCATATATTATGTTTAGAGATGGAAATATACCACGGCTCCAATGTAAGAATAAAAAGCTAACAAAACCCTACAGTCTATCTGCAAATTACCTTCAATAAAACTATAGAACTTTTTAAAGCAAGTGTGCTTGCCCTGATACGTCAGGTGATTTGGTGTAAACCTGTTTACGTAATTACTGTGTACCGTTTATTCCATGAACACTTGACCCGGTTTTTCGAGCCACATCGACTTATACCAATTGTTCTATGAACGTGTTTGTAAAACAATTTTTTCCATATACTTTGTACAAATTTTGGCTTCGCTTCGAAATATATAGATTTTTCTGGTTTAAAATCGTTATCGGATCCTTTGCGGTTTTGTATACGGCTTTCATTTCAATATATCTCCGTAACGACTGTTTTAATTTCATTTGATGAAACACGGTCGATGCAAATTGTTTTAAACATCAGTATTGGAAGAGAAAACCATAAATTCAGCATTTGGTGTTTTGCTTTCACAAAACGAGTAATTTGTACTCGTTTGTTGTATTTTTTAAATGCTTATATACTTTTATGCAATACATAGATTTTATTGTAAACATATTTGTTTAAATTATATTTATTTAACTTCAGCCATCGAGGCACAATGGGAGAGTGACTTGACTGTAAAGGCGATTGGTTGTGGAGAGCGAATATATTTATTTAAATTACTTTAACTTTTCCGCTCTAGACGACAAATTGTTCCACCACTCAAAGTGAAATGTCCAAATTTGGGGCAGAAACCGGAGAATATAGTATGTCTATACAGCTTCACAGAAAAGGCGTGAATCTGCAGAAAAATAATTTACAAGCTATCTATAAAATTAACAAAGATAAATTGTCGACACTATATAAATCAGGCGCAATTATTTAAATTATCCCATTAAAGTGCGTAACGCATTATATAGCTTTACGTGCAAAGCATAAATAAGTAATCAGGCACCGCTAATTACAATGACAACAATGGACAAGGTTATAATGATTGTGACATATAGAACATGCATATATGCAAAGAACACATTATATGTAGACAGATACTTAGTAGACACTAAGCAGTATGCATGTTCAATCACTTTAAAGATAACATTTAAAAAAAACGTATAAAATTTGATCGTGGCGGGATTCGAACCCGGGCCTTTTGGAAACAGTCCAAGTGCTCTGACCATGTAAGCGTTATGTAAGCCATGCGTCTTACTACCGGCTGCGTCGAAATTCTTAAGTTTTTGTTACAACTTATTTACACTTTAAAAGTATTATTTAAATACCTATCTTTAAAATAGAAAACGAACACTTCCAATTATTAAATCATTATTTCGATATTCAAAACTTTTGCTTAAATCATTAATTTAATGATAAAATATTTTATCTGTAACGAAACCAAAGTAGCTAGAGACTTTCTAAATGAATCAATTACATTTCAATTATGTTGCTAATACTACGTCAGCGTCAAAACTAAAAATAAATAATAATAATAATTTTATGTTTCATCATGTAAAATAAATGTTTTTCATTGCGGTCATTCGTTGCATGCAAATGCATAACAATAATAAAGGACATTAGTAGTTGTGTTCGTTATGGTTGTTTGCAAAACATCTCTTTTGGTTTTGGTTATTTTATAATGATTGTTTTTATTTACGAAATTTGTTTTGTATAAACAACTATGATAAATAGTTCTACACAGCAACTGATTCACATAAATAAATGTTTGTATAATTATATATGAACAATATAATTAGCACGAAATATAATACGAAAAATATAATTTAGCATTTTCTTTTTATTATATTTGACATTTGTTTGCAACAATATATATCCAACAATATATACTATTTAATATTTCTGAATTTTCATGTTTCATGAATAAATACTATTAACTAAATAAATCTATGAAAACTATAAATAAATTAAATAATACTAAAACAATAAATAAATTAAATAATACTAAAACAATAAATACCAAAAATGAGGCCATCGTAGCGCAGTAGGACAGCGTCTGAGTATAAAAGCGATGATTATGAGTTTGATTTGCACTCGTGGGAGTGACGAATTTTCAAGTCATTTTTATTTCCCTGCTTTGATAAAATAAACATCGGCGTTGAGCTCCGCCACGCAACACGTAATATCTCGAATTCAGTCAAATGTAGAACAGAGTGTCCTTACACTAGTTATATCTGCCTACCCTGTTATGCGGAATAAGCATGAAGTAAAAAAAATACTACTAACTAATAATATAAAACAAAGCAACAATATCTGTTACTTACTTGTTAATGTTGAAATATTATAACGTATGACATCCTACTGTTAAATGTACCGTCAAGTTCGCAACTAAACCCATTTTTATTTTATAGTTAATATTACATACTTATAAAGTGTTTTATTTTGATTTCAGGTAACATAAGCGCTTAGTGAAGCATTCAGCAGTAAGGTATAGAACTGCATATTGATTACTTCTATTATTTATTTTATTCTATAACTTTTTGGCTTTTAATATATTCAAATACGCGTAAATGTCCACAACATAGTTTTGCGTGGACTTCAGGACCCGCACTGTACTATCTACTGCACCACGATAGCAATTTCTATCGAAACTGTATGTGATGCTAACAAATTTTCCTAGTGATATTTATATCTGGTACTGTTTCATCGGACTTTTGGGGTTACACATGATAGAGCTCATGTGGACCCACTGATATGAATTATAGCCTATACGGTAATATATAACCCAAGGCGTTAATAAACTCAAAACAATAAAAATATTGTAATCCATCCAAAGAGAAACATAAACATACAAACAATATTTTATTATCGTTTTTATTTATTTTTATTTATTATTTAGTATCGCTCTCAATTATATTTTTAAACTGTGTTATTATCGTTTAGATAGATATCATTAAATACGAATATACCAAGTCTCGATTACTCATAATTGTATTAATTGCATTCAAACAAAATGAAACCCTTTTACTTGGACTAAAATAAAATAGTAAAATTTCTAAAATGTTTTTATTTATTTGTCCATAACAAGAGTGTACTGCAAATACGTCGTGATAGCCATTTGAAATTGCATACCGTCCTATCGAGTTATTTATTTTTAAAATCCGTTTAGCAAAAAATATTTTCGATATAGAAAGTTGTTTGGAAATAACGACTGACGCTATCTGCTTTCCGGTCCATGTAGATAACAGTCGAAATTCATGTGTTTGTATATCGCATTTATCGCGTTAAACAATCGTGACAAAAGTTTTTTTAAGATATAGGTATCTACATATTTCTGAAAGGCCATATAGATGAAATGATTGGCAAACATGCCGTTCGTTAGATATGAATAGAACTTTATAAGCTGTTAACTGTATAACAGCTTATAAAGTAATGAAATAAGTACTTATTTCATTATTTTTATAACTTTTTATATCAACTAAAATTTATTTATAACTGTAATGAAATAGCATATATTTGTTAATATAATAAATTAAAAATGCTACTAATTACACATTTAAAGTTCATCACGGTACATCGTATAATCTTTGTATATGAGTATAATTATATTTTCTGCCTGTTAATAAAATATTCATATACAATTAAATTATAATTAACAAGCTCATATTTGTAATATTTGAACATTTTAAATTTAATAGCGCTGTTGTACTTTACAATAAAGCCTTGTCCTGCATTTGAAATATCGATTACATGTATTGCGTTCCGTAATATAGCGTAAAGATCGAACCAGCATGATTGTATTAAGGATGATTGTCAAATGATTTTCATATTGGTACCTAGAGCTACTACCACTAAATATAAAATATTTTTTTAAATTATATATATATATAAATATATATATATATATATATATATATATATATATATATATATATATATAAATATATGACCTTAGCTTAAACAGGCTTGCGCGGGTTGACTGCAGAGATTTAATAGAAATAAAGAAACTAATAAAATACCACTTCTATGTTGAAATTGGTTGATAAATAACTTTCATTCATATTAAAAAATCGATTTTATTATGGTACCGGTTGAAATATGTACTCATCGAGCTAATGTTGACTGGAGAATGTGATGCTTACCAAAGAAAACATTTTTATTATTATGGCAATACTAATATATTATCGCATAATTTCCTTCAACAGTTTATTAATTTTTATAAAATAGACTCATTAGTTACAAAGCCGTAAGAAAATAAGTTGTGAAGTTAAAATGTAATTAGGTACAAGTAGACCCAGATTCAGAATCTCTTTTAAATTCTTATAGCATTAATTAGTGCGCGCAAGCCGCTTTTACTCCTACGACTTTAAACGAGCAATACAGTATTGCTCAATCATTAAACTGTTATTGAATTACGTATTAATGTAACTGGGTGCAACATTTTTTAAATGATTAATATTTTCTCTTAAGTAATTCGTTATTCAAACAAGATGAATACACACATGTTGTATTGTCCAGATATTGTATACTTTAGTCCCCACAGCCTTTACTTTACAGCCTTTTCACTGTGTACTTACAGCATCGAAGCTAAACAAGTAATAATCTTAAAATGATGAGCCTGATAATCACAATATTACTTGTATACATGTAACTTCAGGATTATATAATAATAAACATTTGTTTGATAATTATATATATATATATATATATATATATATATATATATATATATATAAAAGTGCAAAATTACTGCAGCAGAAACGGCCGAGTCACTTTTGCTTACGCCCTATTCCCTTTTCTAGAAAAGGATTTTATCGAGCAATAAGTAACCCTGTAAAATGTTGTTCATACGAAGTCTTAGCCTATGTTGGTCTCTTACATAATATGTGCATAACACGTCCGGTGTTTCGCAGTAAATAATTACTAGGACATGCAATTTGATCAGCAAATTATATTAAAAGGGAGAAAATAGTTTAAATGTTTGTAAAACGTAATACTTTGGTCTCAATGCTATAACTTTTTATGTAAATATGTGTGTATATTTCAACATAAAAAGTATAACTTTGTGTGTTTAAATTTATATATATTAGGTCCTATTTTAACTAAGTACCAATAGAGACTATTTTTTGAAGCAAAAAACACGAAAACAATGTTATCCTTTGTAATTAACTTTTATTTTAAAACAGGAGCTCAGTGATATTCAAAAATTGAGAATAATCTATCATTACAACGCTATCGTGTTTCCAATACCTGTTTGAACGACCGTCCGAGCTCATTTAGCTCAGCGTTAATTAAACCTACTTAGTAAATATCGTATTGTTGTCTAACGAGGCAATTTATTTATCGATTTGACGTTTAAACAATCCTAACATTTTCAATATATGTGTGCTCGTACTAAACTATTTGCTAAAATATACATAAAAAAAGAAGAAATTACGAAGCAAGATTTTTTTGTTTGTAATACAAAGTAAACGAAGTGAAAACACTTAAAGGAATTCTGTTTAACTATGTCATGTAACGTATATTAAAAATACATTTCATTAGATTGCACTTAAATTAAGCTGAAGTTTCCTTATCATCTAGACACATTGGCTAGTTTCGGCTTTTTTTTAGTAAAAATGTTTATTTCCACAGTCTTCGCGGTGTTAAGCCAACATTCTTGGCATACCAATTTATAATAAATCGTGAGTGTCCTACAGCCAACAAAGTTTAGGACTGCTCGATTTTGGTGTCCGCTGGGATTGCTTATCACAAGACATTTGGGGATTCAAATGCCACTTTTCATTACGATACCTAAACTTTGAGAGTATAACCGAACTTTTACTGTACGTAAATTATATATTAATTCTTGGGTTCTTGATTGCTTTTTAATTCAAATATATTTAATATAGAAGGCAATTCATTGTAAACGTAGGAAATATTGTCACAAAATATGAAATATGAAGAGATAATTTAGAAATGTAATTTAACTTTAAGTGGATATGTAGCGAAAGCACTCCATACTCCTGGTAGCCGCTAGCCGGTGGCCGGTCAAAGCGATGCGGCGCAATGTTGTCAGAAATTACGCCTGTAGCTGTGATTGCAAATCTATTCATGTACGTGACATGAAGCCACAGAACGAATATCATTAGCATTATCGATATTAAGCAAATTTAACGTGGTTTATTTTTCTAAATACGTATTAAATTATATTGTGAAATCATTATTTCAATTTGAATTATTTTGATTTGTACAGCATTTGTTTATTTGCAAACGTAAAGGTTGTGAGGTCATTCTCCATTGAAATAAAAGAACGGATAATGTTAATATTAGTAAACCCGTTTTATCTTATATATCTATATACTTCTGATCTAATTGTATAAAGCGCACTGTAAACATTTCATAGGTTCGCGATTTCATAGAGCAGTGTAATCACAGACATCCTTAGATAAATAAAACCAACATGGTTTAGCAACCACAAGTCACGACCATGTCGCAATCAAGTGGTTGTCGCAACACCTCGTGTTGAACCACATTCGGAAATGGACTGCTTTGTTTAAACTACTAAAACTCCATACATTGGGTAACTTTATGGCCTGTCCTGAACACTAAAATAATTATTACACATTATAATAATTATTGTTTTATTATTTTTTTAGTTTTACTAATCTCTCATATAAGTAGGTTTATAGAAATTACGTCTTTGGTTTTGTAGTCTAATAAAGGACTTATCAGATCTTCTTCTTCCTGGCATTTCTCCCAGCTTGGCCAAGGTCTTGAAGGACTCATCAGATCTCGAATGAAAACAATTTAAATGCACTTGTTCCTACGAGTAAAGTGTATTTACTCAGACTCTTATCGCCTTCACCACGATGACACGGTGCGTTGTGCTTTTAATTCTATATATTATATTATTTAAAAAAGAATTTATTATTACTAAAACATAAGATCAAAATTAATGGAAGACCAATACTTTCAATGGATGACACTAAAAATAAAATTTAATAGACAATCAAAAATAGATACGTGAAACCTTAAAAACAACAATAATGAAATATTTTCTCCGACAGCCAGTGCGGTACTTTCTCTTAACCAAATATAGAAAACGTCAGCTTTTTTAATACAAATGTTTATTGACCCTTGTATGGATATACGAATATATGAATCATCTTAATTAAACATAGTATGTTTTAAATTCTACGCTTAAAAGATATAAATAGATACTTATAAAGTGCTAAATAATAAGTTTTAAAATATGGATTTATTAGTTACTTACTATATAGTGTAACGTTACTTACTATATGTATTTAATGCAATATTATTTTGAATGATGCTTGTTTGTCTTTTATATTTATTCTTAAAAGAAATAATACTAATATAAAATTATTAGAGGACGTAAAACATATTAGCAGTATACAATTCGATGAAATTCATTTTTCGGTGAGTAGAATAACTTTAAATGACGTTTTGGCGCACACAATATTTTAAATTCGCTCGGCATACAAAACGCTGTAGGGTTACGTTAGGTATTACTCATTTATTCTAAAATCAAGAATATATCGAAATTTTATGTATAATAAGGTTGATAGAGAATTTAAATATTGCAAGAGGCTTTTTAATTTCCGCTTTCCCTTTCACGTGTAGGTCGTTAAAGAGACACGAACAAGTAAGCATTTTACAATGCAGTTATCTATTTATAATGTTCATATACTTAGTATTGCAATATGAAATATAAATTCAGTAGAACCTTGATAAGTTGAAAACGTCCACATATCGTAAAAAAATCTATTCCCTTCTCTTCGCACACCGAAACCTCCGAACCTGTAAATACAAATCTTCTATTAATCGAAGTAATCAATGGGTTTCTGCAAAATATATTTGTACATTTTTTCACCTCCATGACTCAAAAAATTAAACTAGATCTCTGTATCTCGAATATTTAATCTACAGCCTTTACAACTAGATTGTTTCTAACTTATTACTTCTAACATTGGCACATTTTCGGAACTTTTAGAATTTTCTGTTTAATGTTGCGAAATAATATTTATTTATAGTAAAATGTTTGCCAGCTCTGCAACTTGAATTTTAAATTTCTCTAATGTTTCTAACTCAAAATATACAACCATAAATTTCAACCTCTATATGTCGAATCAAAACTAAAACTGTAGTGTATTAGCGTCTTCTGATGTTCGACTTATAGAGGTTCTACTGTACATCAATACCTCTAAGTAGCACGGTGACTAGATATATGCTCTATTTACAGTCACTTTTATGAACTCTACATTTTAAGACCGCTTTTACGTCATATGTGGATATAAACTTTATACGATTTTATACTTTATAGGATTTTGCCTTCGTGTCAACTGCTTTATGAGCGTCCAATGAAAATTTTAGTAATATAAAGGTTTAACAAATACTATTTTTCTTTTTTATGAACTTTATTTCAATTTTAAATCAAAAACAAAAATGAAAATTCATTATTTCAATAAATTAGGTACATATATTTAATTAATTGAATACGTGTTAAAAATTGTGTACTAATTGCGTAATATACACGTCCTTTTAATAGTATAATCAAATAATCTTTGCTGTGAAGCTTGGCAAGGTTAATTTAGATGCGTGCGTTAATTGGTAACCTTTTCTAGGTCAAAGTTAAAACTTTAACACCTAATATTGTAAGACGGCGCAATATTATGGTAAAAAGTCTGCGTTCAATTTTAATTAGACTGCGGTTTTCATTAGATGTATTAATAAAAAAAAACCGATTTGTTATTTAACAAAAAATCTGACAAATGAAATAGAAAACACGAAGACACGATAAAAGTATCTATAGTAACTTTCAATTGAAAGAGACCCAGCAGGTAATAAGGTCCCAGCATAGCCCATGACAGAAAACCCAAATGTTTACCTCAATTTATATCTTATATATTTTATCTATGTAAGGTAAAAGTCCTACTAGCTTCGACAGCGGATTATGGACCTTTTTGGGCGTTAAAGCTCATTTCACCCTTTTTGTTTTACAACGTTATGGTTTTACCTACTTTTATTTAACACGAAATATTTTGTTTTTGAAAAACATATTTTTTATACTAACCTTGCTACCTATTTACTTATTCAGTTTATAAATTAAGTTATCTTAGTGTTAAAAACTGTATTTAGAGTAAATAGTAGTTTAAGAGTTTTATAAGGACTGGATTATATACCGCATATGTGTTATAAGTGATACATTGGTGTTTCGTATTATCACGTATTTCGTGTAGTCAGAAAGAATTAGTTTTAAATATAAACCTTTTCACTAATAGAAATCAAATACGGTTACACAAGGTCGTACACGTATGTTATTATTTAATGTGTGACTACATCGGGGCGCAGTGGGACAGCATTTGATTATGTACGCGGTGATTGAAGGTTTGACCCCCGCTCGAGGGAATGACTATCTCAACACGCAATGGAGCTTGTCACCAGGTTCTGTCTGGCTAAACAAACATGCGAAATAATATAATAATAGGAATTCATTAATAAATAGAAAACAATTCTTGTCTACAACTGTTATTTTATATTGAACGATTAGTCATGTTACTATGCCCGCTCATGAAATTTTACTCGGAACCATTTAGAAAGTTCATGTACTTTGCCGGAACGATGCCAAATGCAATAAGTTTAAGTACGAGCAGCATATGTATATAAATATACCAACCAAGCATACTGTTGTACGAATACGATTTCTTTTCGCCTCTTCATAGGTAGTGTATTAATGTTAAATACATGTGTTATATATAGTTAGATACATTTATTTTTTACTATACATGATTTGAATAAGCGACTCCAATGTAAGTATAATTATCTGACAGCTAATATAAATACATACTCACTTCTAAATAATTACACAAATTGATAAATATTAGCCAGAGATTCTAAAGAGTTGTTTTATATAAGTATTATAACGAAGTGACGACCCTTTATATAATAATCGGCAATGTTGTCATAAAATTAATTTAATAGTATTTAGTAGTACAAAATATATATTTAATATGCATTAATAATATTATTAATTATGTTTAAGTTGTAAATTAGCTTAAAATAATAAATATACTACAATGCTTCAGTTCTTTTGTTCACATTGTTTCGAAATGTATACATATTTAGAGTCATAATGCACATATATAGTTAAATAAAGTAAATAAGTGGAAGTAAATGATGAATTATCTGAGAGGGAGGCTAAATGTCACGTCGCGGATACCTATCAGTATATATGTATGTATGAAACTACTATTAAGTAATGAAATAAGGAAAACAAAAACTGCGTAGGTATCACCCACTTATATGATACAAAAGCAAGGTCGTTCCGTTCTCACGCTGTTGTTTTAAAACAAGTCACAGTTATCGTGTGCATGGTAAATTAAACTGTACCGTAGAAACATGAATGTTTTTCTCCCATACTCTGTTATACAAACAGACAATATGCAAAAGCAATTTTAAAGCAACAACACAGTTCACATCAAAATGTAAATTTTAGAATATTTGTTTTCAGTTTAAAAAAAAGAAATAAAATATTAAGCTATATAAATAGGGTAACAAATTATTATCATTTACTCGCATACCGTAGCATGATGTCATCTAATCAATACATACAGAGAAACTAATAATATTCTCGTTTCTTCATTTATACCGATTAATGCGTACAGCTTAGCGGACTTTCCCTTAGACGAGTCTGCTATATGATAACAGTTTTAATAGAAAGCTTTAAAAATTTGATGATGAAGAAGAAAATAATCATCTGTCTAACCTCCAAGTTAAGAAAGGTGTGTAAATGCATAATAAACTCCGCAGTACTCATTCAATCTAGATTTATATAAATGGGTCATTACAGATTTAAAGTATTGTTAACGTCTAAACATTTTTTAAATTTTTATTTGAGGTGTTATATAAATGCTGATAGATAAAAAATTCAAGATCACTGTCAAAGGCAAATAATAATCACTTAATCTGTGACCACAACGAAGGTCAGTACTAAGGATATTTTTTTCGCATATTATTGTACTAAATTATACTGTGACAGAGTAATAAAAATGAAATATTCAGGGCTAGGTTTTTTTGCGTAGGACATTATAGCACTACGATGTTAATTTTCTTTATTCAATAAAAAAGGGAGAATAGCTATTTTTCATTTGCATTGGAAAATATGTAAGTCTTTTACAGAAAATAAGTTAGCTAAGTTTACTATTGAAATACTAAAATTGTATTGTGTACGTTTTCATAATTTTGGGTGATTTTGTTGAACATAATAATCTTTTGTTTGCTAAAACGGCCGCGAAAATGCGACTCGCTGGCTATCTTACCTATAAATTATTTTACGCTACGCTGCCTTATAGAAGAATATTTTTTATCTTCATCTTAGAGGAAAATACCCTCAAATATGAATCGATTATTGAACAATGTTCAGATATTAGTTCCTACAATAGCGTATCGGTGTCAAGATCGTTAGTTCGGACTTGCACGAGGTACAATTACTTTTGTCTTCATTTGATAGCTGAATGTCACTGTGGCACAAAGGACTCGTTTAGACGACATCGTTATTTAGTTTTGGATTCGGACGGACGCCGGATGTGACAAGGAAATATTTCACAAAAATATCCCATTCTAATTGACACACTTATTTTAGTATAGGCTTTTAATGTTTTATTTAGTAAGTATTCTTTCTATATACTTATTAATAAGTCACTTTTGATTAGCAACATTAGGTTAACAAAATTTATAGTAATTACATTATATATACATTTAAATTGGTAATAAATTTAAATAAAGAAATATTTGTTTTAATAACTAGAAGCTCAAGACAAGAAATATTTGTTTTAATAATTAGCGACGTAATAAATTAAAGGATGATCATGTTTTAAAAAATAACATAAATCATAATATATTTCGGCCGTCATTAATGTTACTCATAGAAACCTATTGCAAACAAGTTGTGATCAAACACAAGTACAGAAAATTGAACGAAAGAAAAACAAACATCTCTTTGTAAGCGCATATCACAACAAACATGAGTTTATTTAACATTAAAAATTGCTTTAGGAAATAAAAATTGGAATAAACTGGCTTTGACCGCGATTAAAGTCTTTTGTTCTTGATTCTCGAATCACATGCCAATGGCACGTTAATTATAATTAAGTAAACATGTTATTGACTTATTAAGTACATAACCTTAAAATTCAAACAGATTTTTACACATTTAACGGCTTTATTTATTTATATAGTAATTTATTAAATAATAGGTCACAGTGGGTCACATGTGGCTTTAACAAAGATGGTTGTGAGTGTGATCCTCACTCTGATAATAAAGAGCCCGGCATAAATTTTCACCACTACAGCCAATGTCTCGATTTCAGGCGTAGTGTCTTCGCACTCTGTTCTCTACTTGCTCTGTTGCGATGAGTAATACGAGAAAAATCGATAATTTGCATGTAAAGAATATTTAATTGTGCAAACGTTATAATTTAACATTTATTAAATATAAATTATATACATAAGTTATTCGTTAGTATTTCCATTGCATAGTCCTTATATATAGATATGTATTTGTGTATATAAAAACATATTTTTATTTAGCCATATAAATTTATTCAAAGATTTTCCAAACACATTAAATATTCGCCTTTCCGACGTAGGGATTGAGTTCATATTCTATTTGGGGAATATTTGTGTTTATAATTAGTTAAACAAAACGTTGCTTTAAGTTCCTCCACACAACCCGACAATTTTCTCAAAATAGGTGTAAAGTGTACAACAAACTGTTACAATATACCTACATACTTATTGTTAAGTTAATTAATAAGAATAAATTATAATATTGATGTTGATTGAAATAAAAAGCTGATTTTTATAATAAAGACTAGACTTTAATTAATATTTTTCATCTGAGTTACGACACACTTACAATAGAAAATTAAAATAAATATTATGTAACAATAGTACCAACATTGACATATTATTCACTCTGCATTAATTACCGCCAACTATAATATACGTATAAATGCTGCCATATTAACAAAATCTTTAGTATTTCGACCATCTTACACGCGTACATAATGTTGCATTGTCAGATGTCAGAAATAGACAATTGTGTAGTAGCTGTATGTAATAATTATCGTATAATTGTTAAAGAATTTGTAATTATACAGGTATAAACCTGTGTTCACTCAATTAATTGACGAAATAATTATGTATTTGTGTACAATTATTACTAAATTAAGTTTGGGTATGCCAGCTTAGTGGGTTAGCGTTCTGTAAATACGGCTGTTATGGATTCTACATTCACCATAGAACAGTTATTTAATTTGTCATATTTTGAGGTAAAGTGAGTTATGCGGACACCCTGTTATGCATAAAGAAATGTGTGGCCAAAATACTTACTTCTTAGAAAAAACGTATAAGAATTTGAACGCAGCGGATTCGAACCCACGTCTCTTGGAAATCACGAAAGTGCTCTGACCGCTAAACCATGAATTTTACATCCGTCTGCGTCGAATTTACATTATCCAAAAATTTGATTTGATAGTTTAATTTTAAATAAATCGGCCAAATAGAAATCGATATAAACATTTTTTTATAAAAACAACAAGGAAATGCACACAATTTAAATTGAGAAAATATTGTGTACTTTTTTGTATCTTTTTATTTTAATACTTTTGTAACATCTGTGAAGCCACTTTAGCCGGGAAGTTGTGTCCCCAATGCAGCGGCGTTGCGTTGCTGTCCGCAGGATGTCATGCTCGGATGGACAGTGAATTATTGATATGCAAAGTTATTTTTTTCACGGCTAAAATTAATGTAAAAAAAGAAGCGTTATATAAGAGAATAATGGGCTATTGAAACGAACTTTACAATCGAGCTGGCATTAATTTGAAATATTTGGCGTATTTTCATTAATTTAACGTTTTTTCAAATATTTACTCTTACGTTTATTAAATAATCAATGATTATGAATAGTAATGTGACTTTTGGTTAAGTATAAATAAGATCGCATATGAACTTAAATGGATTCCGCTTTGACAGTATCGAATTACATCTATCACCATTCAATATGTTACCAATAATTAGTTTAGGTATAAGCCTACTTAAAAATAATCTAATAGTATATTGAAAAAATATAAAAAATATTTTAAAAATAATTTAAATTAAAATTAGTAGATTGTATGGCTATTAAATTTAGCAATTATAATTGCATGTTAATTATAATGTATCCTTAGGAGTGTCTACTGTCGTTTCCGTAGATTGATTCAGCAAGATATCCATAAATAAAGAAATATATATTATATCAAAATATGATTATTTTTTATTGATATAGTTGTATTAGTATTTCTCTTTATTATTAATCCATCAATAGAAACATATTTTTTTTGTAATCCTATTTTTATGTACTTAATGCCGATCATTTGACTAAAAAAATAGGCAAACCTAGACCCTATGATAATACAATATTTTTGTATCGCCCTAATGTTCTTGGCAGAATGACCAGATAATGCGCAAAACAATTTAAGTGCTCTTGTATTTTTTATTTAAATTACTTTATAGCATAAGTAGTCAGAATTTTAATATTATGAGCATATTTAAAAATTGTTATTTAAATTCTAGTATATCTTGTATACTGTGTTAAATGTATCTGTAATATTTGAGCTCATTTACGGCTCATTAAGCCGAGCGGTTTACTCAGCTTTTTTGCCTCTTAAAGAACATTTTACCGATGAAAATGAATTTTAGTATATATTAAAAACCGGTATAAATTTTGTAAAATGCTGAAATAATTACTCTGGTGCGAGTTTATAATCCGGGATTACTATGAGCCTAGCGCGAACGTCAATACCTCGAATGATTAATAGTCTTGCGATAATCCCACAGGTCGAAGCTTTCGTTTTTCCCTACAACAATGAACCTCCGGAAAGCTTCAAATTCGCAAACCCACGTATTTTCTAAGGCTCTACTTTCATATTATTTTATATTTACAAGTTTTCTTGTTCAGCCAAATTTAATTTTCGATTAATTTTTTTTGTTAAAAAAGCAACGAAAAATTACAATTTAAAATAAAAAAAAATTAAGTTAAAAAGACGTATTTTAAAATCATTAAAGACTTTTATATATAAAAGAATTTACACTGATGCAACTACTATGAGATAAGCCCCTGATCCATAGATCTTAAAATTGATCCCTCCACATATACCTCTAGGATTATATTACTATTATATAATTAATGGAGGTCTATGAACAATATAGGCCTTACAAACAGTTTATTAAAATATAATACATTATTGACTGTTTCCAAACAAATGTTAAATATGGTTAATCTTAAAAATAATAAACCTAACAAAGTACCTAATGTGATTATTATCTCGTCTTTGTCATTTAATTGAGTTGATAACGGTTTACTGTAATCCTCCAAATGCTCCCGCACCAATTAGTTTTCGCCGGCGTCTTCGCTTTATTGCTTCTTTCTTTTACAATCTTCATTTATTCCGACATCTATCTTCGTTTGTGTCGACAATTGGTTCGATCTGTGCATCTACTGGCGAGTACCACCGGCTACCAGTTAATTTATAATACTTATCCTTTGTTACTTGATATGAAACATGGCATAATAAAAGTTGTTCAATCTTTCATACGTAAATATCGCTTTAATTTCTAAAAATAATTATTGCATTCAAATATTATTTATCGTAGCATAACTTAAAGATAATAAATATTAAATTGTTAAAAGTAATGGTTTGTGTCATATAATAACGTATCGTTAATAACGGTATCAAATTTTCAAAGATATTTTTCATCACTCCCAAAGTGTTATACGAAATTGAATTGAGAGTCGCGATATCAACGCGGTGGTTGTCTCTTACGTCACTTAAACAGATAGAATTACAAAGGAAAACAAATTCATTTCTGAAAGATATTTTTTCTCGGTTACAACGAAGTAAGTAATTTCATCTGCAACTCAAGATATTTTAATTTAACTTTTGATCCAACAACGTGACAAAAATACTGTATCTTGTTTCAAGTTATTATGACTTGATTAAAAGTGACATTAAAGACATGGCTTCGCAAATAAGGTAAGGTGAATTATTTCAAATACTTATACAGATCTTAGTTGCTTAAATGCTATATATTAGAAAAAATTGACATCGTGGCATTCATGAGGCTATAGTGTTGTACTGTCTGTTATCCCGGTGGAAAAAATTAGGATATATAATTTTACCTTGACCAGATAAAAACAACGTGTCACAGATAATTTTAAATGACGGAAGAAATATTTACTTGGATATGTTAATATTTGATCGATTTATAATTTGTAAAATTTATAATTTGTAAAATTTTTGAAAAATATATTTTATATGTAATGGGCGGAAATGTGTAAGTGTTAGAATTGAAGAAGAAGCAAACAGTATTTTTCTAATTTCATCTACATTTCAAACAAGTAATAATAGAGTTTACCTGATTTCGGCATTTTATCACTGAAGCGCATTACAGCTGCCCAGTGGATGAGGGTTCCTCAATTTGCCAGCGGTTATACAGACCGGACCCTTTTTACCTATACTTTTTGTTAAGTATTGACAAGGGATTCAAGATTAGTTTTGTATATTTTTAGGTTTTGTTACAATAGAATAGTTAAATAATTGAAAATTTATTAAGTTATATAAAATGTTTTATTGGTTAATTTAATTGGATTAATATTTCCTAGAGGCTCCGGTGGTTTATAAAATACAGGAGTCAAACTGAGTTAGTTTTTTGAAACATCAATTCTGTTTTATTTAGCCAGATTTTTTTTATTTTATTTTTATTAGTGTCAAGACATGGAGTACGGAGTACTTCGCCTGTTTTCAAAAATTATAAATATTGATAATTCTCAATTTCGTCCTCTAAAATATTCCTTAATATTACATTAAACTAGAACTTACATTTACCTATTGCACATATAGAAAAGCATTCCCATTGCAGCATTAACGTTTCATATTTATACATTTATTTCATATGTAAGTTTGAAAACATATTACTAACAGTTATTTTTTCACCAGTGCGTGTGACTAATTGTGCAACTGACGTATATATTTATTACGTTTCTTTTGTATATACAGAATTCGCTACGTTGCCTATTCTAAATATGAATGGCCGTTACATAAGCACAAAATGAAAAGCACAACAGGCACTTACCGCGTGTCACATCTGGGCCTTTCAATTCATCAGATGTGTAACAAAAAAGACAACCCAAAATCTCTATAGAAAGTAAACCCTGGGATGGGACTAAACAAAACACGGTTCATGTCTTATTTTTTTGTAGCTGAACAAATATTTTTACCTGGCCCGAGATAAACATTGGTACTCGCCATGAAATGCTATCGTAAAAAGGCTGATAAATATTTTATTTTGCCATGGAAATATGTAAATTGACGCCTGAAATATATTATTTTAAATTGTAACTGCTATGTTCCATTAATGAGAAAAACTGAGAAAAATTGAAATCCATTTGTATACAAAATACTGAAATATCAATGGAATTTTTCGAATAAAAATTTCGAGGCCTTTCACTCTGTTTTCTATGTAAATCGTAGCGAATGAATAAAGAATCAGATATAAATGTATCCTTGCATCGCAGAGCTTTATCGCTTTTCGTATTCAAATGTTTACACGATTGTTTTGTAGGATACATGTTTCTATTATGGTTATTTAATAATTCTTTTGTTTTTATTTTAATATTTACAATATTTTATTGATATTTATTTGTATTTTATTGAGGCCAGTCGTGACGCCATGGGACACCGTCTGACTGTAAACGAGATCGGTTGTGGGTTCGATCCCCACTCGGGGAATAATTATATTTAAATTATTTTCACTTCCTCCAGTTCCACTACTTAACATGCAATGTCTCGAATTCGGTGGAAAGCGAAGTATGGAGTGACTTAACACTAGGTACTTTCTGTCTACCCTGCTATGCGGGATAAAAGCGTGAAGCCATACATACATACGTATGTATTTGTATCTGCCAGCCATTAATGGCATTTCAATAGAATGTTACTTTTTCGCATATATTCTACATTTATCAATAGAATAGAATTACATACGAGTGGAGTCAAGCCACACGTATCACAGGCTTACGGTATTATTATATTTTTGTTGCATGAGGTACCTAGTTACAACACATTCCATACTTCGTTTTTCACCAAATTCAAGACATTGCGTGTTAAATGGCGGAACTCAACTCTGCGTTTTGTCTTACCAGAGCGAGGAAGCGAAAATAATTTGAATATAATCATGCTCCCGACTGTGAATCAAACCCATAATCGATCGGGTTTACAGTCAGACGTGGCCCCACTGCGCCAGCACCGGCCTCATTTTTCTTTATTTGTTATGTAATAATTTATTATATATAGTATATTATATTGGAAAATTGTATTAATTTGTATACTTGCATGCATTTCCCTTTAATTTATAAGTTAATACGATATTATTAATAACAATAGTTTGAAAACATATCGTAAATTAAAATATTATCAACATAAAAATAACGCCAAACTGTCTGTGAACCAACTGGAGCTGTTTGTAGTACAAACATCCTGTGATTGCTGCAGCCCACGTTAACCGATGAGAGAAAACAGATGTGTCTTCTATTCTCCTCCGATAAGTAAATAATAATTTTGCACACCATATTGAACGTTTTTAATGATTTAAAATGTAATATGCAAACGTTATGCAATAATTGAATCAACGTTAATTCTCTCACTCATAACCATAACCAAAAATTGCCATTGCCAAATTGCCATTTAAACGAACCGTTATAAAATATTATATTTAATTAAAAAAGAAATTAAGTAAATTATTATAGTTTATTATTTAAAAATCGTGATAAACCTGTTTTAAATAATAAATAAAATCAAAATCGGTTGCTTATACTTATAAAAGGAATTAGAAGCATTATTTATAAAATAGTATTTTTTGATTATTTGACCATCGCGTTAGTAATTGTTGGTGCATGCGAGTATATTTGACCAATTCTTTTATATAACAATTCCATATTTGATATATTGACCTTTTCAGACTGATGAGACCTAATACAATACTTATCAGTCGAAATTTTAAAAATAAGAAATTATTAACATATTACAATAGTTTAAAATAAACGAAAATTTCTCAACTTTAAAAAAATTTTATATTTGCCATTATATACTGATTGTATGTTAGAATTAAAAACATATTATAATAATGGAGACAATATTAATGGTCTTTATGATCATTATTTATACATGTAATAATATATAATGGATGCTTCTATTAAATTAATGTACTGTTCATGGCTAGTGTAGTTTGTAAAATCAATAAAGCAATTACCACCTTATATTTGATTAACAGTTATAAGCTTATACTATTATTGAATATTGTAACATTACATATGATTTTTATATTTTGCAATAAATTGATAGTAACTAGTTAAATATTTATTTTTTAAAGGTAACTCTCCACTTTGTGTTATTATTTATTTAGTTAGTACTCCAGTAGTATGTACATCGCTAGACACATAAATGTATAAAACTTATAGTTTGGATTACTTTGCTCATGGTGACAAAATTATGATGGTGAGTAGTTTGATTACGTATGACTTTATACTGATTTCAAACCAACAACGTTTTTCATCCTGGCTCTAAACTATACCGATTTCGTTATGATAAATCACATCAAATTAAATCTTTTAAACTTTCATTTGTTATTTATATTATATTCATTTTCATTCCAAAGCTGTAAAATTAACGAATATAAAAAAAACACATTCACATCGTAACAGCCAACCAAACTAAGCTAAAATTTCAGCTGCGGTAGTGCTTTTGTGGCAATATGAATAGGGAGTAAAGTTTGATTAACCAGACCACTCGACGCTAAATCGTCCTAGGTATTGCAAAGTTCCTAAATTGCGAGTTTGACGTGTGTCAACCGCCACGCGTCATAGGTTTTTTGGGCACCGGACTTTCAACTAAAATACAGTCCGATGTAATTTAGTTTCGCTTTGTGTTTTTTTTACGAGCAAAAAACTGATAAATGCATCACACGTCCTATTGTGTATTTAGGGAATATTCTAAATTTACGAGTTTCCAAATGTTTGGAATATGAAATATGATATTCGTATTTCTGTTTTTCCAAACTTTTGCTATTCAATTACTTTGTGCTTCACAAAATTTGAAATGTTATTATTTTATAAAAGCATCAGCAACACAAAATAAATTAACAAAATGATTGCATTTTATTATGAATTCAATTAATATGAGAAACAAAATCTTCTGATGTTGATCGATCTTAATATGTACATATGATATGCTCCTATGTAATTCTAGTTACAAATAAATATAAGTAGGTATTAATATATAAGTAGATAAATGACGTGCTCGATTTCATATTTCGTTTAATATTAGTACTTAGAATACTAAAACTATTATTTATTTAGTAGTTCAATTTTTTTACAAAACATATGAATATATTTTAGATTCATGTCAAAATGTTTTACAAAACGCTCCTCACATGGCACATCTACGCTTGTACTAAGCTATCATTTTTCACACCCTAATCCAAAGACGGGGCTCGTCAAAGGGAGCGCTTATCGAGGGTCCTAATTTATTTCCTCGGGATTTCATCGTGATATTGTCATAGGCGTGTCATCCTACATTTCTGGAAAAAACGTATATTGAACGTATCATTCGTACAAAATTTGCTACATTTGCTACGGAACGGGATGAAGGTAATAAGGGGAAATTATCCTCGTCATCATTTTTTATTTCGAAACTTGCTTTCGATTAACGACAGATGAGCGTTATTTTCGGAAAATGATGTTCCATTATAATTAAATTTAATTTATTAAGATTACTTAATTATTCTCTACTAAATTGTACTCCGTTCTATGGTTGGGTTGTATGTTAAAAACGTTATGTTTTGACTGGGCTATTACTTAGCTGTAATTGACTTCGAAGGTGTGTATATTTCGGACTAGCATATATAACTTTGTCCGTTTAATATTGAAGCACGTTCCAGAACTAGGAAGTTATGACGATTAAGATATAACATCTTATAGCATCTCGAATGTATGCGGATATAATTTGATGTGTTTCAATATATGCAACAGCATTGAATCGTTTATAAATTCCACTTGATTCGACATTTACGATAGAATACGACGCTGAAGTATTTCAACGTGGCTTACAAAATAGATGTTATATTGTTGACAAGTGCTAATATTCAAGGTTTATTATGTATGTATATTGAAGCTGCACCCCAGAAATTGGTTTATTTAATGATATAAATTTTCATGACTTTTTTAACAAATATTTGTCACCTTGTTCCTTTTTTTATTGAAATATTAAAATTAAATTGCTCATATTTAAAACAAAATAAATAAAATATAGATAACGTCACGAATCACGATGCAGTTAAGGTGTACACAATAATTCTATTTATTTTCTTTTTTTTGCTGAATTCAATAAAATAGACATTTAGTAAGAAATGCCATATCATCGGAAAATAAGTCAGTAGTTTTAAAAAAATATACACTCTAAAAATATTTTAATTAACAATAAATTATGTAACTTTTTTGATTACAAATTTCGTCCATTTCCAAATCACAGTAGCTTTTTTATTTTTTTTATTCGTTTATTTGAAAACAGGCTTTTCTTTCATACTTATTAAGGTTGTTTGACAAAGTCGAGTTAACTGAGGGCACACTAAGTCCTCGAGGGCATAATTAGCGAGTAGTGAAAACTTGCTGTGCCCTCGCTAGTATGAGATGTTATCCCTTGATATTTAAAATGCTGACCAATAGCTGTTTTGATTTCATATAGGGCCCATTTCCAGTTGATCATTTGAATAACACTATTATGTCTATGAAATTAAGACTTTTTTATTTTATTTAAAATATTTCATGTTATTTAATTTAATATTTAAAACAATACAATTCAAAAAGTATCTAAATATATATGATATATAAAAATATAAATTCTATCTACAAAATAATCATAATAGAACATTATGGAATATTCCCAAACGCTACAGGACAATAAGGCTCATAAATAAAGAGCTCTCGACAAGTAGTATATCAATGATTATGGATTCTATTGGTTCCGTGCTTGATGGAGCGTAGCCTGTCTGGATGATCATGAACGGGGATTTTGTTGAGAAATTGCTCTTTTTTAATTAATATATTGTTCTTATTCTAACACTAGTACCACTTTCATCTAAATGCTTTTTTGTTGCTTTTTATCTCATTGTTGTAATATGTCGTATAAAATTTAACATTGAAGGAAAACATTATATATCAATATTCAAAAATAATATCAAAATGAATCTATAACTTTATTTTCTTACTCATCTAAGTATCGACGAGCTAAACAGTACTATAAATAAAAATGTAATATTCTTCACATAAATAAAAATAAAACGGTTTCATATTCAATTTCATTCAAATTTAATATTACTTAATAATACATTCTATATTTTATCGTAAAATGTTATTAGGGAGAGCCCATTAAATATTAAACACTCTCCAATAACGACGCGTGCGCACAAGACTTTTAATAAACACGTAAATCAGATAATTAACCCTCGAGCCCTTATTAACATCGTAAATTTTACGGTCGACGTCACAACATGTGTGCGGGTTTAATATGCACATAATGTAACCAGCGGTCTTGAGTAAGCCAGCATCGTATAAGCCAGATACTTTAGAACAATATCCAGGCTTTAAACTGTTCTGGATTTGCATAATGATCCCTCGAATTGATTCATATTGAGTTAATCGGCAAGTAGCTGTATGCGTGCTTAAATATGGCCGAATATTATATAATGATTATGAAGTGTTTATTTAATAAATTTTACAACATCTAATATTATAAATAAAAACTAGTTGAAATACATTTTTTATTAATTATTAGCGTAATACAATGAAAGAACAAATAGCTTAATTAATACTTATTAACCGTTATTCCTATAAGGCAGCTACATTCGATATTAGGTATTCGTTTTACGTAAATTTTTCTTTATAAATTTTGTCTAAATATTTTTTGTGCGAGTAAAAAAATAATAATTACACAATGTGGGTCTAAACTGAATAGGGTTTATTTATGGATCGCGTGGCCAAATCCATTAAGAGAATAGAATGACTCATCCTATTTTTACTATCCAATTTTATATATGCAACAGATGTCACTAGTTCTATTACAACGTGAGTACTTACGTCACTGTGACCGAAAACGCCAGTTCAAAAGTAGATAAAAAATAGGATCAAACGGCTTTGATACTTGAATCGAAAGATACATCAAATAAAAGTTTCTTTACTCTATCAGATTTTTATCAAAGACGTTAAGAAGACTAAAATTTGAGTGCTTAAACGTCAGACGAAAAATTTTAAAGAGTGTAAAAAGAAATGACGGCAAACGAATGATATTGTACGGAGTCTCATTTATCAAAACGTCCGAGGACCAACAACTAGCACCGCAGCTTCATGCCGAACTTATCCTATGAAAAGCTTTCTTTTTTTACTTAAGCCGGGCGATCTATTTGATACCACGAAAGGGGTATTTGTTTTTGACAGATAAATCCTACTCAAGAGAAGTAAATACATAATAAAGAAATTCATTCAGTACATTATTAGAATGCCTAGTCTAAAGTATTTATGCAAATGTACCTATAGGAATAAACATCCTGTGTTCAATTAAATATGTCGTACGTGACTTAGACAATATGTCTACGTATTATAATTTCCAAACCAATTAACATTATAAGGGTCTCTTCCTAAAGGGGTCAAACGATATAGGTCGATAAACTCGGATGCAGTCAGCCACGACTCCGGCCAATCACTCCATTCTTTAGAAATCTTTTCTGGTCACTATTGTACTCATTTTTGTTACATCTGCATTTGTACATTTTAAATGAGATAATTCAATTACACTGCTAAGAAAACAGACTTATTCTTTCAATTTTATTCTTTATTCGGCTATAAGATCATATTGTAAGGTACAGTCATGAATAGACGACATAAAAAGAAAAAATATAAACACGTACAAAGAAAGCATGAAAGCGCTTTGAAGGACTAAGTATGAACTTAATTAGCCGATTTTTTGTTTGGGTAAAAATTTTGTTAATTAATTTTGAGCATAGCTAACTAAATACCTAATGATGTTCTAACTTTACTATAAAAGCTTACGTTCTTTGACAAAGAAAATCATACAATAGATATCTATTTAAATAGTTATCGTAAGATATTATTTATGTAAACTTGTTATTGACTTATACTTAAAGTATTTCTCTTATTTCTTTAACATCGTATACTATACAATATACAGCTGTGTTTTTAGTGTGCCTATTTATATTTCATTATGTAGTATATATACATATGTGCGTCAAATTTGATTCGATTTCCATTACGATGTTTAACCTAATGTAACACCTTAATAATACTTATATCTATGAACCTTAATAATACTCATATCTATACATATTTGTATAAATTTTTATAAATAAATTTCATTTTGATATATTTATAAAACTGTCTACTTCTTTATAACTTTCTTTCGTTAAAAGATGTGAGCAGCATTATCATTTATTTAATAATTTTAATATTTAACAACAACATAGAACATATTTAAACTACTTGATAATATATATAAATATTATTTTCAGATCCGGAAGAGGTGCGGCTTATGCATGTTCGGAAGGGGAAGGCAATGCTCCTAAATCCTGTTGCGGTCGACCACCGCTACGTCTATGTGTCTTGTTCCTGGGCGTCGTCGGTGCCTGTCTGGTGGGCGCAGGCGCTGTACTAGGAGCCCTCAGGCCTCATCCACGAGCACCACTCACATTATTATTACTTATGATAGGTAAATGCATTTGAATACATAGATTATAGAAAACTCTTTGCATATTATTCTATCTTTCTTTTTATACCCAAAAATATAACACTTAATATATATATTTATTAATTAATATAATCAGTTTAATTTTACTAAATGTATATTTTTATTCTGATTATTTATGAGAATCGGATCGGTTGTAAGCTCTGAATTCACCGGACAAGCAAAGGACATAACGGTAAGGCCAGGCGATACATAGTTATAAATTTAAAAAAGCTATCAAACATTCTAGAGGCTGAGGTGAAATTTCTGAATCGAGAAATTTTTTCTATGACAAAGTGTTTGATCGCTTAACAGTTCGCTTCACGTTCCGTGCCATGTTTTTTCTTTTTACAATCGATCAAAGCCGTCTTGCGCCGCCGCCTACATAAGCGAACCGAATTAAATTGAGTGTTAACTACACTTATCAGTTGTTCGTAACTTCTCTCGCTTTAATATTAATTTTGGCTCGAAGCGTCACCGGTAACAAATGGCTGTCATTAAGCGTAAAACAATTCGGGGTGGCTCATTGGATATTCGTCCTGCATATGACAATAACAAGTCTGGTCGAAATCTCATTACATCATTCACAAAGTCGCCTCCGCCCTTCACCGGGTGAAGTTTTCAATTAAACTTCGAATGAGTTTTGAAGCAGAATTAATTGGATTTTCATTAGCGTTAGGGACAAATGATGTTGTTACAGGCAAGCAATCTATTGTTGTGTCGCTGGAGCAATTTATACGCGTCACTCAGCTGCGAACTTCACACATCAACATGGATAGACGTACTAACCAAATATTCGTTACACTCTGTCATATGGAATATAGTAACTCGTAAAATACGATTAGAAATGCCGTCACAAAATTACCTCGACGGATGTTAGAAAGGCTAAAATTTACTATAGTTGTGACTTAAGTGCAAATTAACATCGTCAAAGTTGTGTTTCAACGCAATGTTTCTATTTTATGTACCTCATGTTGCAACACCCGCATCCGATAAAAGCTCTTTATAAAGACAATTTTGCTTTTCACTCACTACCTCTATACACTAATAACACAGGTGTGAGCCATTAGCGCTGGAGATCAAAGCGGAACGTATTGTTCGTAATCACGAGCTCGAAAATAATTATCTAAACATTCGCTTACCTACATGCGTTAATGGCTATTGACCCTACACAAATAACGCTTATTGTTTTCTAAGTAAAATTAAACGTTTTTAAATTGTAAATTGATTCAAATATCAGTATTGAAGACAGAAAAACCTTCAGTAAAGTGATATAATGTTATAACAGAATTATAGATGTTGCTTCATTCTTGCATCCCTCATAGCAGGGTAGACAGGATCCTGTATCAAATAATGTACTCCGTACTCCGCTTTATGGTGAATTCAAAACATTACGTGTTGAATGGCGGAAGTCAATGCTATACTTTGTCTTACCAAATCGAGAAAATTAAAATAATTTAAATTTAATCATTATCCCGACTGGGTATCGAACCTATAACCGATCACGTTTACAATAAGATGCCAACCCTCTGCATCACTACTGGCCTCTTCTAGATATGTTATAAAAATAATATTTTTTTACAGGTATCGGTGTAGTATTGGTGACAGCAGCAGGACTTGCGTGGAGATTGGGTGCGCGAGATGCACCTTGTACATTATTAGGTTTACGACGAGCTTCATGTCGACGGCTCGTGCCTCGCCTTCCCCCGAGCTATGCTCGTCCACACCATCCATATGCAGCTATGCTGTACCCAGAGTTTCATTATAGGCCCCCGCCACCGACTTACCAAGCTTCAATGCAAGAGTATAGACTCAGGTATGTGGATATAATTATTGGAAAGTTCTATATACTTCAAATAAATAAGGCTAATTAAAAAAACTACACATGGCGTCAAGTCCTTTTACACAGTGAACTATTTTAATATATTAAATCGGTACAATAACTTTGAAATTACAATTGAAATTACAAACTTACGTTTGATAATAGTTCTATCAAACGCTATTCCACTTAACTGAACCTGCATACTTAAACTTGTGTTGCTAAACTTATTAACTTGACCGTTTGTTTCAGGTTACTTCTCCTAGACAGAAGTGCGCCCGCGGTATCGCCACCTCCCACATACAGATCTAACTCAGCTACTCTAGTCAGGTACTGTTTTCTGTAAATACTGATATCATGGCATACAAACCACAATCAAATCAAAATATTTTTTTTATTTAAATAGACTATTATTATTATTAAAAGCACTGGCGAATCCTTAATTAACAAAATAATGTCAGTATTGCCAGTACTAAAAACCCTACAATCAGCAAAATCTTTAAAGCAGGTTGCTGAAAAGAGCTGAAAAAAACGTAATTTTACAAGAAGTTCACAGCTGTAATTAGCATTCTGAAAAAGCACTTAATTCCACAAATTAACATCAGTATAATGCAGAAATTATTAACAAACAATTGTTTCTTTTTATATTTTTCTCAATGAAAGATGTAGAAAAGATACTAAAATAACTAAAATAAATGAATGTATTTTATAGTAGTGACGCGCTCTCGTTTTGCTGCTGGCTCGATGACACTTGTAATGTACAGTCGTATTGAAATGAAATATTTTCGCAAAACTACGACTCAAATAAGAACTTCAGAATACATACATATTTTCTGTAACTTTTTCTTATAAATATATTTCTCTGACGTTGGATATTCTAATATTATAATACTAAAACTTCAATCTCATGTTTGAAATATGGAATATGGACGATGACAAAAATCAAGTTACCTTTTGGTTTGCAAAATACACATTGGGGTCACGCTTTTATCTTGTTAAGGAACCTGGTGTCATGACACTCCGTTGACTGCCGAAATCGAGACATTGAGTGGCGAACATAACGTTGCACTTTGTCTTATCAGAGTGGAGAGGAAGAAGATGAATCTTAAATATAACCATTCGCCCCATTCCCAGTGGGAACGAGGGAACGCGCGTAAATGCGGTTGATTGTGGGTTCAACCGGGTTTACAGTCAGACATTGATCTACTGCATCAAGATGGCCTTTCTTCATTGATTGTAAAATATAAATATGACATTATACTTACCTTGAATGTGCCATACCATGGTACTTTGCCATACACCACAAAAAGATAACAAAGCCCAAGCATTTATTATTCTTTATTATAACACGTTTATTTATTTTAATATCATCAATTTGATTCGTATTTTAATAATTACTTAAAATCATATAATTTAGTCGACTAAATAAAAAAAATAACTTTACAGAGGAACAACGGGAGCTGCGTGGTGTGGGTCCGAATATAGCGGCCCCCCGTCATATCGCGCCCCGCGGGCGGACCCCCCTGTTGTGGTCACTGACACGCTGCCCGCACTCACTCCGCTAGATCTCAAATATGCAGACGATACCATAGAAACTCTACCCAAGCCCACAGAACAGGAAAAAGACCCTGACGAACATCTCGTGACAATTGTTCACACTGAAGCACAGCCTGTCATCGTCACCGTCTCAGGCTCACCGGCGCTCAACGACACGCATACACAACCGCCCTCGGAAATCGACATTCTGGCACACTTATAACGAACCAGTGGACCTAAATTAAACTGTGGTTTGTAGTGATAATTCGAGTGCTATGTGATTACAGGTGCCCATAAAAGACTAGAATTTTCTAGCGTAAACACATAATGAGTTCACGTATATTAAAAAATAAAATTACATCAGACATTGTAAGCGAAATGTAGATACGGTTTTCAATTTCCGTGGGAATAGTAGGTAAATAAATAAAGTGAGTTTCGCAGAAATTGAATATTGATTGAAATCAAAAGCTTTGCAATGATAATTTGAAATAATATCGATTTCATTTGTATGTTCCATTTAAACTCTCAGCGTTTCGTTTGAATTGGGAGTATTAAGTACCTTATTATCGTGTAGATAAGTGTTATAATGTAAATAAAATGCACTGAATATAAATTGATTTGCTGAATATTAGGTTAGAGAGCGCGCCGTGTATATATTAACGAGAGATTTAAACCAAAACCGTCACCATAATGTACAACATATAAAGTTTTAAATACTTAGTGCCAATGGTTGTTTTATTTACGATAATTTGTTATTACTAATAGCTCGCTACTCTTCTCTTTGTTGGAACGAAAGTGAATAACGACTTATCTCTATTTACATTTTAATATGAGTGATAGTTGGTTTAACATATTTAATACGATTTATTTTATGAATTTTAGTATTCACTTCCATGTATTGCTTGTATTTATATTTTCGAACGATATCGATATTAATATTTAAATTGTTTGTAAGAAATAGATTTGTTTTATTTTAATGTAAATAGTTTAATATTACTCAATGAATATTTACTAAGAATCGCAGGTAGGACGTTACGCAAATAACCGTTAACCATGGCATGTTTAACAAACCCGAACATTTGTGTAAGGTTCGTTATAATTTTTATTGTATTCTCACAGATTCTTGTACTATACTTGCGATATAATTAACAATTCTATTGATACAATGTACATAATATTATTTGTAATATAAGAATAAGTAAAGATCTTTAGTCAAAAATAATATTTTCGTTTTCATTTATATATACCTACCTCTCGACATGCATCAAAAACGATAAATGATAAATTTAAACAATACTCGCTTTAGATTCACTATTAAATTTTATATTAGTTAAATAATTATTCACATTATAATTGTCAATTTCATTTTGAAAAGTTTAATACACTTATAAAACATTTTTGAAATATAAAATTTAAATAAAGATTTAAATATATAGAAACATAATATATTAAAAACAGTGAAATTTATTAGTGAAAAAATATCCTTCCTGTGACAGTTTATATATATATATATATATATATATATATATATATATATATATATATATATATATATATATATGTATATATATATATATATATATATATATATATATATATATATATATATATATATATATATATTAAAAACTGTCATATGTATTTGAAATTGTTTAATTTTGTTTTTACGTGTATGCTGTAATATCAAATTCTCATTAACAATTTATTAAAGCTTCTCATAGACAGGATAATAATATCAAGGTATAATTAAGTACTTTTCATAGTAAACTATAGTGCTTAAACTAGAATATTTAATTACTACTATCTAAAGAATTTACGTCCAAAGTCATAAAATATCAAACACAAAAAAAAAAATATTGTAAATGTAAAGCTATTTGAATGCCTGTCATACCTTTTTGATATAAAATTTGAAAATAATAAGGTTATTAACAAACAATTTAAAATTTATTACACAACAATAGAACAAAGAAAGCAATAATATTTTGAAAATGAATTGAAATTAAAATAAATACAATAAGTATCACCAGTCGCGGATCCGCACAAATTGGGCTATTCTAAATGTAAATCGAAGTGCGTCGAGCGCCGAACAATGGTTCCCTGTAATTATATTGTAAAACAATTTCGCCTACTGTCATCTGCGTCGAAATGAAAATCAGGCTTAATAAAATCCCCCGTATAATGCCTGATGCGGATGAAGTAAGCAAAATTAATGATCGAATTCGCTCTTATAATTAAACATTTATAATACCTACTGTAGGAAGGAAACAGCTTAAAATTACGTACGAGTAAAAATTTTGAAGTACTCGACGTTTTTTTCTATAATGCAGGTCAGTTTTTATGTCAATTTAAAGTACATGTAGTAAACGAATTTATTTCTACTAAATGCCAATATCTATTGCCGCAGATATTATGCGTTTCCTTAGCAACCTATAGTTTTACATATTCACAACTTAAATCTTTGTCCACATATGTATTTAAAACATAGGACAAAGTTCAAGCCATACAAGAAAATCTTAATAATGTAGGACACCAAGAAATTTCGTCACCACAAATCCAATTTCGAAGGAACGTCTTGCAAAATACGGTACGCGTAAATAATAAATGAAAATTAGGAAAGTTCAAAGTGCTAATAAAATTTTATGTTTGGTCAGAAAGTTTAATTGGAATTTTCTTTTCTCAAGTGTATACAGGCGTCTATCAGGTTCGTAGAGTAGTAAAATATCAAAATGTTGAATGCTGCTCGCCTCGCTGCCTCGCGTCCCTAGGGCGTACCTGAGTGGCATTCGAGCGCGAACTATGCATATCCAATACAATCCCCTATTTCCTTATGCAATCTTGGCGGTTCCACCTCGGCGGTTATTGGATGAGGAGCTTTATCATTTGACTACATATGGGTGCGTAATTTGATTGCCCTTTTTGTGATGACGTAGAATGTGAGTATAAAAATGTGAGTTTATTTAGAATATATATTTTAAGACGATCGATTTTGTAAACGAGGCCTCGAGGCTTAAGACAGGGCGTATTTTTAAAATTATGTTCAATTTTAAGCCCATTGAATAAGGTGAAATTTTGTGCGAGAATTGGTCATGAAATTAATCATAGAGATGTTATATACATTATAATAAATAATATATAACGAAACCAAACATCAGTAACGTGCTGATTTTCACAAATTGTATGTTGCGCAATAGAGGCTACAGCATTGTTGAGGCTTTTCGAGCAGTTACGCTTCGTCGTAACATAGTTTGAATGCTTGCTAGATTGCTTTGCAAATACGAGGACCGTGCCAAACGTTTGACTGTATGTAAAAGTTCTTACTAAAGTAATAATATAACTCATCCAAATCAAATTTTATAAATTTAATAGTCGTGAAAGGAACTTATTAAATATAACAAATGCTTTTCGTACTAATTCCAATTACAGTGTTGAAGTTAAACATTTTTTGATATTAAACATTATTAAACATTAACCTTATACAAATTTAAAAAAATTCTGTAAAAACACGTCAAGATTACATGAAACTTTTATTTTCCACAGGCGCATTAGCTTGCTCAAAAGCATCAAGTAAGAGCGCGAATAAATCGCTATTCAATGAAATCGACAAGAGGTGCCTACGCTGTGAAATGATTTATTGACTTGTCAGCTCCTAGCCAACCGATGCTAATGGTGGCTGAATAAGCACTCGTGAATGTTTGTTTTTTACTTTGAAGCTTGGGGGGAAGACTTATAAATTATACATAAACATAAGCACCTCATTAAGTGCATCAGACGATTTGCTGAAATAATGTCGGTTTTTTTTTCATAGAATACTCTTATCAATATATGAGTAGAGTAAGTATTTTATTAATTTTTTAGATGGCATCAGTATACTCATTTTTCTAGTTAAGTAACATTGTATAGCGCGTGCATAAGACATATGTCAATCAACCAAAAGACAATATTTTCGTAACGTGAACTTGACTTTATTGTCCGGCTGACCTGGTTAACTACACAACAGGCAATTAAAAATATTTCTTAATTGTTTTTAGCTTATCTTTTTTTTTAAATATCTCGTTTAAAGGCTATTTTTACCAACAAATCATTTTCGTTAATTGCAGAAATAGTCTGATAGCCCATCTAATGATAGTCTGATAGATAATGATATAATTAAAAAAACATTTTTTGTGTCCAGGTTTCCCCACATTTTTACTGGATGAATAGACAGAATTTAATTTAATAACTACTTAAAGACACTTGTAGGTTAAAAAACGCCGCGGAATGAGATGTCTAAACTAGGACCAGGTGAGCATCATGTGACATATTGTCATTATCTCTAAGACTTTTTTAAATTGCATTGCTTTCTACGAGTAAATATATTATTACTCATCAAAATTAAAATATCTAACAATTTTAAATAACCGATTTATTTAAACTATTATAACCAGTTTAAAATTTTATATACACTTCTGACTTACTTATCTAGATAATTTAATTATTTATATCTATAGTAATATTTTTGTAGATTGTAATAAAATGTATAACACTATAAGTCGATAAAATGTTGAGCCCAATAGTAAGGTAATGGTAGATACCAGATAGCTTTAATCCGACCGATATTCGACCTATTTCCAAACTTCATGTTCGATATACGAAATGACAAATACTCAGCAAAATGAAAGTTTTATGGAAGGCCATCCACCTAGATGTAGATGCCGGAATCTGCAGTTTCAACATGTAGAATACTATAATGCAAAGCTCGTCGTGTATTTTGTAGAGTGAACTAAATATGTAAATGTAATAAAATTATATTGTCTTCATATTTATTTTATAAGTTAATAAAAATGCAATATAAGCTAAATTTTAGGGAGTAATTCGTAAGTAAGCTTGGGAGTTTGGAATTGTTTATAATATATGTATCATTTATCATTTAATATTTTGATATCAGTTTTATTGGGTAAATTTATAAATATAAATATATATAAAATATGTTTTGCGCTGTAATAACCCTAATAGCCCAATACTAAACAGATATATCTATATATCTACTTTTATGAAAAAAATAAATCACGATTAGCATTTATTCACTATAAGACATTCCTCTTATATCAACATTTTTTAGCTATTTCTAAGTATAAATTATGATAATATCTCCTAATACATTGTATTTAGTATTGTTTCCACATTTCAATATACATAAATTCCATTTACGAAATAAGAGTAATGTGAGGCGTGAGCTCTGCCAGCCCCGTATTTTTTTATTTGCATAACAATTGTACGCGCTACAGAAATAAAACGCTGCGCTTAATTTAAAAATGTTGTTATGATAAAACCATATACCTAATGCTTCCCTAAATCAAGTTGATGAAAAGCATTTTTATTAAATTATATTAAGTTTAATATTTTTTCTAAAGGCTAAATATATGCCAATTATTTTATGTACATATTTGTGTATTTAGTGGTTGTTGGTCTAGTAGAAGGTATTGATAAAATACATGTTTCAACCTGATGTTGTCCTAAAATACAATCCAAAAACACACACCTTGTCATAAAATCAATTATATTTTAATATTATTAGATATAAGTAGTACGCAATAATAGCTACATGTCACTTCTTTTAAACCACAACTGTTTTGTTTGATACTTCACACTTTTTTTATAAAGTACTCAAAATATTTAACTAGTTTTAATCATTATAGTCATTGTCATCATCATTACATTGTTGCGTAAGGTAATATTTGGCACAAAAGTATGCGAACGGAGGAGTATAAAGTCAAGCAATATTTATTAGGAGAAGCAATGTAGAAAGCCAATATTTTGTCTAAATTTAAAATGAGAATAATTATAAAATATTAAATTACTTTCAATTCTCTGTAAGTCACTCAATACGCTATGTTTAGAATTTGGGCGGAAAGCGGAGAACAGTGTCCTGACATTAGGTTTTTTCTATCTACCCTGCTACTGTGGTAAAGCATGCAGCTAATAAGAGAAGTTCGTAGTTTCAAAACAGATTTACAGTTGAAACGTAATATTATTTTAGAAAAGTACACAAACGTTACTGAATTTGAAAGGCTTCAGTTTAGAAATTGAACTAGAAAATATCAAAGTTGTTAAATTCTGTTTCAGTCATATTAAATATTCTACATTTACTTAGTAAAATACGTTATGAAATCGGTTTACACGTTGTAGAATTTTTCCTATGAATCTTATAGGGAGATTGTATGAAAAATAAAATAACGAAAATTCTAGCCTTCCTAGATACGTAATCAGAACTTAACAACTGTAACACGAAATTACATAAAATTTAATATTCTAGGAAAAATATAATCTTGGAATTCAGACTGTATTAGAAATTTTTTTATAAAAATAATGTAATATATGCGAACATTATCATATTACAGTTATTACGAGTGTCCCCGACCGTGACACTCGCGACCGCTGGATTCGGGAGGTGAGTGAAATATAAATCAGCTAGCGATGATTTAGATGAAACCCTCCGGAAAGTTTTAATTCTATTTGGCTCCCGCGTTTGCCCATTTAATTAATTTATTATTTATTAAAGGAAAAAACAAAGTTGTTCGTTACGTAAACGTCTAAATCGCTGTTATAAAGAGATTTTGTTGAAATCAATCTGAACAAATAACAAACAAAATTAGATGATTTAATATGAATTCGTGCTATATTTCTTTTCAATAAATTGTTGTTCGGTTTTTGTTAGTATTATATAATTAGTCCAGTGACATTATTTTATGTATTTTTCAGACACGACTGATGTTTCATCGTGGGACTCAATGCTCTGAGTACACGAATACAAATTAGACCAGGAAAATAAAAATATAAAATACAAACAAAAAAATGTTTCTTCATCAAAACGAATTAAACAATATTAATAAAATGTTTTCTTAATCAATATGAACACACGTTTTATGGGAAAGCATTTTTGTTTGGTTACCTTAATTTAGTAAAACATTTCAATGTGTAAAGGCGGCTAGATTCGTAATACCAGCATTTTACAATGAATGTGAACGGCGGATATTTAATTAGTTTGAAAGTACGATTTTGGAAAACCAACAAAATACGAGTCCGAATATTGACTCAAGCCTGAGCGGGTTATACTTGTTAAATGTTAAAATTAGTTTGCATTTTCCTATATATGTACTTATATATTTAAGATGGTTTCCTGCTTTATTTCGCAAATGACTGCAGTTTCAGAAGCAGCTTTGCAAATAAGGTAGTTTTAGAAGCTTTTCGCTTAACAGCTTTGCGTACATATGTTCTTCATCAATATTTTTATACTCACTTAAATTTCAATTTATACAAAATTTCAATACCATATAAAAACATATAAATTGCATAAAATATAAACTTATTGATAGGTACTTTCTTTTCAAATAAATTGAATAGTTTTGAATACTTCTAGTAAATATGAGTATATGCCTAGAATAGCCACATAAAATGGAATAAGTATTTAGGAAACTGTTATTTAGATTAAAAATGTGTTTAGACGGAACGCGATTACAATTAGCTTCACGCTTTTATTTTGCATAGTAGGGTAGACATGATGTACCTAGTGTCAAGGCATCTCAGTACACCGTTTCCGTCGAATCCAAGACAGCATATGAGCGGCGCAACTGACGCTACGCTTTTTCTTAAGAATGAAAATATGAGAAAAATATATAATCATTCCCCTGAGTGGGAATCGAACCTACATCCGATCGCTTTTACAGTCAGATACTGTCCCACTGCGTCACGATCAGCCTCTTATTTTGGTATATACTACATAGCAACCTTGTTTTTAGTAAGCATATTTTACTTCAAATGCATAACGTATCACCTGCAGGTAAACCCCGAGAGAGGTGTATGTTAAATTAGCATAGTTTGACGGTTGCCGCGGGCCGAGCGCATATAATGAGAATTTACGGCCTTTACAGTCTACACTACAGTCAGACTTTCAGGCACATACATATATCAGAATATGAAGTAAACGCTTCGCAAAGCGATGCAATATTCATATTTTTTTTATTTCAGAAGTTTTTAAAACCAAAATATACTTATATAAATTATTGAAAATATTGGGTTTTTCTTTTAAACTGTTTTAGTAATACCAAAAGAGTTTAGTTGTTATGAAAATATTAATGTATTTAACAATTAACGTAATAATGACTACGGTATAGACAGTAAAGGTAACTTACTCAAATAGAAATGTCAGATTCTGATGACAACTTTTGCTTTTCGTTTTACACGTAGGCAATTGTTCGTGCTCTTTAATTAAGAAATTTTGCAAGATTCCTGTAGTAGGTATTCCACCGACCTCGGTGCGGTATTTTTAATAGCATTTTACGTTGTACCGTAATTTGTGTGTACTCAGTTTTCTCCGGGGAACTATGGCGTCTCCCAAAATGGACGCAAAATGAGTTAACGTAGCAGCTTGGGAAGTAACTACCGCAATGCGTTTCTCTTTTCAGGTCATTTTACTACGAAAATGACTAAAATTTAAATGTTTATCTCTTCTTACAAAAAATATAAGTTTTTGTTTTTTTTTTATATATATAACGAGTAAATACTAAGAAATGTAATTATTACTTTAAAAACAAAAACACCGTGGTAAAGTTCGTTTTTAAATTTAAGTTACATCGGTGATTTTATTTTTGATAGAATTTTTGACAACTTTTCGTATTTCATATGCATTTTTACATTTCATGTGTTTGATTTACAACTAAATCTATACACCTATTATGTCATTATTTTTTGCCCAACTTTTATTATTATATCTATTATTTCACTGTCATTAGGAAACATATTAATATAGAAATTATACTTTAAAGAGACAATTCCTCAGTCTCCTGACATGTCTCCTACACAAAATAAAATCTTGGATGCTCAATTAAATCTGTTTTAAAAATGTATCAAATTATGTGCCACAAAAAAAAGAAATTCTTAATAAACCAAGTTTTGTATTATTGTGTTTCTGATGTGGGGTTTAATTAAAAATACTACTTTAAATTTTATCCCTTTGCTATTACATCAGTCTCCTGCAATATTAAAAATTCAAACGCACACTTAGTGCGTAATTTTGGTAGTGTTTCTTAGAAATGAAAGATCGAATTGAAGTCACTTTATGAATGTTAGTCCTACGAATCGTGTGGTTGCTGCGGTGAGATGAATTAGTGACTTTGTGTCGCGGTCTGTCAGGCCCTCAGTTTCCTGAACTTAAGTATGATAAAGACAATTATTATTAGATATTTTTTACCAATTAATTCTAGTAACATATTTTAGTAAGTACTTTAGTATTTATATAGATTTGCTTTGATATAACGTTTAAAAAATGTGTAGACCTTATTACAAAACAATAAGTAAGATATTCTCAGTCTCCTGGCCTCAGTCCCGGCTACAGTTAGGAGACTGATATTGTACCAGGATACTGAGATTTATTTTCATTTTTGGAAATTGTTTACTACATTAATTACTTGATTGATTCATTTACTAGTTTGGCTTACTCGTTTTACATTAAACCATCCTTTGTCATGCCTATTGAATATCTTGAACTTTTATAAAACTCAATCGTGGAGTCAATCAAGTATTTATGGGTATTGTTATGGGTTCGCCTGTATTATTGTAATAGAAGATATATACATGGAGGATTTCGAGGAGTCTACCTAGAATATATCAACGGTATATAGAAGATACTATCATCATTTTAATTGAATTAATGACAGTCAATTCTATTATTGACAATATAGAATATACAATAGAATTACAAGCAAACTATTCGTTTGCTATTCTTGATGTATTTGTAATAAGGAATCCCAACGGCACATTAGGCCACACAATATATATTCCTATATACTGTATGTATGTGTAGTATATAGGAATATATGCTGTGTTTTATATATGTGTGTCGCATTAGTATATAGGAATACACACGGTATATATTCCTATATACTAATGTGCCAACCCACCTGTATCAACAGATATCTCAGTGATAAATTTCACCACCACTCTAAACAGTTATCTACCGTTGGCAAATCTTTGTTTAAGAGAGCTTATCACTTTTGCGACGCTAAACACCTAGAGGACGTGCTTCGACAGGTGAAGGGTGCCCTTCATCACAACAAGCTACTAGTTCCTCGGCAGTATTTCATGAAGACCAACAAGCCACCTGTATGAGTGCTAAGCTCAATCACAAAATATTTTTATTGTATACGCTAACTAATCACGCTTATGACGTTGCAAGTGGCGGACACGCACCATTTCAATTCCCTTTATCTACTATGAAAATGTAGCAAATAAATAAATAATTTATATAAATGCTATCGTTATAAAATTAGCTTTTTTTAGTTTGTTAAAAATATATTTTATTTTTCATGTAAATAAACATGTATGAAATGATGAATTACATAAGTTCATCGTCCTCAAACTTAGAATCTGTTATTTTTTTAAGCACAATTAATAGTACTTCAAAGTCGCGGCGCACATTGCTGAAGCTAGCTGTAATCGCTGCCAGCGCATAGAAATCTTTAATTTCTCTCACAAATATTTATGTTCCTAATTTACAAGTACTTAAAATAAGCAAAATAAACATTTATTTAAAAAAAAATATTGCTTGAAATGTTGCTTATTTAATGTTGCTTATTTTATTTTAATTATTTTATAATCTTTACTCGATTTATTATATAATATTTTACTGTGCCTGTGACTATTATTGATGAATCGCCTCTACTCCTTAGGAATAATCGATTCCCTGTGTTTTATGGCTGCGTAATAAATTATTGCTAAAATCGAAATTAAATTTGTTTTTAAAATGTTGAGGAGCTCTATCAGTACCTAATGTAAATACACCTTGTAACAGGGTAAGTTACTTTTCAAGATGCCTGTGCAAATTTTGCTAGATAGTATAAAATGAAGCTGTATCAAATTTTAGATCATCAGAGACCGTTATAAACTACCGTGTCTTAAAATATCGTTATGATTGTAATAATAAGCTAAAGTAAAGAGAGTAGCTTGATCATTGTTCCAGTGAAAGGGTTATACGACATCTTGAATTATGAAACTGCGATTTTCAGTAAAATCAAACTAAATTATGATGTCTTCTTCTATAATTGCGTTTATATAATTCTAGATTATTATAAGCAATATTGGCTTTCGGTATAGCTTCTACGTACAAATTTTAATTATACTACATTTTATACTACCATATGTATCTAATTTCGCAAAAAATAACACAAAATTTATCTTTTACTTTGAATAAATTAATATAATATTTTATTGAGAGTATAATAAAGGTAAATGTAAATCGGAAACTTCGACCTTTTTTAACTGTCCGCTTCACATAGAACGCCCCATATTCTACTTCATATGTACGCCTGAATTTTTTAATTTTCATATCAACTCTAGTTCAAATTCCAGCTAAGTCTATCGTTTAGATATTAGGTACTCGTTCTACAGGTGTTTTCACCATGCCCTTATTTGGGATTATGTGTACCAAACAAAAGATTGAACGAAATATATTTTCTCTGTCGTGTTACGTTGCATAGATGTATTATTTAAGCTGATTATCTCAATATTTACTATTTTTAAAGTGTTTTTCCACACTTAGGATTACAAAACATTTTTGAAAAAACGTATAAAAATTTGAACGCAGCGGGATTCAAACCCGCGCCTCTTGGACGGTATCCAAGAGGCGCGGGTTCTAATCCCGCTGCGTTCAAATTTTTATACGTTTTTTCAAAAATGTTTTGAAATTATCTCTCTGTTTATAGTTGCAATAATTTTAACTGTTTATTTTCAACTAAAAACGGAATACTTCAAAACAAATTTAGCAATCTGCTCTCGATTAGAGTTTAAAAACTTCTAAATTACTTAAATTGCTTCAAAAGTTGATGAGAACTTGACAAACACTTATTTTATCGAAGAGATAGTAAATGTGGCGTTAAAGTGAAGATTTATGGCACAACTTTTAGATTTCAGCTCAGCAATGAATCAAACGGACTTATGGATTTTGCTCGACGTTGCGATCTAGTAATCTATTACATTAAAATCCCGAATTCTCGTTACTTAATAGTAATTTATTTATTTTTTTTAGTATGCAGTTCTTAACCACCATTGTGGCACATTATTGTCAAGTCGATATTGTATATCGTTTTATACAACTTTTATATACAAAGGTACTCATAAAAGTTATAACAAATGCTGTGAGGAACAACAGTCCTATGGAATAGTGAGAACATCTTAAAGTATTTTAATTTGTATAGCATTAGGAAATCAGAGATTTCTTATTCTGTTGGAGATAATCAAATTTATAAGACTATTGTTACAGCTCTTGTATTTATATTGTTTCTAGTAATACCTCCTATAGTTGGGGATTTTGGAAATTGTTTAGTAACCTTAATATAAGGTATTATATACATATGAGCTAAACTGTGATTTGTTCAAGTTTCATATATTAAAAAATTCAAATATAAAATGATTTATCTATAATGTCTATTGACGGCCGTGTGTCGTTAAATAAGAATAATTCTATTTATTGCACATATGCTTATAGTCGGGGTATTTGCTTATACTTAGAGCAGCACTTTCGCTTTTTTACGAAAACTATGCGGAAAAGAGAAATAAATTTGCCATTGATAAACTTTAAATGGTGAAGTAAAAACATCTAAAACTTTTATATAATATTAAGAACATTAAAATAATGAAACTTCTATATATATAACGTAACCTACACTAATACGTACGCGTTTCTAAGACAACGCTAATTTTACGGCTATTGGTAGTTCTTTACGTAAAATGCTTACATGAAATTAATTTTAACAAAAAAATATTTAAATACACTATAATATGTATTATATGTAATATGTATTGTATGTAGTATGATTATTCATCTAAGTAAATGTAGATTTCCAATTTCATTTGAAAACCTAGTGTCAAGATATTCCATTGCCTGGTTTTCATTTGAAATTGAGACTAAGAAAAAAATAAAAACAAATTATTATTACCATAGTTTATTATACAGATATATTTGCATATAAAAAATTGTCTAATGAAACTATCTAACAATTAGATCTAAGCAAATTCATACATAATCAGGTGGAATTGAAAATATGATAAACATTAAATTTATTCAAGTATTTAATAATAAACATTAACCATAAACATTAAGGACATTTTTTACTCACAATTAATAATGTCGTATTTTTAATTTTCATAAATTTGACAAAAAGATTAGGTACAGCCAATTAATTTACGATTGACACTAACATCTGAGTATGTTTGTAGGAAAATACATTTATATGTATAACAGAGTTCTGGCATTAGACTCATTAAAAATGTGTTTTCCTGTAATAATAATATATAATGTTCTAATGAAATATAAAAATTACATTAACATAAAGTCTTTATAATTTTAGAAATAACGAAATGTATACAACAAAACAATATTCAGTATGATAATAAAATAAATATACCACAATGCCAGTCCTCATTCATAAAATATCAATTTTATAGACATTTTAGTAAATATTAAAATAGTACAAATAATTAAAACTGTATTACACATAATCTGATGAGCTAAAATAACTACCAACAATTTTATGTACTAAAATTGCACATTTTCAACTCATTATTGCATTATTACAAATATTTTCAAAATGTCCTGCAAAACCACTGTTATGTTGTTAATATAGTTTTTCAAAATACATATGATTTCCAATTAAATGTTTAATTTACAATTGTGCAGTAGAAAATCTACTCAATTGACAGACACTGATATCAAGTTATAATCTGTATCGTAAAAGTTTAACATTTTTGTGATATCTGTCGCGTCGATAGAAAATGGCAGTCAAACATGGACGAGGAAAATTTCACAAAGATATTATAATTATATAAATATGAGTTAAACTGTGATTTGTATTATGCTGTAATAAAACTGGAATTACTCAAAACAAATATCACAAAAGAATCTGAGACAATGGATTTGAAGCCGCCAAATTAAAATAATGGCATTCCTGTCGTTGACGACCATTAGTGAGTATTTATCTACCTGCAACAAAAAAAACAATATGAAGAAATAAATAAAATCTTTCTTGCAACTCGATAAAAAAAACAGATAGTAATTTAATAATTTTATGTATATTTTTATAAATTTATAATGTGACCTTTTAATATATGTTTTATTTTGTATATACATGTTTTTTACAATTTATAAAATATTAAACAAATAGTTAACTACAAGAAAATTATTAATATTTTTTTATCTATATTCATTAACATTTACAAGGTGCAGTGTGGCAATGACTGCAGCAATGCAATGTGAGCTCATCTCAGCTCAGATATGAGTTCTGTAATCGATCATGCAATATTTTAAACAAGACAAATGTTTGTGTCTCCTAGAAAAAAATATCTTCTTTTTTGAAGAACCTTTTTTTTTTTGAAACTAAAGTTCAACTAACCTCTTTTTAGTAGTCTCCTCCTTAGCTTTCTTCTCAGCCTCACGTCTCTTCGCAGCTTCTTCTCGCTGCTGGCGTATGATGGCAAGGCGCGCGAGATCTGCGCGTGCCTGGTCAGTCTTGCCTTCAGCGTGCGCCTTCTGGTATGCAGCTGCAGCACGCTGACGCTCTATTTCTTCTCTTTCGCGTCTGAAATTATAATTATTGTTTATATTGAAAAGTATTTTATAATAAATATGTGTATTAAAAACAGTAAGTAATATATATTTCAGATTGTATGACACAAAATGTTTCTACTGTTAGAAGACAGTTGAAAATGGAGGATTGAAAATGGACTATTTTTTCCATTCAAATTTGCTAAATTATTAGGAGATAAATTTTGTCAACAATTATCTCATTATATTTCATTTAAATGATGATGATTATGTACAGTTATTTTGATATTGATTTTGATTATGTACAGATATTATGAATGAAAATGATTTATTTTCTAATGCATCATATCATCATATTAATAAATTGTCAAAATCATTATGTTGTGTTACAAATAATGTAATAGTGTTGATAATGTCAATAGGTCAGTAAAATAAAAAAGAAATAGAAATTCATATAAGATTCCATTTTAAATTTAACTAATACAAATAAATTTTAATATTAATGATTCTTTATATAAAAGAATTATTTATACTAAATGAAGTATACCTTGACAGTTGAGGTTTTTCCGCTTCACCAAGGGCATTTAGATTGGATAATTTTTTATTCTTCTTCACTACTCGATTTGGATTTTCTACTTCAATAAGACCAGACACTCCCTTTGCTTTAGTTGGATGCTATAAATCATAAATTAATTATAAAAACAAACATATTATTAAAATACAGTCTAATAAACAAACACATGATTTACTAAAAAGAAGTATATAATTACATTGTCTTGAAATATTATGAATATTATAATATATAGAATATTTCATATAGAAAATCATACAAAATATTTTTATTTTAGACTAGATTTCATTCGCGTTTTCATCTGCATTGTGTGTTGATAAAAAGTATATTTTTTTTGACATTTACACATTACAAAATCTTTCTCCTCCGTGCCGCACATCTCATCTATTAGACGCTTTATGGCACTCAAGTCACTCAAATTAATATAATTTTTAAGTTATTCTGCTAAATTACTTAGTGTAAAAGACATAACTAATTCATATTAAAGGTGATAAATGTATTGTTTTATTAAGGATTTAATAAATATTCTAAAAGGTACATTTTAAAAAGGCATCCAATTTAATTTAAAAAATGCTTACATAAAAATTGTTATAGTGAGTTTTTTTTAGTTCTTTCAAAGGGAACAATTTTGTTGTATATGATTTTTACATATCTTTCACCATTTACCTGGAGCATGCAAGGTAAGCTTTAAAAATAAACAAGTTTTCCTATTTTTACAACATTTTTATTTCTGCTTCACTCTCATTAGTCATAGAGTGATGTAAATAGCCTATAGTTTTCCGTAATAAATAGACTATACAGCAAAGAGAGAATTTATCAATTCAGATCAGTAAATCAGGAGATTCATGCATTCAGACAACCAAACAATCCTGCTTTATATTATTAGTAAAGATAGGCTTGTGCAAGCTCAATCTATTTCATAATTGACATGTATAGCACACCCTAAATGCTTATAAAGAGGGAACTGAATATAATGTAAATATTCCTATATATAAGTTGGAAGTAACTGTACTCAATGAAGTTACATATTTATGAAACACTAGCTGAGCCCATGATTTCATCTATATGGAAATTGACATCTTTAGATAAATACTAGAGGTATTTAAATATAAATTAAAAGCAGCCTTAATTATTCGTAGACGTATTCACTTTCTGCAAGGGAAAGTTCTGGCAAAATTGCTTCCATCATTCCAGAGGTTAATTGTAATAATAGCATTTAAGCATATGTACCTTGTATACACACATACATATACATTTAGTGAAAAGCTACTTTTTAATATTACAAACAGAAATTCCAATTTAATATATTTGTATAGATACTAAAATACTTACATCTTCATCTGAATCACTGTCATCACTGTTATCTGAACCAGATTTATTTCCCTCAGAATCTTCTTCACTAGAACTCACATCTCCATGCTCCTTTCTCCATCTATGATGTAAACATTAAATTTATCACAAATTATATCTTTACAAAAGAAAAAATATTTTACAAGCGCAAAGGCTATTCTAATAATAAAAAATGATGCAATATATATTAAAATGTTTAATTTAGGTTTAAACTTAAATAACATTTTACAAAAATTCCGTTCTTTTTAATACTGAACAAAACTTTTTTTAAATTTGGGCAAAGAGTAATAATACTTGCTTTTGTTTTAGCTCTTCCTGCTTTCTTTGTTCTTCCAACTCCTCAGGACTAGTGAATTTGCGATTACGCCCTTTATGGTTGGTATATTTACCTGTAAATATATTATAGATTAAAGTTAGAAGGTTAAAGAACTATAAGAAAGCACATTCTTATTAATTTTGTTTAACACTGCAATTGAAAGTTTTGTTTTAATAACTTACCACGTGGCATTGTTAGTTATTGGAAATAAAGATACAATTTCAAAGATTGATTTTATTTCAAATAGCTTCACAGAATGGATGAATGGGTGGTTTTTCAGTAAATAAGATCGACAAATTTAGCTTTGACGTATTCAAGTAACGAAATGAATCGCAGACAAAATAGAGAATAAAGAACATTTACACAGATTGCACATTGTTACAGATGAAAAAATAATTATGAACTAACTTAAAAATATATAAACAAGCTTTTATTTATTTGGTAATATTATTTTAAACTAGTAATATTTCTACATTTATACGATATTATCATTTAAAATTAATAATTAATATTCATTTTATAACATCTTACATATAACACATATAATGTATTATGGTTTAAATAATAAATACTTTTGCAATAACACAAAGTTTTTTCAATTAATTTAATTTTATATTAAGATTTATAAAATATTATTCAGAGGCAGCAATTTACATCTACATCTTATTGCAATGCCGTACTAGATGGCACTACAGCGCACTACAAATTCTAAAACAATATTTCCTAATCCTTTTTCTTTTACATTATCCGCGTCATATACATACACATTACACTACAAAACTAAAATTAATAAATTCAAGTTTTATTTAACATTAATTGAACATAATTTATGTTTTGTAAGTATTAGGTAAACACTCATATTCCTAAGATTATTTAATCTATATAGGAAAGATATGTCTCATAAATATGAAAGAATAAATATATTTATATAACAGACCCTTTGGTATTTATTTATAATTACTATATAAGCTATTTTAAATCTATCTGATATCTGCTATCTGTTATCAATATAAGAAAAATGTGAGTGCAGAGTAGTTTCATTTTATTCTTTTAATAAATTTATAATAGTAATATTATTTACAATAAATTATAATAAATGACAACTGTAAGAGTGATTTAAATCATAACGTTCAGTCAGAATTTGGACCAATTGTGCTAGGATGACCCCAAAAGCTTTATTTATGAATATAAGCTCTTACTATATTATTTTTTTGTATTATACTTATTTGAGTTCGTTCATTGTATTCAAAAAAATTATTTCTAGTTTGTTTATTATCAAACGGTCTGTATAGTCAGTTCTAGTCTAATTTGTGTCAAATTTCCATTTAAAAATTACATTTCTAAATATTCAGATCTTAGGATATCATGAGCAGCCAAAAAATTATATAAATCAATTAAAAAATTATAAATATTTTACAACTAAATATCTTACAATTATTATAAATAAGGCTTCTTTGCGCTTGTTATCGCAAAATCAAGCCATTAATTTTAAAAAAATGTAAAAAGGATTTCAGCATATTATCATGTTTCTTATAAGCTCTTATTAGGTGAATTCAAACGAGAATTTGAGATTTATACAAGCTTATCATTTTTTACACAGAGCTACGAACGTACTATTGCGGAAATTATATACTAAATAGTGCCACTCTAAAAAATGGATTAAATTAAGCATCAAGAGGCAAGAAAAATATTTGAAAACAAAAAATAATCATCGTGTTAATTAAATAACCGCTTGTGTTTTGCTGAGTTAAAGAACATAATGTCAACCCTTTTTTTCTTTTTTTTTGTCGCTGGGAAATGCTTTTTACGTAAACCATCCGTGCGCATGACAAACTTGCCTTACAAACGGATGATACTGAGGGACTCATCAGATCTACCTGATATTATCCACTAAAACCCATCGGAAACCATCTACACCTAAAATATGTGCCGCAGGATCGTTTGCGCACGCCACTACGATGCCCAGTCGCCCAGACGCCCTGTCAGGCTGCGATTGGGGGAGAAGTACACACTTATGATAACGTACTCCTCCCACCGTGCCACAACATAACCCGTGCCTCTCTCTAATGTTGATAGTGTGAGGCCAGTGATGTTACCAGAGACTATAGCGATGGAGCTGTCCATGTCGCCGGTCTAACAGAACCCTATAACCCTATCTTAACCCTATCTTATCTTTACCTATATGCAGGGAAAGTTAAAATTGTATTAATAAAACTACAATTTTTGAAAGGGTTGAGGTTATGGTGGTACATTGAGATTGCTCATTATTTTAAGCACCATGGTTGTGGGTTCGGTTTTATTTAGTAGAGTAATTATAATTAAATCGGGATGTCTGGATAATAAGTATCCATCCTGCTATGCAGAGTAATGCGTTAAGCTGCTTGAAAACTTAACTTATAAACCAAGTAAAAAAGGCGACCTGTATTAATAAATTTTGATAGCACAGCAGTCATAAAATATTCTTTATCTTTTTTTATTTATTATGTACATAGCGTATGATTCAATGTAACTGGACTTAGTATTTACGATTACTCTTTGATTTGCGGGACATGAACCTTTTTCTGATAGAGGATATAATAATAAATTAAAAAATAAAATTAATTAATCATATATCTTCGCGTGTATTACATATGCAAGATCTATTTATAGAACTTTATGACGGAGAAAGTAGTGTCTTTCTGAAAAGGTAAATGTTTTCTTAGAAATAAATAGGTAAGATTAGTGAAAGTAGATATATATTAAGTAATACAGGAATTATTTTATACAGGATAAAATATTAGAACAAAATTCATAAATTTTATATTTATTTCTTTATGTTCAATATTAGGTTCCAGCAGACACGTTTAACTACTCTTATCCATTAGATAACATTTAAGTATAACGAATTTATAATTAATTATGTTTTTTTCGTTTTATTACACTTAATCGGAAAATGTTACTTAAATGTTACACTGTTTTTTTATAAAAAAATATTTATAATTAAAATTTTAAAATACCTTTTTAAAATTACCGTAACTTTCAAAACATTGTACTTATATTTTTGAATTTCTATATACTTTCATAATTATTAAGCATTTTGGTGGTTTAAAAAAAATAAAATTTTGTTGATAATAAGTTTCGATGTAATCTTAACCGTTTTAAATGATCACCTTTAAAGACCCATGCATTTTAGTGATTGATATAGTTCGTGAAAACGTATGTCGTAAGTAGATATTTTGAGGTGAATGACACTGTTTTTGGATACTGTAGAGTATTTTATACGAATAACATCAAAGAAATTGTAATTATTCTAAAGTAGTGTTAAAGGAAGAATTACACAAACAAATTACCTTAAATTTAAAAAATAATGCAAAATATTTGTAATTATGAATGTATTATGATGCAAATAAACCGCAGTGACCTCACCGCACAGATGATATCTATAGGTATGTGAATCTAAGCGTTGTTACTGTAGATTCGAATCCTCCGAAACATCTTTAAAAAGGAATGAAATAAAGAACGATAAAAATGTTTATAAAGCTCACCTTATCTATTCGTCGCTATTTTCTAATTTAACATGATAATGATTGAGAAGCGGAAAATATTTTAGTTTTATTTCTAACTAAGGAAATTTGTAACTAAGTTTGTAACTGTATCAGTTATATTATAAATATTTCCTCAATGAGAATTTAAGGTAGGCTCGAGGTGTAGATTTACAAACAGAGCACGACTATGGCAACGTATGTAATGTAGTAGTTACATTAGTTCAGTTGTTAAGTTGTCTACTTACTACTTAATAAGTAGGTAAAGGTCTTTTATGCTCAAGCTTCTTCGTCAAAAATAAACTTTGCTGTAGTACATGCAATTATGCTTTATTACGTGTAGAATTATGGGTGTCGCTTTTTTCTCAGAAAGGATCGTCGCATTTATAATGTATGAACTTTTAAGTAATATCTTTTTGTATTATATATACATTTTAAATAATTAAGTTAATTCAAAAATGTGTGTATATTTGTTTTTTAGGTATCGACTTTTTTGTCGTGTAATGGAATTTCAATGATTTTCTTTTTTTAAACTCGTTAAGCTTTGAGTAATCGTTAAATATTGATTAAATGCAATGATATGTCTTTCTCAGATTATTTACGATTAAAATTATAATGATATCTATGATGATGGAAATATAAACCTATTTTATAAAAAATAACTGAATAGTATATAATATTCAGTTACTTTTTATAAATTAGGTCAGACATTAACGATATTTTATCTATTTTCAGTTGAAGTTATTTTTAAGGTAGAGTAGGTTACACAGTTTAAGTTCGTGCTATGCGGTCTCGTGCAATGCGAAGGTCGCATTGGGTTGTGAACTAAATAGAAATAAAGGCGCGTGTGAAACCGCAAGCAAAAGCTAAAATTGAATACGAGAAAGAAGGATTGAATTTCATTTTTGTTCATTTCCTTTAATAGTGTTTATCCTGTTACAGAAAGTAATCGGTCACCTCGATGCCCATGAGGTTGTTACCGCTTCAAGGTTGATCAGTGTATTATTATGTGAGGCACACTCGCGACACCAAAACCTAATGTTTGACGAATTGTTCCTGATATGCGTCACAAAAAAGTAAAAACAACCAATGTTAATCTGTATACGATTCTACTAACATAGATTTTGCAAACAATAAATACTGTTTCAAACGGCGGCGTCATTAAATTGGAAAGTAAATTCTCGCCGGCAAGTGAATAGTGAATAATAAAGATTTGCTCTTCATGTATGCTATTATATTACGATTATGCAAAAGAATTTTTGATAAAAATTCTGTTTTATCTGCGGATGTCTATAATTTTTGCTAGCGACAATTTTTTTTCACCAGGTATAATTTTTTATAGCAATTATCTTAAACACTGCCCAGTGCGTGCTGGGACATTTCATTTAATTATTAAAAGAATTAACTTAAATTATGATTAGCGTTTTATAGTAAAGTCATTATGTAAACAAAAAATATCTCTAGTCTCACTGTCAGTGGAAGAATAGATGCAAAATAAATATAAGCTAAGTCATTTTTGTTTTATACATGTTGTAATATGGAATAAATAAATATTTATTTAATTAATTACCAATTTAATACTACGCGTCTTGTTTTATTTAGTCAAGTCTTTATTAAGTGATAAAATTACTTTTAGCGATATTTGCAAATAATATAATAATATTATTGTTTGTTTGGGTGATACAAATTATCTTAATATTTTTTAAACAAAAGGAATTTCAGTGACAAATTATTAGAAGTTACAACTTTGAAGATACGGATTTCATAAGAAAAAATCAAATTCTCAAAAGAAGATCAAGCAATACCAAACTGAACAAAGATGACTCCAGATCGATGTTGAATACCCGATCCGAAGTTTTAAACTATTTCATTCCTATTATTTTATTGGTTGAACATGTCAAAAGTTTACCCAATAAACATTTTTTTAATTTAACAATTACTTAAAATTGTTCTTTGAAACTTTATATTTTTGTAAAGTTATACACATATTTGTGATATTACATATTATCAGAATGCAGAAAGATTTATATATTATAGGTAATAAAAATATTTTTATATTTAGTAAATAATAACTAAGACTGAGTAATAAATAGTACTACGCTCGCGCTTAATTATGTCATAATGAGTATGACGAGAATTTTACAGTAAGAAATTATCAAAAAGATTAATCAACAACGATCCATTCATTGTGTGAATGAATTGTTTATAAAGACTTACTTACCTATTCTATTATGTCTAAGTATCTTTGAAATGATAATCTGTCCAAATGTAGAGACGCGATATGTAAAATTATAAAGTAATGTACATTCGTAGTGAGGATGTTGTAATCACGTCGAGTTCGAGAAAAAATTAAGATCTTTATTTGCTTCATATGCATAAAAGATGAAAAAATATGAGGAAATTACTTAAAGGAAATCATTGTACAAGAAAATCACTGTTAAAGCCATTTAATGAGTATTTTGGGTTAATTTTTATTCATATAATAATTTAATTGACTGTTTGTGATGCTGTTAGTGAGCGTGGTTACGATTTTAACAATAAGTAACATATTTGTATATTATTTTAAATGTAAGACGGTAATTAAATGTTAGTGCTGTACCTGGATATGTAGATTTTGGTTAATATACACTTAATTAAAATATTCTTTTCTAAAATTAAATTATTGAAGAACTTTGTTAAGTTCATTGTTAGGTGTAAATGATACTTAACAAAACTTATCTTATTACGATATCGATTTAATTATATTAATACCTATGACATCGATAACAAATTGTTTGGCGACAAACTAACGAATCTTTATATCAAGTATAGCCTAACGGTAAATAATTTTAATGTACGAAAAGTGTTAATATTTTATAAAGCTATTATTTGTCAAATAAATAAAAGGGTATGCTCTGAATCATTAAAAAAATATGTTTTTATCGCGTATTTATGTTCACATATTAACATTGTGGAGTGGACAGAGAAATATAATCTCGAATTACTGGAACACAGACAACATTGCACAGTTAGATCTGTCTGGCAATGTGTACAAACATCACGAAGGAAGTTTTTTACTTAAAGTAGTTTTTAGTTGTGATTTTGGCGACCTTTTCATTAGATACGGTCACCTAACAATAAATGAAAAAATATTAAATTGTTAAAATACTTAAAAAAATATCACATTTTTTTACTTATTTTTATTGATTTAATATATATTTTTAAAATTATTATTTTTTGTCTATATAATATTATTATAAGCATATAGTAATGTAGAGCATTTGGTACGTTACACAGATTATGTAAGCTTGTGGATACACTTGCATTACAATACAATCGTCTACGTAAAATATAAAGTGGTTAATTTCTTTAGCTATAAATAAACCAAGATCCCGATTATCTCGTCGCATTAAATAAAAATGCTTACTTCTAATTGGTATAGGTACAAGGACTACTATTATTCTACAAAGTCCCCGGTTAAACGTTCGTACGTAGAGTACCTATAAGAAGCGTAGGATCTTGATCGCGCGTCCATACATAGCTAAAGACCTTGTTCGCAACGCAAGGACGCACAGCCCCTAAACAACCCGCCATTTTCAAAGCAACGCGAACGCGGGAAAGTCAATTTTCATTGAATTTTATTATTTTTAAATCTTTTTAATAGTTGTAACTGAATCTTCTTTAAAATTAATAGCGGTGATAGTGTTAAATTGTGCTGTGACTTGTAACGGTGAGTTTTTACTTATTGACATATTATATTGTGAATAAAAAATATATTTACGTTGTCTTAGTAGGTTGTATCATTTAAATTATTATAAATAAAGTAAATTTAGCTTATAACTAAAAAACTTGTACAACTTTAGTAAACTATAAATAATAGTGCTATAGTACTATTATGCGGACTAAAGAATTGTATTAGAAAAATCATTAATTATGAGTTATTCATTAAGTCACTCGTAAAATATCAAAAAAAAAATGTCTTTTAAAAGTAAAAGGAAACAACTTTTTATGAGCGTATAATTTAAGCTTTGTTTCAATTGCCACATCGAGAGCGTAAAATATAGTAAGAAAAAGGTTCAAATTTAATGATTTATATTAATGTCACATACATAATGATTGTAATGCGTTTTTTTTATTGAAGTAAGTCTAAAGTTGGTTACGCAGGCATCAGCTTTTAATTGAGATATTTAAAGGCAACAAGTCGTACATAATTATATCTCCTTTTTGTAGATTCTTTCTTTTGCCAACTGCTTTTTGTTACACGACTATTTCTATAAATTTTTAAGGAAAAAGAACTACCAAATATTTATATATTTTTTATACTAATAAAAACTAAGTGTGTACATATTGCATATATTTTCAGTACGTATATTTTCAGTTTATCTACTTATCTATTTATGATATACGGTTTTTTATTCCTCGATTTATATTAAAGAATTGTTTTATTACAAATTCTGACGCAGTGACGTCAAAAAAAATAATGATTCATGAGAAATATCTTGGGGAAAAACAAGAAAATTAAATTAGATTCAAATGTAAAAAAAGTACAATTTGCTACATTTATGTATAATTATATTCCACACCGATGTCGATTGTACATTTGCGGTTACATTTTCATCTGCGCTGTCTAATAATTTGGTCATTGACTGCAAAAAATATTATACGTTCATATTCGCATGGTTTGATCTGGATATTTAAATAATAGGTTGTATTTTTTGTTTCGTATATTCGTATATCATTCACTATCTTTGTTGTTGTTACTATAATTACAATGAGATGCGAGATTCCAGTACGTAATCGGACTAGTCAATCATATTTATTAAAATTGATTGTATAGAACGTAACGTATATATAGGATTTATTGTATCCGTTTTAAATACTAATTATAATTTAGTTATATTCATGTTTCTTTTTTTGTATATATATCCAGAAATGAGAGAACCGTCACGCTTATTCATAATAAGTGCATTGCAACTATATACTGCATATCTAACAAACGCTTCTGTACTTGTAACCGGCGTGTATAAGGTGTTAAATATCACATATACATTAATTTTCTGACAAAAGATTTTTTTACCGATTGTAACTCTCTTCGTTATTCTTTCTGTAAATTGAGACAAATTGTTCTTTGGGCTATATTAAGAGCCACAGGTTGTTGCTCTTAATATAAACTTCAATGGTTTTTTTCTAGTGGGTGTCATAAAACCTACTAGAAAAAAACCCTGCTTAGCATTAGTTGGAAAATTTCATAGTACGCGATTACACAATCGTGGGTATAATTAAATTTTCACTTGATCTTCCTCTATTCAATATAAAGTAACATGAGACGAGAGAAAAAGAAATACTAAAGCCATTTTTGATTGAAAATGTAAGTATAAAAAAAACAATATTACGCTATAAAAAAGATCCATTAGCTACATATTGACAAGTTTTACTGATATACCCAAGGATAAGAAGAAAGATGACATCTTTTGATAGGAAAACAAACAAAATAATGTTTTAAACGTACATTCTGCAAGACATGTGTCTGTATTACTATCATTAAAATAATCAGCGTATTAAAGCTGTAGCTTTACCTCATTTAAATTAGCCGTTAATGCCATTCCTGTAGAAACTACAAATTAGTAGATCACTTACTAGAACATCATTTGCACGCAGACGATCACTTTAAGATAGCGCTATGTTAAGAGACAGATTAAGATACCAAGGATATTTATTGAAAACATCACAATTTGTAAAAAATATGTAAAAAAATTTGCTAAAACATTTTTACATAAAACGACTGTTAGAGGGACAGCATTGCTTAAGTTTTAAAATATTGGGAGGACTCAATAATAACGTAGCTACTTAAGAAAATAGTGCAAATAAATAAATATATTGACAATCAGAGAAAGTAGAAGCGTTATAAAAATATTGTATAATTATATTATAAATATGTATTACATTTTGATAACAGAAGATTTTATCGGATTTTATCAGGGTACCAATTCTAATGGATATGGGTATATTGTCATATTCAAGCTTACGTTAAGCTTAAAAAAGGCATTAAAGTCAAAAGATTAAAATCAACATATGATATTTTCAATTGTTATTTTTATATGAAATGCATGTATGTATTTATATGTAACGCATTGGAATGGTAATCATATAAAAGTTTAAAAAAAGAATTACTTCCAATATGCATACAAACGTACACAGTTACATATATTTCATAGTTGCATTAGTATTTAAATATATTCCTATATCAACCATTTAGCCTTTTAGGGATAAAGCGATGATAAATAAAGTGAATAAATTACATTAATAAAAGAAAGAAAGAAGCAAACCTCAAGGGAACAGTGCAATAGAAAAATGCTAACTTTTTCTTATCGTAGTATATATTCTTAACAAGAATGTACACAGCAGGCGAGCCTTTAAAAGGTTTTTTTATTCAATTATATCTATTTTTACTTTAAGCTATCCTTACATTGGATCTTGTAATATAATACTTAAGATATAAGTACTTTATAGGGCGTAGTTGACATTGAGTACCGGCAAACCAGTTCGAATCCCAGTTATAAAGATGCATTGAACTTTAAAGTATTGATAATAATTGAACGGTACTGTCTCGAACAATAGTAGAAATGACTATTGAAATTAAACATATGTAATATTGTTATAAATTCATGTTTGTGAGTACATGTATATAAGTACATATATAACAATTCAAAAGTATTTAAAATTTTATTTGAATGTTAAAGAAAATAATAATTGCCATAGTAATTAGAACTTTTTATTTCCAATACAAAAGGTAACTGAAATAAAAACATAAAACGATATATCACAGGTTAAACCAATAAATTGGTTGGAACCAGCGGGGGTTTTATATTGTGATGTTAATTATTGTTCAATTATATATTTTGCGTTTATTTCAAAAATATTGTTCCTTTATTTGGCTTTTTCAAAACTGCAATTATAAAGTTCTGAATTATGTGAATTAATAAATTGTAATATATTAATTGATAATATAAAATGGAATGAAATGCTATTAAATTTCCTTTTGAAAGATATTTTTAGATCAAAGACAGTTTGAGAACATAAAAAAATATGTTTTTTTAAATTTTGTTATTTTAGAATAAAGTTCATACTAACAGTTCAAATACCAAATCGTTATTAATGATAAATCATATGTTTAGATTAACATAACGGAAATATACACAAACCCGTTAAGTGGTATAAATCTTTATATAATGTGTAAATTAATGTAATGTCCATGCATTACAGATCCGTAAGTATCTGGCATATTTGGCTGCTTAGCCAAGTAGGCTCACAAGTTCAATGCCAAGAATCCGCTACTTTTTCTCAAATGACACCAATAAAGTTGTTATTCTTCTCGCGTATCGATGGCAGAGATTTCGATTGCAAACTGTATCTACCATGCTAAAGATAAACTAACGAACTTAGAAACTAGTAGGTACAATTGTTATAGCTTAGGGAAGGATTTCGTTAAACAAGTTAAGTCACATGCAGTTCATATTATAATATGAAGTGTCATCCGATATCTTCAAAAATGATAAGAATGAGAATGTAAAATAGTTCTGAGGGTTTTGGTGTTATATCATATATTCATACTACACACAAGATACTATAGTAATATCCAAAAAATGAATCAAAATTGATTGATTTTGCAATTTTTTTTTAAACAAATGTCAATAACAAAATTTTAATCAATTAATTAATGCATTTTAAATAAATAAAAACTTTCTTTCCATTTCTTAATACCAGATATCTCATAGCTTAATGATTTTTTTTTCATTACTATGAATATCAAGCTTTTGTAGTAATAACAAGAAATCGAAATATTTTTTTTTCAATAAACTTACAAATATTTATCATGAAATTTTCTATTTATTTTTGCAATATAACAGTCATATTGATTTGTTTTTAATAAATATTGTTTGATTTATCTTATACGTTCGTCCTGATATATATTACCACTTCCAAATCAAAGGGGGGTCGTAAATGCTGCAGTATATCAACAATTGCTTCACCTTTACAATCAGAGCATTTTTCGTCAAGTAATATTTTAAGTGCCCAAACAAATCATGTATACAGCATCTCCATAAATAGTCATTTGGCACGACCGTCGTTGGTTCACTGACCTCAGTTTTTAATCCCGAAATCATAATTATGAGATTGATATCGTTGATCACGTACATATAAGGATGTTTCATTTCATACAAATGAAGATTTTTTTATTTCCTAATTAGGTAGTTAAAAACAATCAACGCCGCTTTGTTCTCAGACTGTAATGGAAATATTCTAGTTACTCTTTTTTTACTTTTAGTTCAACTTCGGCCATTGTGTAACGAGAATAGTAATTTAATATTTGTCTTTCCTATCTTCATACACCGACACTTCGAAAAGTACGCAGAAATGAGTAAATTTACATATCTCCACATTCACCGATTACCTATTGAAATTATTACTTTATATAAATGTATTATGTTATTTACTCTTCTAATGGAATAGAAAAATTTCAGAACTTAGAATTTTAATCCACAAAGAATTTATAAAGTTGTGAACGTATACTAAGCGATGATGGTGTTATATTGGCACTAACAAAACATATAAGAAATACTTTCATAAAGCTTGGTACTTAAAAAATATTATTTTTTAAATATTTGTAATTTGTACAAAATAAATATTTGTAACGGTTGTATAAATATTTACTAAAAGTAAAGTGTTAAAGTTGCAAAATACAACTTATAAAACATGAACGGGGAAATGTGTTTTACTTTTAAAAATTATGTTGATCATATATAAAAAAAGAATATTGGCCAAATTAAAAAATAATAATGTAAGGTGTGTGACTTCTTATAAATTTAAATTTTTTTGATTAGTAAAACAATTTATGTCTTATATTGGCAATTCTGTAAGTTTCATTAAGAGAATATGGCTCAGAAATCAACGGTATTTGATTCCTAATACAACATAAAATCATAAATAGCGTACGAATCTCGTGCAAAGTTAAATGAAATTGTTTGGGGAAGTAATAAACAAAAAATATTTATTGGAGTTTAACCGCTTAATTTTATTAGCTCTTAAATTCAAAAATATAAGGAATATTGTCATAAAAATACATGTTTTCGGATATAACTTCTTTGGTTACGACGATGTTTACGATTGTAAAATATTCACAGATTTCAGTTTGTATAGACGCGTGGAAGTTAAGGAGAATTTACAAATTCTGTACTGATATTAAGGCGTAGGAAGTACCTAATAAAAATAATAAGTTATAATGAAAACTTCTTTTATTGGTTAAAATGTTTTAAGCCGTCCCCTAGAACTTGTTGACGAGTAGCAAATATTATCAACTCTACAAAATTCTATACAAAATCCTATGTAAAAATATATAGGCTATAGGAAATAACTACCCAGGAATCCGACAACATTTGACTCGATTATTTTAATAAAAATAAATTTTAACTATATATTATCTAGATGAATAACTGATAAGACATACGTCAATTCGTTCTGGTATTTACAAAAATAATAACATTTTTGTACCGTTACAAAGTAGCCAATAATTACAGTGTATAATATTTTAGAAGGCAATTTTATGATTTTTAATTTGTGGCGAAGAATTCATCATCAAGTAAGTTACGTTGACTCCAATTTAGAAGTTAAATTTGTAACTAAAATAAAAAAAATACTGATATATAGCTTTTCTTTTATGGTGAATAAGCGCCAAAAGCATTATACAATTAATACTGTAAATTTTATTACGTGATATTAAATTTCAATAAAAATTGTGTAGGCATCTTATTTAATTTTATGATAACCGTAAGCCTATAATTACGTTTTAGGAGTACAATTTTGTAAATGATTGTACAAAACTGTAATAGGTATAAAAATATTTTTTAAATATAATACAGCATAACTAACAATATATTAAGACTTGGTCGGTATATTACATGTAACGTATTAATATATAGTAGATAGACTTTATAATATCAGTTGTTAAATCAAAAAAATGTAGACAATATGTATTTAATTCACTGTGATGCTTATTAACAATACTTAAATAAAAAGCGGTAGCAGCTCGTCATCCAGCAAGAAATATTAGCTATAGGAAGTCCATAATCTCGTATATATTTAAATACGTATCTATGTTTATATGGACCATGAACGTTTTGACATTGAACTATTTTTTAAATATCGTTGCAAGAATACAATTAACACTAAACAATAGAAAGTTTTACTGTACCAGTTGCAAAATGATAAAGCTTTAGAATCACCGGATGATAGCGATACTATCAATTTACGGTCCGAAAGAAACAACAAATTGCTACACTAGATTGATTTATATGAAAAGAATTAGATCTTTTAACACATGTTTAAATATTTAGCGCATGTGCCATTTAAAAATATATAAAAAAAACATTTATTTCTTTTTTAATTATATTCAATAATTGTTAGGTATGATGGATTTTAACTGCCCCAACGTCACTCCGTGGATACAATCGCTTAAATCATAAACAGAATTATATTTTGCATGGTTTAGACACAACAGCATTAAGTTGCGATACACTAGTCAAGCAGAAAGTGCTTAATGAAGAGTTTCATCACTAAATTGTAACTGTGTTTTAAAAATATAAGATATAAGATTATTATAACATTATACAAGTGTACACAGTTCGGTTTAAATGAAGCATTTTTTATTGCAATTTTTTGTACTATTAAATTGAATGTATTTATACTTGTATACATTCCTAAATTAGTAGTTTGATTTCAAATTATGCACGGTACAACCGAATGATTCATCAATGTTAAAAAAGATTAAGTCGTCTTATTTAAGCCCATAAAAAGCAAACGAGTTACAAATTATGTTAGTCAAATTGTTTAAATATGATCATTTATCTTAATAAATATTATAATTTTATTTTTGGTTCAATAAAATGAGAAGAAAAATAGTTTATAAATTTTACAAGGCAAAGCTGGGAGCGATAGTAATTAATAATGTTCAAATGTCTATTGTCTTCTTAGTGTCAGATTTACATGTTCCGTAATACCGTTAACCCAAAGAACTGTGATATATTAGAAAGGAATTGCCATAGTTTGCACGGTCATTCACATACTGACGAACAAATTAGAGTTATAATTTGATAAGTAAAGTCTTAGTAGAAACGCAAATATAAAGATATTATTGTTAAATATAAAATGAGTAGGCAACTACTGTTGCAAGTAAATAAAAGCATCCGCATAGGATGTGACAATACCAGTTTGAAAACATGATTGGGTTTCAGAAACATTATTTAAATATAGCTTATTTAAATATAACTTACTTTCATAATTTTATTTGTGTCAATGATATGGAAGTTTTGTAGAAAAGTTGCAGAAGCCATTAACAAGACAATGTAAAAAAAATATTTTGTGATTGCAGATTAATTATTATAAGACGAGCCGTGGCGTAGTGGCACAGCATCTGACTGTAAATGGGATCAGTCGTGGGTTCGATTTCCTTGTCCGATTCGGGGAAAAAATTATATTTAAATTATTTTCATTTTCTCGTTCGTAAGACAAAGCGTGGTTTTAAGTTTCACAACTGAACACTTAATGATTCGCATTCGCCAGAAAGCGGAGTACGGAGTGTCTTGACACTAGGTATTTTCTGTCTACTACACAATGCGGGATAAAAAAGCATGAAGCTAAAAAAATAATTACTAGCTGCTGCCTTCGAATAGTTCCGGAACAATTGTATTTTTTACATTGGGTATTGATTTTAGCCTAAACTAGTTTAAGTTGGCAGCTCATACAATTACTAACATGGTTATTAAACCTTATGAAGTCATCATGTAATGACTGACATGCTTGCATGGAAATCGTGATCCGGCAGGAAAATTACGGTATCCTGGTTAGCATGCACGTGGGGTCAAGGTACGAAAGGCGATAATAGGTAATACATGTAAAAATAATAGATAGAATTAACTATATATATGAATGAACCTTCAGGCTAAATAAATGTGGGATATGCTATTAATGAGTTTTTTTACGCCTGTACACTCTTTATAATCTTTTATATAATAAGCTTTCATCCTCAACTACTACTTTAATTGAATATATGGATGTGGCATCGATTGAGGCATACTCACAGTAGTGATAGACATAAATCCTACTCGAAGTTTGCAGGAATAACCATAAACAGTTTAGTTAAATAAATTCTTCAAAAACCGATTCTTATCTATTATCTGGATTAAATGGGATAGTTGTATGTTAGATGCTTTTCCTTATTTTTTGACCGTTAGATTTATTAGATCAAAGACCTCGGCACCAAAAAAGCATTAAATTAATTTGAAAAATAAATGTTTTTACAGACTACCTACTTGGATTCATTATGCAAATTCTGTTACAAGTAACTGTTGCGTCGTATAGCGACTCGCGTTTCATTTTTTGCTATCATTCATCTTAAAAACACTAGGAAGATGATTTAATTTTATGTCGTTAATTAATGTATCCTCTAACTAACAAAATAGTAGCAACTTATATATTTTTTATTATATACGTACAATGTGCAATGTACGTATGTTATTATACCAATTAAAGAAAAAAATAATTAAACAGATATATGTACCTCCTCAATAACAACACGCATAAGGTGATTAATATAATTATATATAGGTAACTTATAACAATAAAATGTAATAAAATAATTAGCTGCATAAAATAACCGATTTTTATTCGTATAAATATATGGGTATGGGTGCAACATCTTCAAGTCACTGAATTTGAATGTTTCCTCATAAACAAAAAAAGTTTCACGCTTTATCCTGCATAGCACGCTACTCAACGACAACGACAACCTAGTGTCAACACACTCCAGTTGATTGCTTTCACATCTAATTTCATCATGACGCATTCACCTAATTTTTCTTACAATATATGTTTATTGACAATATAACATTCAGCATTGATAACATTGATGGATTCAAATGATGTTGAAATAAGCGTCTTAAAAATGTTCGTAAATTAAGTAAGTCTGCTAGTGGCGTTAAACTCTAAACGAAATTTCTTGAAGTGTGCTGAAAGTGAAAAACTACTTAATTGTAATTTTGATATTTTAATTGGGATGATTAATAATGATTTTCATGTCGGTTTATTTACAATAAAAATTATATTGTATTAAATAAGCTGACATTAAAAACATAAATATCGTATCTTACAGTATTCTTACAGTCAAAAAGAATGACTTGGAACATAAAGTAAACATAGTTTTAATCATAATGCCTTAATGTTCTTCGCTTTCCTTAAAATTAACATTTTACGTTACTTTTAGCATTCAACAAAAATATTCCTCTTTAAACATTAATAGATTGTTATATATTTTGGTACATCTTTAATTGAACTTTAAATTTTCTATAGGGGTATGCTATCATAGGACACTACTAGATCGTACATTACATATAGCTACAAATACTATATTAAAGTTATTTTAATTTATAACTAGTTGTAGTCTGCAACATCGTTAGCTTTGATTATAACACCTAAAGTCCGGATTAATCTCGAAGGAGCATATACATATAGGTTTTTAGGTCAAGTAGTTTAGGCGTTGTCACAGGTGATTCATGAATATGTTAGCACAATATTGAGTTTGGCTACTAAACCTGCAATATCGTAACGATAGACACAATACTTCATTTATCTATTCTGTAATATGTAGGACGCGCTTAAGGATAGAAATAATATAAAAATATATCAAAATGTCTGTCACGTCGTATTTATATACTAAAGCAGCAGTGCTCGCGACTTCGTCTGCGTGAAATTTAACGTCTCTGGATCTTTATTTTATAATAAAAAAATATAAGGCCGTCCCGAGATAAGCCAGAATAAACAGAATGACAGACGTACAAAAATTGTAAAAAATATTATTTTGGTTTATGTATTACGTAATCTATATATCTATATTTCTTATGATAGAAATAAATACATATAATGATTTTAATTATAAATAATTATTATCCGGTAAACCAAAGTACTTAGGTCAGTTGTTAACATTTTTATTTATATACCTATTTGCTACAATTATAGTATAATTTAATACTCATGTATATATCTTTAACAATAATTGATTATGATGTCAGTCATAACTACAATTACCTAATCAAAATTATGACTGACTTTTTTACTCTTCTTTTTTTCATGTCTATAGTTATTTTAAATATTCTTTTTAAAATAACACTCTTGTTAGTTGTGGATATTATAAATATATTGATACGAGATTTAAGAATAATAATATACGAGAATAATTTTATAATATTTTTATAATGCTTATATACTTATTTAGAATACACAAAAAGCAAACTCCCGCTGCGTTCAAAAATTTACAAAAAAATTTACACAAGTAAAATTTTTATATCGTTCTGGATCAATAAATGTTATAAATATATATTTTTTTTATTGAAAAACAAAACCATCACAGTTCAGGAGTCGTAAAGTTGTTTTTGTGGTGGGGTAGATCTGACTGTACGGTCGATTTACAGATTCCTATTCCAGGGTTCCTTTCTCTGGTTATATAATATATATGGTGTCGGATTTCCTCGCTAACCCACATAGGACTAACAGTGCAGAAAGTTTTATTGTATTACTAAATCCTTTCTGCAATCCAATTCAATTTCAAATATTGATTTACGCGAGAATAGCGAGGGAAAAATTTAGTTCTAATGTTAATTTGTAACTTCATATGTTGATATAAAAATTAGGACTAACAAAGAAATTGTATCGCTGTTTAATATAAATCAAAAGTAACTTAACTAATACACAACTTTTAACGAGTAAGTGAAATTCTCTTATGCGTACATGAGCACGTAATTGACCAATTACTTTATGAATGCGAGGCGTTCGCTAAGCAGTAGCCTTGACCGTGAACGTGAGTAACCAATGTATAATAAATAAGCGATGATTGCTTTAATTCTATATAATAAAAGATATCTTTACGATATGTTATTCATGTGACCGGAAATGTTAATATTGTATCGATTTTAAAACAATTATTTGAATGTATATACTATGTGTTTATATCTAAATGTAATTCTAAGTCCTGTATACAGCACTTACATTTACATTTAGACGTAAACACACACACACAGACTTGTCAGATATGATTTTTACAATTGAAATAAATTATATTAAGTTAATATTTATTGATCAAAAATATATTTCTGTCTAAATATAGTCTCTATGTCCTGTAATTAAAAGTCTTTAGTTTAATAAGTTATTTGTTTATTGTAATAAGTTATTTGCTAGAATTTTTGGTAAATTTTCTTGCTTTTTTTAAATTTTCTACAGCTACATATCGAAATAAATACAAAATTTATAAGAACATATCTGTGTCATATATTAACAACGTTATAAAGATACGTAATGTACCTAAGTGTTTGATAAGTATCTTAACATTCTTAGTATAGAGAGAACTCACTAAGTCAACTATTATATGACGATATCAAGTAACTTGATACATTTCTTTATTACATTAATCGTGCATATTATTATAAAAATATTTTTTATAACAGGCACTTCTAGTTGAAATTTATCACGCTTATTGCAGAAGGCAAGTTAACCATTTAAAATTATCTCATAGTCAGTAATCAGCAGTTTATCACTCACGCCTGTTTGCCGATGAGTATCGATAATATTATTATTAACATTGCGAGCAGTTATTAAAGACAACTTGTTGTTCAATCAGACACCAACCACAAGAATGCAGTCACTACAGCTGCTAGGTGGAATCTTCTCCAACCTGTTTCACTTGCACCCTTCAACAAGTCGCAATAAAGTATGCTCGCGACTAACTTATGCAATTTTACTCTCGCTACGATGCCTTGGGGATTATTAACGAGCCCATACGTCACTGTGCGCTATAAATAACATTCGAACTCGATTTTATTTTCAGTTTATAAACGCGTAAAATAAAAAATAAAAATTGTAATTTATTCAATCACATGTAGGGTCTACGGCCTTTCTCAAGTTACTATTTAGAATGCATTTTTTCGATTAATTTGGTATCATGTGTAAATAAAAAAATATTAAACTTAACATTTAATTAATTATCGTTTAAAATGTATCTAATATTTCTACTTGGTACCTCTTTAATTCCGCTTAATTGACGATATATTTAATATATCTATGGCAACCTTAGCACTCTTGGCCAATTTGGCCTGCGTGCTGGGCATCTATCGCCACTTGAAACACAAATGAGATATATGTACTAATGAAACAGATTTCTCTAATCTATTTAAGGAATACTTTGGCTTTGATCATTTAAAACGGATTTTTGTAGAAATTTTGATGCTTTTAATTTTGATTTTTTCGCTATGTATTCCGTATAAAGAGGACGATGTTAAAAAAAAATTTAAGTCCGCTCAAAATCGGTACACTCTGTATTGAGTGGCGAGGTCAAGGTCTATAAGGGTCCTTCCGTGATAATAATAACACAACTATCACAATATTAACATATTATTTTTACTTAAATCATAATATCCTCATAATCCAAACATTACGCCAAAGATGAACAGAGCTGTTTATAAAAAATCATTTTAGCTTTGAAGTGATCAGTCATGTCATCATACTGAGTCGATATAGTCTAGATTATAAAAAAAAACAATATAATACTGCAAAAAGAAAACATAATTATATTTGTTCACTAGAGTCCCTAAGGTAGTAATGTGTCAACAAACAAAAAAATCGTCGCGGCCTGTTTCTTCAATGTTTTTATAAACCAACCTGTAATTATTATCAGCGGCAATGAACTAGCTGTGTCGATTTGTTCTTACATGACTGGCTGGTTGTTCACTTGTGACCTTTAAGCTGCCTAAGGTATTACCAAGAATGAGATGAGTGAATGTAGATGATCCTTTCAAGCGCATCTTTTAGGTTTATTAATTTTTTCTATGGAGGCGCAACTCTATTTTATTAATCAAATGATAACGACTCTATCTAATAGAAATGAAAATTAATATTGTTTACATACGAGAATAGTAAAAGAAAACCACAAGTATGTATAATGTAAATAGATAATATTTTTAAAATAAACAGAATCTCGCGTTGATTAATTATCTTTCTGTTTTTTTTTATTTGTACCCTTCATGTGCGATGATTTACTTTTAATTGAATTTCTATAATATTTAAACTGAGTTTATTACTTTCAAAGATTAGCGTATATGAACAGACAAACTGACAACCGTACAATACCATTTTTTTAAAGCAGAGCCACCTCTTTTACTGTGTTATTATGTATATATGAATATTTTGAAAGATATCACGAATTATGCATATTATTTTCAATGAATCAGAAGATAAAATTACTTCAATCACGTTTTGCAATTAAAATACATCAAAAGAAGACAGCTGTCATATACTGAATATGTGATTCTTTTAAATAAATAATAATATATTTATTTAGAAGCCTTGAATTTAATATTACGTGTGAACATGATTTTTCATACATTTTCAAGACATGATAATTTGCAATGCTATGGATATGTTGTTTTATCTTTTAGTTAATATTTTTCTATACAGTGTTTATACAGTATACAAAAATAATTAGATTTTTTCTTTGTTCTCCCATATTGTTTCATTTTCTTTCATTTTAATGTACACAAATGTTACAAAATATTTTAATAACATTTCATTTTTATATATAACCTATCCAAAAAATTAATCATTGTCACACTAATATAAAACATTTTGCACCTTTAGAATTGAAATATCCATAAATTTCTAGAAACTTAGAAAGTATTAGATTTAGTACATCTAACGATTTGTAAATGTGTGAATACACATAAATGTTAGTTCATTAAAAGAAAATCATTGTTGTGGGCTAGAATAAGCCAAAATTACTGTTTCTGGCATTTTCATGTCATTTTACTAATTTTGTTTATACGGAACTTGAGATTTTTATTTACATATAAGATATAAGTTTTTGAAGTCAATAATTTCTTGTAGGTTTTGTATTTTGAGCATTATATATATATATATATATATATATATATATATATATATATATATATATATATATATATATATATATATATATATATATATAATTATTATTTCATTTATGTAAATTGTACATTTATATTAGAGTAATTTACAAAATTATAACTTGTACACACATATTTACCATGTATATACCACATACACGAAGCATATCTTGTTATATACACAAGAAACTTTATTCAAATCGACACCAGCTGGCCCACAGCAAACATCAAAAACAGAAGTCAGAAAAGTAGAAAGACAGCAAATATCCATTACACATCATACATTATGTATGTACTTCACACTCACCAGATAACCATACCCATCCATCAATTTACGTACCACAACCAACACAAGTAGAAGGGAAAGAAGACCGAGATAGAGAGAAACTGTATATTCTATTTCCTGAAGGTTCCAGGGCGGAATGTATAGATTTACCGACGCACAAGTTGAATTTTGGCACATCGAAAATAATAATATGATATTAATTTATATATATCAATCTTATTAGTATTTTTCATTTTCCCGCTCTATTAAGAATAAGGGTGGCGTTGAGTTTCGCCATTCACGCATTATCTTTAATTGGACGAACGAATATGAAGAGTCTTAACTCTACATACTTCCTGTTTACCCTGCTATGCGGGATAAAAGCGTAAATAAAAAAAACAGCATGTTAATGTATTACGATATAAAATATATATTTATGTATATTTATACCAGCCATTTTTATATATTTTTTTCACATCTAAAGAAAAGGCTGTCCGGAAGGTATCATTAATTAGCGAAAAGAACGTTTATTGTGCTTTACGTTTGTTATTTTCTTTTCTTCGTCTTTCTTAATGTTTACATGTTTTTTTTGTTCTACAAATTTGATATTATAAAAAGATTTTTTTTGAAAACATATTTATAATTAGAAGTATTGATATAAAGTTTTCTTTTTTATTGTTTCAGGTACAAACTATGATGTTCTTTTAATAACATTTTCCATTTTTTGAGAAAATGAACATACTTGTTAGAAGATCTTGTTTATCTATAATAGTTTTGTCTGCACTAATTGAAGTTATACAATCAAATAAAAATGGTATGTATTCCATATTACTCGGTGTATTGATAAATTGAAAACATAAATATTGACAGATTATTTCGCGCTTATTATCGCAAAATAAATTCATTTAATTAAAAAAAAATCATTTTATAAATAATATCAGTTGAGTGTTGTATGCAATATACAAGGAGTATCTTTTTCCTGTTTTAATATTAAATCCAATTTCAGAATCTAATATAGATGCTCGTCAAGGACGTGTTACTGGAAGAATAGTTAAACTTTACTCAGGGTATAAGCCAGATCCGGTAATATGTCAAGATGAAGGGTTCAAAGCAGACCCAAAAGATTGTTCTATATTCTATCGGTGCGTGAAAGCATCGCATCGAGGAAATTTCAATATTTTCAGGGTAATTAGTAAAACAATAAACAAGTTTTATTTTTTATGTTATGAATCTAGGATGAGGTAGAACTGTAACATAATAGAATAAATGAAATAAATTTATAAAAATAATAAAATACTGCTATGGCAGTTGAAAATGTAAAAAGAAAATCTATTTCTATGTATTTTTTGATTCTTAAATATGTGTACGTTTCGTCGGCATGTGATAAAGTAGTGTAATAACTAGCATCTTAAATTCATACTTGTCATATGGTGTATAGATAACTGGCAAATATATATACAATATGTTAAATAATTATAGACTAATTGAAATTATAGACAACCAGACGCAGGATAGATAAATAATAAAAGGCTGAAAAGAAACTCGTCCATATGGGGATCAAACTCACAACCTGGTATTAGGGAGAATAGTTAACCGTTTACTTAGATATTTTATGTATTAATATCTAAAGCTATTTGTATACTTTTTCAGTACCAATGTGGGCCAGGTACAGTGTATGATCCCGAGACAGAAATATGTAACCATCCTCAAAACACAAAACGATCTGAATGTGGTGGTCTAATTTCGTCACATGATATAAACGATGAAAATGAAGATAATGAAGTAGGGCAAGAACTTCCGTCACCTATAAGTACTAACTTACCTTTCTTTATCAGCCACCAAAGCCCAAGCAATACTACAGTATTGATGTTAACTACTAGAAAACCACTGCCATCTGATATTTTTACTAAAAGCACAATCATAAGTCCGTATCCCATAATGACAACAGTGAAATACGAAGTAGCAGTTCCATCTTATCCTTGGACGGGTTCGAGGAATGAAACATATCAAGTACCTTTGACAACTGCAGCACCTCTTTTAGAGAAAAGTGATTCTTGTGTATCTGATGGTTTCATAGGAGATCACGAAAATTGTAGAAAGTTTTATAGATGTGTTCGGAATTCTTACGGAAGTTTTACGAGGCATGAATTTTTTTGTAGTGAACCCACAATTTGGGATGATAGTATTCAAAGTTGTAACCATGTTTGGGCTGCACGTAATAGCCGATGTGGCCGAAACAATGCAGATTCATTTAAAGTGGATGTCATATCACAAAATATACATCAGCAATTTAACTACGGATCAAAAACAACGGATAAGTATAACTATAGTAAATTTGATGTAAGCAAACCACACAATTCCAAATATAGTACTACAGTAGATATTAATAAAGAAGAATTTTCAGACAGTGGAAGTGACGTGTTAGGTTACAACAGACCATTAATAAATCAATCTCTAAATGAAAATAATGGCATTCGTAAAGAAACAACATATTTCAACGAAGAATATGATAACAAAGAAAAACAGACGACAAAAACAGTACTTGAAAGTAAGACACCTACACAAATAGGTAACGTAGGAAAATCTGTGGAGTGTTCGCAAAGTGGGTTTATGGGAGATCCAAGTGATTGTTCCAAGTTTTATAGATGTGTAGATAACGGTAACGGAAAATTTATGAAATATGAATTTTCTTGTAGCCAAGGCACAGTATGGGATAATAAAGCGGAAGCATGCAATCATGCATGGGCTGTAAAAGAATGCGGTGGATCGTCACAAATTGAAGACGTTTCGCCAACCAGTCGTCCAACGACTAATGACACTTCTATTTATAGCAGTACTTCAACGACTTATAAAACAATTATAACTTCAACTAGCACAATTGCTAATGGCTTAATTAATGAAAACAACGATAATGGTTATTTTAATCCGACAAAGTTTGAAGAAGAAACTACAATGCCCACTACTGTATCATTAATTGCTAGTACAACATCTGCAAGTCTTTCTTTTAAAGAATGTAATGAAACTAACTTTTTTGGAGATCAAAATAATTGCCAAATATTCTATCGTTGTGTTGATAACGGTAAAGGAGGATTTACTAAGTTTGAATATAAATGTGGTGAAGGTACTTTGTGGGATCAGGATATCGAGGCGTGTAACCACGCATGGGCTGTTAAATCTTGTGGATTAGAGTCAAGTACACATATAACAAAAACAACGAAAGTATCAGATAAAGGTACAACTAATTCATATGTACAGGCCACAACAATAAGTGTAATACCAGGCAATAATTATAACCCAGAATATAATACACAAGAGACCGAAACTGAGAAACCTGATAAAAATTTAATAAATAATGTACCAAGTAATTCCAGTATGAATAAAAATATATGTAAAAATTCTGGTTTCATCGGTGACTCTAATGATTGCAGAAAGTTTTATAGATGTGTTGATAATGGTAATGAGGGGTTCACTCAACATGAATTCTTATGTGGCTACGGAACTGTTTGGGATTCCTCAATTGAAGCATGTAATCATGCCTTGGATGTAAAAACTTGCGGTGGCAGTATAGAACTGAAAGAGGAAAACCAAAACGGTTCACAAAGTGTTGAAAATCAGAATATGGAAGTTACGACACATTACTACTATTCTCATAGTACTATATCTAGTTCTGAAATGAGTAGCAATGATGTAAGCAGTGGATATGTAACACAAAATTATAATACACAACATACAACTTCCAAACCCCTTTCATCAACAATTTCTAGCATTAGTATATGTAGATCAGATGGATTTGTAGGAGACAAAAATGATTGTAAGAAATTTTACAGATGTGTTAAAAAAGACAACGGGGGTTATCAACGTTATGATTTTCACTGTGGCGATGGAACTTTATGGGATCCAAAGATTCAAGCTTGTAATCATGAATGGGCTGTAAACGAATGTAGTGGAAGTGTTAACTCGGAATTAGTAAACAACATTACTGAAACAAATATAAAACCTACGGAAAGTTTTGTAGAAGAAAGTGAAAATAGCTATACAAGTCAAATTAGTTCTGTACAAGAAAACGTTAGTTCTACTACAACTATACGAACCCCAACATTAACAACATCGGCGACTTTAAGTAAAACTGAAAAATGTCGCTCAAGTGGATTTATTGGTGACGAAAATGACTGTAAGAAATTTTATAGATGTGTTGAAAATGATGATGGTAAGTTCACAGCGTATGAATTTGTATGTGGTGAAGGCACAGTGTGGGATTCTGAGATAACAGCATGTAATCACGAATGGGCTGTAGATAAGTGTAACAGTAACCATAATGAACCAATTAAAACAACTCAACCTACACAAGTTGGAGATGCTCAAAGTACATCTGCGACAATTTCTACATTACAATCAAGTGTGGTAACTTCTTCGACCCAGATGTCCCATACACCAATCCTTACGTCAACTCTTTCGTCAACTTTAATTGATTCATCACCTGAAGAAGGACAACAATGCGACTCAGAAGGATTCTTTTCCAATAAGAATGATTGTAGAAAATTTTTCCGTTGCGTTAATAATGGTAAAGGAAGTTATGATAAATATGAATTTGATTGTGGTGAAGGCACAATTTGGGTACAAGAAATTCAAGCTTGTGATCATGATACACTCGGAACCAATTGTACTTTAATAGTAACGACATCTACTGAATCCCATAAAGTAACAAGTTCAACGAGTATGCCAAGTGTATCCAATACACCAAACGAGGTAACAATTATTTCGACGACAGATGAGTCTAAGCCTGATTCTGAAGAAGCAATGCAGATGAACTGTCAAGACGAAGGATATTTTGGTAATATAAATGAATGTAGAAAGTTCTATCGATGTGTTAACGATGGGAAAGGAGGCTTTATAAAATATGATTACATATGTGGGGAAGGTACTATTTGGGATAGTGAAATAATAGCCTGTAATCATCCACAGGATGTATCAAATCCGTCTTGTAGTTCGCAACATGAAAATTCATCAGAAATGAATGGTCATAGCGAATATACAACTACTGAAAAAAGCACTGAATCAACAATGAGCGCATCTAAATCAACAACAGAACCTGTATCGACAATGAAAGAAACTCAAAAGCCAGCAATAAGTTCAACTACGTCACCTGGGACAACATCAAGTCTTTTGACAACAAGTGATTCAACATCAAGTAGTACAAACTGCTCAAACAATAATGCCACCGAGAATTCTGATAATCAAGATTTCAAATGTGACAAGGCAGGATTTTATTCAGACAAATATGATTGTAAGAAATTTCACAGATGTGTAGATTGGGATGGAAGTGGAAACAAATTTTCAGTGTACCATTTTGAATGTGGCGATGGAACAATTTGGGATCCCGCTCTTGAAACTTGTAATCATGCAAGTTCAGTAATACCTCCGCGTAATTGTAACGGATCTCAACAGGAAAATGTGTCAGAGACAGTGACGACAACTGAAAAATCGACTACCATTAATTACGAAACAACACAAAAAACGACAACACTACCATCTACAACAGAAGTAACTACTACCCAATTAACATCAACAGAACAGAGTACGGCGCAATCGTCAAGCGAACAACCGATGACTCAATCATCGTCAAGTGAACCATCAACCACACAATCATCGTCAAGTGAACCATCAACCACACAATCATCATCAAGCGAACAATCAACAACGCAATCATCGTCAAGCGAACAGTCAACGACACAATTATCATCAAGTGAACAGTCAACGACACAATCATCGTCAAGTGAACAGTCAACGACTCAATCATCATCAAGTGAACAATCAACGACTCAATCATCGTCAAGCGAACAATCAACGACTCAAGAATCAACTGAACAATCTACACAATCATCAACGACGGTACAATTTACAGAGCAACCTATAGCAAATGAAACCCAAAGTACTACAACGGAACAAACAACCACTCAGTCTAGCCAAGAACAAACTACAAAACTAAGCACGGAACAAACGAATTCTACTGAAGAAACACTTTCAACAGAATCTACTACAGAAACCACTCATTTAACATCAATATCCACTGACCAAACTACGACTGAACAAACGAACACATCGACTGACCAGTCAACTACAGAAGATAATATTTCTCAGATAACTGAAGTTCAGAGTACAACATCGGAATCTACAACTACTGAATCAAGCCCAGAATCGACATCACAGCAAGAATGTCCAGAGACCGATTCTGATCAATCCCTATTTGTGTGCCCTACGTCTTTTAAACGGCATCCGAAATATTGTAATTTGTTCTATCAGTGTGTTGAAGACAGTGACAGTCACGAAGTAAAATTAACAGTATTCAATTGTCCAAATAACACTATATATGATGAATCTAAGATTCAATGTATCGAAGAAGATAAGAGTGACAAAAAATGTAATGGTAAAATCTCTCAAAAACACAGAGTTAAACGACTGGGATCCATGTTTAATGAGCCGGTAATTTTTTATTTTAATTTATTTTACAGTATTATTCTAAATTTTTTCTAGTTTTAATTTGTTATATATTTTTCAGATCACTGTCGCTACAAATAGTATGGCGTGTTCATCCGCTGGTCATTTTCCATTTGAAATACAAGAAGAGTGTTCCGAGGCCTTATTAAAATGCGAATCAACGAAGTCGGGCAAGTTACGAGGCTATGTCTATAAATGTCCAAAAGGTTTCGTTTACTGGACAGTTAGCAGAAGATGCGAATCGATTAGAAAAGTAAGAGATTGTAAGAGATCTTCATATCCCTGGAATAGCAGATACGATTTACCAATAGAAATATATAACATTGCTTCTTAACAGTTTTCAATAAAGAATAGCGTTAAAATCAAATTCATGTAATGTTAAAATGTAGATATTAGACTAATTTTTAGTTACATTAAGGTAAGCTTAACATACATTTAATTCTAGTCTGTTGTTTATGCCGGAAATTCATTTTAGCCGCTGCCATAAGTAATAAAAGTTGTAACTTGTGAACAAAATATTGTTATTTGACATTATTTTGATCACGACTGATTAGAATAAGAAAAAATAAATTATTCTTTGAATTACTTGTTTTATTTTTATAATTATTAATTGAGTATGTGTAAGTATATAAAACTATAAATACAATTCGTAAATTTTATTTATATTAAAATAACATCAATACCTGAACATGACGATAAAGTACCTTTACAAAATATCGACAGTTCTGTAATAATCAAATCTTTAATAGACTCTTCATGGGTATGATGAAAGACATTACTAAATATAGTCCCAATAAATGCATGGCACGGTGTCGCAGATGCAATTAAATTTCCGTTCAAATCAATTGTTAATACAGCTGTATTGGCTTTAGATATTTTTTCAAAATTATTTGCTTCAACAAATTTTGACAATGACCTGTCTGTAGTATTGACTGAGCCATATTCAAGTTTTACATAATCCTTGACAGGAATTGATTTAATTTTGTTTCTAGTACCTGATCCAATGTAGGATGCGGTAATTTCTTTCGTGGTATTTTCTTTTCCTCTCACACTGCTATTTAAATCTTCGTCAGAATTTCTACGAAAAAGATATTTCAAAAACATTGGAAGAAGATTTTGTTTATTATCATCATTGTTATTATCTTTATCTTCAGATTTACTCTTAGTAGTATACGAGTGTTTAAAATAGTTTTTGTTGTTTGGTATATCATGAGAATCATTTTCATGTGTAACTTTATCTGAATTATAAGTTGAAGTGAAATTTTCGTTTATATCAATCTTTTTTGTATTTCTTTTACTTTCGTGTTTATACATTTTTTTATCTATATACGGTTTTTGTATACTTTCTGCTTCAGTCAGATCAATGTGATCAATATTGTCTTCATTTTCTAGAGTATTAATTATATCTTGAATATTGTTCACTTTTCGTCTTGGCTTTTTGAATGTTTTTTTACTAGAATTAGATATATTCATATAAATTTTAGTACCACCAAGGATTTCTTCTAGTTTTTCAATATAAATAGGATTGGGTGATTTTGGAGTGAATATAATCGGATTTAAAGCAATACCTCCTTTATTCCAAATGGCAATACATCGACTTAAGAATCCAATAATTTTTTCTGGCAGTTCACGCCAATATTTTTTCAATGGAGATTCATCCATATATTTACTTAAAGACACTATTTGAACTACGGGTTTTTTCTGCATTTGCCTGTTTCGATATTGTTTTTCACTCCATAACGAATCTAGTGCTAATTCATTTTTCAATTCGTCACTATAATCTTCAATATGTTTTGATGCATCATTTATAACTACGATAAAGTTGAATGTAAAATTTGTATATTTTTTTGAATATGTCTCAACATATGGTAAATAATCGATAATATTTGATTCTTCGTAGCTATTCACAAAAATATGCATGTATACATTACGTTCGGCAAAATTTTCATGTGACGTATTAAGTATGTTAAAATGTCTGTTTAGAATCTTTGAAGGCTTTAATGGAGCTGGTGGGAGTATAGCAACAGCTATGATACTATTATAAATAATGAAAATTAGCAGCGCTATCATACCTAATCCTATCCACCAATAAGCTAATAATGTTGAAAGATGATCTGAAAATAAATTTTATTTTTTTAAAAAACAGTTGTTAAATCGGAAACTAATACTCTTCAAAAATCCATATTCAGATAGAGAACAATCAGAGTTTCGTGTCTGGAAACAACAACAACGAACGGAGTAAAATACTGGGTTCACATTCTAATTTAAGTAGCATTTGCAACGTTTTGTCTACTAAAACGTAATGATATTTTAATTATATCCTCTTTGACATCTATTAAAGATAAATAAATATTTAGCCATGGCTTATAACAAATCTGAATTCAAAGTTACCTGGCCAGCGTGTAATAATATAAGCAGCTCCTTTAGCTTGCAGACGAGCACGACCTGAACTTGAGCAACGTAAGCGTCGTTGGAATTTTGGACTTCTGTTAAAAATATCTGATTCTTCGTCTTGCAGCAGCGAATGGTATTCTTCGTGAAATTTACTCATAACTACATAGCTTTTAACTGGTTGAAGATGAGATATACTTCATTGATAATATATATTGACAATTTTATTTTTGACATAAATATTTGTCAACTTTTATAAAAAAGGATTCAATTACCTAAACACAAGAAAAAAACAAATTTATATATGTTGTATGAATTTCAATGATTACAAATATACAATTTTGTGAATGAAATTTAACATACCTGAAATATGTAACAAAACCAATAAAAACAAAATTATTTTTTCTATTAATTATAATTTCACTTGTAACATGTTTCATAAATGTTTAAACTGGTATAGGTACATATTTCGTACGCGATTTAGTCATTCGCGATGTTTAGCACGTTTTTACTTTCCACTTTAATTATGTTGACTCAACAAAAATTCGTCTCACGTACGTACTGACGAAGGCGTCATATATTTCAAATAAAATAATTTATTTCGAAACTATATTTATATTATATTAAATAGCAAAAATTATGTACAAATTACTAGGTGTCTAATGGCAGATATATTTGCTTGACACCTATAAACATTCATTCAAATATAATGAGAAAGGACGCCTAGACAATCTATAAATTTTACTTAGGTACAAGAGACACGCGTAATGAATGTATATTCTTCAGAAATAAATAAATATTTACTGAGTAGGTAACATTTTAAATAGGTTTTATATATCGTTTATAAGTTTTAATATGTAGAAAATAAAATTATGTCGTAAATAGTCTAGTTTAAAAAAAGAATAACCAAATTTGCTGTCAATTATAACAAGCATTTTACTAACGTAAATGTATGTATATTATCAAGTTTTTTTAAATACAATCAAAAAGTAAGTATTGTTTGTACAGGTCAATTTAGTTTGTAACTTAATTCGTAAATAATTTAAAAAAATAATGCCATCGATATATCTAATTTCAGAAACCTAAAATGGCAGAATATAATCCACAAATAAAACGTGACGAACAGTATCCCTTGCTTAAAGTGGATGGTGGTGGTGGAGACATTAAGACCCAGGTCCCTATTTCTCCGATGGCTACAGGATGGAACGTCACATGTACTCCTAAGCAATCCTGGTTTAAACGTTGGCCTGGTTAGTTAAGTTATATTTTTTATGTAAAGAGAACACATTGGAAGATTGTGTGTTTCACACAGATAATACTGTGGTCTCAAATTCCGGTCATTAGAAAGTTTTGGCTTAAAATATATTTTCAATCTGTTCAACAAAACAAAACATTGCCTTAAATGGAAAATTAAGAAAGTAATAATAAGGCTCCCTAGGTTTTATAATCTGAGAAATCCGGAAAATTTAATTAAATATCTTTCAGAGTTTTCGTTAATTTGAAGTACTATTATATTTTTTGTTTCAGAAATCCTTTCTACCTGCTGGATGACTATGGTATTATTGGCAATATCATTTGTTGTCTTTTATGCTTTAGGTATGAGCGCTTATAGACGACATCCGGTTATCGTGGTACGATGTAACGACACTAAGCCGGCTAGCAATGTATTCTTTCATAGCATTATATCACAAGACTTCGTACCTTTTTCGATATATTCCGAATACCTCTCTTTTATGGCAACTAAATATCCGTTACTACATTTTCATATTTACTTTTTAATTGATGATACATGGCATATGCCAGTTAAAAGTTCATGGCAACCGAATTTAATGAAAAGATTGATCCCTCATATTGCTGGATCTTTTAATACAGTTTTGAAGCAAAATAATAATCGTGAAATACGTAATTTTCAACGAAGGTTTCAAAATGTTAATGTTAGTGTAATGTTCTTGAGCAAATACATGGGAATGACACCATTAAGACATGGATGGAGAATGATTCCTGTAAGATATTTAACATTTTATGCTAGAGTATATGAGATTTGGCAAAATGGTGGAGTTAGTTTTGACCTTGTAACTTTTAATAACCAATATAACAATAATCAGGACCTAGACCGGAGAGTCGACGCAATATTAAAGCAGCATAGTAATGGAATTGAAACAAAAAAATATGCAACGGTTTTGAACTCTTTTGATAAAGATGAAGACAATGAGATATTTTCTATGTTTATTGATATCTTCAATCTTATACTGAACCAAACATCCTTCTTTTTAAATATAGATTCAACGAAAGATGTAAACATAGTAGATGATAATTTTGAAGTTAGATCTCAACGAAATAAGCGTAATGTGCCGACATTGAATAATAATGGACTGAATTACTTGTACTATAAAAGTTTTCTAAATAATGATACTCTCAAGAATATGACAAAAATATCTAATAAAACAGTGGACATTCAGAAAATAAACATAACAGAAGAATCGGAAAGTAGGCTTAAAAATAAAACCTCAAATAACACAATACACTACACTAAAGGACATGATTCAAAAATACAGAATACCTCAAATCATATCGAGAGGCCTCAAGTTTTATTTTTTTATGATTTATCAGGTGTGTCTGATGAAACTGGACCAGCTTATCTTTTACAACAAGGCCTAATAAACGCTGTGCCAGAGTATCCTGACCAAAAGAAACAAAAATTAAATTACCTTTTGTTAAGCCCTGAAGGAAGTTTTGTGGCTGCTTCATCTAGACATCATCCCTTCCTCGCTCAATTGTTCACTTCTGCGTGTCACAGACTAGATCCGAAGTTTGCCATAAAAAATACGCTTTTAAACCAATGTTCTAGATTTTTGAGAGATGATGTTTATTGTGAGAGTATTCGTGTTATTTATAATATTGTTTAAGTACGGCTTGATCTTATTTTAATTTACATAATCTGTTAGTTTAATTGTAACTGCAAAATTATTGTTGCATTTTCTATGGTGTCCAAATATATATTAAAAACATATTTATAGTTTTACTTTAGTACCTTTTAATGTAAGAAATACTGTTTAAGCTACGATGTCTATTACAGACATGTTAATAAAAAAAAAGTTCATATTAAAACGAAGGCAAATTTGTTGATCAGTTTGAAAAGGAACAAGACACGTTTCATGTTAGAAAATATTTATTTATAAATATATCTGGTTGGTACAAATTGATATTCTTTTATTGTATATAAGGAATCGTAGATTTTGTTTGAACTTCCTTCTTAACTTCTACAATATTTGGAGGTTGATTGTGCTCAAAAAATTTTGCTATAAAATACCTGAAACAAATAAAATTTTAAAATTATACATCTCTCTTGCTAATTTACACAAATGAAAAACAATTAATTACTCATTATCATAGTACGTCAAACTCAATGTTCAATCTTAGTTAAGCTAAATTTATTTATACAAACCATACAAGAATTTCAATTGTGATCATGAAACAGGCGGCTATTATTTGTGTAGCTAGAAGCGCTGGTTCAGCTGACCCTCGCAGTATAGCAGCTAAGAGGGCGTCACTAGTATCAGATGCTACCTCTAGAGCAGTAACCAGTAGCGCAGGTAACACAAGCCATCTAGCACCACGACGCCACCAAGATTGCTGAAAATAATTGACTTGGTTTTCCAAATTATTTTTTTATTTCCTGATGATGCCATGATGCCATGGTTGATAAGTGACACTGTAACAGCGTATTTTTTTATGGAAAAAGGACTAACGAGCAGGAGGGCCACCTGGTGGTAAGCTCTAGTAGCCTGGTAAGGTGACCCTTCGCCCATGGACATCTTCAAAACTAGAGTTGTAAATGCCTTGCGGGCCTAGCGAGGAATGTGTAAGGAGATGAGGGAAAGGATGGCTGGTAAGTTGAAAAGCTGGCTTATATGACATCGAACCGGAAGATATCATCTGAAATTTGGCGGATCGTTTTTGTCATGAGAGTGGTCGCAAGCCAGTCAGAGGATTAACCTCTTACAACCAATTCACTGGAATATCCCCGCTTCGAGAGGGAACTCCAACCAGCAGCGGAGAGGAATTAAATTCTACCTCGTCCCCCCACAGAGACTGACTGTAAATGTGAAATTGTGGGTTTGAGTCTTACTTACAAAATAATATTAAAATTATTATCAATTTCTTATTTGTGTACGACAAAACGATGTCCAATTTTACCACTCAACTCGCAATTCTCAAATTTGTGCGGAAAGGATTATAGGCGCTACGGCCTTTCATACGTAAAAATATGCACTTAAAGATATAGTACATATCTTTACATTATCATAATGTACTACGAGTATATCTAAGTAGAATCAATAATATATAAACATTTGATGAATCAAAGAGAGAACTTTATATACAAATGATCGAAAACAAAATGTTTTTCACCTTTGACATAACAGCCACCAGGAGCAGTAAAGAAGTAGATGCAGTTACAAAGGCGCTGAGTTTTCCGTAGCCCATCACTAGTCGGATAGTAGGTTTCGTTATCCTATGAGGAGATAATCAAATGGAATATCTTAATATGTAAACGTACACAACTAATAACATATAATAAATAGAATGGATCGAGTGAACATTCAGACAAAATATCTTTATTCCACTTTCCCTTTAAAATAATTTAAGGTCATATTTTCTTGCGAAAATTGTATCTGATTATCATTTTTAATGGGGGTCTAAGGTGGAACACTTGATCATAGTGACTGCTGCCAGCCTTAACAACTGTAATAGTTGTGTAAGCACGACCAAATTGCCGGGCAACCGAATCGCCTTCTGAGCTGGAGTTTCAGAAGGTGAACGAGGATGTCAAGATGAAGGTGTTTTATTGTCCTGTCGATGGGTGAGTGCAACAATAGAATATAAGGCGATCAACCCGAGGCAGCTCAGGGATTGCTTCATGTTGGGGATAACAAGAATATTCTTGTTAGCTGCGTATGTGCCAGTATCCTCAGCTCTATCACTTGACACTGAACTAGATAAGTTCTGGTAGAGTGTAAGAGAAGTTCTAGGTGGTGTAAGAGAGAATGAAAAACTAATAGTATATAGTGATTTGAACGGATGGGTTGGTACCACAAGAGATGGTTACGAAAGTGTGCTAGGCAAGTATGATAAGAGAGTATACGTGGGAATGAATGGAAGAGAAAAGCATGATTGACGTATTCCTAGTGGACCAGCGTATTCGCAATCAAGTTATGGACACACGTGTGCTTAGGAGTGGTGACTTAGGAACAGACCATTACCTAGTAGTTGCTAGAATCTTTATTCTAGCAACTAATCTGTTTGCAGGTTGGCGCAGCCACGCGGTGTCCAGGCTTGGAGGCGAATTACCCATTAGAAAGGAATATGAAGAAAATGTTAAAGTATGTTGGCATCTTAGGAATTGTATGATCGAAGATGCAATGAAGTGTGTGGTGTCGGGAAAAGACGCTTTGAAAGATGCAATAGAGAGAAAGAAGAAAGCATAGCAGGACTATAAAGCCTCGAGGAAGAATAAAAGTGTGAGAGAAATTAAGATGAAAGAATATAATATTCATTATTTTTAAAGTGTTGTTCCACACTTAGGATTAAAAAACATTTTTGAAAAAACGTCTAAAAACTTGAACGCAGTGGCATTTGATCCCGTGCCTCTTGGATACCGTCCAAACGCTCTAACCGCTCAGTCATGCGTTCTACTACCAGCAGTGTCGAAATTTTTATACGTTTGTTACAACTTGTTTATGTTAGCAACTCTGCAGAGAGATTTTTACAAATTTCTGCTACTTAAAGATTATTAAGAAATAATCGTTAAACAAGACAGATTGCTATTTTATTTTAATATTTACTATTTTTAAAGTGTTGTTCTACGCTTAAGATTAGAAAACATTATTGAAAAAACGTATCAAAAAATGAATTTGAATGAAAGTGATAAAGGAGTGAAAGTTGAAAATTTGACAGTTAACTGCCTGTTGTACGCAGTTGATGCAGTGCTAATTGCAGCATCAGAATGCGAGTTACAGGCCATTTACGAGTCACCATTCTGAAAGAAGAGTGAAAGTAATGGTCTAAACCTGAATGTGAGTAAAACTAAGATTCTAGTATTGGAAAGAGATGAAGAAAGAACAAAATGCAAGATTAAGGTAGATAAAAAGAGTTTAAAACAAGTGAATGCGGTGGTATATCTGAGAAGTATGTTTAGTAGAGATGGAAGATGCGAAATGTATGTGGAAAGGCGAATAGCTGCCGGCAACAGGGTTAACGGTGCGCTTGCTGCATTGACGCGACGGCAAAACGTCAGCGTACCTACACGTCTTGCCGTTCACAATGCAGTACTGATACCGACGTTGTTATACGGCAACGAAACGTGGGTGTGTCAATAGAAGAATGAAAGAACATATAGATAAACTTACCGTCTAGCAAAGCTAACATTACTTAGCCTTTGATTTACTTCATCATCATCTAGTTCTAGTTCAACGGGCTGCGAAGCGAAAGCACAAGCGGACATCGATAGTCCCAACAGAGCCACTAGGAGCGCTCTTAATTTAACACGTATACAATCATTATTTTCAATACTTACTGAAGGAGCCTATTGGATAAGTTAAAATATTAGTGTCAAATGATATATGATAAGTATAATTATTCCAAGTACTTATGAGGAAATGTTCGAGAACGTTAAAAAGGACTGTACTGTATAGTAAAAGTTTATAATACAAAAATTAAAATACTAATCACAAATCATTTTTTAGAATAGTATATTAGTACTTATAGAGAAGTCGTCATCGTATCAGCCCTATAACGCCCAGTGTTGAACACAGGCCTGCCCCAAGTATTTCCACGACGATGTAAGTATTTATTATAACACATTCTAGTGTTATTACTCGCACATACTAATCTAATAAGAATTCGAAGCGCCATTAAGAATAATACCGCAATGATGGTTTAAAAACAAAATAGCGTTTATGTTTGGTTTCGTATTTCATTAGGAATGTGGTTAATGTAAATAATTCATAGATATAGGTAATTATATTATGTAGGCAATAGGTATGCCTCGATAGCAAAATCTTAGACTTGGATCACCAAATCAATTACAAAATTGCTTAAAATACTAAAACCTTTACATTTTAATCCTTCATTTTATCGTTATTCCGGTGGTCTTAGCAAGAAAATTAGATTCAAAGTATAAAAATAATGCTGTATTGTGATTGCATGCAGACTTCGATTATTTTTATATTTATAGATAGATACAAGTGAAACTAGGACGAGTACTTGAAAGTATTTTTACATTAGGTAGGAATAGCATTAGTTTCACGGGTTAATATTTTAATGATCTTATTATGCAATTATAGTAGTTATGTTAATTATCCAAGGGTTTGATAAATAAAATATATGACATACGTTCTAATTTTTGTCTTATAATTTTGATATAAGTTTCTTGGAACGAATTGTTGCATCAACATGGTTACCCTTCAATGTAGATTGTTTTTAAACTTAACCAATTTTAATTTAAAACTGTTCAACATTAAATTTACTTTAAAGACAAAAAAATAAATAGCATTTTGTAGCTTTTTGTACTCACCATATTCGTATTGTTCTCATGTTTACGTCTAATGCTTTCGAGTAAATGGGAATCGCTTTCTGTTTCCATAATTCCGCGCTATGATTTTTATGTCAAGTCTATAGAAAATATCTACAAAATTCTAAGTTGTTTATTCCATGTGTGTTATGTGAAGCATGAGCGCCAGAGTTAAGTAATGTTAAGACATTGTTAGAATGATTGCGAAGATTGATGGTCCACGTAGTTCATTTTTTAAAACTTCTGACTTATGTCAGTTAGTATTTTAAAATATTATGGTATAGATTAAATTATATATGTACTTCTAGCTTGGAGTGTTGTGCTTTTTGAATTTCATTAATTATGGGAAGTATTGATTTTTTGATTGTAGTAAAAATTTCGAATTAATGTTTTCAAATTATAGAAACGAACACTTTTTTAATAATACTTTTTTGTGAAATGAAGATATTTTAAATGTAGATATTTTTATTGGTAAAAGGTACCTAATGTTTTTTCATCTCAGCAAACTCATGAGGTTTACAAAAATTAACAATTTAGTGAAATTTCGATCCAAAATAATATTCGAACTTAAAGAAACTTTTTTAAGGGAACTATGACAATGACTGTTTTGGTGATGACGATAGACACAGTAATATTCAGCTCATTAATAATATTGTAGAATTATACAATCGCCTTTATCCCGCTTAGTAGGTTGGACAGGAAGTACCTACCTAGTGTCACTTGGTACTTCGAACTCCGCTTCGAATGTGAGATATTGCATGTACAGTGGAGGATCTCAACGCTGCGCTCTGTCTTATCAGGGCGAGGAAAATAATTTATATATATTTCCCCCACTTAAGGGAAATCTAACGCACAACCGATTGTGTTTACAGTTAGACGCTACCCCTATGCCACAGCCAGTTACTATATATCAAATTATTACATTTGGATATTGAGTGGATATAATAGATTACTACTAGCATAACTATCATATAGAAGTTTAAAAAGACGAAAGAATATTGTCATAAAAAATTATTAAACATTAATTTTCAGTCACATCTCAAACCCACACATACACAACTCAAATTATATAAACATATAATGTAGTAAATTATGTATAATTATTGCACTTATTAACACTAAACTAATACGCCTCTTGCGCCGTAAAACTATTGCTATCACATTTTGGAAAAAGGATGAATGAGCAATATACATGCATTTATTTATTAAGTAATGAATAATCACGTTGTTTAAAGATCACAAATGCACAAATGTTTTCTGAAAACGCAAAAACCCTGTAGCCAATTAAACGTCATTAAAATAATCGCAGTAAGTTTCTGGCGAAAACTGTCTAAAGCTTTTAGATCGACTTGGAGTAGCACAAGCAATGCATTGAAGGCCTTCAAAGACACAATAACAAGCTGTCCTCCCAAATAAGGAAGAAATAATGAAGGATTTTCCTGAAAATAGTTCAAATTTATTAACTATTACATAGATTCACACTTCACATTCCTAGCGGGATAGTCAGAGAGAACCGAGTCGTAAAGTTTCTTACATGACCTACGGTATCAATGATATATTATATTCTCGGAGAACAACTAAGATCTCTTTTATCCTTTTACTTCTTACTTACAGCGTCAAAATCATAGGTAGAAACCACATAAGATAAAAAAAAGATTTAGATATGATTTGTAAGTAAAATAAAAAATATTTTGACAAATTTAGGATAAGTAAATACGTGTGTATGGTCTCACTGTAAAACATCCAGCCAAAAGACAACTGTATTGAAAAAATCCAATGGAAATAGTAATTATTTTGAGATCATGATCAATCATGTTATTCCGAAAATCATTTTTGGATTCGTCTGATAATTCGATGGGCAACGGCATTTTAGCAAAATTCTGCATCAGTTGATAAATATTTATAAACTGCAATAAAAACTATCTAAATATTTAAGTTTTAGTTTGTAGAGTTAAAATTGAATCCTTAACTTTCTATGACAAAGTATAAAAAGATTAAATAAACAGCCCGAGTATGATAAATTTAAGTATTTTACTATTATATATAAAATATTAATAATAAAAAAACTAAACCAACCACTCCAAGTGCACTGTAAATGTATGTATAAGGTACACTAACAGTAAATACTGAGTTCTGGCAAAATGACTTAGAACCGCTAAAACATTTTTTTAATATAGGCCCCAAAATAATGACAAATGGTATTTTCATTATTACTAATAACTTTTCATAATTAAATTTACAATATACAAATTTTGAGATTATTTATTTCGGACATGACATATCTGATATATTTACAGAGTACGTTAAATATATACACCTACAATTGATATATAATAAGCCATAGATACAAAATACTAATATTAAATTTTATTTTTATCGTTTTCACAAGTTCTAAGTTGAAACAAAATTCATTTTAAACATTTTTAATCCTATAGTAGACTTTTATGTAGTTTATATTCTGTTTACAAAGTGCAAGCTGCATGGTCATAATGTATATAAGAGAACAAAGAGTTCGACCTCAGATTACTTTTGAAAACAAATCATTATCGTTAATAATAAAGGATGTTGAAACCTTTAAGAATATGCTGTTAGGTCTAAAATGAAAAGCTATCAAAGTATTGTATAAAATATTGCGACATTTATTTCTTAAAAAGTAACGGGAAGATAAAATGGCTATTCATGAGTAAATTAAAACATTTATTTCATATTCTTTATTATCACACAAATACACATAATAATATCCATTATATTCGTTTTCCACCATAACTACTTAAAGCCTCTAAAAAGGAATAAGTGCATCAATAAGGCACAGTACATTGTTACTACAATTTGGTACAAATTAAATACTTGAGACTAAAAATATCACAGCGATTCTAGCTACAGCTTGCAATAAAAGACAAAATCCTTTTATATAAAATATTTTAAATGTTACTTGAGGAAAATTTTTCATTTACTATTATTTGAACCCACAACCAATGACAAGTCCAAGGAGAATTTCTAATTAAACTGTATCAATTATTCCTATCAAAGTTTTGTAGTTAACAACCCTTAAGAATCTTCTTTAACATGGTTTCTCTTGTAAAGGATGTGGAATCAAATCTCTTTGTATTAGGTATTTATTGTAAATCTCAATATAATACATTATAAATTCATAGTGATATGTTTCTGATTATTACATTTGAACAGATTATGTGTATATAATATATCAAATAGTATCGTTCACTTTCTAAAACCTAAGTAAATACACTAACCAAAGTGTTTAGTGTATGAAATTTTTAAAAGTACATAAAATATTTGTACCTTTACTTATCACCCACCAAATTACCAATATGATGAATCTCCATATAATTGTTATAAAAACTGCAATAGACCAATAGGAATATATTAATAAAAATATATTGATTATACATATATAGAAGATAATTGCTACTAAGTACATACTTGCATATGCAAGTACATATAATATATTTCATAATCATCTTTTTTTATTTCTTAAATTATTTTAATAATATAATATTGACAAATGGTTAGTGTTTATTTAGAAGATATAATAAAAAGAGTTAGATACAGAAAAAAATAGTATACAGTTTTGTAAATAACTATTGGCTAACAATAAAACATGAAAAAAAAATTGTAACCAATCTTAAGACTGCTGTTGATGCTTAGGTGCTTATCTAAATAGCAAACTATCTAAGTTTATTACAGAAAATTTTTATGCATAATTTCTTAAAGTAAAAAAATTACATGTTATTCTTTGTATGTTATAATTTTATGTTTTATTATTAAGTACAATTATTATTTAATTATAAAACAAAACATATTTAACATATGTGCATAATAATATAACCCAAATTAAAATTACCCTAAAATTACAATAAATAATAAATACTCAGGTCTATTTTAAAAGAAAAATAATTTTTATACCATTTAAGTGTTATACATGAATCTTATACCTTGACACTTTTCACATATAGTACGCTCTTTATTAGGATACATACCCCGTCTCTTGTCTAACTCGACGTCAATCCAGGCAAGAAATTTCTCTTTAAAGTTCAAAATAGTATCTTGTCTGATGCGGCCATCTTGGAAAAATTCTTTAAGCACATATACTATACCGTTATCTGATTCCCGACACTCACCTAACGGCCTATTGTGCTTCATATAATTAAAAAGGAAGGTTACAATTTGCTCTACCAGATCTTGTTCTAAACTGAAAAGCCGCAGTCTAGCTATTTCATTAGGCAGCAATGTACTTAAAATATTGAAAGCCACTGTCATTAAATTGGCATGAACCTCCTGGCTGAGGTTTTCAAGCAATAAAGCGATGTTTTCAGCGCCGGAAGCGCTTACTCTAAATAATAAGCTGCCTATGCGGATTATTTCACCTGGATGAATTCCAACTAGAAGTCCAGTTTCTTCTTGTTCATAATTGTTATAGTTTGCAACAGACGTAGGTAAAACTCGTGTTGGAGCATTTTTAATGGAGACATCAGCTGCTCCAATAGATGAAAATAAGTTTGACCGCCCTTCAGACCCCATACCATATAACTCGGAAGGGTTGAATTTGTGTACTGCATTCAAATTCACTTGACCATCAGCAGTCATCGATATTCTGAGCTTATGTTGATTAACATCTTTATTTATTTTCAAAGCATCTGCAAAAAATTGATCTTTATTGGCAATATTCTTTATGCCTTTTATAACTTCAGTGTTGCCGAGCACAGTGCCTTGGATTCTGCGGGTTTCAGCGTTGATTTTGTCAAATATTCTTCTAGAAGTACAAAAATTTATATTTATTACATAATATTGTATAAATTTTATCTTTAAAAAAATAATGACAAATTTTCAATATATGTATATATATTACTAGATTATTTAAGTTTATTATTAATTCTATTACTGTAAAGTATGTAAATTTTCATCAATTTGTTTTAGATTCGTCTTCAAATATAGATTGTATCGTAAACAAGTCAACAGGATTCTTATTTTGCAAATACATGGCAATAGATTTATCAAATAAATAATTGAAAAGGTGTTCCCTTTTCAATTATTTATAGTTATTTATAGTTATTGTATTTTTACAGTAAAACATCTATGATATGTATAGCTTACCTATGTCTATTGCTTCTCAATGTGCTCCTATATTCATTGATTGTACTGGCCTGAGCATCTTCAATAATCTGTTGAGCAGTTCTATTGGAGAATGCCGCTTGACAAAAGAAGAGTGTTGCAGCTGAGAACTGGAATAACTCCAGGTTGGTAGGTTTCTCACCATGTTTGTGATACTGAAAATATGAACAAAATCCTTATTACCTTTTATTTTGCGAAGAAGTTAGCATTTTTTGAAGAAAATTACTAGTCACTCATCATAGGTACTATCTATAAAAATAAATAAAATAAGAGTGTCTGTTTGTAATAACATAATAATGTGGTTATACTCAGTAAATATATATCTATATATTTTCTATTTTTAAAGTCGACAAATAATAATCTTTATAAATTGAAAAATGACACAACTTTGAAGTAGTTTCTCATTATGGCAATTTATTTTTCTTATTTTTCAAGTTTAACATTAAAAAACTTAGCATTAAATTTAACCATTCAAGACATAATGTATGTAAAATGCTCAGAAAGTCGCGTCTTATCAATATTCTCGAATCTAAAAATAGCACAAACCTTCAATATTATATGTATCAAGCTGTTAAGAACTCCTGCACCACCAGTCACTAAGTTGGCATGGCGTAAAATTTCAACTGAAGCTGCTAACGCCTGACCAGTCTGCAAAATACGAGGTAATATAAAATAGAAACATCTAAACATGTAAAAAATATTATTAATGGTTAATTCAAAAAATTTGATATTTGAAAACAGGGCTTCTGGTATGTAAATATATTCAAAAATGATGAAACATTCTTATATTTCAAGAAGCTTATAAGAAAATCTTTAAAATTTATACACGATTCAAACTTTTTCTTTTTCTTTCTTCTTCTACTTTTGAAATAGTTAAGTAAAGTTTAATTTTATTCAAAATATAATATACAAAAACCGATATAAACTTACTTTAGTAACATTAGTGCCAGCTGCCGCAGATTTAGCCAACAATGTGCTTGCAGCGCCAGCGGTCAGCCCGACACTGGACGCTGCAATGTTCAACCAACTGTTGCGAGCTTCAGCATCTGTAGGACTGAGCGTCTACAAAAAAAGTATGATCTTATGAATTAGCTAGCTGTACTCTCGACGGTGAGAAATTTGTTTTAAAAAAAATCAATTCATAGTCTATATTGAAAACTAGACTTTGAACAAATTCAAGAAAACAGTTATTTATAGTAATTTTGTCACATAAAATACTTGATTTTTTTATTTAAAAAGCTATTGAATAAAACAACCAATAATATGGTAAGGATGATGGAACACTTTTGTCTTACCAAATTCGAAAATGAAACTAATTTAAACAATCATTTCGCCGAATGGCAATAGAACCCACAACTGATCATGTTTTCAGTCAGACGCTGTCCCATTGCAGATTCTATACTATGTGAATATATAGTAATATGAAGAATAAAAGTAAGTACTATGAAGTAAAATAAAATTATATATTCTTTTAAACTTTATTTCGAATGAATTTGTACTAACAATTTTAAAATCGTAATATTATAATAAAATTTAAGAACAATAAAAAATTAAATAACAAAGTACTGTATAATAAAAAATAAACACAAACCTGTTCATGAATTTTTCTATCGTGAAGATGCAATGATGATCTAACAAGACCATATATTCCAGTTGCAACAGTGGCCACTGTTGCACCTATCAGTACAGCGGGTCCCACTGGTGTGAATGCTGCCACACCTAGTACACCTACCGCGCCCAGTGAAGCTACTGTGCTGGCTGTGTCTACTGAGCTTAGTACTCTAGCCTTAAGACCTAGTGATGGTGAGGGTGCTACCGTTAATTTAACCAAACATGTATCTTGTCCCTGAAACAGATAAATATGTATGGCACACAACAAACCAAAAACAAATTTAGTGGAAGCAGAAGGGAAAATATTTAGTAATGTTTTTTAGGACAGGTTTAATTAAAATTGGAAATTTTACTAATAAAATATAGTTTTTATATTGTTTCTCAAAACTAGTAATTCATGATGATACAAAAATATGCTTAAACAATCATTAAAGTTCACCTATTTAAGATAAGCATGTGCTAAATATGTGAACACACATTCAATATTTTCTTAGCAAAAGAAAGCTCTTTTTAAGAAAAAAGTAACAACTTCTTCAAGAAATTACTTCCAAATTTTACTTATATTACAAATTTTACTTTATATAAATAATAAAACATAAGAAATCCTAATGAAATTACAAAAAATATTATAAAATCATACCTCCACCACAACTCCTTGATATTCACCATTTTCTGGTGCAACAATAACACATTTTGGCAATCTATTATTTGTTAGATATGATTGCCAATCATGATACACCCTGGCATTTTCATCTATAAATACTTTACATGGTTTAGCTAAAAATATACAAAAAAAGATTAATAATATAAATATTTTTAGTATTACATATTATGGTTTTTTTTTAAAGAAATTATATAAAGAAAAACACTGAATATGAAACATTTATATAAACACATAAACTGCTATATGAAAAATATATAAAATCATACCATCAACCATAGTAGGAATACATTTTCTAATACAGAAGACTGCTGTGTACCACATAATAATATCATTTCGTTGATGTAAGTCCACCCAATGATCTGATGGTTCTAACCGATAAAATGGTACAGGATTCGGTCTCGCACACACAATAAGTAAAATGGACATATAGATATCAGTATCATTTTGAGCATATTTACCTATTGAAGAAAAAAGTTGCTTTGATATATAAACATATATTTAAAGATATTTTGAATACATGAATGAAGTTGTATTGTACATAAGAATTGTAATTTTTAATTAAAAAGACACTTATACTTTAGTATATCTTACTTTGTTGACATATTTTCTCATAAATTTCCTTAACATTTTCTCTTTGTCTCGAAGTATAACCTTCTAAGTTGTTATTTTCCAGATTATTTATATACATGTCACCTTCTGAACTAGGACTGCCATATAAAGCAAATGCAATATTTTGTTGTAAATATTTTCGATTGCTAAGCTCATATCTGTAAAATAAAAGCATTTCGATAAATAGATTGCAAATAATGGTCATTTACATGTACACATTGTTACTTTGTCATATTTTTACTTCAGATAATCATTGGAAATATTTAATACATTATGAATTGTACTTACTTTACCCAATCACATTCAGGTAAGTTTTCAAAATATTCTTGTTGGACTTGTACCGGTGAAAGCAGAGGTGGACAATTATTGTTCTCTGGTGTATTTTCATCAACTTCATTCATAATGAAACTTTTTTTGATTCAATTTAGAAATAACCGGTGATGATACTGTAAATATTGTGCAACGACTAGCTAATTTTATAGATTTAAATATTATGAAAAAAGAAAACGACGTATATATCGCAGTAAAATATAACTTATATTCAATTGGTACTATATTAAAAGTATTACAAATTTACGTACTACGTAGAAAAATATATATAATTTGACAACCATCATTTGACATTTGAGTTATACAGCAAATTATGTCATGATTCATAAAGTAATCCCGGGGATTTTCTGTAATTTCTTATTCTGTATTGCCATAATATTTTCTTATAATAATGAACTATAAATAGAAAAATGAATATATAAATATTCTGGGATTCTGTTTAACATTTTGCTAATTATCAATACTGTTGTAGGATCATGATGAACAATTATTGTTAGCGTATCTTATGAGTCATGAGTCACGGTTTGACGTATTTAAATCATAGACACTGTTTAGATTATACGGAGAAAAGTAAATGCACGCTTAGAGCACCATATATAAAGAACTGAACTGAACTAAATACCATAAACAACCACTTGATACCTTCTTACAATGTTATAAAAATACGATGAAAAATATTATCACTTGTTATCGACTTTCTCGATGTACATATACGAACACATAGTTATATATATATATATATATATATATATATATATATATATATATATATATATATATATATATATATATATATATATATTTCCACCCTTTAAAATATAAAAATAATCATACAATTATTTAAATCTTAACTGAATATATTTATAGACTTTTAAATCTTAACTACTTACTGGAAATTATAAAATATTTATTTATATATATATATGCGATCGAAGATATATCTATTTAAAATAGTTTTATTTAAAATGTGTAAAAATTGTGAAAATCAAAGACCTTGTAATATATTCATAATTTTTTTGCATTTAATTTTCTACGATCACGTACTAGTTAAGTGCTTACGTATTACATGATATGACTCAAGGATCAATTTAATCATTATCTTAATCGATGATGATTGCTTTAAACATGGAATTTATGATATATGTACGTAAAATTTTAGACATTACTTTAAAATGTCTTGTTAGCACATATCGTAACACACATATTATGTTTATATTCTTTAGATATTATAACTTATCTATACCACAACAAAACTGTTAGAAAATATGGGTGTACATTGAATGTATTTCATAAAAAATAATTTAAAGCGATAAATAATAGTAAAACAAAAAATATGAATCTACTAATATATGAATTTCAACTTTTTTGTACGTCTATTTATCTCCTTGTGTCTTTCGACGATTATTAATTATTCAATATTATTGGGACTGTCCTATGACACTTGGCGATCTGAAAAATGTAATGGACAATCGTAATACATCAGCTACACTATAAGAAATAAGTATAAGGCGAGTTACATAAAAAAATATTTGTTTGATTTTGATTTTTTGACTTTTTTGGTTGGTTGTTTGCAATGAAAAATTGAAATTATTGAATTTGAACCTATCATGGCGCAGTGGAACCATCGTGTCTGACTGACGTGACCATTTGACTGTAGACACGGTGGTCGTGGGTTCTATTCTGACCCGTTTCTGTTTTTACTTCGTTGCAATGTAGTGAACGTCATTCGAACGTAGGAAAACTTATTAAGCAGGTAAAACTTATAAAACCACAATTGTCTGCAGTATTTAATGTAGAAAGAAAAGATTAGCGTACTTAAATATATAGAAAATAGGATCTTATGAGTTAAAGAGCTGTACAGACCGATAGACATCTTATATATGTATAATAACATATTCTGGCAATACCTGCAAAGGTCGTCTAATTTAGGGGTCAAGTTTCAATGTTATCCGATAGTAAATAGTATTACACAAGCATTATAAAGCCCATTCAAAAAAAGTTGCGATTCACAACTAGTATATCATATAAATCATTACTTTGCTTAGATCAATATCGATTAGTGTATTTTTATCGTTTAATTTTATTTAATAGATTAGTTTTGACTAACCAACTGTAATATACTATATGTACCTAATACTAATAAAAACAATAAAAGGGAGTGTCCATACATTGAATAGAAGTACGTAAAAATAATTCATAGTGGCGAAAGAAATAGAACATGATTTTTGCTAAGGATATTATATTTTGTACACAGTAATTTTAACATGATGATTGTGCATTATGAAATCCATGGCAAATTCAGAATATTTTATTTTACTAACTAAAATGTCGATTAACTTAAAAAATCTCAAAAAAATTAATAATTGTATTAAAATTTAAATAAAATATTGTAAATAACATTTATTTGAGCTCAATTGTCACGATTACTGACCCAAGTAATTACTCAGTATATCCGGACTTTCAATTAGTTTATTTGTTGCATTGTGCATTTGAATGCACGTCCTATTTTACTATTCGCCTTATTCACAAATTACTTTGGGCGCAGACCGTAATTGTTTTTTTAGCTCCACGTCGACCTACTTTACTTTGGTCTTTACTCTTATGATAAAAATCATCTTTACGCTTTATCCCGCATAAGTAGTCAGAGACAATTTAGTGTCATAAATTCCGTAGACTGGTTTCCACCCGAAATCGTGACGAGCGAAAAAATGAAAATATTAAATTAATCATATCGTTACCCCGAGTGGAATTTGAACTCAAAACCAATCGCGCTTACAATCAGAGAGTGTCCCATTGCCCCACTATGGTCTTTACTCTTACGATTCCGGGAAAATATATGCCTTGCCGTGATCTGTCATGTTTCATGTTTTATCTTTTACCTGCTAATGCATTAAGGTAATTATTACATCTTAAGTAAAAATCGTTGAAATTATCAATAACAATTAGAAACTAATATTAAAACTATGTCCCTACTTTTACATTAATATCAGATAACGCGTAACGTACATGGTGATATCATTGTAAAGAGCGGCTGATGTTTTCATTTTTATTGTTTACATATAGCTATTGTAACACACAATATACATTTTGGAAACAATGTATGTTGTTATATTTTTTTATATAACGACGCGTCATTCGTATTGTCCATCCTTTTGGTTAGCGCTTCCAGTTTAAATTAATATAAGTTATATTCCTAGTAAATAGAGTGTTGATAAGAACAATTTTCAAATTTCCTTGTGTTTTTTAATTTATCCTCATAGTAGTTATGTATAATGCCGTGTATTGAGTGGAAATTGTGACTAGTGTAAAGGTGGCGTAATATTTAAGGATATACGTATTCGTATGATAAACATTTATTAGAGTTAGTGCGAAAGAAGTAAACGTGCATTATGATCGAATTCAATAAAAACGCCTGAAAGAACTACAACATATATTTTAATATTTTTTATAAAAATAGGCTCCGATGTTAAAATATAAGAAGATATAATGTTTTTCAGTGTACGGTTATGCGTTAGAAGAGTTTTATCATTTAATCTATACCTGATATTAATGATATTATGTTTATTTTTATTACTAATCTATCAATCGGATGTGAAAGTATCAGTTTTAAGTAAAAACTTAACTCATAGTGCCAAAGAAGCCACTTATAAAAATAGTGTTAAGGCCTCACACAGCGAAATCGTTTCTGCTTATTATGAAAAAAGAAAGGTCAGTATTCTATATGGCATTTTATTATTTTTTTCTTTATTTACGTTTGTTAATATTTATTATCAACCAAACTTTATTTATCACTGTTCCATTACAAAAACTGAAATGCATATAGCATACACTATTGTAAGGTTTTGCTTATTTATATTATCTGAGCCTATTTTACTTTGTTATAGCGTAATAAAATAAAAATGCGTAGCTCAATGTTCTTTCCTTGAACCTCCACAAAGGATGTCATTTAATTTAACTCTATCCCCTGAAACTTGATCGTTGTCAAGGCCAAGAAGTTAGAAATTTGTCGAATTTCTTATATAGAGATTAAGATACAAGATGTTGTAGTATTTAAATTATATTTACTTAAGTACTTATTGGTATTAATATTACGAAAGAATGGATTAGAGCGACATGAGACTATTGCTTCAAAATTATTGTATTACTAATAAATGTTACACATCAATAAGCTTCAACGTAAACTATCTGTATATCTGTAGCTTTTATCCCGCATAGTAGGGTAGACAGAAAGTACCTAGTGTCAAGACACTCCGTACTTTGCTTTCCACCAAAGCCGAGACATTGCGTTGAGTGGTGTAACTCAACGCCGCACTTTGTCTTTACCAGAGCGAGGAAGTGAAAATAATTTAAATATAATCACTCCCTCGAGTGGGGATCGAACCCACAACCGGTCGTGTTACAGTCAGACGCTGTCACACTGCGCCACGACCGGCCTCTGTAAACTATCTATTTTGTAATAATAAATTATTGTAATTGTTATAGTAATTAATATAATATTGTAATTATTATAGTTAATATAGACCTGTATTGCGAATTAAAATATCAAATTTTTCACTTTTTGTTATCAGAAATATTTTATTACATTATAAATTATTATTTTTTTTTATTTTGTAAAGAATCTTATAAATATGTACTTATTTTAATATTAACTTGCTTTATCAAATTTTAGTATTGGAATACTTCGAATTTGGGTTCAATCTTATTTAAAAATATTCCTCAAGAAACAAAAACAAATAACCATGCACATTACGATAGAAAATTCGTAATCCTCATATGGAAACATTTTAAGTGGCTGGAAGAACGACACATTTACAATTTCAATCGAAAACGGTAGGTAGATATTTGATTTAAGAGTATTGCTTCTGTTCTAAGCGTGAATAACTTTATTAAAACGAATTGATTGTATTTAATTTTTGCAGAAAATTATTTTATTTCTTCTGGTGTTTTTTTTTATATTAAATAAAATGCACTTGCATTTTATGTTAACGATTCGTTAATTCGATCATTAAGTTTCTGAGTGATTTTAACAAAATATTGATTATGAAGTTTATTTTAAATATATATATGTATAGATTATTTATTTTTAGAAACAATGATCCACTTAGTACGTGCAGTGTGAACAATTGTGTGTTCACCGGAGACGATAACGAATTTTCTACTGCTGACGCTGTAGTTATTCATGTTCAACGAGGTATATTCCCTAATGTTACAAAAAGAAATCGTAAACAAAGATGGGTGTTTTTAAGTGATGAATCTCCTATCAATGCCTTTTCCATGACAATAAATAAGCCTAAATTATCAAATCTTGCAAATATTTTCAATTGGTCTATGACTTTTAGGTAAGCGCTTATGTTTTATTTCTTATTTTGTTATGAAACCTAGGATATATAAAGCAAATTTACTTCGTTTTCTGCTTTTAATACAGTTTATGCTAATTTAAATACATTACGAAAGTATTGAAGAGTATTACAAGTAGAATTCAATAAACCACTATCGTTGACCACCAATTTGTTATATTTATTAACCACCTTGTCGTATATTATTCGTGTTCAGCCCATGCCCAGTTCCCCACCAATTAAAAATTATTTAGTTTAAACACTGTAAGGATACATTTTTTATAAATGTTTAAATTTATTTTGTTCCTTATCATGTAATTAATAATTTGACTTTACCTGCGAAAAGGTGTTAAGGTTTATCATGTTGGAATAAATGTTTAAATTATTTGGAATTAAATAAGCTTCTGGTGTACTTGATAAACCAGGGTGATAAACAAACGAAGAACGCCCCTGAAAAAGTCTTTAAAGATAAGACAGTATTTATATTACCTTGTACAGACTTTCGGCGCCGCGCTGCATATCGCCACGTCAGATCTTGCAATACAAGCTTGTTTAAAGAGATAGCTTTTGATACTAATCAAGTCGGTTTATTCCTTTTTGTAAGAAAGAAATTCCATTTCACTTTAACATATCCGTAGGTACTCTTGAGATAAATACGACCTGGCTTCTTGTGTCAATATCTACATTAATGATTACATATATGTAAGGAATGAATAAGAGACAGTAGCAAAGGTTGATTAATTAACGTGAAGTGACTTTAATTTTATTAGCTATCTTCTGTTTATTTGATAAGAAGAGAGACTCTTGATAAAATGAAGACAGAAAAGGTGGTAAAAATCACGTCACAAGAATGATTTATTGACATTTCAGAAGCGATTCGGATGTGCCTGTTCCCTATGGTCGAACCTTATCCTTGACGAAACCGTTTAAGAATCGAATAACGTACGAAAATGTGAAGTCGTTGATTCCCCATTGGGAAAATAAACGTCGAGACGTTTTAGTATCGATTCTTATTTCTAATTGTGGTGTATCTCGAAGAATGAGTTACTTAAGGGAACTCCAACAATATATGACTGTTGATGTTTTTGGAATGTGTTCAAAGGATAATAGAGACGTGTAGGTGTTACAATATTATTTAAACATATCAGTTTTCAGTTAAAAAGAATAATTTAGTTTGTTTATTTAAAAAATATACAAAAAATTTCGGATTTTAGAAAAAATAAGCAAATTAATATAAACATAAAACTGTTAAAATAATCATTCTTTTTTCAGATGTCCTGGGCACTTTAGGTCGGATTGTAACATTATGTCTGATTATTTATTTTATTTTGTCTTCGAAAACTCAGCATGTGAAGATTATTTGACTGAAAAATCTTTTTATAACGCTTATAGTAAAGGTGCCATTCCTGTAATTATGGGTCCTACAGTGAAGAATTGTGAACTATTGTTACCACCAAACTCTTTTCTTCACATAGATAATTACGAAAGTCCAGAAGAACTAGCGAGGCATATGCTAGAAATAAGTAAAGATGAAGAAAGCATTTTGTCATATCATCGTTGGCGGAATGACTTTGAAGCGCATAACGAACACGGCTATTTTGGTTCGAAGTCCTATCATTTATGTAGAATATGTGAAGCCTTAAATTACAACGCTAAAGTTGAAAAAGTTTATAGTGAAGAGGATCTGAGGAAATTTTTTGATCCTCAGTTAACTTGTAGGTAGCCTCGCTATTTGGAGTAGTGTAAGTATGGAAATTGTATGAATTTAAAATTGTGTTGACCATTGCGCTACTATTTGACTTGTATATTGTATACCTATATATATTGTATACCTATCTAGATATTTTCCGTTTTTCTGATACAAAAGTATTATGTAATATTATAATTAGTTATTATTCTGTTATTAATTTATTAGTTATTAAGTATTAAAAATAAATTAAGAACAGACCTTAAGATGTATAATTTATATAAATTAATTATATTATATATGTCAACAAATATCATGCATTCGTTTAACTATATCTATTATAACTTTTAATTAATTTGCCGTGTTAGTTAATTAGTACGTGTTTTTATTTTCAGAAAATCCGTTACGATTCCTGTCTGTGGACTCACGACTTATATGGGACTCCAGACGTCGTCCGTATACCCACTAAAATCTCACGGTGCTCCTTTTCGACTGCCACTAGTTAGTGTTAAATTGTGTTAATTTGAACTGAAATTTGGAATACACAAATACACATTTAGTTCTGATGTTGATAAGTCTAAATGGCCGCTGAAACCACATGTCTTATTACATTTTTCTGTACAATTCATCTCAAGATGGTATAAGATAAAATGGCTTAAAGAATAGAATACAGTAAGCTATTAAAAATAAATTAAAGATATCTTGAAGCTGGCTGGCTTATTTTTAAAAAATGTATTTTATAAAGTGGATCCTCTATAAGTCAAACTTCAAGAGAGGTTCCAAAAAATAAGGTTTTAGTTTACGGTTTTTGTAAAGTTTACTTATGGATGATTTGGATTTAGACGTATTTTAATTCCACATAATATAGAGATTGAGCTTCATGCTTATAAAGTTTGAATTAAAGACGTAAAATTTAAGTAGCAGAGGTGAAAATGATATCTTTATTTATTACAAATAAACATTCTTAAAGCCTTAACTTATTTTTAATATCTATAGATACTCTTTTGAGTTATAGAAGAAAAAATATACGAAATATCTTGCAGAATTTCGCTGATTATTTTGACTAACAGAGGGTTGAGATTTTGAGCAATGTAGGTTTTAGTGTATGAAGGGAACAATTATTTTTCCATATCTATGTATGATCCATAGTGCTGAGCTTTGATTAAATTATGGATAAATGAATTACTAATAATATAATTAAAATTTAAAATAATTAATAATTCGCGGCCCGAGCGCGAATATATATATATATATATATATATATATATATATATATATATATATATATATATATATATATATATTATCATCATCATCATCATGAAATAATCGATTTTAAATTTTATTTCGTTGATCCCTAAAGTGCGCACACATCCCACCATCATACAATCACCAATTTGCATACCTATTTGGGTTTGGTCTTTTATTAAGACGGTTTTATTATAACCTCGTGTATGTAATATAATTTTGATAAATTAAAATTGTATTAATAATTAGGAAATATTATTTTAATTAAAAAAAAATAGTATGTCTTCATTACAATATAAATTTATTCAATTCAAATTATTTTTAAAATAAAATGAGTAAATAATGAAATAAGTAAAACTTAAACATATTTTTATTTTATTTAAAGTAGTCATTTTAAATTATTAATTAATATAATAAATCCGACATTTGGCTCTATATTCAAAGTAAATAAATTATTATTTGCGATTAGTAAAGTAGTCATGTATATACCGATGTATATGTATATATACTTTCTATGATTTTAATGTTTATACTTTTTATTCCGAAAAAGTACCCAGTGTGATGTCAAGGATGTTGAAGTATGATTATACCAATGTTTATTGTAATCTAACTGGAAGTTATGTGATTCTTAAACAAACAGACATACAGGCAGATAAAAAATTCTAAATAAATCATTAAATAGTTTTACAATTATAAAATTCAATGGTAGATAAGGACCAGATCGGTAGTGGCTAGAATGCAATAGAAAACAATACTTTGTTAAGAAAGTGATATGGCGAAATGGAACAGCGTTTGTATGTGGGTTTAATTCCCACTCGGGGAATGATTAATTTAAAATTTATTTTCATTTCTCCGCTCTAGTAAGACAAAGCGGTCGGTGCAGCAACACGATTAGAAGCATTAAATAGGTACTACATGCTACAGTGTCTTTGTTTAAGAAAAGAGACTTTGTTTATGTACTAAACGTGCCCAGCTAGCCATATACTTATCTTATATGTCATAAGGAGAAGTGTCAGAAGGATAATACTATAGGAAAATGATGATATTTCCTTAAAAATAAAATTTTTACGTTACCTGTTTTATACGAATATAATATACATACATACAGGAATATAATATATTTTTAGTTGTCATTAAAATACAATAAATTAATAAAATATATGTAAAATATACTTCTGTGTATTTGACATTAATGTTCATATAAAATAACATACACGTTGTTTACGTTTACGTCAGTGTTACATCCGGTATACAGAAATGAATCCAACCCCTTAAATCAACTTATGTGTGATGAACGCTTTTTACCTCGGAAATTAATTTAATTTTTTCCTACATAGAACTAAAATAATCTTCAGCTTCAAAAGAAACCTTTATTATGGAAAAAGTAACAATTCCTGGTCAGCAGTAATGAATATAATATATTGTATCACTAAAATAAAAAAATGCAACAGTCAATATATATAAATGTTTGCACATAAAACTTCAAGTTTAGGTAATACACTATGCTTATAATATGCCTTGAACAGTAGTTATTAATTGTAGACAGTTTAATTATTGCAACATGTGCAAGTTGTATTTAACTGAAGGGTAATAAGGGTTCTGTGTGCAGCTGACGACATTAATTTTATAGATGATTGTTTGAATCAGTGGTATACGATATATTTGGCAAATTTGGTAACGAGGGGTAGACATCAATAATTTTCTAAATAAACTCTGAACAGAAATCGTTTTCTGAAACCTTTCTATATCAGTATGAATTGATTTTCCGCAACGCGACGGTTGCATAACTCTAACAGCAATACTTTATCAAGAGTCGCAATTTACTTTAATGTTTTATACAATCAAATCTTGTTCGCTGTTAAATATCACAAAATTGATGTTAGCCGAAAATGTCGCTCGTGTCTATATCTATGTCGCATATCTATAGATTAAAAACTTATCAAACATAAAATACACAAGAATTACGTTAATTACAGCAGATATAAATATCTACACATTAACTTTAGCATACACAAATATAATATTATTTTTCCGCATAATTTTCGTAAAAATTATATGAAGATCTAAAGAAGAAAGCAGTAATTAAAATTATGATTAATTTAAAATAAAAATATATATTTATAGCACACACCATATCGACACGTGTAAAATAGCTTTTATTATAATTTAATAAAAATGTAAAATACAATCAAAGCCTTTTTGCAATTATATTATTATCATGAAAAAAAAATGTTGTATGCTCTAAATTCTTTCATTCTATTCAGTTTAGTTTCAGCCACACTAAGAGGTAGGGTTATACAATTAGGCTTACCGTTTAATACATCTAATTTCATCGGATTCAAATCACCAACTGTAACGTTGTTTAAGTAAAAAGAAATCAGTATTGAAAATCCGTGGTTTTATGTTGTATGTATGTTGAGATGAAACAAATCCATTCAACATGTATGCCTATAATTTGTTGAACATATAAATGATTTTTAATTTTTTTTTTGCGGTTCCTATAAATGATTAATTTGTTACACAATATTTTCGTTATCTATGTATATATTATAAAATAAAATGGCATATTATGAAATTGTAACTGACATCTGTCTGTACATGAAATATTTAAGAAAAGAGTTATTAGGGGCATTTATTAATAATAGAACCCAAACCCCTGTAACATTTAATGTTTATATTATTTCAATGCAATTATACAATAGACAAAAAAGTTATAATAATTTTAATTATTTTATTTGACAAAATTATATAGCAAGAGCCAAGTCTATGCAAACTACGCAAAAAAAAGTTGCAGGCATTCATTAATATAATGTAAAATATAAAAAGAAATTCAAATTGCTTTCTGAAATCTCGAATCAACTTCTATTCTTGTACTTTTTATGAAAAGAAAACGAAATTGGAAACAGATTAGATTTGAGAAATATAAGTGAAATCCAATCGTGGCACGACAACAGCAAATGAAAAATGGTGCAATTGGGAAATTGAATTACGAAAAGCTACGATCTGAAATAGCGACAATTTGCTTGTCCGTTTGGAAATTTTTAAAATAACTGTCATACCCGTTTTTATTTCTTGTAGAATATAAAATTTCAAATTTTCAAACCTACTTTATATGAGTCATCAAAATAATAAAAAAAGTATTAAAAAAACATTTATGTCACGGTTAATGTTATTCAGATCGATTTTAAATAAATCTCCTTTATCATCAATATGTTTTTGGCAGACTCTGAAATGCTGGCGAGTAAGCTGAACAAGGATTATATCACACTTTTAGAATTGTAGTTTTACTGAAATAAATGAATTAAAACTTCTCAGAAAATTTTAAGTAAAAAATTTTTTCAATGACCAATTTGTAATTATGTATTCTAATAGTTTATTAAATCTAAATTATTCTCTGAGACCGGGCGATTGGAACGTCTGAGTATAAATGCAACCGGTTGTGGTTTGGATTTCCATTTCGGGTAATGTTTATATTTCAAATATTTTCTTTTGCTTGCTCTAGTAATACAAAGCGCGGCGTTGAGTTCCGCCACTCAACGTGCAATGTCACGAATTCAGGGAAATGCAAATGTCACTTATGCGTGGTATAAAAACGTGAAGCTAAAATAAAATAACTCTTTTAGGCCAGAAAAGGTCAATCGTAGTATTTCTATATGTTTCTTATCGAATAATTAAAAAATGGATAATTCTTCAACACGGGGCTACTTGTGTGGAATGGATTAATCTCCATAAAACAAGAGTGATTTTGATTAGAAAATTAGTATTCACGCTAATTTACACTACTAATACTGTAGCGCTAAAAGAAATGAGATCAACGGATACCTAAATTGTAATTGGATTATAGGGATAATAACTTTATTTGCAGATTTGCAGATTGTGTCATTAATAATATTCTAGTACTTTACAATAACATTAAAGTATTAGTCTGTATTGTAAATAATTAAAAGAATAATATTTCCTGTAAAAATATTTTTAAAAAAAAATAAAAGAATAACGTCTCACTTTACAATATATGTATAGGATTAATATAATAAAGTTGGATGTGAACATTAAAAAATCTATACAAATAAATAAAATTTGTAATATTAAAATAACCATTTTTTTCTAAATACGTCTGTATATATTCACGATACATATATGAAAATAATATTTTACAATTTTTCTCGTCTGTCTGTCTGTTTATTCCGGCTCTGAAACAGCTGTACAGATTTTAGTAAGACTTACTGGTAGATAATTGATCTAAAAAGTTTATTTTTTAATATATTACATAGCCAAAAGAACTTTATTTTTTTAGCAAGTACTTTCCTTTCATTCTATTGACATTATAGGTTGCGAAATATCTCCTTCGCCATCTCAGGTGTTTCGTCATATTATATTTAGAATGAAGTCACACATGTAACCACGCATAGTCATCTAAATTATACGTGTTTACGTAATTTCAGCCGCGTGAAGATAGCGGATATCTTCAAGCGGCAAAATTGTGCATTTTATTTGAACCTAACAAGAATACCCGTACCTACATATTAATGGCAATATAAATACAAGCTTGTAATTAGTCGCATATATATGGGCATTTCTAAAAAGTTTTCTAACATTTAGAACATAAAAATATTTGTTATCAATTTACCTCTATAGCCCAGAACATAGCTCTTACGGCAATTTATTCATTTCGTCGAGTGACAAGGGATAAAATCACTCACGCATGTTATGAGTTTCATTGTAGAGCATCTCAATCACGCTTATTCAATTACCTCAACTTATCGGATACATGTACATCCTCCAATTCAACTTAATTGTCACCGGGTCTCACTGATGGAAAGCCTTTGTTGTTGATGGATCCGCTGCTGACACTCAATAGCTCTCGCGGCTAATGGACTATATTGCGACGGTTATAGCACACCTGAGCTACCCATTCTTTATTGTAAACATTTTGGATTTTGTTCATGTGAACTAAAACTTTGGAACATTACAAATGTCATATTCTAAGTTAATAGATTCCTTATGTTTATAATTTTACTAAGTGTGTGATTATTTTTTCAAGATAGACATATTTTTATGAATACTATACTTTACTATTAAAATGTTACTCCACACTTAGGATAAGGCCCGTGTTCGAATCTTGTTGCGTTCAAATTTTTATATATTTTTTGCAAATATAAACTTTAACGATGTTTGTATGAAAAGAAAACTTTAAGCTAATGAGTGTGTCGCTAATTTATAAATTTCTGATTTACTTATCTAGACATTTTATTATTTTGTTCTAAATTGATTTAAGTATGTATAATTGTGTATAACACTTAGGGATAATGAATATTAATATAAACGATTTTATTGAGTGAAGTCATTGTAAGATTGACTTCTATTCTATGAATCATTTTAGAAATAGACACAATTCAAGATGAATTACTCATTTTATTAGTATATTAACAAATAATTTAAAAAAATAGTATTTTTAGGATTAGATTTACTTAAAAATTGAGCTAGCTACCTTGTAATCAGATTGAGAAATTAATTATTTATACTAATTTTATTGATAGACATTACAATTATTATATTATAATCGCATTAATAACTTTATATATATATATATATATATATATATATATATATATATATATATATATATATATATATATATATATATATATATATATATAGTTGTTTCAATAAGTCATTTTTTTAGACATGATTGAATCGGGATCCAGAAACGAATTGATTTATTTTTTATAAAAGTAGCATACATGTAATAAAATACACATTCAGGTGAAAAGAACACAAGCAATTTATCAAGTACAGATTACATTTGTGATATGGCATGTGAGACGTATTTAGTTTAACCACAGATTCTATTGATAGACCTTTGGAGTAAAAATTTGTTTTCATTATGGTTTTTTTTATTTAAATTCCTATACGCTTATACACGCTTCTATAAGAATGCTTGAACTCAAATTACACCTTAAAATCTTATTTATATTTCCTTTTTCTTGGGCTTCCTCGGTACACTTTTTTTTAATCCCTATTTTTGTAAATACGATAGTTTAAAGTTTGTAAAATAAAGATATTTTTTAAATTTGTATAATAAAGATTGAAGTAAAATAATAATAAATAGCTAAAGCATACATAAGTTATAGTTACATAACTATCGTTTTGATTTTACACAAAAATACCATAAACTATCAAAGATAACAAAAGGTAATGTTCAGAACAAAATTACGCCTAAAATAAACTTGTTATTAAGCTATCATAACTGTTATAGTGCAAAATATATTAAGATTGTATCATAAGTGTGACAGTATACATTTCTGTTAGCCTTTTATCGAAGTGAAACAGTAGAGGCTCGACATCGTAGTAACCTTATATGTTCTTGGGTCAGATTAACATACATATGTGCGGATATGAAGCTTGCTGAATAACAATGAGCTTTCTGTGGATATATATTCGGTAAAAACATTTTAAATAATGGAGAACAGTATCCTTTATACAGAACATTTTGTAGAAATAAAATAAAATCATGCACGTGCCTAGAGTATGTGTCGTATTCATAAACCATGTTGGTTGTATACTGATAGATATCTTGATTAACTAAAGTGATACCATAGCAGTAGTTTTATTCCAATCTGAAAAATAAAAAAATATAGGGAAACAAAATAATTTTTTTTTGATTTTCAATATTTTTAGACACTTTAAATGATGTAGTCCTCCGCAGAACATGTATGATGAGAGGGTTAAATAATAATTTGATTATAGTTGTTTCCCCGTGTAGATATAAAACTTTTAAACTATCATATTTACAGACAGGAGCTGTCCCAATATACTCTTCATATTGTAATATGAGGAGCATATTGGGACAATTTAGGAAATAATAAAAAGTACGAGTATACCGAGGAAATCGAGGAACGAGAAATATGTATAAGAATGAAAAGTGCAATTAGAGTTCAAACATTCTTATTGAAGCGTATAGTGCATGTAGTGCATCATCTATCTGCAAATATGCAATGCCAGCGTTGCATCCTGATGCACTGGAAAAACATTTGTAGAGGTACCCATACATCCAAGGACAATGGTCGGCGATGATGAATCAGTCAGTCAATGAATCTGGACAACATTTGAGTTGCATCTTGCATTGCCGGCCTTGTGATGGAAGTGAAAGAATATAGTGTAATGGCCTCGGCAGCCGGAACTGTCGGAACTACTATACTCTGAGGAAAAGTATGGATGGGTATAGGGAAAGCTGGCTTACATGACATCGAACCGGAACACATCATTAGATATTTGGGGGATCGTTTTTGTCATGATAGTGGACGCAACCCAGTCGGAGGATTAACCTCCTACTACCAAATTACTGGGATACCCACCTCTTACGGGAGGCTATCCAGCAGCGGAGGGGAATTGTATTATACCCCGTCTCTCCACGGGTATAATAATTATGTAAATTTTTACTTTAATTTTGTATTATAAATTCTTTTACAATTGGCATGTAAAAGTTAGTATGAGTTGTGTATAATATTTTATGCTACTTTTTTTCATTTTGTATTTATATTACAAAAGACACTTAAAAACATGTCTAAAGATTACAAATCTTGAGGCTCTCTCTCTTCTAGTTTAGTTGCTGACCTAAAATACTAACGAGATTGTTAGAAATTTCAACAAAAACTGCAGAACGTGTATTTTTAGAGACTCTTTTTGCATTTCTAAGTTTCATTTAAATACGAAAATTTATAGACTCGACTTATTCGAATACCTATGCGTAATATTTCTGAGCATTTTACATACAGACATCCCATCTACAATGAAATTCATCTATCATTGATTCAATAATTTGATTACTACATTGAGACAGAACGGATTCAATACGACACACAAGTTCCATTCGATAGTATACTTTTTGTATTTCAAACCTTTCAGGGCTATAGATATCATACGTAAATAGATTTATTTTATTTGTGAGTGTGTAAACAATACAAAAAATATGTTTGTGGATTTCAAAGCATTTGTTTTAAAAAAGTGAAATATTCGTTCGATTGTTGAAATTAAATATATTAAATAAAATACCTTTTCTTATTTTTTTAGCTTCACGCTTTTTATTCTGCATGGCAAGGTAGACAGAAAGTACCTAGTGTCAAGACACTCTGTACTTTGCTTTCCAACGAATTCTAGACATTGCACTCAACGCTAACGCCAACGGCACTCAACGCCGCACTTTGCCTTACCAGAGCGAGGAAGTTAAAATAATTTTAAATATTTTTTTAAATGAAACTAATTAACCGGATTAATCGCGTATATTTTGGTATTCGAAAATACATTTTTGGACACCTGACGTTTTGAACACTTTACAGTAGTCCGTGGTCACAGGTAGATTTTAATATAATCACTCCCCCGAATTCGGATCGAACCCACAACCGGTCGCGTTTACAGTCAGACGCTGTCACACTGCGCTACGATTAGCCTATTTTTATGTATTTTATATATTTTTTTAGCTATTATTTTAGTTATTCGTGGTTGAAAATGCTTAATCTCAACCTGTTCCTAGGTTATACCCAAATTATGGCATTTGGCACGTATTTAATATTTTTATATAAATATCTAAATATTATAAATACCCTAAGAGTAGAATTGATTTCCTTCAAAATATTATTATATCTTGAATATAATATTTAGATATTTAAATGAAAACATTCATAGATATCGAGTATAAATATCAAATACATAGACAATATGAAGACATAAGGCGTGTAAATAATTTTAAATGATTCATTGTTTGAGAAAAAGTCATTCATTGTTTGACGAATACAATATCCCATACATTCATATTTGAAGAAGTTATTTAATTTTACTAATGGCAGTTCGTATCAAGTAAAAAACTATGAATTGTGATTTATGAACTTTTTGGTTTAAAAAAAAACACTTCAACTAATTATTGCAGAATTTTGTCGCTAAGGGTCGACCTAATTCGTTAAGGATAAAATAAGAGATTAATTTTCTTAAAAGCATTATTTAAAGTGACCAAGAATAAAGGGGTTATCGTGAAAATGTATGTGAACCTAGCTTTAATTTTTGTCTATATCTAAATTATACAATGGAAAAAAAATAGACCAAAGGTAATTACTAAAAATAATAATACTATCTGATGCGCTATTTATACATATATGTGCATGTTACCTAAGGGAATATTTGACTTACTTTGTTGAATTGTTGCATATAAAAACAGAGTGTCCTTACAGGTTTTTTAACTCCTTGTTATTTTCTTTGTAAATAGAAGTTGAAGGGAAATGTGAAATTCTGGTTATGATGCCAATGGGACCGCTTCTGATCACCTTCTAGCTCAGTCTCATAGTTTTGATTTTTTGTGATCTACTTACAAGTATCTAATAAATTAGTGCGAATACCTGTTGAGGTAACAGTGAGAAAGAGGAATTTTTGGAGGAGGATTTAATAGTAATGATTTTTCCTATTTCCTGGAAAGACGACATTATATTTTAATTCAAAAATATTCCTATAACCATTCGAAGCTTTTATTGTTTAGATAACGACATATCATTGAGAGGTGGGATTTTTTTTAAATACTTATTATGTTTTATAGCAAATACCAATAAAGTTATTTGAGTAAATAAGTATGTATGAGCATTATAAAAAAGAAATCATGTAAATTTCAACCTTTCATTTTCAAAATTATTGCGCACATACAATACTAATAAAATATCAGCAATATCAACGCCATAGTTAAAGAACAGAACTAAACTGGACTGAACGAGATACTAACATAGATAATTTTAATTTGATTTTCTTAGACAGGAATAGACTTAACATAAAAGCTTGTACGATGTTTGTATTTTTCAAAATACTTAAACCATTTAAAACGTAAAATGACTACGCTAAGCACGTAGTTGATTGTGCTATGGAAACTCAACGCTTTACAATGCCCGTAAACCTTTTCATTGCTTTTGTAAGTACACTCTAGAGATTTTAGGAGAAAACTAATGTTTATTCGATGATAAATATTGTCATATTATTATTTAAATAGTGTTCTCTCTCGTTAGTGATTAAATTGTTGATTTAGCTATATATTTTCAATAAAAATATTAAACAAATTGTTATATAATAAAATTATTCATTTATATGTGTAAGATATTGTTTGCTTAGATATAATGTTTGAAAGTAATTGTGAAAAAATATTAGCACTTCTCTCTATATTAACCCAATGGTAAGTAAAGAGTGATCTGTTTTGGTAAAAAAGTATATAAAATAAATATCAGAATAGTACATGTCTCGTTTAGGCGTTGACAGCACGTTGCCATGGCAACGTGTATCGTAATCATCTACCATGTTTATGTTTGTGTCTTACATTCATTATATAAATTTAATATATTTACGCATTATTATTTTTAAAATTGGCATTCTGCATTCCTTCTCTATATAAACTATTACTGTGCCAAATTTCATACTCCGCAGATCGCGTTATTTTCGTAAAAGAGGTGTACAAAAATTTTGCTTCACGTATTAATGTATCGATACTCAGAGTACAAATAAAATAATATTTAATGAATTACTTATACCACTTATCCTCTTGTAACGATCTTCTCTTAACGACTCAATTCTCATAACGACTATATTACCCAAAAAATATAATATGATATATTGAAAAAGGATTACGATATCCAGAAAAGTATTAATGCTGTATAGTTATGTATTCTATTAGTATTAAAAATATGAACACAAGAGCAACACTAACAGAGTTGAGTTAATCCTTTTAAGGAGCGCCAGCTACTAAGCTACGGAAAACTTCCCTTCCAATTACGTTACTACGAAGGAGTTAATTGTTTTAAGAAATACACGTCAGCTCATAAAAGGCTTAAGGAGCTCAGTTAAATTAAGCCGTATTAAGAGCTTGAGTCGTTACTCAGTTTGTTATTTTAGTGTACATTTTGTGAGTTGGCTTTCATGTTGGGATATCATAGTACTTATATGTAAATATAATACCTTTTTCAAGCATTACTTTAAAAATACTTTACATTAATTAAAATTTAACAATCCATTTTCGAGCAAGTTTAGAAAGGCGCTACCTAACGCCGCGCTTGTCTTATCACGTCAAGGAAATGAAAATAATTGAAACATAACTATTATTCTGTCGATCGGGGATAAAATAAAAAATGGTCGAGCTTAAAATTAGAGACTGTTCTCTAGCTGTTCTCACGTGACCTAAGTCACTATTACCTGAAACTTACAAGCTAGTAAGCAGTTAAAAATACCATTGAATAATTTTTATTTTTTTTATCTGTGCGTTTGTTAACGCTAACTTCGGAAACGGCTTAACAGAATTTAATTCAATCTACTATTCATGTCAAAATACATTATTTTTTAAAAAAGGAACACTAAACGTAAAGGTTATCAACCTTTAGGATTGTAATCATGATTTGTTATGAGTTCGATTTCCACTAAGGACTATGAATAGAACAAGTGAAAAAAAATTAAGACAGTACATGAAAAGTTAGCAGCAGTGGCTCATAAGACTACCTTTATCTATATACATATATAAAGGAATATGTCTATGTAACTACTATGTTATTCAAACTAATTTTCACCTAAATGGTACCATCCTTCGTATTAACGATCAATTTGCTTTCACCCTCGTGTTTTCAACATTACATATCAATATCGCTCTGAGGCAGAACACGACATTAAAGGGCCATTCGTAGAAACTTTAGCGAGTTCTAAACTTGTGCGTATTTGTTGGAGCGATTTACGAAATTACCAAAGTAGGATACCTGATGTCGAACTTGTTATGATGGATAAAGTTGGAGATATCGTTGTGACAGTTAATTGTTTGGGTGAAATACGTTTCGATTTCGGCTTATTTTTTACATATCCTGTAAATTTAGTTATAATATAGATAAAAAATTTTTGTCCTATGCCTATTTGTGGGTCGGGAGGTAGGGGATTACTCTTATATACTTTAAAGCTTTGAAATTAACATCAGTGCGTTCTTAATGCTCTTATTAAATATATACTGATACTGTTACATCCTTGTATTCAGTTTAGAAGTAAGCATTATTTAATAATTATAGAGATCTTATGTCGTTATCATTATTATTCAATAGTTCTATATTTAGTTTTTTATCTTATTTAGGCTAGAAAAATGTTTTTACTTGTATCAATATGAATGTTTAATATAATAAATTTATCTTTAAACAGATTAAATATATTTTGTCGAAGTTTATAATAAAAATAGTTAATTTTGTTCTAAATTTATAACGATAATGAGACTAAAATGAAATATACCTTGTGTTTTGAAACCTTGATCTTAAATAATGTTTTTTAGACGAGATCGATGGAAATTTTTCACATTAAGAATCTGTTATCCAAGGTCTATTAACAATTATACAATAATAAAATAAAATGAACTTGATACACATATAGTATTAGTATATTTTTTTGCTTATTTAAGGATTCCTATAACAGTTTGAGTTAATTGTAGTAGCTGATTCTAAAGATATTCATGAACGACTCTCTTGGTACCCATTGAAATTCAGAAAGCTGTGAATCGCTTATACTTGTGTATGTGTATGTATAGCAGTTATATACAAAAATATTAAAATAACGAAAATTGATAAAGCTTAGACTTCCCTAACGATCTATGATGTAGTTATGTAATTGAGTAATTAAATGAGCAGTATTATTGTATTATAGATAAAGGGTATGCCTGCGAAGTCCGTCCAGTGGAATTTACTATCGTACTTTATAAACATACAATAAAAGTACTTTAAATTATTTTTTATTACATCCGCTATCTGCCACCAAAATAGATCCAGTTATTCTAGATGTTACGCAGAAAAAGCAGACAGACAGTGAGACGAAAAGTGTAAAAATTGTAATACGTTGTATTATATTATGTATACAATATGCATTTAGTAAAAATCAGTTATGTCTTAAATTACAAACAGACTCCAATTTTATTTATTTATGTATATGTCATGTAGTAAAACTTAACAATATATACAATGCCTAAGTATTCGGAAAGAGAAAATATTTGCAATATTATTTTATATATATACAACGTCCGAAGTGATTTAGCTCAAACACGACTTATTTTGTGAATTACTTTAAAAAAAACCAAATCGACGTCGAACTCAAGACTATCTGGTTACACATATCATAGGCACTATGTATATATAGGTATATTCGTATTTTTGACGATTAATAAACGTAATCGTCAGTGGGAGGATCAAATAGCAATTTTTTCCTGCAGCGATTGGTCATATCAGAAAACCTTTAACAATATATCATCTATTTCTATTTTTTTTTATTTGCATTAAATTTTTAAATTGTATCAATGTCAATCATGTGAGAGATGTTTAATATTTGCTTATTTAAATAAATTTGAATTCATTAGTGGTAAATAATTATTTTGTAACTAAAAATGCAGAATTTGTTTTCCGTCCTCATCGATTACCCCGCGAGGAAAAGAGCGTGAAACTAAGAAAAAAAATTAATCGTGCACGAAAATGTATGTTTTGCATGTATTGCGATATTGTGATAGAGACGCATCTGAATGGGATGGATGTAAGCTTAAAGATAGAGCTTAGAGGTGATATTATAGGTATTTCTTGATTCGAAAAGGTAAAATTTAATATATATTATATTTTTTTATAAGTACATAATTTATTTTTAATATCATTTTCAATATTGTAATTTTAGACAAGGCTGCTTACGTGTCTAATATTCTATTTATTTTCGTTTACACGAGTTTTGCTTAAAATTACGATGACAGGGATTCCGCAACAATTATGTTTGTAAATCTTCCAATCAAGTCACCTTTAAAGCTTACCAACCTCCGTGTGTGCCAAAGCAATCTATTTTTAAAGGAAATTGATACTGAGTTTGCTTTACATTTTCATGCATCGGTCACAGCATAATGTATTAAGCTACTAATTAGTATTCATAGCAGCGTCAGTATTTCAAATTTCAACGAATACATTGAACAAGCTTTCAATGAGATGTTACATACCTATAGTAAATTTATACCATATAAAGGTTTTATTTTTTCATTTTTGTAGTAATACTAATATTGACTGTATACATTTTATTTTTTTGTTAATAAGTTGTCGCATTACTCAATTAACATTTAAATTAATATAAAATGTATTTTTTAAAATATTTTAGCTATAAATACTATTTGTGTTTTAAAAATTGTACTTTTGCTACATTTACAGCTGATCTGAAATGTGATTTAGATTTGATACTGTTACAAATCGACTTTATTATTTTAGGCAATCCGTTTTCAAATTGTATTTCATTAATTATATTGAGTCGTAAAAAGCATAAATCACAAGTATCATAACTGGAGGCAACAAGCAGAAAAGGTACGCGCGTCTCCTGTAGAGTTATTACTGTCATTTATTTCTTCCAAAAATGGAACCGCTATATTTACTCCAGTTACTCTAGCAAAAATATAATTAATGTGGGGCTGTTTGTAATCAGAGGCCTTAGTAGAAGAATAGAGCGGTAGATGCTTACTTGTTATTATTTTGTCTAACCCATTTATTTTCGTGTAGATGAAATCGTTTGTATACTCAGAACAGTTGGTGGAAATTGGCTGTTAGGCGAACATTGGCCTACTTACTATCTGTTGTTTTCATTGTTGTATTATTTATATGTTATTAACTATTACTATTACAGTGAATATTTATGCAAAATGTAATAACTTATCTCTTATATATATAAGAGATTAGTAACAGCCTCCGAAAGGTCTATTTTACTTTAAAAAGAAAATTATAATTAACTTAATTTTGTTTCATTTTATTTTAAATATTTAATATGTTATATATTCTATTTTTGTTTTCAGTTTTATGTATAGCAAGGTAGGAAGGAATAGCCTAGGGTTAAGTCTACGTTCTCCCTCAGAGTTAGACGCTGTCTTAGTGACTACGGTCGTTAAATTTTAATAATTGTTATCAATTATACCTCAAAACTGCCCATCAACAACTGAAAATGTTTATCAACCTGAAAAGCTTTTGCGTAGGTGGCATTATCTTATTTGTTACAGTATATATAGCTTGTGAGGCGGGTCGTGGCGCAGTGTGATAGCGTCTGACTGAAAACGCGATCGGGGAAAATCAGCCCGCCGACGCGAAGCATCTCTGCCTAGCTCCGGTAAGAACCTCCACTGTATTCTCTGCTGATCTCGGAATTATTCTGTTTTAGGTTAATCTTCGAGCTCACCCGACGCTTTCTTGGAGTTGTGCTGATATACGCAGCCCCCCGTCGCCCTTGCAGATGTTCCGGTCGACCGATGGTTGCCGGGAGCGGGCTCCATGCGTGACACCCAACACAACACAATGAAGAAGAAGTCGACGCTTCTTGAGCAACCCAGCTCACGACCATCCTCACCCGAGGGAGTCGTAGGTGGACCAGGGCTGGGGGCTTTAACGCTCCCCCCCCTCCTCCCCTGGACCCAGACCCGTCGGCAGCAGGCCCTCTGTAGCCTCGATCGCCGAAGTAGCAGCCGTGGCTATGCCACCAACACCTCAAGCGTAGTTCCCGATGAGTTTCCCCAGGCCTTCCCGGCCTACGACCCGAGAAGAATTCATTTTCGTCTCGAAGAAGAGGTCCCCATCGGCGCCTTCGTGTCTCTCCACAAAACCGTCCCCGCGTGCAACATTGCACGCAAACATGTACATGGTGGCGGAATTGCAGCAGCGCGGAGCCTTGTCCTAGCCCCTGTTGGAACATATTGCAATGTTCCTGAACAACAGGTGCAGGGAACTGGACGGTGCGACGAGCGCTGCCGCAACAGAGGCACTATTTATGACCACCTCAGTGTGCAGGTGAGGGCTTAGACGCCGCTCCCAAGCGGCCCTGTGCAACTCCACGTACCGTAGCCCCTACCACGCCGCGGCCCACGCTTTCGGAGACGCACAGGGCCCGGCGCCTCGCGCGCCTGCCCAGCCCACCCAGACTCCAGCACCCTCCTCGGCGCCGGCTCAAGCAACCCCAACGAGCCACTCGGGCCCCCTTGGAAATACGCCGACCTTCGCACCAACTGGGGCCACCTTCGCCGGCGTTCTAAGAACCTTGGCCCCGAGTAGTGCATCATCCGCGGCAGCCACACCACGTGCCACCTGTAGCCGCTCCAGCACCAAAGCCGCGTTACCCGCCGCTAGTCATGGAGATCCTGCCGAACTGGGCGTCCCACTTTAAAACGCTCAGGGAACGGCTGGGAGACGCACCCAACGCGCGTCCCTATGGAAAGGGGGTACGCTTCACCCCACACGCTGAAAAGAAATACCGCATAATTTAATCTTACCTCGCCGAGTTGGAGAAGACGGAGAGGCTCTCTTGGTTCTTCTATGCTCTCCCCTCGGAAAAGGGCATGAAGGTGCCAATCCGGGGGCTGCCAGTACCACGTCCCCGGAAGACGTAAAGAGAGCCCTGTCCGAGATGGGATACCAGCCTGAACACGTGAAAGCGATAAACCAGGGATGCCTGGAATGCATATTCCTGGCGATCTTATCCAACAATCCGGACCTCCTCTCGGGCATATACTGCATTCAAGAGCTGATGTACATGCCCGGCATCAAAGTAGAAGCAGCAAGCGAGGCCTAACTCAGTGCCATCGCTGCCAGGCGTTGAGGCACTCCAGCCACGGTGAGCTTACGGTGCGGCACTTCGCGCAAGACTGCTCCCACCCACTCGAGGAGCCAGCCACTTGTGCCGACGGTAGTGGCCCGCACCCGGCCAACCATCAGCAATGCCCCCAATTCACTCGGGAAACACGCAATAAAAAGGCCAGTACCGTGGCACTCACCAGACCACCAAAGCGAAAGGGCCCCTCTACCGCTCCCGTGCCTCAAAACACGGTGTCCGTAGACGCCCATGCAAGTATTTTGATGGCTCCAGCTAATCCACCTACTGAGTGCGGGCAGCCTATTAAAAAAAAGCAGAAAGAAGAAAAACAAGAAATTGAAGACCCCAGACACGACACCACCTCCAAACAACGATGCCTCGGACACATCTGGGAGCCATGGACCTGCACTGGTCACTCCAGTCAACCAACTCCCAGCCAGCTACGTAACACATCGCCCTGGACGCAACCATCGACGCACTGAAGGGAATCCTCGTAGCCATGCGGGAGAGCCGTGATCTCATGCAGTCAGTATTAGATGTCATGATGACCCTAATCAAAAATGATTGAACTTAGGGTCATCTACTGGAATGAGGAATCGCATCCCATTCCTACGACTGCTCCTGCGCGAACAGAACGTCAACATCGCCCTCATTAACGTGACTCTCCTGCGACCAACCGACGGGGCCAACCTGCCGGGTTATCTATAGGTTGGACTCCACAACCAACACCCCTCCTCGTGAACTCCTTATCCTCCTCCTACGGCACTCCATACCTCACCAGCCGCTGCTGGACCCTGCCACGAAGACGTTCCAGTCGCTGGGAATAGAGGTCCAGCTGGACAACAAACCACTGGGCCTCTTCGCAGTCTACCCTCCTTCACACCCATTATCAACAAGTGAGGTGCGTAGACTGCTGAATTACCCCACACTCAGGTTGGCTGCCGGCGACTGGAACGCCCACCACGTCGCCTGGGGATGCTCGCAGAGCAAAACCGTGGGAAGGAAGCTCTACCTAGACGCCACACAACATGTAGGTAATGGGTCCGTCGGAGCCGACCCACTATTCCCACTCGTCTGCCCGCCAACCGAGCACCATCGACCTAGTGGTGCATCGAGGAGTGGAATCGATGACCCTAGAAACCCTGCTCACTCTGGAGGCTCTCACCACCTCCCGGTTTTGGCTGCGATATCGGGAAGGACGGTCGGACGCCACGGGAGCGCTTTGGTGACTCACTTCGCCGCTCCCAGTTAAACATAAAGCCCCTGATCGATCCAGCCAGCATCGACCAAGCGTCCGCTCCCAAAGAGATTCGGGACCTCTGGGTGAAGAAGAAGGAAGCCCGCGCCTTCTGGCAGGGCATCAGGGACCCCAACGCCAAGAAGGGCTTAAATAAACTGGTTGAGTGCCTCAGATGCGCCCTAGAGGCGGTTTCGAGCAGGACCTGGGAGGCACGCATTGAGGCGGCGAGTGAGGATCAGTCGTCCCTATACAACCTCTATAGACAACTAACCAAAAAGAGGCCACCCATCCGACCACTGTACGGTTCAGACGGCTGTCTTCACTACGACGCTTTGGAGAGAGCTGGGATACTTGCGGCCCACCTAGCGTCCCAGTTCTCTCCAAACCCCAGCCTGCTTCCGGACCTCCACGACCAAATGGCGGACCGACATAGACAACCCGCCAACTCCGAAGCCCGCCCCTCCGTTCTTCTCTCCGACCGCCATCAGAAAAGCGGCCAAAACTTTGAAGGCGAGGAAGGCTCCTGGACCAGACGGAGTGACAAACACTGCACTCCCTCAGCTACCACCATCTCTGATCTCCGCGTTAATCAAGCTCTTTAACGGGATTCTACGCCTGGGCTACTTTCCTCGGGCGTGGAAAAAGGGCCTGGTTATCATGTTACAGAAGCCAGGGAAGAACCCCAGGGTTGAAGGATTCCGGCCGATGACACTGCTCAACTCATCATCCAAACTGTTTGAGCGACTCCTACTCCCGCTACTACAGGCCCACCATCCACGCCCCAAACAGTTTGGATTTCGCGGCGGACATTCAACCACCCAACAGGTCACAAGGGTGGTCCATTTCCTTGCATCCGCCACGAATAGGAAGGAGAGTGCAGCTGCAGCCTTCCTGGACGTCACCGATGCCTTCGACAGAGTTTGGAACACGGGCCTCCTCATGAAAATGATCTCAGCCGGATTTCCCAACCATTTGATCGCGCTCGTAGCGGCATTCCTCATCGACTGCACCTTCAGAGCGCGAATAGACGGAGTTGACTCCGGCATCCTTCACATCACCACAGGAGTTCCATAGGGCAGTATAATATCGCCGGCGCTGTACACCATATACACAGACGACATCCCGGTCCAGGAAGAGGTCGTTCTGGCCCTGTACGCCGACGATATTGCACTGCTCGCCAAATTCAGCAGACTCCACAGGGCGGGCAACCTAATCCACAGAGCCCTCAACCAGCTACCAGATTGGCTGGTAAAATGGAGACTGACCCTCAACGTGGCCAAAACCCGGGTCATCACGTTTGGGGGTCACAAGAAGACGCCAGTACCACTCACCCTCCAGGGCGAACAGATCACCTGGAAAAAACAAGCCTCGTACTTGGGAGTGGTACTGAACCAGTACCTAAAGATGACGCCGCACATCAAGAAAGCGACGCAGGCAGCGAAGGTCGCTCTCTTTCAGATCGGCCCGCTGCTGCGTTCAAAACTGCCCATGCGTACCAAGGTCGCGCTGTATAAAATATACGTCAGACCCCATCTACGTCAGATGGGGTCTGACGTAGATAGGGTCTGCAGCACCGGCCTGGTAGGTCCTGACGAATAAGAAACAAGCCAAAGCCATCCAAACAGTGCAGAACATCGCCCTACGCCGCGTTGTCCAGGCGCCCCGCTACGTGAGGAACGCGACCATTCATCGCGACGTCCGCATCAAGATCCTGGACTCGTTCATCACGAAGTTCACCCGGAGGATGTTTAACTGCGTCGACGCCTCTGTTCACCCGCACATCCGGGATATCGCGCCATGGCATTCTCGTCCCCTGGATCGCTGCAAGCCCTCACTCCCCTGATCCCTGAGCTGTGGCACGGCCACTGACCATCTAGCTGGGCCTCAGAAACAGGTCTCACTCGGCTCGGACGCTCGCTCGTACATCTCACAGCTTTTCCTCCCAACCAGACATCTACATTACCCCCTTTCTCTCACGGGAAAATGGATGCCAAAACCGGCCCCAACGGGCCCACCCAAGGACCCGTCGATCGTAATCAACGGAGCAGACTCTCGACGTCAAGAGGGCCTGAAAGCGTTACCCCCCCCCCCCCCCCCGTCGTGAGAGAGCGATGACAGTGGGCTTAAACGCGATCGGGTTCGATTCCCACTCGGGGGAGTGATTATATTTAAATATTTTCACTTCCTCGCTCTGGTAAAGACCGAATTCGGTGGAAAGCGAAGTACGGAGTGTGTTGACACTAGGTACTTTGCTGTCTACCATGCTATGCGGGATAAAAGCGTGAAGCTGAAAAATATAGCATGTCTTTCATTGTTCCTAATCACATTATATAGATCTCAATTTTTTCTATTTTCATGGAAATGTCCATCACGCAGAATAATTTATGTTGAAACATTTTTTTATAGTTAAGTTTTTTATTTAAATAACCAGGTATTATAAAAATTTTTTTAAAAATTTGTTATAGGCTAGAATCGTAAAAGGGACATATATTCATTTCGCGTACACTGAGGGGATTGAAATACGAGCTGGCAGTTAGAAGTGATGATCCCCCGGGGATAAGTAATTGCTAGTGATATGGTAGTCCATCTCCATATAACAGTTCAGTTTTAGACTATTACTAAACTGTATTTTAAATATTAGAGATGCAAAAATATTTCAGAATATGGACTGACTGAGATGATATACTTTGTTCTATATTAATAAGGGGAAATGAAGAACAGAATAAATAGGTTGTCTTTCTAGAAGTAACTAAAAAGAGATTAAAAGCTGAAAGAAGATAGTGTTATTAGTGAATAACACTAATAATAACAGTGTACTCCTATTTATCCTTATGTAATTAAAAGTGCACATTTGCTCTTGCTACAGAAAGAATCATATACTCTTAAAAATCTACTTGTATCGTTACAAGTCGGACTCGAATTGTCAACACTCAATGTCACACTTTATTTAATCAAATTAAGGAAAGAAAGTTTTGAAAAGAAGAGATCCTTTTAGTAAATAAAAATATCTTTTTTTTAAATGTGTATGTAAGTAGTAAGGTAGTTATAAATTTTTCTCATGGCAAAGTATGATGAGTAGTTTTGGGATGAGTTTTAAGCAGCTATGAAGAGAATACAAAAAAAAATCGAAAAAACTAGTTTAAAAAATTAAAATTGAAATACTACATAACGAACCTAGCAAAATGAACAGTTTTGGAAACTTTGAGTGCAGTTGTGGTTCTGAATGGTCCCAATTACCAATGCCTTTGTCGTTAGTTTAATGAACTAAAACTGTGTAAAATTTCTCTTATTCCGACATCCGATTTGGATTAAAATACAGTGGCTTTAATGAAGCCGTACCAAAAAACCCTTTAGAGAATTCTATTGCGACTCTTTTCAATTAAAAACCGCATTCGGTAAGCACCCGTATAAAAGATGTTCTTAAACCAGTTGTTAATGAACTTTTTATTTACTTTTGTAGAGTATTTGCCATGAAATTAAGTGGGAAAAAGAAAAAATACAATAAAGCTATTGTAATTTTTAAATTAAATGGACAGGTATTCTTATAATGCTAATTATTACATGTTATTTTGTATAGATGTCTAGCCACATTCGTAAGAAAACAATTTGTAGGGCACTTAAAAATAATATGCTGATATGTCCGTCAATGTTCAAATTATTTTCATTTGAACTTGTGTTCCACGTAGAAGAGTTCAACGCTATCTTTTGTTAAATTAGGCTGTCAAAATTTGTAAGAACTGACTTAGGATAAGTGTATTTTTTTACAAAATGCCTGAGTCAAGACCCGCAACGGTGTTAAAATGCTTCTCTTTTTTAAAACATTTTTTTTTAAAAGTGATTAGTATTAATATTTTTAAATCTGTCGCGTTTCATCTGATATTAAAACAAAGTCTAATCATAATATTGATATAACTTCCAGTTTTATGTTTAATTCCTCTACTTGTATGTAGAGGAGTTGAGTGGTGAAAGAAAATTATTTCCATAGTTCATCGAGATCAGTTTGTTTGTACTATAAATATATGTAAATATTTCAACCAGTTAGGTTTGAATTGACCCATTTCAACTGTGTCACGATCATTAGTATTTAGTTCTAATAGGTATAACAAATTATTTCTATAACCGTAGCTTAACTCGGGCGAGATATGTCAGGATTAATGTAACATTTCCTGAATCATAAATGGATTAAACTAAGCCTTTTGTAATTGGTATATGTCACGCAATTAGTTGGCTTCTAAGCTATTTATTAGAGAGTGCTGGCGTTTTCTTCGCTAAGCTTTTACTTAAACAAATCGTATCTTGTGATGTATTAACTTTTAGTATAATTTAAAATGACTAAAAGTTGTAGTCATGTATTCAAATTGTATTACGTATTTTATTTTATTTGGACCATTATACTGACATGTTATTTTGAAGTAAAGAATGAATATTAAATTTTAACATTTAATATTCATTCTTTACTTTTAATATTCATTCATTTGTAAATTTGTAACTTTTATTAAAAACTAACAGTTACTTAGCTTGTATAGTCGAATGGAGTTAACCATATGTGGTTTTCTGCAGTTGAAAGTAAACTACGTCATTCTTCACTTTCCTAAATGTCTGACTGTAAACTGTAGTTGTGGGTTCGATCCCCACTCGGGGGAGTGATAATATTTACTATTTTTAAAGTCTTATTCCACACTTAGGATTAGAAAACATTTGTATACCTTCCAAGCGCTCTGACTGCTAAGCCATGCGTTTTACCACCAATTCTTATACGTTTGTTACCATTTATTTATGTTGTACGCATGTCTGTAGAGAATTTTTACAAATTTCTACTACTTAAAGATTATTAAGAAATAATCGTTTAACAAGAGAAATAGCTATTTTATTACAATATTTACTATTTTTAAAGTGTTATTTCACTAGTGTTAATGTCAAGACGTTTCCAATTGAGCTTGACGATTACCACTTCTAGTGTTGCTATAAACAACGGTGGTGATAGAAGATCACTTGGTTCCCAATTAAAAGAGGAGTAATCTCTTTTAATTGGGAACCAAGGTCCCCCTGTCTCTAGTTTCACTTTGCTTTTGCTGTCGTGGTATATGTCCTTAATTATGCTGTATATGCTTTTTCGACCCTTGTGCTATTAGGGTTGGTCATATGGTTTTATGTGATAAGCAGTCAAATGATTTCTGGTAATCAAAAAATGCGATGTAGATTAGTCTATTTTTTTCTCTCTATTTCTTAATAAGAAGTTCTAGAGTGTGGATGTGATCATAGATGAAAATCCATTTCTAATCCTGTTGCTCAATTGGTTGGCTAGTGTTGAATTTATTCTATTATTTAATATCGAGAAGAACAGCGTGTAGATTGTAGGTAACAAGCTTATTGGTTTATAGTTTCCTATGTCATTTGGTGGTGCATTTTCTTATAGATAAGAATGATGTTGGATTCAGACCATTGGGTAGGTGTCTCTCCATATGCAATAATGAGGTTTCAGTGCAGTTAGGAGGGGACTGAGACTTGTTGATGTAATTTTTAGTATCTTATTGGTAATGTCATCTCGAACTGGATTTTTCTCTCTCTATAGTGCTTTTATCGCTCCTTTTTTTGCTCATTACAATCTCACGCACAGATGAGTTTGCGTCATTATTGTTAAGGTATATGTATAATATGATTTTCGATAGTACTGTACCTATGATTTGCATAATCCTTTTTTATATTTTATAAGGCTGCAATTTTATTTTTGATAGATCTAGTTTTGCTTTTTGTCTCCTAAAGATCTTTCGCCTACTCCTTAATTACAGTGAGCGCTCTGACAGAAGTTTATGCGGCTTTTGTTGCATACTTTCCTATACGACTGATTGCAGACTTGTGGTTAAGGCTTTTGTAATGTTATAGTGGTAACTTGGGGCAGATTCATTTAAGGTGATTTTAATATCTTACTTATGCGCTCATTTCATTTAGAAATGTCATTTTGGTTGGTTATTGCATGTTTTGGTTAGTTATTGTTTTTATTCGACTTTTCTTTGGCTGTGATCGTTCGTTATTCTGACTGGTCTGTGGTCAGAAGGGTAGTTTATATTCATTACTTTAAAATATTTGGGTACGTTTTGACAAAACGAGATCGAGTTTATTTTTATATTTTTTAATTATAGATACCCATATCCACTGGTTTTTATTTTTTTATCTTGTAAAATATATTTTAAATTGACAGCTTATTTTCAGTAGCGAATTCAATCAACCTCTGCCCTCTCTTGTTTCTTTCACCGTATCCATTTAATTTCATAACTAGATAGATATTTTTCTTGTTTTGGTTGGCCAATTTTTGCGTTCTAGTCACCCATCAGTATGTAATATTTATATGATATTTCAATTGCCTTTTTGACCATGCAGTAGAAGGTGTCGATATCACTTTGATCTGCTTTTTAGGTGGAAGCTTATATTTGTATGATTGATAGCCGGTTATTAATAAATTTCTAGTTTAACATTGCCAATTTTTCTGTTAGACAAACCAGGTGTTTGTCCTGTATGGCATAGTATAAAATTATCATACTCTTCTATTTTGTATCCCACAGATTTCATTTCGACAAGACTGATTGTATCAAATTTGATATCTGATAAGTATTCATTTAATTCCATCAATCGTTTGTATGTTTTTACGTTGTATGTTATGATATAGAGCTTACCTGATGCGTCCTAAAGATAAGTAAAGTAGAAATGTCTGGCTTGGAAGATAATTTAGCTGATTTTGCGATATTTATTTATTATAGCACGTTTTTGGAAGTTATGATATTAAACGAGAACGTTAATTTTTCTGTACCTATTAAAGATATCTTTATAAAATTGATATTTTTTTATAAATGGGAAAAAAAACATTAGTTAATTGTAGCATGAATAAGTTACAAAGTGGAACATAATAAAAAGTAATAACTACATATATATCATCATATATATCATATCAGCTAATTATAGTTTATATAGGTATGTTATGGATATCATTAGATTACATTAGGCCGTACAAATTTCATATTAGTTTAAAAGACTATGTGTACCATGAAATCTTACAATGTGCATCATAGAGTAACGGTTTTGTTTAGAATTGCTAAATGAATAGTAGGAGGATACCTTTAGGACTGCGACCTTACTCGCTACCTTTTCGCTTTCAGAAATTCTGGCAAATATGCATGCGAGGCTATACGATCGGAGCAAACAGATGGTTGATTGACTGACCAAGGCGAGGACGCTGACTGGCCAAAAAAAATATATCTAAATTAAAAATAGTTTAAGTTTAAGCCGTTCCAGACATTTGTCATACATTTTGTGATAATAAAAAAAACAGCTTCAAGCCTTATCCTGCATAGCGGGCTAGTCAGATTTAACCTAGTGTCAAGACTTTCCAGCTTTCTATTTAAAATCAAAACTATGCGTGCTGAGTGGCGAACTTAACGCCATGACATATCATGATATTAAGTTCACCACTCAGCATTCTGAGCTTGCTCATAAGTAATTATATGTGCATATTATGAAAATAGAGACAGAGTAGAAAGCTATTTATAATAATTTTAATGAGAAAGTTAGTATGCCCGCTAATTTACTTTGTTAATCGGCTTGCGCTCAGATCGTAAAAGCCTGCATAGGCGAATCTGTATCTGCAATGCAAATGCTTCACATACGCTTGCAGATTTGTACGGCTGGTATAGAATGTGCTAAAATTAATTCCTGAAATAATAAACAGAAGTCAAACTCGCAGGCTGTAATAACATATTTATCTATATTAACGTCCCCGTTGACGAGATGGCGCGTTGCTTGAGGCCTGTATTGTATTGTAATTAAAATGTTTAAATAAAATTGACAACGTAAATATGTTTTAGCTGGCTTCTTTACTTTTACAATAATAAAGATTATTATTCTTTTTCTGACAAAATTATAAACCTTTAACGAATATTTTATTCAAGTATAAACTTCTGCGTCCTTATAGTTTTTTAGACAGTGATTAAAACAATAGTAATTATTAATTCTGTTAAAGTTACCACTTCCTAAAAGTTTTATTCAAAATAATAGGGAAAATAACGAATAGTTAACATTTTTTTATACTTAATTATTAATATTTTTACTGGCCCCTTTTGGTTGCGAGCGCATAGGACTGGTAAATAGCAAAAAGTTTCATCATATATTTAAAGATATTGAAATTGTTCGTAAAAAAATTACCCTTTGACGCTACGTTACTACGCCTGATTAAAAATATCACTATTTGTTAAAATAAGACGTAAGACTTATATAATATAATTTTAAAAAATATATCCATTTTTTTTTACTTTTATTGTAAACGAAAGCACTGTTCTTCGTGTTTCACTTGGGGAGTTCGATGCCGAATTTTATGTTACTGAAGCGCGGAAATGTAAATAATTTAAAAGTCGAAAAATCATTTAATCTCGAACGTAAGAAATCGAACCCACAACTGATCGCGTTTACAGTCTGACGCTGTGCCACAGCGCCACGGCCGACATCACATACAATGAGTATATAAACATTTAGCTCCATTGGGATATGATGTGTGGTTGTGGGTAATCAAGAATCTCGTACGTCTCAACTTAGCAATAGTAAAGACCACAGCGATATTAATGTGAACTGCAACTTGATCTTCTAAAGCCGCTAACTTACGAACTTCGCTCAAACTTAGATTAAAATGTTAGAGTAATATTAAGTACCCCATATAATTTACATGTCAGCTGCGCCGTTCTCTTGTATAAAATCAAATGATGATGATACAAGTTTCGTATTGCTATTATTTTTTGAATATTGAAATATTTTAAAGTACAAAGTTAAATTAACTATATTTATACTTTTTACTAAATTTAAATTTAATATTACTATCGGCTGAAGTTAATTAATATGTGTTTATCGACACGTGAGGTATGAACAAAATTTTGCTTAATTAATTAATGCGTCGCGGTATGTAAGATAAGAAAAATAAGAACTTTAATGTTATAAATAATATATATATATATATATATATATATATATATATATATATATATATACAGTGTTTCCCAATAGGGGTGATAGGATTTTGATAGCTCCCAGCCGCCATCTAGGTTATTTAACATTTGACATTTGTGTTGTTTTGTGTTCAGTAATTATTGCCATTTAATCATGAACAAGTTCACGTTACCTCAACGTTTGGAAATTGTCCAAATTTTCTAACAAAATTCGATAAGTATTGTCTCTACTCAAAGAGCATTTCGTGCTAAATATGGTCGTCATGGTGCACCGTCTGAGCTCGCTATACGTCGCATAATACAAAAACTGGAAAGTGAATATTCTTTGCACGATAGTAGACCACGAACACGACAACGGACAGGCCGTAGTGAAGAAAATAACGGACACCGAATTTCATAGGAAAATCATCTTTTCAGATGAGGCTCACTTTTGTTCAATGGTTATGTGAACAAACAGAATTGTCGTTACTGGAGTGAGTCAAATCCAAGAGTGGTTCATGAAACACCCTTAAATCCTGAAAAATTGATTGTTTGGTGCGGATTGTGGTACGGTGCAATCATTGGCCCATACTTTTTCAAAAACTACGAAGGCCGTACTGTTACTGTCAATGGCGACCGTTATCGTGACACGATTTTTTATTATGACGTGAACGATTTTTTCCTGAAGTGTATGAAATCGATGCGGACGATATTTATTTTCAACAAGATGGTACAACATGCCACCATGCGACCGTCACAATGGATTTATTGCGTGATAGATTTGGTGAGTCGGTTATTTCTCGCAACGGTCCTCACAATTGACCACCAACATCATGCGATTTAACACCCTTGGACTATTTTTTGTGGAGGTATGTTAATTCTCAAGTGTATGCCAATAAACCAGCTACGATTCAAGATCTTGAACGCAACATTCGAGCGACTATAGCGGCCATACCAGCCGAAATGCTGCACCGAGTCATCGAAAATTGGACCGATCGTATTCACCATTGCAAAAAAAGTTGTGGCGATCATTTGAACGATATTTTGTTTAAATCATAAATAGCATAAAATTTCCTATATATTCAAATAAAGCCATTGAGCACGAAATTCGAACATATATTACATGTTTTATTTCAATTTCAAAACATCGTTCTTATTGGGAAACCCCATATATATATATATATATATATATATATTTACTATATTTGTAGACATATTTATATGTTACAAAATGCGCTTTACAAAAAACGCTTTTATCCCGCATAGCGGAGTAGACAGAAAGTATCTAGTGTCAAAACACTCCGTACTTCGCTTTCCTCCGAATTCAAGACATTGCGTGTTGAGTGGTGGAACTCAACGCCGCACTCTGTCTTACCAGAGCGAGGAAGTAAAAATAATTTTGATTATAATCACTCTCCCGAGTGGAGATCATTTACAGTCACACGCTGTCCTACTGCGACCTTCAAATTGAACTTTTAACTAACTGATTATTTAAACAATTATTGAAAAGCGATTATTTTGTCCCTGTATAAATGTTCTTGCATCCGTTTCGTTCCATCTTTATAGTTAATTCTATTAAAAAAAATGTAAATGATAAATGTTAAATATGCCTACAGAGTTAAAAGTTTTTAACTAGTGGTAGATACTCTATTAGAGAACTTTATTACTATTCAGCGGTTTCACTAATTGGTAGAAAATTTATATAAATTTTGCCTTCTACTGATTATTAGTTATTTCATTTGTAAATGGAATTTCATGTACTTATGAACAGGTTTACATTTGATATTTTTACAAGTACAAGCTTTGTCCCCGATAGCAGTCCATCGTCAGGGGCAAGTGCCAAGACACCCAAAAGCAGTCAACGGACTGCTATCTACCCAAAATGCAGATATTGTGTGCGAACCTTATGTCGAATTTTGTGTATTGTGATAAATTTTGAATATACTCATTCGCCGTTTACAATCAGATGCTTTGCGCCTCAGTGGCCTCTAGAAATGTTTAGTTATTTATTATACATTAATTACTAGTGGCCCGCTCGCGGCTTCGCCCGCGTCAACTTACAACTATTTCATTCCTTCATCTGTCCGCAATCTTACTAAATTGACAGACTTTGCTAAAATTGATAATTTCATCCAACTATAAAACTAATAATAGGTCTTAAAAATACCCCACCAATTAACAGACCAACAATTGATACTTTGATTAAAAGAATAGAAAAGTCAATTCTGTGCATGAAAAATTTAAGAAAACATATTTGGGTATGGTTACATATACAGTCAATGATACACGTAGTATAATTTTTGTCTATATGTTTTTTTCGTTTGTGCCCCAGTCACGCTAAAACTACTGGATAGGCGGAATGAATTTTATGTAGTAATTAATAGTTTATATTATGAAGGCACATAAAGGATAGTCATTATCGTGATATTTAAAATAGTTTTCGAAAAAAACTGTAAATGTCAAAACCTACAGGGTAAGAATTTTTATTTTTTTATTTCAAAGTCAAATTCGTCCTAATATTTAATGTGGTTAATAACAAAAATAAAAATAAGAGCCGACACTGTCGAATCGAATTGACCGATACGTCGATTACTCGCAAATTTCATTCCAATCTTATTTATTAATGTGGTTATTAGAAAATAAAATCAATAAAAAATAGTATAATTGGATATATGTACACTTTCTTTTGGTTTGTTCCGCACTGAAGTATAGGCAGACATAGCTTAGTGTTAGGACACTTCGTTCTCCGCTTTACTTCCGAATGGAAAGCATTGCGTGTTGAGTGGCGAAATTCAGCGCCATGTGGGAAAATGAATATAATTTAAATATAACCGGAGTAGGAATCGAACACACAATAGTTCGTTATATACAGGCGCTACGCCTCGATGACCTATTACTATTTCATATTATATATAGATATTTCTCCAAAAGTATAATAATAAATATTATTCAAGTTAAATTAACCTTTTAAATGTACGTTTTATAGTAAGCGCTTTTAATAAATATGATTTATTTGCATCTCCTGTACATAGAATAAATTTGACATTTGGGTCTACATTTACGGGTTAACGTTAGTGAATTCCATTGCGACTGACGTAACATAAAACAAACTTACTATTTGCGCTGAGTAGAGTAGCTGTATCTAGGGATCGAACCGCAAAACTATGTTTGTTTTTTAATATATTTACTTTTCCGAGATCAAAAGTACCTAGTGTGATGCCCAGGATATTGAAGTGTAATTATGTCATTTGAACACTTTACAGTAGTACGTGGTCACAGGTAGACATCCTGTAGTGACGTAGTCTATCTGTGACCACGGACTACTGTAAAGTGTTCGAAACGTCAGGTGTCCAAAATGTATTTTCGAATACCAAAATATACGCGATTAATCCGGTTAAAATAATTTCATTTAAAATGTATAAAAATAGCGAAAATCAAAGATCTTATGTAATTATATCAAGTTTCATTGTAATCGAACTGGTATTTTGCAAGTGATACTTGAACAAATTGATAGACAAAATTTTTTTAATCACATTTATGGGTCTAGGATTTTCAATTGTTTATTGTAAATTGGTACTTTTATAGTTTAATTATTATAAGTATCGAATAAAAGAAGATAAAGTTATTGATAAATTTCTTTGCTTTTTTAAATGTTTTGCCGTTTCGGATACTTTTTCTTTTCTCTTTGGTTACATAAATACATGCTACACATGTCGATTGGCACATTATTTTCTCTGTTTGTACGTATGCGCTAATCTCAGAAAATTTTGAAAGGATTTTGTTCCTATTCAAAATGTTGGAAGGAGGGTTTTCTGTATCACATCCGTAGATACGATATTCGCTTTTATTAATGAAACTTAAAGATTGTCGAGACCGCGCGTAGTTTGGCGTATAGGTAGGTAATTATTTTTCATTGCGCAGGATTTTCATTTTGCTATAACTTCTAAGAACTTAAATTATATACTATAAAGCGCAAATATGATCTAAAATAAAATATGCTTGGCGATTAACGTATTTATTTAGATATAGACTGACATCATATTGATTCGAACAGTTTCGTAAAAAATCAGTTGTTTTTAAACAAAATTTTAAAGTTATAAATGGTTCTTCTTAGTTACCCTTAGAAGATAGGCATATACTTTTGCGGACTTTTCTGTAGATCTTTTTAATGTAGTCCACATTTCGTTTTTGAGTCATACGTGAAAAACGGCATTTCAAACCGTATTTTACTGACGCCTTTGAAAAAAACCGTGATATCTTTGTAAATATAAGTACAATATTGACAAATTATAAATATAAAATTCCTCAGTCCTCAGAAAACCCTCTTTCCAACATTTTAAACAGGAACCAAATCCGTTCACAATCTTCCAGGATTAGCGCATACTTATAGACAGAGAAAATTGGACTTTGTTTTATAATATGTAGTGATAATAGTGTAAGGTGTGTTGCTTTACGAGTACATAGACACCAACACAGTTATGTCAACCTGTAATTTAATTTAATTTAATTCGTTTTATACGCATGAAGCACTTTTGGCGCAATATGTTAGTATGTAGCCTATTAACAAGTTATTTCTTTATACATTTAAATTTATCTTTTATATTAGTACCAAAATTTCGTACCTACAACTATATAAATGTAGCTGAATAAGAACGCGCGCCTCATTAATTTTTATCAGAACTAATACTCTCTTAATATTATTTTTATAGAAATTTTATCATAGTTACCCTACCTAAAACCATTGCACAGTATGATACTTTGGAGAATAAAATTTTAATATAAAACGAAGATATTCGGAAAGCCGAATATGATTAATTTGACTAAACTTTATAATGTAATGCCAAACTGTAAATTAACGTTTTGCTTTATATAGTTTCACGCTTTTTTATCAATAAAAATATAGTTTCACGCTATATCCCATGTAGCACGGTTAGGGACAACCTATGTCAAAATACTCCGTTGACCGTTTTCCACCCGAGTTCGAAAAATTGCGTATCGAATTTTGAACTTAACCTGAGCGGAAATATGAGAAAATTAAATATTATCATTTGCCTGAGTGGGAATTTGAACCCCCAACTAATCTCGTTTACAGTCGCAGGGATAACGTCAAGTTATCCCACTTAGCAACGATGGCCTCTATTATTCTATTACTATCTATTATACTATATGGCCTCTATTGTACTATCTCTATTGTTGTATCACTTAGATTAATATTAATTTCTATTGTTACTTAGTGCCAACGATTTTATCAAAATAATTATTGGATCAAGATTGACGACAGCATATTAAACTCATAAAATGTGTCGTTACTATATCAGTATAATTTCGTGACGTATAATGAAAAAATCTACACATTAAATGTATAATACATATTTATAAGAATACAAAGGTAAAGGTTCGGTACTATTTAGAAATTTTTAATAGCTCAGTTTTTTTTGTGAGGTGCACTATTTTTGGGAGTCCTTTATCTACGCATCTATTTTGAATTTTTGTATGTTTCGTAAACGAAACACTTTAATTCTGAAAATATGAAGAACATAAAATAATTAAACTGATTTAATTAAACTGATTGTTTGAAATTAATGTTTAAATTTTAACAAATTAATTCTAAAATTTTCTTATTATAAAAACACTTTAATTCTGAAAAATAAAAAGCAAAACTCGGTTATTCATGTACTGATAATTTAAAATAAAAAGATATATCGTATTCAATATCATAAAATATAAAATTAATTTTCTGTAAGTGGAATTAGTTACAAAATCAAGCACTTTTAGGTACTTTTCGTGTACGAGATTGCTCCAATTCAAATAAAACTTGTTACAGCGTGATATTGGATAATAAATGACTATTGAAAATGTTTTTAGATGCCATACAATCAATGCAATATAATGAAAAAATATATAAAAACAATGAAAATAACTAAACAAAAAGGATATTTTACAAGCAACAAGCACTCTACAATTGTTAATTCTATGACTATCCGGATGAGGGGAAAAAACGTACAATGTATATTTCAGAATGAAGTTGAAATTTTGATTGGCATTTCAATTAGCGCAACTTTCACATACCGTTGACTGGGTAGCATCAATTAACGAACAGTGCCGTATGTGACGTTTATCTCACAATGGTGTCTGCCTCGTTTTTATGCGGCGGAATAACTGAGTAAATTAACGGAACCGCTGAATAAAATACTCGCAATATAAACAGCTTCAGTTAGTCGGAGTGAAAAATAAGGTTTTAATTGATAATAAACATTTTTTGCTTATTCATAGTAAGGGATTTGGTTTTCACATTTAAATAGTGGAGGAGCTGTTGTACGAGTAAAATGAAATCATAATATTTGTAAATGAATAAAAGACTGAGCTTTTTAAAGCGTCGCTAGGAGAACTATTCTTTTTGTTTGAATATTATTTGGTTTAGTTATGGTGTAATTTAAACATGGTAAATATTTCATTAGCTGCTTCCACGTTATTAAGTTTCTTTGTGGTTCAATTCTGTTCTTTAACGTTAAACTACCGCATAGGTATATAAAAAAAATGTTAGTCTAAAAACCATGGTGGTTATTAATCAATTACCGAAGTCGATAAATCTTAGATTAAAATTTGTAATTAAAAATATAAAAAAAGGACTTTTTATTTTGTAAATTAGGAGAGGGAGAGATTATAGAAATACGTGATTATAGAAATAACTACAGATCAAAGAAATAATTATAACATAACAAATCAGTCTTAATTGCAGGTTTATGTTTGTTCTCGTATATTTGGCAAGCAGCAACTTTATATTACTACAAGACATTTTATGTTTTGTGCTTGACTTTATTTTGTATTTTATTTACTGCTTTCAAAATTAGGCTTTCATGTTTTTTCAGTGCGAGAATAGAAAATATAAATATAAAAAAGTATATATTTTTATAATTTTTCTATAGACATAGTGTATGGTACAATGCCGTGAAGTTTATAGCATAAGTAACCCATCAAAATTCCGATAAGGCAGAATTTTTTCAAGCTTTCCGCATTTTGTACTTAAACGAAAAATGAGAAGTAGCCGTCTCCCTCATGTCTAGACTCTCAATAACATAGCCTAAAACCTAAGAACTAAGGCTGAAAGAATGATTGGTTAGTATGTTTGTGTTATTTTCTTTAGTAGATATTAGCATAAACTTACAATATGTTTAATTTACAACTATTCTAGTTGTTAGAGATAATTTATAACTAATTTTGAAATTTTGTAATATCTGGAATACAGAGATTAATTATTTGAAGTCGCGGATTTAATAGTAATTTAAATTCCAATACCTAATGTAAAATTATTGTAATAATAAATATAATAAAATAATAAGTAAATAAACCTTAGCAGGAGTTTTTAGCGAAAATTTAATTCTATTAAATTTCGTTACATTGTTAGTCTTTTAGAATACTAGTTACTAAAGTTTATTAATGAAAATATGAAGTATTAAATGCTCTTTATTAAGTTATAACATTAACTTTATTAATAAAATTTTTAAACAATATTTTGACTGATAAATCATCAATTTATGTAAAATTGATTAAATCGTAACTGTATCTAATTCTAGATTAGTATTAAACGCACATTATAATTAAACACATTAAGAATAATAAGGTATCTTACATTTATACTAAATAGGTAGATATTTAGACAAGCGTGTTATCGTAGACGACTTGATGAGGTCAAACATAAACATATCACATGTTAAAAATCGGCCAAGTGTGAGTTTTGATCGCGCACAAAGGGTTCTGTATGTGTACGTTACTTGTATGGGAGGCCCCTTAATTATTTATATAATTCTAGTTTTTAGTAATCATTGTTGTACCAGCAATAAAAATGTACCATCTGTGAAAATTTAAACTACCTAGCAATCACGGTTCATGAGATACAACTTGGTGGCACACAGACGTACGGAGAGCGAAGTTTTAGTAATTTGTTTGGACTGTAAACGTGACCGATTGTGGGTTCGATTCTCACTCGGGGGAGTGATTATAATTAAAAATTATTTTCACTTCCTCGTTCTGGTAAGACAATGTTTCGAATTCGGTGGAAAGCGACGAAGTACGGAGTGTCTTGGCACTAGGTACTCTCTGTAAAAAAAGGAGAACCCGAAAAAGACTAATCAATAAAAGCATGCATATTTCTAAAAGCAATGTATGTTTCCAATAGTATTTTAATAGTATTTTTTTAAGATAACACAAACTTTAGTAAATATCAACGATAAATAAAAAAAATATAAATTAATAACTACAATTCAAAGTCATTATGCTGATACAATCTGGTATACGCCGTAATATGGGTAAATTCCCATACATTGGAGTGTTTTATTAAGATTATATTGGAAAGGGAGCCTATATAAACGAAACCAATAACAGAAAATCAATTAAATCGAATACGCACGTAGAACTTGAACATTTTGTTAGACGCTTTTGACGGCAAAAGAAACGATTGAAAGCCCTCCAGACTAATCAGCTTAGTACCAAAAGCTCCTACTTACAGTTCCGATTTCACAAAATATTTGGTTATTTTATTCATTTATATATTGTTAATTTTGTTATAAAATAAAAATATATATATTTAGAGCTATTTTTGTGTAAACTAAAATAAATTGTAAAGAAAGTTAAAATATGATATTCTACATGTACGAAGTTAATAAACATATTTTAGCATTAATTTTAATTATGGAGGCCACCGAGGCGCAGTAGGTCAGCGTCTGATTGTAAGTGCGATAGGTTGTGGGTTCGATTCGCAATCGGAATGTAATTATATATATTATAATTAACTTTCATTTCTCCGCTCCGGTAAGACAAAGCGTAGCTTTGAGTTTGTAAATCAACACGCACTGTCCCTATTCGGGCGGGGGGTAGTTAGCAGAGTGTCTTGACACTAGAGTGTTCCTGACTATCCTGCTATACGGGATAAAACGTGAAGCTATTTGTTTTATAGTCCAAGTCTTTTTAATCGATTTCTAGTTACGTTATATTGTACCTGAGAGGAATCTTTAATTACATTTATTCAAAAAAGCTATTTTAGGAAACTGCGACTAATAATAAAAAGTTAATTTAGCAACGACTTCAAATCTCACGCGTGTCGTAAGATTCGTGATTCACTTTTAATGAAGTAAGAGAGTAGAATTTTTATTATACTCCCGGAATGAGGTTTTGTAATTTAACACCGAACTACCCTCTCATTCCCACCTGAACGCTAATTTTTAAACGTTATTTCGACTGTTATTTTTTTTAACCTTTTATAATCTTGACTTCTGACTGGTTTTTGGTATTCTTTAGTAAAATGTTAAATCCTAGGAGTAAAAGGTAATTAAGGATTGTTTGTGTATACTTTAAATAATACTTATATAAATAATATTAATATAAATATATATAAATTATAGTAAGGGTATATAGAGGTGTTTTAGTTATTGACACTTGGTTGTTTCTAAATGCCATAATAATAAAAAGTAGCTTCACGCTTTATCATGCATAGCAATAAGTACTTTTAGAAAATATTACTTTTGCATAAAATGAAGATTTGCGATAAAATACTTTGTTTATAATGTTATTAAGTTTATTTTTAATAATATTTACTGCAAAATTGTTCCATTAATAGGTTATACTACCTTTAACAAATAAGACGTTAAGCTGTAAGCCCGATTTAAGTTTAAGTTTTTATATGTATATATATATATATATATATATATAAATATATATATATATATATATATATATATATATATATATATATATATATATATATATATATAAATCTGTATTTACTGTATACGTCAGTTTTTGTTAAACAAAACTTTTTAGGATCAGAAAACAACGAAAAACATACTGGTTAAAAGTAATATTAACTTGAAAAATAAATCATAAACGCCAATATGAAAGGTAAACGGAACACGCGAGTTTACCACGGAGTTATTATGAAACATTTGTTTCGTTAAAGCGAGCCGCATAAATAACTCCAATGTCTTCTCCTGCAAAAACATAATTAATGTTGCCTTGTTTGTAATCACAGATAAGTGGGACACCGCCAGATGCTCCTCGTTATTATTTTATTCCCTTTGACTCGGCCTTTCTCTGTAATAACCTAACTTAATATTTATTAATAGTTTAATTAACCTTGAGTTTTATAGTTGGATAATATTTTAACTGTGTTATTTTTATATTTATTTATTTAAATTTTTAGCGTTTGTTTCCATTTTTATGTCCTTCGGGAGGTCCTCAAGCTTTTTACGTGGCCTTCCTCCAGTATTATCGATACGGTGTTATTATTTAGAATAATTTTAGCATTATTTAGAATAATTTTATTTGAAGCGAAGCTCTTCACTGGTCAACTAAAACAAATTGTAAACAATGTCTTTTCTTATATTATTCTTCGCAATGAATGTCGCCCAGTCAGATATTTGTAAAGTCAGTCGTTATACAATTATGTACACGTATGTTGAAATAAATAGAAAACGATATAATAATATTTTTAGTTTACTTGCGTAACAATTCGTGAAATATATTTATGGCTTCTTTGAGAGCCACGAGGGAAATCTTTATAATCTTTGTCTAGGATTTTGTGATTGCGGCCATAAGAACTTTTCGCATAGTCAGATCACAATATAATGAAAATGATGAAACATTATAATGATTTTTTTTTGCACCTACACTATTATCCCACATGGCAAGGTTGACTGGTAGAAAATGTTTTTTAGCGTTAAGCTCGCCTTTTGTGCATATGTATGAAATTGTGCAATAAAGAATATATAAATAAATAATTAAAAATATACGCTTAGTCATGCTTTTAAAATTTTAAAAGTATAATATATAATTAGTTTCAAGATAACATTTAAACCCGCTATGATTCTAAACGTGAGAACAAATCATTGGAGTATTCAAGAAAAATAAAAAAGATATTTTCGTTAGTAGAGTTTGAATGATTTTTTAACTATTTATTATATGGCCATCGTGGATTGGTTTTTGATTTGATTAACATTCGGGGGAATGGTGCAACATAACTCGGCGTTGAGTTTCGCTCCTGGGCAAGTAATATCCAGGGGGAATGTTCGGGGGAAAGTCACGAATGGATTGTTTTGACACTACGTTCTCTCGATCCTTCTACACGAGATATAGCATATATACATTTTATCTTTTAAATTTCTCTTTGATTATTTTTAGATTATCTTATAAAATGACGTTGAAGTCACTGTGTATATGTACTCGTAGTTGAAGGCAGTCAGTTTCCATTTATTACTTTGCAAATTAGTAGTGTTGTATTATGTAAATATATCATGATCATAAAAATTTTAAATATCATGTATTTATATGATCCTTTAACATAACAAAAGTTGAGAAGAAATTATTGAAATATTTATTTAGTACAGGAGCTTAAGGTAAATAATGGCATATTTATATATTTCACCGAAATAATAGCACACTTATAGAGATTAAAACTATAATAAGAAAAACATACTAAACGATTGGTGACTCTTTTACAGTAAGAATCTAAGGACATACTAAATATAAAAGATTATTTTTTTAATGTAATAATCAATATTTAAATCAACTAATCAACAAAACAATTAATTAATATTTCGACAAAGTCCGACTTTTGAAAACCGACTATAAATCAATTGAATAATTAAAATAAAAAAAATATTTATATTAATTTATATATGAAAAAGAATGGTATATTCAGCAACATTGAATAACATATACTTAGTTATAAAACCACTTTGTAAAAAAACCGATGCTATACAAAAATAAATTTATAAAATACACTATACAATATTTGTACCTGTTCCTCAATTTTGAAGTTAAACACAACGAATTTATATACTGAGTAAATTTTATATATTCTGAAGAAGATATCAAAAGGTTGAATTTCAAGCCTCAGCGGTTAACTTCACGCTAATTGCTAAACTTTTAATTAATGACATAGCTGAGCAATAAAAGTACAACAAAAGTGTCATTGTTTAATAAAAGTCGTTGTTAAGCAAATTGATTTCAGGAGATATTATTTGCAATCTGATTACAATTAGGAGAAAGAAAATATCTCAAATATTTATATGTATTTAATAAAAACAACCACAATACTTTTTTCTTGTATTCTATACTTCAATTTAGCTAATAATGACATACTAGCAAATCTATTAATCTATACATAAAATAGTGTAATTTTAATTGTTAATGTTTAATTTACTAAATGCATGTGTTTATGTTTATATATTTTGACAGCCCTTTCACTGGCGTTTCATATGAAGTAACTAAGGCCACTTATGTTTTAATTATAAAATAAACATTTATAGATATTGAATTTCATGAGAACGAGTCGAGCGGACGCAACTAGTGATAGATAAGTTGTAATTACTTTACAATAGCATATATCTTTTACAATTTACTAGTCAGGTATAAACGGCAAACACCGCATTTTATTTATTAATTAATTTATTTAAGATCTTCAACAGAAATTACGTATGTTATGACTCGATTCTAGTAGAAATTATTCCAGTGGCTAAATTTCTAACTAAAATTCACAATATGCAAACAGTATTTATTCTAATAATGTGAAATAATAAAGACTAATAATTGATTAAATAATATTTAAAAAACTATAACAACACGGTAGTAATAATAGAAATAGCTAAGAACAACTTGAGCTGCCGGGCTGCGCTGTAAATTTACTTATTTTGTTTTTAAATATATTATACTTGTCAGATATATCTAAATCAGATCATCACATCTTTGCCGTGATAGATTATGTTTATAGCAGTATAATCTTTATTATATGATCATAAAATCAATCTGCTTATTCTCGTCTTATCCACGTTAAGGTAGAATTCATGTCATATTACATTTTGTGCCAAGAAAATTTACAAATGGATTGGGAGTTGGCAATAGGGAATGGATATTATATATTATTGATAAAAATAAACATTTAATTTACTAAAATTCTTAAGTTGATTACTAATTAAATCGCTTCATTTTTTTATATTAAATTCAACCATAAAACTTATAATGAATATCTGTTTTTATTGTTGAAACTGTTTTCAGATGCAAAATCTAAACTATTTTATGAGAAGCTATTTCTGGATGTGACTATAAGTTAGTATCTGTAGGCCGAAAAATTTATTGATGCGGGCAGAAATACTAGAGTATTTCTGTACGTTACTTCTTTTTGTCATCCATAAAGCTAGTTCACATTTGTAGACGTAGCCATTTAATCTACTAATTCTTTTTAAAAATAATATACATCATTCAATACAATGTTTATTTAATGTAAAATATGAATTAAATATTTTAAGCAAAGAACTACTTAGAACCACATTACTATTACGACACTTGTGCTAAAATTCTGTACAAAATCTAAATAAAGTCCTTGGTCCTCGGGGTAGTATACAATTTACATAAGTAAATTCGATTCGTTGTTCCGACGTCGTTCAATATACGTTTAACAGTTTTCATGTTTACAGAATAAGTTGTACAATGGGGACGAATTTATCTCACTACATTTTCAACAGCCAATCGGTAATCTTGTTCCTTTTCAAATTACTAATTAGAATATTTAAATTTTATGTTCTTTGACGTAATTTTGAAGTTGATAAATCGGTAATAAAATGGTATTGACGATTCCAAAGGTATTTTATATATATTTCTCAACATTGCAACTACTTCACTCAACTACTTCAAATAGTCAAACGTATTTTTTGTGTTTATTTTAGTAAATCTTATGATAGAATAAATGAACTTTCTATATAATTATTTCTATCTAATTAGATTAAATAAATACAACATTCACAATTTAGAATTCAATACAAAAAATCCTTGTATTTACTGAAAAAAAAAAACACTTTCTCTCTTTATAATTCTTCTTCTCTCTATTAAGATTATCAAGGCACTCCGATCCTCCGGTCTTCGCGGGGCATTCAAAAAAATATGCCATATAAATTATATCCTATAATATTCTGTGTATATTTTAAATATTAGATTATATATTTAAATATTTAGCTTAAATAAAACTAACTTAATCCAGTAATTTTCAAGATTTTCTGAAATGGATAAGCAATTTGGCTTAATTCTCCAAATAGCAGATCCCGTCTTGCTGTCTAGACAAATTCTCTTGCTTATTAAGATAATTGAGAGAGTTAATTTTTATTGTGTTAATCTTGAATCGTTTTATACTAAGTACAAGTAAGTAAAATAGTGTCTATACTTATACTACTCACTTGCTGATTTTTTATTATTTTGTATAATGGACTATTCATTCATTAAGTAAAGACTATGTTTTTTTTTTTTTTCTGTCCTTGAGTTAAATGCTGTTGACCTTAATGGTCTTTACAGCGACACCGGGAGGGGGAGGGAAGAGGGTACTCTAGCCCTGCGAAGTATTAGCAAGCACTGACGTGTCTGCTTGAGAGGAAGCCGACGACCGCAAGGGCGCCCCCTGCGGGGCTCGAACCTCGGCTTGCGGTCGGCGAGCGGGCGGGGGATTTTTCCCTACTCTAAAAAACACAAGCCAGCCGCGGCGTGAAGTCGCGACTGGGGGAATTTTTAACTATTCTAAGGGAGCCTATTACAGTCCCTAACCGTTGGACCCGGCCGCGCCAATGCGCGGACGGGCCGTGACGTAAGCTGGACTTCGCCGTCGTTTCCGACGACGGCGGTGTTTGTGTGTAGTGTTGGTGGAGTGTTTCCTACCTAACATTTTCCCGTTTGCTGCCGTGATGGGGTCGTCGGGGTCTAATAAGACGCTACGCGGGCGTCTAAGTTTAGGATGCGCGGACGGGGTGTAATCGCACGCCCGTACGACGAGGGGATTTATGTGAGTATCTGCGCGCTCGTAATAGCGCTTGGCTAGGCCGTTGCAGAACTCTTTTATCGATTCCAGTTCGAAATCCTTATGTAAGTCTATATTACGAACGTACCAGGGGGAACCCGATGCGATTCGTAGAAATCGGTTTTGAACCACTTGAAGTAGTTTAAGCTCGGTGTGCGCGAACGCAACACAAGCGTACGTGAGGACGGGCCTAATGCAGGTTTTATACAATGTCAGCTTATTTCTAAGTGACATTTTACTGCGTTTACAAATTAAGGGGTGCAATCTATTAAGATAGAAGCGGGCTTTATTACACACTCGACTAATGTGTTTTCTGAAGGAGAGTCGGGAGTCTAGAGTGACTCCGAGGTATTTGAAATGTTTTTGCCACGGAATTGGCTTGTTAGTTAGGTATACGGTAGAGACCGTTTCATGTTTCAGTCGAGGGAACAATACCGCGGCACTCTTTTCGGGATTGACCTCGATCCTCCATTTGCGGTACCAAGCGCCTAGGGCGTCGGCGGCCGCCTGGAGTCTCTCGGCAATGACGAAAGAGTGGCGGGAAGTGGTGTATAGGGCGGTGTCGTCGGCGTACATAGCCACATGGACATTGTTGACTCTCGGTATGTCGCTGGTGTACAGCGCATACAGTATAGGAGAGAGCGTGGAGCCCTGAGGGACTCCAGCGCGAATTAGTCGGGGAGTGGAGAGTGTACCTTCCACTTTAAATCGGAAATATCTGTTTGAGAGATAGTCCTTGAGGACGCGAATTAAATGATCCGGGAGGCCGGCATTGTGCAGCTTGTAAATCAAGCCACTATGCCAAACTTTATCGAACGCTTTCGCGATATCGAGAAAAATGGCCGCAGTGGAGCTGCGGACACGGTACCTAACATTATATCTGGCTATGTGTTCTACTAGCCGATGCACTTGGTGTACGGCGGAGTGGCCCTTGCGGAAACCGAATTGCTCGTCTAAGAGCAGACGTTTCGTCTCTACCGCTTCGGAGAGTCTAATGAGAATTATCCTCTCGTAAATTTTACCTAGGCAGCTCAGCAGGCTGATAGGCCTGTAGCTGCTGGAGAGATTCCTCGGCTTGTTCGGCTTCGGAATACCTATGACTATTGCCTCCTTCCATTGGTCTGGGAAGGTACAAGATTTGAGGAGGCAATTAAAAATGAGTACTAATAAGGACACGAACTGGGCCGGTAACGTTTTTAACGTCCTGTTATTAAGACCGTCGGGCCCCGGGGCCTTCCTGTCTTTCAGGTTTTTAATGATATTTTGAACCTCACCGGCGGAGGTTGGGCGAAGCGGTTCACCTGAGGGAGGTAGTGAAGCCCAGGTTGCAACCTCGGAGTCCACCTTCGCTAGGTGGTCCGGGTCGCAAGGCTGATCGCTGGGGGAACATTGAGCCTCTAAACTGTCGGCTAAACATTCCGCTTTTTCAGTGTCATCGGCGGCAATAGAATTGTCGGGCCTAATGAGAGGTGGCATAGTCACGAGACCGTCCGACCTGAAGGCTCGCGACAGCGCCCAGAAAGCCTGGTGCGAAGGCGCGAGTCCCTCTAGTCTCCTGTCCCACGACTCGCCGCGGAGCATGTCGAACGCGTGTCGAACGCTCCTCCTCAACCTGTTTAATTCCCTACGGTTGTCGTCTGTCGGGTATGTGTCGTGTCGTCTGGCTGCGGCGTTTTTACGCCTTATTAACCTCCTGAGCTTTTCTGAGATTTCAAATCGTCCTTGCGGTACGTTTGTAATCTCTTTAGAGCAGCTGAGGATCGTGTCGTGTATGTATTCTGAGAATTGATTAGCCGCGTCTATTGCTAAATCAACCGAGTCAGTGATGCCTCGATTGATGAATTAGCTCCTTAAGTGGAGAATTATTGGCTCGAAGAAGCTTTGCAAACTTCTTCCAGTCTATAATTGTTTTGGTCGGAGGGCCTGAGGGGCGCTCCGTACCTAGTTTAATTAACACCGGTCTATGATCCGAATCTAGTTCCGGCTGCGATTCGATAGAGTGTTGCCAGAGGGCGACATTCTTAAGGATAGCAATATCTAACACCTCCGGCGTGACTGAGGGGCCAAAGCGGGAGGGGGTGGGGGGGCCGATGACGGCCGCATTGTATTTGACAGCTATTTCGTCGAGAGCCTTACCTCTTTTGGTGGTTTACGACGAATTCCAGCTGATGTGTTTACAATTTAGGTCCCCAGTCAGAAGGACTGAGTCACCCATATCTAAGAGCGACTTGATGTCGCTTTCTAATATTGGTTTGTTCGGCGAGAGATACACCGAGGCTATGACTATTGGCTGATGGCCTGTCATATAAATTTGGCACACTGACGCTTCGATATTAGCAAGCGACGGAGGGTTTAGCGGTATACAATGTAATTTCTTATTGTAATAAATCATAGTGCCACCTCTTGCAGTGGCCCTATCATTCCTCACAATCCTATAGTTCGCAATGCCAGGAGAGCGAACGCTAGGTTTAAGAAAGGACTCTTGTATACAGAAGAAATCTAATTGTCTTGAGTGGACGTACTCACTCATGAGTTCTTTCTGGCCTTTGACACCGTTTGCGTTGAATGTCGCGATTTTTAGGGCTAATGGTTTTACGCGCGCGAGACGCGAATCAGCGGGCCGAGGGGTAAATCTATTATTGACCGCCATCAAATTGTTTAATTTTAGAATTTATTTAGCCTGGAAGCCTACGATGGCTTCCAGAAGAGTGGCGTGCTCGCATACCGCTTGTAGGCGAGCCATATTGTTCCCGTTGGTGTTGCGCAGCTTAGCCGCGAACACGCCGAGTTCGACGAAATTGAGCGCGCCGGCAAAGTCCATAACGAGCGAGAGGTCGCTCGCGGGACTACCCTGAGGGGGTTGCGGGCGCGGGGAGGGCCGCGGGGCCGTCGGTGCGCGAGTCGCAGCCGGCACCGCAACACGTGCCGCTGCTGGAGGTGGCGTGGGCTTGAACCACGCGTTCACCTTTGGAGGTGGAGCCGGTGTGAATACCTCCGGAGCTGAGGGCTCCTTCGGTTGCTCCGTCTGGCGAGAGGGGAAGGTCCTTTTGCGGTACCCTCCTTTACCGGTGCGCCTGCGCGGGGCGCGGACGCAGCCGCGATAGTTCGCGGGGTGACCCTGCGTCTCGCAGAGGACGCAGCTGGGTGGAATTTCCAGGTCGGGAACTTTCCGCGGGCATTCCGCGGTGGCGTGGTCGTCCAGGCACTTTACACAGCGCGGACGCGCGTGGCAGTGCTTGGCCGAGTGCCCGTAGTTTTGGCAGCAGTGACACTGCCCTATTAAGCCTTTATAACGGGGGGGTTCTACACGGATCCCCGTCAGGTTGCAGATGGTTCGGAGGTTGAAGACCTCCTTGCCCTCGTTGGTGCGGTCTAGTACTACTAAAATGCTGTCGTACTTAACTTTTGTACGCATGTTGTACATTCGATGTACTTCGCGTACCGGAAACCGCGACTTAAGGTCGCTCTCTATAAATTCAGCGTCTAATTCGCGGGGGACGCCTTTAATGACTACGCGGAGAGTTTTTTCCTCTTCTAGCGCGTCCGTATGGAAACCTATATTTGTTTCCCGCATGCGGCGGGTTAAAGCGCGGTGGTCCGCGGCCGACGGGACCTGAACTTTAATCCCTATGGACGTCAGCCTCGCGGAGCTGTACGCCACTTTATTTAAGAGCATCCACGCGGATACTTCATTCCACCTGCCTTTTTCTTGGATGTAGACCGGCGGCGGTAATTTCGGGCGAGGCGGTTGCTGATTTCCGGTCGCTGCGCCTGAAAGGCGAGGACCGGGCCAGAGGGCGCAAGGGGAGCGGCACGCGGGGCCGGCGCGGGGCGAGGGCCCGTTGCGGTGTGCGCGGACACCGGAGCGGTCGGGGAAAGCGGCTTGGTAGACGCGGGGGCGGGTGAAGCCCGCACGGCCGACGTTTGCGCGTCGGGTTTTCGCGCTTTTGAAGGCGCGACGGCCTGAGGGGCCTTTTTCGCCTTCCTCGTCGCTGATTTTGAGACTACGGTCTCAAAATCCTGAGAGGACATGTCCGACTCGGCGCCCGACACGTCCATTTCTGACGCGGAACTACTACTAGAGTCCCGCTCGGGGGACGTCGTGCGCGTCCTAATTGTGCCTCGGGGCACTTCGGCGGCGCTCGGGCCGGCGTCGGGGGAGCGCGGGCTCTCCTTCGCGAAAGCGAAATTACGGAGGCCATCGTAGGCCTCGACGGGAAAGGTACGTAAGTACCTTATGAGGTTCTCCTTCGAGAGGCCCTCCATATTGGCGGCGGCGACGACGTTATGTCTCCCCTCACCTTTCGGCGGGGGAGGGTGTGTGGCACTACGTACACTATATATGCCCGTTTGGTGAACGGGGGTGTGTAAGGACAACTGTGAACACTTACTCCCAGAAACGCCAACCACAGCTAGACGACGCGCAGTACAGCACACGGGGCACGGCACGGCGTGGTCCTCCCAGCGGCGGCACTCTGGAACACTGATCACTGACGCACAACGAAACGAAAAGCAGCGCTCGGACGCACAATCGAGAAGGGGATGCCCCAATGTTGTCACACGACCGTCGCCGGTCGGTGCCAAATCGGAACTGAGAAAGACTATGTTACAGATCTAGGCATTAAAATAGACACTAAAGTTTCAATGATTGAACACATGACGCAGTTGCAAATATTTATTAGGCGAGCAACGCAATCATTTAATAATGTTGATTGCATAAAAATACTCTACTTTGCATACGTTCGAAGTATCTTGGAATATGCAAGTAGTATATGGTCACCTCTATATAAAAAGCATACTCAGAGACTCGAATCTATTCAATATAAATTTCTCAAATACTTAGCGTACAAAGATTTTAAAAAATTTGACAGTTATGAAGAAGCCTGTATTTATTATAAACTAGATTCGTTAGAACAAAGACGAAATCAAAAGGATATGCTATTACTACAAGCAATCTTAACTGGTACGATGGATTGCCCCAGTTTAGTGTCAGCATTTTCTCTAAATGCCTCCTCTTTTAGATCGCGAAACCCCCATCTACTAGTTGTTCCTAAATGTAACACAAATTATGCAAAAAGCTCTATAAGTGTACGTCTAGCACGAACATACAACAAATTATTTTCTCATTTAGACCTGTTTCACTTATCCAAAAAACAATTGAGGAATCAAATAATACTATCTTACCGCCAAAAATAAACACGCACACACATCCACAAGCATATACATACACACACACACACACATACTCATACACACACGCACAAACACATATACAAATACCCATACACTTGTGAATATTCTCTTGTCTCAAACGTCAACAATATTGTTTAGACCTACTTTCTTTTTGTTATCCACTTTGTTAAATATATTATATTAAGCACTTTATATTGTAATCTTTGTGGCCATAGTCTTCATGAAATTTAAAAAACTGTACAAATATAATCTGTATACGCTGTTGATTACAAATAAATAAATAAATAAAAATAAATAAATAAATAAACTCCAGTGAAATAATTGTTGAAATTTGTATGAAACTTTATATGCAATTTTTAAATTAAATTAACACGACATTAAATTTGGGCCACAGATTTAAAAATACCCTTATTGTACCCTTAAACCCTTATTTTAATCAAATTGTACCATTAATTCTTTTGAAATAAGAAATATTAAATTTTATTTTTAGATTACTGATTTAGTGAGTAATCTAGTTTTTTAAATTAGCTAAGTTATATTAATAAAACTCTTTGTAAATTAAAAACACAAACACGTTAGTAACTTTATAAGATTGTCATAATATAAATATAATTAACATCAAATATTGTTTGTTAATATCCAAATGGCAACACTCTCAATACTTTAGTTATCACCATCAGTTCTAAAGTTGATGATAAGATCAACGGTCTTTGAAAATATAATTCGAATATGCTTATAAAACATCTTAGATATATAAAATATTAAGTCGTTGAAATAAGTCTATTTTAATTGCTATTTTGTAATTAATAAAATATTCGTTAATTTAATATACTTGGAGTAGTTGAAATTATTTGCAGGTGTTTATTATTTACAAGTATAATAACATTTTAAAGCAAAATTCTCGTATTGTTTAATTTACACAATCGGTTTTAATAGAGACGGAACGTCAAAGATATTAATTTCTAAACAATAATATGAAATGGGCCGCTATCTTAAACGGGCTTGTATTTTTGCAAGAAAGCTTGGTATGAATTATGCTTGAAACTCCTTTTGTCCTTAATACAATGAAATAACAGAAAATTTATATATAATATTATATTATTTACTGGTACATAAATAAAAAGAAAAATGTAGTGCGATCAGCATAAAGAATTATATTATAGATGAGGAATCGTTATTTAGAATTAGAGAAATTGTTTCATTATTATTAATAGTGGCAGTAATTATTTTTAAGTTTTATACGCATTATATTTGAAGGTCAGATCACAGATTGGAGTAATGCACTTTACAAATTTCATGTAAAAAGTTTTCTGCCAAGCACACGGTGTTATTGTAAACAGAAAAATGTTCCATGACAAAAAATGACGTTTTTGAATTACTTTCATTCTTTTATTTTTAAGTTTTTAGTTAGCCACCCTAATTCCACACAGTCTTCGACGAGTATATAGGTAGATACGGGATCTTAACTTAGATGGGGAATTCATGTTGTGATTTTTATAGTGCACTGTAAAAAGGCCTTTAATTTGATATTCATATTGATGGGATTGAAAAATATGAAGATGTCCGCCATCTTGTAGCGGCAACCATCTTGGACTTACAATAATATGGAATATACATAATTATATCGTCACAAGAATCACAGGTGTACACCAAATAGCAGATCAATCGGTGGACGGGAAGAGGGTGATATTTCAATTAATAAAATTGACCCCAACAAAACAAACGTGGTAAGCTATAAAAACTTTTAAAAATCGCATTAGCAAATGAACGTTTTTCACTATGTTGGTTCGATGTGAAAATATATATAAAGACAATAATAAACCAAATATTTCAGCTAAAATATTTACTCGCCTTTATGAAGTTTTCAAATAGAAACATTGATATTGTACACCTACATATCATCATTCTTTGAAGCTTTATACTCTTGTATTTGTTCGTGGCTATAGAAATGTCTTATTATTTTATAAAAGCCATGACAAAAGAATACGAAAAATTTTGTTTTTGTGTATTGCAAGTATGTATGTGTATGAGTATGACATGTGTATTCGTGAAAAATACTTTATATTTTATGGTTAGTAATATTTTTGGTGATTCTTCGCGCAGAGGGACAGTGCCTGACTGTAAATGCGATTAATTGTGGGTTCGATTTCCATTTTGAAATAAGATTGTTTTCATTTCTCTGCTCTGGTAAGACAAAGTGCGGCGTTGAGTCATCCACTCAAAATGCAATATCTCGATTTTGGTCGGAAAGCAATTAAGCAATGTCACTAGGGTGTCTCTTTATTGCTATGTGAGATAGAGCGTGGAGCTGTTTTTTTTAAATACTATTGGTAATGTTGAAAAAGAGTGTCGTATTGTTAGACGCAGTTCAATCCGTTTTATGGAAATATACATATAATTGTTCATTGTTTTTGATCATTGTGTCAAATGTATCCTTTATATTAGCCCACAATAGCCCTTAGAAGATATTCAAATTATTGTGCTATATCTTCACAGATAATATAAACAATGAAAGGTAAAGATGTCGCTAATTACCTATACCAGAAAAAGAAATTGCCATTAAGTTAATTGCAAGGGGCCTTATCAGTTTTCTGCCTCGGCGGCTGATTAACGATTTACGAAAATAGCTTTTAGATCGTGGAATAATATTTTTCGTTCATTCAGATAAGGTGGAAAGTTATCTATTTTTATATGTTAATTGATGTTTGTTTACTTTGTTTCTTAAACATAAAAAATATATATTTCAAATTAATAAATAGAACTTTTTTAAGCCGGTCGTGGGACAAGACAGGACAGGACCTGTCAATACTACTATGCAGGATAAAAGCGTGAAAGTAAAAAAAAACTTATTTATACTATATTTGGTTGGTATATATATAGAAAAGGTTAAAATTGTAAATATTTTTTACTTTGTATGTATAATTATAACGGTTTTTATAAAAAAGTGTATGTGCGTACTCTTTTATGATTTCAGCTCGTAGCCCTTCGTTTGAAAAAATATGATCGAATAAAATTTTAATATAAAATATGACGCTAAGCAAACAACCGCGAATTCGGTGCAAAATCGAAATTGATAATTGATATTTTTATACATATATAATACCAAAGGATTTTTTTATTTACTAAAAATGATAAGCGTAGTTAATTTTTTTTTTATTAAGATAAATATAAATAAAAGTTAAAAGTATGAGTATAAATAGATGAGTACATTGATTTCTTTTCTGCTTCGCGCTTTTAGTGAAACTTTAGTATCAAGACGTTTCGATTTCCCATTTTTGCCAGTATTTGACGCAATACTTGTTACCACGTACCAGAGCAATGAAATTAAAAAAAACTATTCATACTAATATAATGAAATTATATTGTCTGGCGATTTTGTAACATGAATATTTTTTCTATTTACTTGTAAAGAAAGAGCTTAATAAATTAAATAAAGTGAATAAATAAATAAAAAGGTTACAAGTGAATATTAAAAGACAGTAATGTTCGGCTCAATTTTGTTGTCTCGGCGATATTAATATTTTGTATTAATCTGGAGATGTTTTCATCAAATATTTATGTTAACTATCCCTTTACTCAGCAAGTTTTTTGACGCATTCCGCATTAGCGCCAATTTGCCAGCAGTACTACTCGACCAAATTGAAATGCCAATCATTGTCACTCGGGAGTGTATTAAACTTCTAGATCTGGAAATTGATTGCATTTTATTTGGTATTGTAATCCAATATTACTTTAGAAACATTTTCCATTGTATTGAGTTTTGTTCGTAATATATGTAGAAAGAAATGATTGTTTGTATTACATTTATAAAAAAATGCGGTAATTATGGTAATAATTTTTTCACACAAAAAATTATATATTATATATAATTTGTTCGTATAAAATTTTCATCTGGTTTGAAAATTTATTATCGTTTGTATAAATGATATTCACGTTAATAAATAATTTTCATAAATTTACTTAATGAAAAAATAAGTGACGTTAAAGCTGTGAAATCCTAAAATATAAATCGCCACAGACGTCTGATTATATAACAAAATCAATTTTTTCTTATAAACTAACCCTTTTTTTGGTTATAACTAATATTTTTACATATATGAATGTCCAGCGTATACCCTAAGAATATTTCTTGTCACGAGGGCATTGACAATAAACTAGTTTATTATTTTCAATATTCAAGGTACCGTATCAAGAGGTCACCGGAGGACAATCGTTATCGTGCTAACTTTCTTTCTTCACAACCTAATTCGTGGACCGATAAATTAAAAGAACCCTCTAACTTAATCGCTTCTTTTTCGGTAACGTCTTTTAAGATAAAATACTTACGTTGATTAAAGAAAATAGCATCGTTTCTAGTAACTATGTCTCGTTATTTTTTTTAAATGGGATAACTAAGTTTTATAAAAAATAACTTATTAATACGTAAGTTAGGATTAATATAAATTAATATATTTCTTAGTAAATGAAAAAAGTATTAGCGGTTTGGAATCATTATATTACTACTACTACGTTAATGGAAAATTTTATATCTTTTCACGAATAATATGAGAACGGAGGGGTAAGAAACTTTCCAAACTTAAAATTTATATTGAGAGATCACAAAGTCGATATGTTTTATAATTATGTAATAAAAGTACACTTAATTCACACTACCATGTATTTGACATGTATGTTTATATTTAATGATATTCATGTTGCTATGGTAACGCATTATTAACGATCTTTCGTCAGTGTTTAACCAATTTGAGACGTTGTGTGTTAAATAGCCTGATACAACACGGCTCTACATATGGTTACTCTAGACATTTTTCATTTCCAAATTGTAACTAATCCCTCGGGAAATATTTAAATTGAAATGTCCGTGATCACGGAGGCCTTGACTGCATAGTATATTACATTTAATTACGATTACCCTTTACTTTTTTGATTAAAAATAAATCTTTTAAATGTTGGAAACTAAATTGATTAATTATCAATAATAGACTTTATAGCTAAGGAAGTTTACTAATATTCAAAGATACGTACAGATACAAATATATAAAGACTACAATGTGTCTATAAAACATAGCAAATATTTATGATAAAGTCTACAAAATAAAATGTTTATAAATGAAATGTGAACACTGTAGGAGAATATCTTACTATAAAATGATTGATTAAATTAATTATTTTCATTTTTACTTTCTATTAACTATTAAGACAGAGCGAGGTGTTCAGTTCTATCATTATATAAATAAAATGGAGAAATACATCACGTCTTGGACATTTGGTTCTCTAAATGTCTGGTAATACAAAAAAGTTTAAAACTGTTTTTTAGGTATAATATAGCTATATAAATTGCTTTGTCACTATAATCAGCCTGCTACCTACAGTCCATTTCAAAGATGCATTTGCTGCTACGTGAAATAAAATTAAGAAATAAATCCGTATTCCAGTATGAAACAAAAGAGTTATTTCATTTGAAGCTGGTCGTGGCGCAATGTACGTTTGAGTGTAAGCGCGATCGGTTGTGGGTGCGATTTTCACTCGGTAGAGTAATTATATTTAAGATTATTTTCATTTCCTCGCTTGGTGAGACGAAGTGTGGCGTTGAGCTCGCCACTCAACACACAATATCTCGAATTCGGTGGTAAGCAAATTACGGAGTGTCTTGATACTAGGTTCTTTCTGTCTAGCCCGCTATGCGGGGCAAAAGCGCGAACCTAAAAAAATATTACCTTTATAAATACTGTCAAGGTGAAACAATCTTTTTCAATTACTAAGTACATAGATTGTGTTTTCAAATGTATCACTTTTAATTTTTTTTCATATCTAAGCTTTCAAGAGAAAAGGTTATCTAATGTTCAGTCGGTTGAATATGATAAGATAAAACTAAAATGCTAAAACTTATATTTTTCAGACTAATCACTAAAGTTTATTTGCGGGATAAGCAAAATATTAATATTAAAAAATTGCTAAGGATTCCACATTTTATAAGATATCTGATTTTTACGATTTTCAGACATTTTAAATGAAACTATTTTAAACGGATTAATCGCATATATTTTGGTATTCGAAAATACTTTTTTGGAAACATGACGTTTCAAACATTTTATAGTTTTCCGTGGTCACAGGTAAATTGAGGAGGCATTCGTCTGTCAGTTGATACATAAATTAATTAAATCAAACTATCGCCATCTCGTCATCTCAATTCTGCTTCGCGTACTGCCCTGGAATATATCTCCTTTCCCTAGCGAGGAATATATCTACTTTCCCTAGCGAGGATATGTGGCTTATCAAACCTGATGTAGTGGTTGGACTTATTCATTGTATGTTCACACACAGCTGACTGCAATACACGCCCATTCTTGACATTGGATATGTGTTCTTTCACCCTAACCCCGATGCTCCTCTTTATTTGACCAATATATGATAAGCCACAGTCACACTCTAGCTTATATTCACATGCACACTGCAAAAGAATATTAAATTTCATGGGTCTCAAGATTTAGCTCTTTTTTATTAGGCTTGAATATGGTTTTGATAGAAGCTCTTCTTAAGATGTTGCCAATCCTGTCAGTAACTCCATTAACATATAATTGCTGGCTGTCTCTTCACTTGTTGATTACTTGGCAATTACGAAACAGATGGCGGTAGATTGATATAATTAATTATTGTATCAACTAACACACGAATGCCACTTCAGTCTACCTAGGATCACCATAAAATAATCGAAACGTCAGGTTTCCAAAAAAAATATTTTCGAATATCACTATTAATTGTTTGACATCATTGCGATGCGTAAGGAGACTATTGAATTGTAAACACAATGATTATGAATGGTCAGATATTCCATCTCCACTAACATTAATATTTATTTATTTCATAATAATATCTAATCAATTTTTATTTTCCCACTTCAGTAAGGCAAAACATGGGGTTAAGTTCCGCCAATACACAATTTCTCGACTATAGGCGGAATTACCTACTAATCGTGTTATTTGAGAAAAAAATGAAGCTGTTAGCGTATGCAGTTATTTATATAATGAAAGTTAGATTAATGCGAACGCACACATGGTATAACTTTAAGTACAATTTGTGATATCAACGGGTGATAAATTAAAATTGTATGGAAAGTTTTATAAAATCCAGACAAAAGAAGGTGCAGGCAGAAGCTAGCACAAAAATACAACATGAATCTGTTATTAGCGAGAAGCTTTTTAATCATTTTAGTGCCACGAGCAAAAATGACAATGACTATTTTGTTTTATAAAACACTATGTTTATCCATAATAATAGCTATCATGAAAAATTACGTAGAGAGTTTTGGCAATGAAAAATGATTTCAGGCAATGAAAACTGCTACAATATCACAAGAGAGAGTAAATTTTGACACACGACTAAGAGCTCATTTGAGAATCGAGCGGTCCCGAAATCAGAACACCTCGCTTCGATTCCATATGTCCCCAGTCGGATTATTTTTGTTTATTCTTCTTTTTAGTTTCTTCTTACATGAGAAAACTATTATTGAAAGTTCTTTATCAATATATCTTATACGTGTCAGTAAGCAAATTATAAAAAAATACGAAAATATAAAAAAGTTGGAATAAAAGAATGTATTAATTTAATTAGTATAGAAACCGACATTGATGCTTATATAATCATAATACAATCATATAGAAATAGAAAAAACGTATTAATTAAAAGCCATAAAAGTATATAGTATAAGTAGTATATCTTTGAGTATAAAAATAACTATATGTTAATTGGTGGTTAAGTTTATAGGGTTATAAATAGAAATAGAACCTTATTATAATTTATTTAGTCACGTAAATATGTAACTTGTTTTATAATAATCACTTGTTTTATAATAATAAATGGCAAAAATTTGGCTTCTGGATTCTTCTATATGATAACGTGAAGCTGTTACAGCTGTAAGTATGCCCCTATTTTTCTCTACAAAAAATATATACCAAATATCAGTTATCTATGCTCAAGATTTTTATATATGCAAATATACTCAATACCATTCTTAAAAATACCTCTATTCAGATACTTTTGTATTTATATATTTTTTTTACATTGACCGTTTGTTTTGTTAGGATTCTCATAGGTAGAAGATATTTAATTAGTTATGATAACAAAATCTATCGAATGTCGGGCAGCTGTGTTTGGTAGATACAAGCACCTAATGTATCTTGTTAACAAGATCTCATTGTTGGCAACGGGCCACAATACAGCGTAGTCGGCATCGACATTCACGTTTGTAGTGAAAGCTAAAAACGATATTCTGGATGTAAGCACGTACCTATATAATGTTAGCTTTAGTGGCTCAGCCTCAGCTGCAAACAGTGCAAAAGTGATTTTGATTTACTTAAAATACATATAAGATGTTGAGGCCAGCCGTGGTGTAGTGGGACAGCGTCTGACTGTAAAAGCGATCGGTTGTGGGTTCGATGGCCACTCGGGGGAGTGATTATTATTACAATGGGCTCAATTTGCAATAGATGGACGTAGCAATAAACTGTATTATCTACCAATCAACCATCTCATTTTTTATTACTCTTAAAGTGTTATGCAATACTTTGAATAAAAAAATATATATTAAAAAAGGCGTATGAACATTTGAAAGCAGCATTGAATGAAAATATTTAAACTATATTTTATTTATGGATTAAACGGATTAATTCGCGTATGTTTTGATATTCTGAAACACTAAATACTAAAATATACACGATAAATTCGATTAAAATAGTTTAGTTTTAAACTTAATATATCATTTTATAACGAGATATAGAAGTACACAATGATTTTTTAAGCAAAACGTAAATATTCGTTGTTTGCATCGGAAAGTGAGGAAACAAACGGAAAAGCTTTTAGAATTTTATTTCGCTTATTGCGCATGTGACAAATGAATAGCAACTGACATCAATGGATTTTTTTTTAATTACACTGCTTGGTAGTAGACGGAAAATACATGTCTCATTTTCGCATTGCAAGGTTACGTGATGAATAGAAAACGAATATACTAGAAAAATCTTGGTTAAAGCCTATTCATAGCAAACTTAAAGACGGTAGAGTTGGTGCTCCGTTCGTGGCATTTAATAATGATGGTAGCCACATTATCAAAAAGTATCGACTACACGAAAGTTGTTCAGCTTGGAAAGCTGAACTTTACGCCATAAATGCAGCTTTGGAATAGATTGTAACGGAAAACATAAAAACTATAATAGAAAATTAGACAAAAATTCTCTATCAGGACTGGATATATATTTCTCTATAAGTTATAATAACACGAACCTACAGGTAGCTTCAATTCATAGCAAAGTTAATACAATCAGTGGTGTTGGCAGTATCATTTTCGTTTGGGTAAAGTCTCATGTCGGTATAGACGGAACTGAGGCTGCAGACGTTACCGCAAAATCTGCCGAAGCAACAAATAATATGCTTTATTTGTTGCTTCGGCAGATTTTGCTTTAACCAACTTTCCAATCAGCTTTGTCAAACAAAATATAAACAAGTGACGCTCAATAAAACCAACGATATATATGTAAATGCAAATAGCGGACATCACTCAAGAACAATTTTATCAAACATTGCAACAATAGAAGTCTAATAATAAAACTAAAGCGTTTCCATCTGAAACTCAATTTCACATAACACAACGTTTAGCAGGTCACGGATTCCACCTGCAATATTTAAATAGATTAAATATTATAGGATATAATATCTGTCCATGCAACAAAAATTCAATCCAAAGTCGAGATCGTCTCCTCCTGCATTGCCCCAAATATAAAGCACGCAGAATAAAATATAAAATCATTTGTCAATTAAATGCAATAGAAGAACCTTTCAATATTTCCAGCTCACTAAGGAAAGACTTTAGTATCTTTCTTAAAATTAATTTTTCACATTATAAGCATGAAAGAATTTAGTAAGCACGTTACTTAAAGTTGCAATATGAATGAATAATAAAAGTACACGTATACTTGTATTGGTATGAGTGTGCATGTGTATGTGTGTATATGTGTATGTGGGGTTTCATTTCTTTACTATATCATTGATTTCTTTATTATATTTTTTGTACATAAATATTATATGTAATAGCTTAACATTTTAGACCAAAAATATCTATACATATATTAGTGCAGTATACATATATCTTATAGAACATGATAAAAAAGTGTGTAAAGTGAATTGAATTCATAAAAAAACAAATATATATAATATAATCACTTTAATGTTAAAAAAATTAATAATAAACAATAAAAAAATGAAAATAAAATAAAAAGAAAAATAATAAAATATAAAAAAAATTGCTGTTGTGTCGCCCGTATAAAATCACGAGGGCACATCAGATAGTTTGTGAGTGTGAGGGAGTGAGAAAAAAAGCCTATTCATCCTTCTCGTATATTATCAAGAGCCGCTTCTATTTGTTAGATAAAAGACATGCGTAGATGGTCAGAGGAAATATATCTAATGAACAATTAACCCTTTTCCTGTTTCGATCGAAATAGATATATTGGGTGTTCAGTAGCGGAATTGAACGTTTACGACGAAAATCGAACCTAGTTTCTCGGTGCCCTGAACGCATTACGTGATTTACAATGCTTGAACTCACTGCTTAAAGCTATATACAAATATAAACCCATTAAAAAGCAAAATAAAAGCTTAGTAAAATCTAGAAACGTAATCAAAGTATTATAATTGTAATAAGTTAATGGATTATAATACTTACCTGTCTGTAAGATAAACAGTATAATTATGGGTTACGCCTAGTACCAAAATAATTCTCTTATCAAAGTTTGTGTTTAAGCCGATGAAGGAACAAACAATATTATCCAGTTTCTAACTCCAGAAACTGTAGTTAACATTGATGCTATTAATCTATTAGAAGTTCATTTAGTTACAAACTTTCATCTGATTGATCGTCGCACATTATTTTCTGTCAAAGAATACGTAGAATCAACAAAGTTAGTTATACACATTACATACATTATCGTTTTGTGTAGCGCAAGTAACAAATGAAACTATCGTGACCCAGTTATTAAGTATTTGACTGTGCAGGACATGCATGTAGGTCCTCACTTAGATTATATATATATATATATATATATATATATATATATATATATATATATATATATATATATATATATATATATATATATATATATATATATATTTATTTCCTAACTTACTTGATATTTCTAAGTTGTCTAAGAGTATGTACACGTAAATAAACATATTTGTCACCGCCACAGCTACGTACGTTAAGGAAAGTCAGTCTATTCAAAATAGATTCAGAGAAGAAGACTCTACAATATTAGTTTCCCATCAAAATCGGGACTTTACGTGGATCGACCAACGTTGTGCTTTGCTTTGCTAGAGTGGGGAAATAAAAATAATTTAAATATTCAATGGGATCTAGCCCAAAATAAGTGTTTATAGCACTGTGCCGTGACTTTGATATACAATTTTAACTAAGGAGCTGCTTAAAATTTGAAATGTTTCTGAAGAGCTCAAATTTCAATTGGATCATATAAACACTTTAACATTTAAATACTTATTAAAATATATGTCATTTCTATTTTAAACGGCGAAATAAATATAATATTACTTGGCTAAGTTATTTTTACAAAAATAATATTATCTATCTTCAGCCTATCTAGTTAGAGAGTTGGATTTTATCCAACACTACTCGTTAGGAAGTAATCAAATGGGTGCAAAATGTAGAATACATGAAATTAAAGATGATATCAAACTCTTTTTTATATAACAAGTTCAATATATTACAATGTTTTTTTTAACATTCCTGTTTGGATTTAACAAGTTAAACTTTAAGAGATATTTAGGATTTATTATTTAAATTTTGTAGTTTTTTTCTGCCGAAATTTCTATTGGAACAATATTTGGCGTCTGACGATCGAAACTGCGGTACATAAAAACGTAAATGAGAGGCGATGATAAAAAAATTCAAATAAACGAAATTATGTGTGTACTATTTATTTATACCGTTCTAATTTCCATTTTGAAAACTTAGTTTATCATATAAAAAATAAAAATTTACAAAATAGTTTTTCGACATTAACCAAAAATATATTTGAAATTCAATAATTTTACAAATAAGCCTACTGTTAGTCAGTTACTTTTTTAGTACAGATTTTTAAGTCCTAACTTCGTCTTGACCTATATTTTATTAAATGACATTTCAATAAGAGAAACTGAGCTTTGTTTTGTAATAACAATGAAAATCAAACAATAGAAATCTTGGTTCTAGGCGAAATAGCTCATTTGTTGTACAATTGAAAGCCTTCATAAACCCTTATTTACTTACCTAAAACTTATAATTTTTCTTTGAACTAAAAAATGTTCTATTATTCTCTAAAGTATTTTCAAAAGTAGTTTAAACAATAATGCATAGATAATAAAAGTAATTTGTTTTATGAAACGGTCATATGAAATATTTTTTATGCCCGGAATAATTATAGCACGACAAACAGCAAAGTATATAATATACCTACTAAGTTTTTAACAACGAATATTGGTTATCACGATTGGTTTGATTAAAAGACCTTTTTAAAAATACACTCTTGTTTTATGTGAAAGATGTTAAATTATAATATTATTATTTTATACGTGATTCTAATATTATTAACAAATCTTCAAACCAGGACGTTATACAATTCTTATATACTTAAATTTTAAGTATGTATAAAAAAGTCATTTACTTTTTAATCGATTCAGAGTAACTAAGGCATTTTGTTTGTAGTTCTTGATCAAATTTCTAGAACGTACGTTATTCGCATATATTTTGTTCAATATTCAATATTCAATATTATAATAATAGGTCTTTGAAAAAACGTATAAAAATTTGAACGCAGCTGGATTCGAATTTTTATACGTTTTTTCAAAAATGTTTTCTAATCCTAAGTGTGGAATAACACTTTAAAAATAGTAAATAATAATAGGTCTGTTTATTTGCAAAAAAATAATGTTTGAGTCAGATAACAAGCAAATATTTTATGACAAGAGAAAATAAACCGTTTGAATCAGTTTGCGGGCCAAGTATACCGTATGCTCGTGACATTTTGTCTTTGGACTGTCACTTATAAAGTTAATATAACACGATGAAGTGCTTTAGAAAGATATTATGTGCATTATCTAAGATGATGGTGTTTTATTCCGCCTGTTCGTAGTTATTGTATTGTATATTTTTATGTATCGTCGTTGCATGGCTCAAACCATGTACGTAAGTATACTAGCAAAAAACTGAAGAAGTGAGCAGTAATTTTTTTAATTTGCTGGTAACATTTGCCATCTACATCTATTGCCAATCAGTATTAAAAAAAGTAATGTTATTATCTGACTCTAAAGTTCTCGTTTAGCCCTAAACATTAATATTAATAAGTAGTCCAAATGATATATAGTCCACATAATCAATTTAAAGCAACATGTATTAATACATAAAAAATATAAAACCTACTTATACCATAATACTTTTTGTTAATTATTATAGAACAATAAAATGTCTACCAAGCAGCGACAGAATGTCAACAGTCTTGTTAATTTACTACCTTAATTGCTTTCATTCGTATAACGCTTGACAGGCAAGCCCGAAATAAATAGGGTAATAAAACCGATGACCAATATTTTCAACGCTCTTTACAGTGCATTTACAAAGGCTATTTTGCAATATTTATGGAGCCGGTTGAATTTTGTGAATGCCTCATAATTTATTGTAAAAAAACGGCCATGGTTCGATGAATCGTGATACTTGTCAAGTATCTATATATATGTATATATACTACAATAATTCTAATAAGTACAATACCAAAATTAAATAAAAATTTATAAGAAAAAAGAAAACTATATAAATAAAAATCGGAAACCAAAAACATTTGTGCAAAATAATAATATTAGGATCGTTTAGTAAAGCTTAAGAATAAAAGATTGGTATAATAATGTAATATTGAACAAAAGTCTACGCTTGGATAGATTTTGAGAAGGGTATAATGGACATTTTTGTTAACAAGATTCTCTAACATTTTTATTTATCTTCATGTGGCGTTACATAACTGGGTGCTGTCAAAATATACTTTAATATTTTTAGTGATAAAACCTAAATGATAAGACATTTTAGTGCTAACGTTATGAGGGACTTCAATTTTTATTACGTTTTCATATTTGAACGCGTTGTAAAATTTTAAATTAAAAAATATATATGTTTTTATTTTAAGTAAAATTAATGTTAGATACACTTGCGTGCGTAATAACAACTTTTATTTTCGGATGAGTAAAACTTTTATAACATTAATGGGCTAAATAATACATGTAGATTAGTACATCATTTTCTAAAATGTAAATTTATTATGAAGAAATATTCATGAATGTCCGATAGCTTAAGGGTTATAATGAATGCAATTAGCTAAGCAATCCAGGTGTATCACATTTCGACTGAGAACGTGGTGTTTCTTGTTATTCGGCTACTCGGATGTCTGGCTGGGAGAATTGTTTGAAGTAGGGAGTCCTGGTGCTGCTTAGCCAATGTTGGCTGAGCACACTACGTACCGAGGGGTGTAGGTTCTTAAAGGAGGGGCTTAGCACCGAAACGGGGGGGAATCCTGGCAGGTTTTAAATTTTATGTATACACCTTACTCAGACATATAAATAAATAGTTAAAAATGATTAAATAAATTCACTTAATATTATTAGCATTTGATGAAGGAGAACACTTATTTTTATGACATATTACAACAATTTATAAAATGATAAAAATAGATTACTGTATACAGTAATTTGTACTATTGTTCAATGCATAATAGAATTCTTAAACATCTTGTTAGCTTTTATAGTCGCGAAATATGAAGCAAGGTGCACGTCGTAATAAGCTAAATTAAGTTTGAAATTTGCTACAGAATGTTTTCCCTAAAGAGTACTTTCTTGTTCTCTTTACTTTGAACGTAGCATATTTGCCCCCAGTAAGTTTTACTATGAACATTTATATGAAGTATTAAAAGAGAAGTTTTTGGTTTTTATTTACAAGTAAAAAAACTAGTGGTAGTGTAGCAAAATTGATTATTGAGACGGACGTTAATTTGAAATATTTTTAGTTTGTTGGCTCAGTTTAGTTATATTATATATATGCAGAATGTGTTAAAGTTTGTACTATTTTCTATCCTTATCTTTCTGATAGCGCCATCATGGCGCTGTTAAACAGGCTAGCTGTAAACACGATCGTTTGCGGATTCGGTTTCACTTGGGGTAAAAATGTTAATTATTTTGTTATTTCTCCGCTCTAGTAAGACAAAAAGTGCGACAGCGAGTTCTCCACTCAACAGGCAATGTTTTAATTTCAACGGAGTTTCTTGACGCTAGGTTGTGTCTGACTGTCCTGCTCTGTTTCAGCGCAATAATAAAAAAAATACTCTGTGCAACGCTCAGAATTTCATGATATGAAATGAAATAACAGTATTTGCTTAATGTTTGAATTATACAATGTTGTAATCAGAATTAAACTCTTGTTATATTATTTTATATAATTAATTCAAAATTTCCTATATTTTAAACATCGTTACGCAACTTTCGCCTAATCCTGTTAATTTCGAATTCCCGCTTGCCCATAATCTGAACTCAACCCTTTGAGTTAATTTATCTATTCAATTACAAAATATTATCATATTTTTTATAAGGGAAAATTTGCAAGCTTCAAATATAATAATTAAATAAGCTTAATTATATTTAATGATTTTTTCTTATTATAATTGTATATGAACAAAAAACAATTAAGTTACAACAGAAAATAAATGAATGAATTAAAATAAGTAATTAAATTATGAAGAAAATGAATGCGAAACTTTCACGTATTGATAATTACGATGAAAAACCGTATGAGAAAATTTAAAAATAACTAAAGAGATTTAGTGGTATAGCATAGATTTAGTTAGCAAATTTGGCACGAATTATAACAAGAAGAAAAGCATTTGGGTCTAATGAGCTTCAAGTCATATGAATTATGTAATTATCATACAAACAGAAAACCCAAAACTTCTGAGTAACCATAATGGCTTAGCTGTGGTATAATTTGTATGGTAAATTTTCTTGGTGTGTTTTATTTTTTGCTATAATTATAGATTATTTTAACTTTTAGAATTTACAATTTGAATGACTGTACAACTTGCACCATTAATATTTTCTTTTTCTTTCTTCAGACATTGTATTTTGATACGAGCAATAACTACCTGGCGGAGAATCTCGTCCAGGGTCCTGCTGACTATACAACAAAATAAATATTAAAAAAAATTAACTAGAAATTGAACCCACTAGTATATAGCTTACAGTATAGTTTCACTATAATATATCAGAGTAACAAAAATATAATTAATATGTGTGTGTAAATTAAAAAGTAATATTCTATATTTTGAGTTGTACAGAAAGATCCAGAAACGTATGTGCTTTAGGCAATAAAGTTTGTCACTGAAGTTAACTAAGAAAATTATTTTCATTAAGCTTAAACTATTCGTATATCACAAACGCTTCACGCATATTACATGTTGTCCGAGCATTCCATTCACATGGGCGGTTAAATTTAATCAAAGAGTCAGTCTCGAGTAATTAAGCATCCTGAAATGTATGAAGTAATAATTTATCCAAGTATTTTAAAATGTATGTTGTATTTTTAAATTATTAAAATCTTTATTTTAAACAATGTTTTAGGAACATTTATTATATGTTTGCGTGAACTGCATGACCAATACGATTTTTATTTCTATATTTTTTAGTTTCTATTATAGAACGTAGAATCACGTTCTTACCCGTTCCTCGTTATAGAATATATCGTTTTTTTTTCTGAAAGTAAAGGTTTTTGTTTCGTTTGTGCGTTGTGCTATCATTAAGACAGTAAGAATGACGACGAAGATGGAACAAGAAAGAAAATATATAGATATTGATATTTAAATACGACAAAGTCTGTGTAAAAGAGATTTAAGCGCCACGCTTGACAAACAAAATTACTTATCGTTAAGTTCACTCAATTCCCCACCTTCTAATCGTGGAAGATGTGTCAAGTTATTTCTGAAAACTTGCCTGTTTATTTAATAGCATACTAAAGTTAACTTACAAAAGAAGGTACTTCATGTGTTTAACAAAAACCGAAGTCGGGCCGTATTGTAAACACAAAAGCAAATGCCAACTTTCCTATTTGCATTTATCATTTCATACACATTGTTAGAAAAACATTTGATATTTTGTCAAATAACTTTATTAAATGTTATCTCAAGACAATAACTTATTAAAGGAATTGTAACTCAGCAGAAATTCTACATCCAGGTTTTGTAAGACTTTAATACTCAACGTTGATTAGTTGGCTAGTATGAATCCTTAAATATATTTACAATATAAACCTTGAAATAAATTAAACAATTCTTGTAAAAGTGCTATATTTAATACATTTTATTATATTGAATTATTATTTTTTGAAGTTTTATATATAAAATGTTTTTTATATCTTCACGTTTACTCTAAAGTGCCTGCATACCTCTTTCGCCTCGTCCACATTCGTTAATCTCTTCATACATGTCCTTTGGGGGATCCTTATGCTTTTTACGTGACGTTCAGTATCATAATACTGTATTTTCGAAGGTCAAGCCAGCATTTTACTTTTATATTATGCTTATATTTTTTTAAATTAAGCTTGTTATCAATAAAGTTTTAATAATTTTGTAAGACAACACAAATAAATAATGTCAAAATATAAAATTAGCAACTTTATATTATTAAAAAAAATATAGTTTAATAAATTGAGAATAGAACGAAAAGATGTTGAAATATTTTCTAAAATTCTTCGCGTTTTAGGTTATTTTTTAGTGCGAATAATGAATAGCAAACGATCGATCCTTACTAAAAGGGTCCTGGGATAGGTATAGTAACAAAAGTGTCAATTATTACAACCCTCGTCATACTTCATAAACCTTAAAGCCCGTGAGACGTACGTATACGATAAAATCCTATGACGGAATTATAATTTCACTTCAATCTTACCAGTAAGATAGATTTGCAGATAGCATCACTATGTTTCGAAATGATTCTGTTCTCCATCACTAGCCCATTTAAAGATTGTAATACTTAATTTTTTAAGCAGCTCTTAAATTGAATTAATATGAAACATTATAGTACTGTTAATCTTGTTTTTTAGCTTCACGCTTTATACCTATCACCTATGACGTACAGGTGGTCCATTTCAGGTGGAAAGCAGTCCGCGGAGTGATAATAGATTCCCTCTGACTATCCTACTATGCGATGAAAAACGTAAAGCTGCCTTTTTTCATTGAGGCTCGATTAACTAAACTGATCACATCTCTATTGCATCTACAAATGATTTTACCACCACTATATAATATAAGAAAAATTAGAAGCGAATATTTTAACTTGGTTGGATCACTACTATCACTGTCAGGAATACGTTCATAGATAATGGATAAAATTTTACGCGGTACAGTGGTGTTTTGTTAAAGAAAATATAGCAACCGTGATTTGTCTGTCAGCAATATTAGAATTTAACAAAATACTCTTTAATCCAAACTTTGAATTTAATTTGTCATAGAATGAATTTATAGAAAAATAATAATATAATGGTAAAAAGAAACTAGTTTCTGATTTATATCTTTGTATCCACTTGACTACTTATTTGGATGTAATTTTTTTAGCTTTAGGTCTTTAGGTCATCTGAAACTGGGAAATGATTACATTTTTATCTATATATCAGTCAGTAATAACGTTGACGTTCTTAAGACGTTCATATCTAAGTACCCGTATGAGGTGTATTTATGAAATTTGGACAATTAGATGTATCTTGCAATTTTAAATGTATAGAGAAATTTTACACATACTGCGAGAGAAACATTACACACGTTGCTAAGGCAACGCGTATTTTGTGTCAGCATAAAACACTACAAGAGGAGGACAAGGGTATGCATTTGGTGATTTACGATATTGTTTATGAATAATATTTTTCTTAAATGAATTCATCCATTTAGGCATTTCTAGCGACTTAGTAGATTTTAATAAACAATATGCATATTTTATTTATTTCTCTATAATCATATTTTTGAAGCAAGTTTAATAATTATATATTGTTTTTATTTTTACTTTTCGTACTACGTTATCTACCAAATTTGAGACAAATTTATTTGAGAGAAAGAGAGAGAAACGTCGCTTTTGTCTTCCCAAAGCGAGATAATTAAATATAACCATACTTCTGAATGAGAATCAAAGCCACTACGGGTTGCGTTTACAGTCAGTCGTTGCCTTACTTTACCACGAATGGCCTCAATAAATATATACATATTATTACGTACCTAGTGCATCATTGATGACACACAATAAGAAATGTAGAATTTTATTATAAAATCATAATATTCTATGTATATTATTTTAATACGCAAAACGTTCAAAAATATTTCTTTAAGACGTAAATGAATAAGCAATTAATGGAAGAAAGTCCCCAATTTATCGAGTCATTGATTTGTAAAACCCGTAAAGTGTTTATTATATTGGTATCTGTCTAATAGGACTGTTCGTGATAATATGATTCCGATTTTTTCCAAATTTAATTAAAAATTCTAAAGATTTATTGATATTTATTTATAAGACATTTATCAATATTTGAAATATTGATAAATTTCTTATAAATAAATATCATATTTCCTTTTATTTTCAGTGCTCATTAAGTTCTCGTCTAGTTATTTTGCTGATAATAATTATAATTATTTCAGACTTAGTTTGAATAATTAAAAATAAATAACTGTTATAATAGAATTAACAAATTTAATTCATTTTGAGAACACAATAGGTTGAAGTTACAAACGACAAAACTTATTACTGATGTTTTTGGAAGACGAATTCAAATAAACAAGCTTTACAAAGTTGTACTTAGAAATTTTAGTTACAGAGACAATATAAATTTGTTAGAAATATTATATCAAACTTAAATCGTTTGGGAAGAGGCGACAAGGGCAGCTGCTGCCAGAATAGTTTTCGACTTGTCTGCTTAATGTGACAAGAAAGTTGTGAGTTATATGAGATGCGCCAGATGTCGAGTCCGCTTGAGGAAAGTTTTTATTCAACAATAGTAGGGCTATTGATCTTTATGATATTATTACAAGTTATCATAATTTCATCTCAAAATTGAATATTTTTATGAAATATATATTTCGACGGCACGGCTTAATTACTATATATTAAGTGCTACTAATTTGTTTCTGATACTTATTAGCAGCAACCTTATTTTGTCGTAATTTTATCAAAATATGGCAAATCAATATAATTTATTAAGCTTCACGCCATTTCCCGTATAGTATGGTAATTCGAGAGAACCAGCGTCAAAACTCTCCATTCTCTGCTTATATTTAATATTATAAATATACTTAGCATTTTCGAAATCTGTATATCACTGTATCTAAATTCAAATGTACTTTATATCTATTTCTGGAAAGGAGCATCGATAAATAACGGCGTCGTACATATGTCAGTAGATAATGATTTAGTAGGTGCAAAATTCAACCCACGGTGCTTCCGTGAGGTATCGCCCAAATAAGGTATCTAGGGAATTTTCGTATCGGAACACGTATTTAATTGGACCAGATAAATGCTTTTGGTAACTTTATGGGTCTCAAACACATTTATATACATTTCTGATATCTGTACAGATCAAACATTCAAATATTGATCTATAAAAATGTTATAAGTTTTAGGAAAAAAGGAAACATTCATTATGCTTCTACTGACTTATAAATACACTTATACGAATTCGAAACACTGTGGAAGTCAACCTCGCTTTGTTTACCTGTTTACGGACGCAGGTGGCATTTCCTTACTTGAATGTGTTCACTCAATCAATTAAAATATATAGTTTGTAATAATAATTATTAAAGATAAAACACAAATATATAAATATTCACATAGGTACAATATAAGGGCAATACTATTCATGAAAATATAAAATATAAATACGTAACCTTGCGCTTCGGAACGCGTTTTCATAAATTTTAATTTACACAGTCATTCGTATGCCGTGTTCGTTTATAAAATGTAAGTCCGCAGATATGATGTGATATAAAATAGTCCGCGTCGTTAATGTTGATTAATTTGACATTTTCACTCCAATTCCATTGCAAAGTTTAAAAGTTTTGTAATTGGAATGTAAAATTGCTAATCAAACGGTTTTGGTTGTTTCAAAGAGACTAGAAAACGAGGCTTTAAGCGAATGCGATCAGTTGATTGAAACGAACGTAATTGTAGAACCAAACTTATACTGCCTGTAAAGCAATCGGAAGAACTAATGAAGCAACTTTTTGCAGTTGGCTAGCACGATTTAATAGTAGCATTCAACTAAGTCAGCTTGTGTAGAAAATTCTCATATTTCGACGATACGAGTGTGTTTTTATAAATTAAAATGTATAAATCTATGAAGTATCATTAATATATAGAAGCTTTTTTAATACGCTACAAAATTCACTTTTATTTAAATTATAATTTGTTTAGATAAAAATTACTTCTTTATATATAAAAAATAAAAATATCTCTATATTTTAAATAAATATATACATATAAATAATACAAAACTTAAACATTAAACACAATGTAAATTAAGAAAAAATCCACAAACAGTCAACACTATGAGTGAGCATGTCGAGAAATTAAAGTAATATAAACATGGATTTTTCAACTGAGAATCGAACCTACAATGATTATTGTTACTATTACTAATGCTCGTCGGGGGACACGATGGCTCCCTTCTTTGCTTGGCTTATGTTTTATAATAACATTAGGTTAAAGTTAATTATAGGATCGTTTATATAAGTTGTTGCTGCCTCTGCATGACATAGGTCTTAATTTTGATAACAATTGATGGTAAAAAAAGTGTTAAAATACTTGTTTATCATAGTTTTAAAAATATAATTTTAAAAATCCTACGAACAATCAGTAGTGTTAAATAAAAAAAATATTTTTTTTTAGTTTGAAGCTTTCATCCTGCATAGCAGGGTAGACGAAAAGTACGTGTAAGATAGAAAGTCAGTGTCAAAACACTCCGTTCTTTACTTCGCTTTCCATCAAATTTGAACCAGTGTGTGTTGAGTGGTGGAAATCCACGCCGCACTTACCAGAGCGAGTGAAAAAAAATTTATATATAATCAACCTCCCAAGTGGGGATCGTATTCACATCCAATCCCCTATACAGTCAGACGCTCTCTCATCTAAATATAAGGCATCTAAATATAAGGCATCTAAATATAATATATACATATAGAATATTTTGTTTTATATTTGTTATAATACTGTATATTCTTAAAATGTTACTATCAACAAGCAATTGCTTAGGACAAAAAGAAGGAAATTAATCTTAAATTTTAGCTTGGTCCTGATAAGCAGTTGACACAATGCACTCAAAAGAGAATCTAATTTAGAGCGAGTCGGGAACGTGACCGTATTAGCTAGATAAGAAAAATTTTCATTAGAGTAAGACGACTTGCCTTACGGGATTTCATTTAGTGCACGGCTAAGAGGGCATTTTAAGTAGACAAGGCTGAAAATAAAGCAGAAGACAAGTTTAAGAATAAATATAAATGAATACTTGAAGTAAGTGTACTTAGAATATTTTTTATTTTATAGATTCACGCTTTTTATCCCGCATAGAAGGGTAGACAGAAAATACCTAGTGTCACGACACTCTGTACTTTGCTTCTCAACGAATTCGAGGCGAGCATGATAAGTGGTAGAACTTAACGCCGCACTTTGTCATACCAGAGCTAAGAAGTGAAAATAATTTTAATACAATTACTCTCCCGAGTGGAGGTTGAACTCACAACAGGTCGCGTTTACAGGCAGACGCAGTCACACTGCGCCTGCGTTATAACAAAGTTGTATTTCAAATACTAAAAAATCGTTTAATAATTATAATAAAAGGCATTTTAATTTCCTTTCTAATTATAACATAAATAAGGTCGGCTCTCACTATTACTATCTCTGCAGTTACTTTTATTATTTAGTTAATAGATGTAATATAATCTTTCAAAATCAATAATCTTATTGAGATCAAATGGGTTTAAAATTACATTATTAGGATCATTTCGTGATTTGTTTACATAAAAAAAATGTTTTACCAAAATATTTGTATTTGAAATTTCTCAATTTTTAAATTATCGTCGTAGATAAAAGTAAGGAAAATTTTACATTCGCAACTGAGTAATATCAAGCAAATGGGCCAACTTGGGATTTTTAATGTAAATTTTTATAGTTTGTAAGAAACTAAACTGTATACTCACTTATGTTTAGATGAGATTTTTAATATAATTTCTTCTCTTTATTACTTGGAAACACAATTTATTTAGCTGTACTTGTACTTAATCTGTCTATATTTTCTATCCGTATAACAGAGTATACAGGAAGTATCTATAAGTGTCAAGATACTAGGTACTTTGAATTTCGCCGAATTCGAGATATTCTGTGTTAGATGGCAGAAGTCAACGCCACGCTTTGTCTTAACAGAGCGAGAAAATGAGAATAACTGTAATATCATTCCTTCATTTGTATTGCAATATAAGTAACCTTTCCCTTTTATTTTTCTATTGTTTATTTGTTTCTAAGGACGTCCTATTATAAGTAAATAAATATCACATATAATATTTTATATATAAGTAAATATGCACAAATAAATCTATATATGTATGGTTGTGCCATGCATATATTGACAAACATGAAAAAAATATTTAAAAGATGGAAAACAAAATATAAGCAACACTAAATAACCTAAAATTATCTTTTATTTAATCTTAATTTCACTAATTTATACAAACTAATTACAGACTTGAAACAAGGCATGTTAACATACCATTGCAAACACCAGTATTGATATATTTGTATTTCGTTTATATTTGTCGACATCTACAAATATAAACGCTTCTCTTGCCGGCCAATTTCATACGATGACAATACAATATTTCATATCATGACTCTGGTGTTCTTGCACTAGATTGCACTTGCACTAGACTGCGGAAAAATATTTTTAAGCTCTTTTTGTAATTTTTTTATGCTAATCTGTATTCTAATAAGATTTATAAGCATCCGTGTGAATACAGTTTTATTGAACAAGATTATAGAGACAAATCCATTCGTTTTTATATCGGTACACTATTTTTAGGAAATCTGGCATAAGTTACTGATATTTATTAATTATTAAAAATTTGAATAATGTAACGGTATGTACTTATGTGCATATTGAAATATAAATATGTTTCAATATTTAAGTCAAATATATCTATTTAATGTACACATAACAATATAAATCGACAATTAGAATTATTATCTTTGTCATATTGTATGTAATGAACAGATTGTGTTCCTGTATAGAGAAAGTTGCAGTATGTATGTAATATAACGGTAAATACTTATGTAATATATAACACATTAATATGATTTAATATATGAATTAGATATGTCTATTTAAAGTACACATAACAATATATATAATAATAGACTATAATAAAATTATAGAATATTTAATATACTATGTAATGAACAGATTGCGTTCGTGTAATAAAAGAGGTTGCAGTTGTGCATGTAATAGGGTGGCCGAGTTCGTCGCCGTCGGCGATGTCGTGCGTCGCCGGGCCGAGTCGTCTTTCATAGACTTTCTCACTTAATGTTTAAAGAGATTTCAGGTTACACCGTCCTGAATGTCAGAACAGTTGCGTGGCATATATATGGAAGCAGCATGCGGCGGTCGAGTCAACGTCCTTATGTACTAAGATACTAACATATATGATGAGCTATGGCGAATATTGGCACGATCTTATACAAATGAAATTCTAATAAGAATGTATTTGGGGCGATACATATAGTGGATCTATGTGATAGGCACACCATGCCGCCTGACTTTCGATGTTCGGCGAGCTTATGGCTTGCTGATATTCGTTGTCGGCGGTATAAAACAATGTTGCTGAACGTCACTGAGGCTGATATAATTAGCTTAGGTGAACTGTTACGGAGATGTTGTCGGTTATATCATTACTGATCCTGTCTCGCGTCGCATGCGCGATGCTTGTACGGTGTTGGAGGTTGATATAACTTGCGATACGCGACCGTCGGCGTTATAGCTTACTGCCGCGCGCTAAGCAACATTGGGTCGCGATTGGCGCGACACAATGTTGCTTAGCATCACTGAGGCTAATATTCTTGGCTTATATGAACTGCTATGGCGACGTTAGTTACGTTATCGCGTCTGGTGCTGTCTCGCGTTGCATGTGGTGTCAGGTTTGTTTCTATGTTGTTTTACACCCCTGGTGTGGGATTAATGGTTATGTGACGCTTTTATGTATCATGTGTTTCGAAGTATGTTTTAGTGGCGTTCTTGAGAGGTGTGCTGTACTATTATCTCACGAAATGTTGTAGTACGTAACGGTGCTCGACTGTTTGTCTAGCGCCTTGTTTGGTAATAGAACGCATAATGTGACACACGACTGTTAGTGTTCGGCGAATCTATGGCTGATTTCTGATGTCGGTGGCACCTAACCGAGTTTAATTGTTGGTTTTGACAAACGGCTGCTACGTATGTGCTGTGCGTGAATATAACACAATCGACCGTCTAGAAGTCGTGCGTCTGAACCGATATGCGAACCGGAAAGTAATATTGGTCTGGCAGGCCAATCGACGTAGCATCATGATGTTCCATTGCGTTGTGTCCCGGAGGGTTCAATACCAATGTTTTAAGACTCACGGTCGGTCGGACGGCTAGCGGCGAGGTGGGGCCGCTTTGGCTCTCTTACTATGATTATCTCCAATAGTTCATTATAAGTAAGAAAAAGATAGGACGCGCCTATATGGCTTTTCCTCGGACGAGCCGTTGGTGATCTCAATGGAAGGTTAATGAATGATATTACAAATATGAAAAACCCTATCTAATGGCAAATAAATTCATGACGTACCTTTGATGGAAATATATTATAAATGAGATTACCTTCTGATGACTAATTATATAAATTTAAGATATTGCAATTGAAATTTCTTAACACCGTTACCTCTGAATCTCTAAAAGATCTTGTGTTACATACGAATACAACAATAATGGATCCTAACCTCGTGATGTATCATGAGCTATGCCATGATTTTATAAATATAGTATTCATATATACTATATGGGGGGAAATAAACGTTACAATAACATTAATCGTAACTGTTTTAATATTATTATTCGTAATTTATTATATATTTTTTAAGGAATTTGTGTTTTAAATGTCTGAAGAAGTATTTCGATTAACTAAACTAGCTCTAGTGAAAGATATTTGGTATAAAATTATTCAGTCAGGACCATTAGTTAAGCACTTGTTTGATTCTGTTTATCTTAGTAGGGAAAAGACTGTTCTGTGTTTAATATTCAGATCTGGAATAATTCATCAATAAAAATTTGCGTTTTTATGACAAAAAGAGATGCCTCAAACTGTCCGGCTCGTCGATCTGTAGACGTTGTATGTATATATCATGTTATGATGAAATGGGCCCAGAAAGAACCATTACAACGGCATTTGTTTCACCGAAGTCTGTTTTACGAAAATGTAGAACAGACTTACAGTATCCTGTCTCGACCTTATTCTATTAAAGCCGAGCTTTGCAGTTATGTGCTTTGGTGCATAGATATAGCTAAGAATAGCAAATATAACCAATGTAGATTCAATAAAAATATAACACAGTGATATGGTTGATTTAATGACAATAGTAATCAAAAACTAATTGTCATTTACAGTATGAAATTTCTCACATCCCTTTAGAAACGTACACTTACTCCAAAATCAAAGCGAAATGAATATATACTTTTAAGATAGTTTTACGATTTTTTTAAAAGTTTAATAACCTAAAATACGTTGTATATTAATAGCATTAAATATAAATTTTCTACTTGTATAAAATATAACAACCGAAAAGCAAAAGCTAAACCCTTAATAAATGTAGGTCACCACTTCTCACGTATCTCTTACAATTACATAGGGCTCCTTAATGTCATCATGAGTAATAAAGAGTATTTTTTATAAGAATGACGTGTTAAATTAGTCCACGGCAAATGTAGAAACGAGTGTTGAATACTGATGTACTGTATTTGCATTGCAGATACGGTCCTCGCTCTCCGTGCTCCTACGGCGCCGTACATACCCGTATATGGGATTTAGCACAAGATTATCACACTAAATTAGTATGGAATCCCAATTTACTTGGTGAAATTACTACAGCTTATTAAGTATCAAAGCAAGATTACCTGATGCCAATTATATGAACTAAAACGGTGGTTCACATACATATTGCTCTATTGATATATCGAATATATATTATTTGGTAACATGTTCTTAAGCTTGTGTTTCATATATATATATATATATATATATATATATATATATATATATATATATATATATATATATATATATATATTTATATAGCAGAGCAATATTATGACACTCCGTTGACTGATTTTGCCCAAAAACAAGACATTGCGTCTGTCGTCCTAAGTGTGGAATAACACTTTAAAAATAGTAAATATTAAGACATTGTGTGTTGAGTGGCGAACTCAACGATGCACTTTTCTTCTTTCTTACCATAAATTTTGAATATGATTAAATTGTCTGTCTATTGTAAAATGTTATTATGTAAATTATGTGACTTGCATTTGGAAATATGAATATATTTATATTCATAAGAAAAACAATTCTCAAATGCAAGCAAGCACGTATATCATTGCAACATACATTGGACCACTTTAATAAGATTTTATTTAAGTTTTTAATTTACGTCATATTACTTCGCGTGCAATAAATACTTAAGCGTAAGCGTAATGAGAATTTTTTTGTGCTCGATATGCTCTTTATTCAATGTATGTTAATGTTCAAAAATAGTATTCATTTTTGACAAATATAACGCCGAAGTATGATAGTATATTTAAACAGTCTTTTTATCAATTACGTAACTGTTTTGAGCTGAAAAAGTCAGTATTCATCCAGCAACATTTTGAATGTATTTACTGGTTCGTTTAGTTTATATATTGAAAAAAAAATGGTTTCCTTCGTTAACCGCATCGCCTAATACAAATTCATGACAGCATTTCACAAAAGCGTCGCTATATAATGGCCGAAGGAAACTAGAATTTGCCATACTTCCTTCCTCTTCGTTATCGGTTCCATAAAAAATCTTGTAGATAGTTTTCCCTTGTAATAACATACGCATTTGTTCAGGCTTCTTTCAATTTACTCGAGCATTATACGGCAAAGAAAAATAAGCCGTTACTTGATTTTTATATATATTTTATGTAGAAAATTGAAATCATATTAAGCTATAATAATAAAATACTTTAACTATGGCAAATATATTTTTTATCTAATACTTTTATATCTATATATAAATATAAATCTATACTTGGGTCTCCGCCGGCTCTACTTTTGGCTTATCAAATTTGCTTAAGTATAACTATAAAGAAATTAAAGCGGAAATATTTTAGCAAACTCCACAAACGAAAAAAAAAACACTTGCCCACACAAATGACTTTTATTATACCTAATCGAAAGACATGACATGTATAAACGTCAATATCTGACTTTTGTTTTTCTTACAAAAAATTTAAAATACAGTTCAGTCATTTAAGCATAAAATTAATTGCTTTGATTTTCAAAGTCGTCTTTTTAAAAGGATCAAACGAAATTTAATAATCAGGGATGGAATTGAAAATCAAAAATATAAATCTCATTTTTAAAAGAGCGATTTTGCGTCTCAAAAGGACAAATTTAATATGTAAAACAAATCAAATTAAAATCTAAAATTTTATTTGAAATAGTTAATAGCTCTTACGGATATTTTTAACCTTACGTTCTTCTTAAATGTTAAGATGTTACCTTGGTGCGTTTGGGATATTCCTGGTTGAAAATGAAAACCATTTCATTATTAATTTAAATGATGTATGTATTATTATTTTAAAAATATTATATCTATATTAGAACTTTCTCGGTATGAAAAGTAAAACCACGTATTTTAAGTGACTCAAAATGACATTGCATAGAGATCATAAAGATAATATTAAAAATGTTATGATTTTAACTGTACTTTGTTGCAAAATGTGGCATAAATAACGCACCAAAATTACGTGAGATAACTTGAAAAAAAAAAACTTTATAGATTTAGCGGTTTGCAAGTCGTTAATATTAGTGAAAGGGTGCCAGCACAGTGATTTACTGCGTCCTTTTCATTTGATTCGAGTGAACGGCAGTTTTTAATTAAACCGAGCTGAAGTAAAAAACTCTCAGAGTTTCCGTGGCGGCGTCATTATAGTTCACTTCAATCTGAATCCGATATCAGTCGTAGATACAAGAAAGTTTAAACAGCTTCAATTCATTAAGCGACTACAAAGGTATCAGCAATTCCCAGGCCAATAATGACTCTTTTAGTTTAAGCCAAGCGCAATTTCATAAACCTTATATTAAAACTTAACATGACCCAAGTTGAATTTACTAAATAAGAATGTTCGTTCTTTTTATTAACAGATACATTCCTGAACAGTTCATGAATAAATAAATTTCACGAATTCAGTTGTTAAATGTTAAAATAGTTCTCACATTCGATTTTAACGCACGTCGAACATTAAGTTTAAAGCCCAGAAATTGGGCCAAATTATAATAAATTATTTATAATTGATCGACCTATAACTCTTGCTTCATTTATTCAATATAAGTTAAAATGAAGTTAGATATTATATAAGTTTACTATTTCTAAAGTGTTATTCCACACTTAAGATTAGAAAAAATTTTTGGAAAAACGTATGAAAATTTGAACTCAGCGGTATTCGAACTCGCGCCTTAGCATCTCTGTAGAGAGATTTTTACAAATTTCTACTACTTAAAGATCATTAAGAAATAATCGTTTAACAACAGAGAATGCTATTTTATTTTAATATTTACTAATTTTTAATTTGTTATTCCACAATTAGGACTATAAAACATTTTTGAAAACACGTATAAAAATTTGAACGCAGCAGGATTCGACCCCGCGCCTCTTGGATACCGACCAAGCGCTTTGACCGCTAAGCCATGCGTTCTACTATCGGCTGCGTCGTGTTCTTGATTAACGCGCCGCTTTATCTACCAGAACGAAGAAATGAAAATAAATTATTCACTTCCTCGAGTCGGAAATCAAATTCAAAGCGTTGACTATCGCTGCCCCACTTCGCCACAGTGGCCTCCTATCGTATTTTATAAATATGAAAGACTACATTTATATTGTCTTTTATCTTATCAAGTAATTCAAGCACTAGACACTAATGACTCAGTCTCAAATAGTGTTTAGACATCTACGACAACATTTTCACACAGGATCTTTGAAAGTTTAAATAATGTAATATTTACATACAAGAATAATTAGAAATTTTCCTAATACAATGGTAAATTGTGCTTAGGTTTAACATGACGTCCACCAGCTTACCTTTTGTAAATATCGAAAAGTAAATTAAAAGATCAATAAATATTTAATTTAGTTTTAGTGAATTAAAAAATTTCATAAGAAAATAAACTTCTACAAAACTCTATGTTTAACCATCCAAGATAATTAAACATAATGTAAAAACGTGAAATATTATTTGTCACAGTGATAGGCACTGTAAAAATAAACTGGCCTCCTGATTTTCGCCTCCAATTGTTTATGTCGCAAGGAATACGCGTGTATAGTAAAATTTCACAAATACTTATAAACTTACCACTTGAACAATTTAAGGTCAAGATTAATAATATTTAATTAGGCAACATATAATACTCAATGTAAGAATACATGAAAATAAATGATGTTAACTTAAAGTGATGAATAAACTTAAAGTGATGAACAGTTGTAAATCTATTGTAAAATAAAATTTGAAAACAGCAACTGTCGAGTTTCTCGGCAGCTCTTCTCAGTAGAATTGTCTTCCGAACTGGTGGTAAATTGCAGTAGGAATGACTCAGAACATTAAAATCATAATATTTTTTATTGAGATAGGCTGATTATAAGCAATAATATCTATCTCAATCTATATAAACCTATGTCCATAAAAAATATTATGATTTTAATTTATAAAATCCTAAAAATTTTTATATGTTTTTAGTACTGGTTTGTTATGCTGGCATACTTTTATAAAAATTTTTACCCTAGGCTCTGCTATGATCTATTTATTACGTATATTTTTATTGTTTACTCGTCTAACAAATAATATGAGCAATAGAATATCTCAATGTTTTATAAAGATCTCAAATATAACAATATTGTTTAACTTTAACCATTGTTTATTCAGACATATCCTTTATGTTTTCGTTTCGTTATGCTTAATTTTTGTAATTTATTATTAGTATTATGTTATTTATGAATATGTTTGCTTTAAACAAAAACATAATTGTTAGTATTATTATTATTACAGCTTCTAAACATAGATTTTTATTATTATTATAATAATAGAATTATTTTTTTTATGAAAATTATTACACAAATTGATAAAGCAAGACACGGCTTGAGGCTGTTAATCAAAGCAAGCATAATAATTTAGCTGAAGTAGATGGCGAATTGTTTAATTGTATTTTAAAAAGTACTATTACTTTTTAAAATCGCATATATGAGTAAAATAAAAATAAGTCTATACTTATTTTTATTTTACTGATATATGCGAATACAAACATGTGTGCATAATAGTAGCATATAAATTATATTCAAACTTGAAGAAGTGAAAGATATCATCGAAGTATTTTCCTATTTTTCTCCTCAGTCCTGTGACATATTGCCGCACTTATCCCTACAAACTGCTGCAATATCTGAAATCCTATACGAGGATTGAAATAAAGACGACCTGATACATTCTATGTCAAATATATATTCGAAAGCAATCGGTTGCAAAACGCATTTGAGAAATATGAAAATATGACTATAAGATTTAATTATTCATATCAAATATATTATTATATAGTATATGTTAATGTATATTTTTTTAAAACTTAAAAAAATTGAGCACATCGGAATCGAATCGTTGAATTTAAAAGCACTATATTTACTTTTTATTTAAATAATAGATGGTAGAATGAAAACCATAGTGACAAAGCGATTGGTTATGGGTTCGATTCCCACTCGGGGAACGATTATATTTAGCATTTAGCATATTTTTTTTCATATTCGTGGTATGCAGGATGAACTATATAAAATAATAGAGTTAATTAAACAAATATTTTCCCGATTTATCAGGAATTAATTTTACTTTGCTATACAAAACTTCCAAAGATTTAATAAATTAAATTATATTAAACAAATACAAAACATAATATAATAAATTTAATGAATGATTTAAACTGTTTGCTGGTGAAAACCAAAACACTTCAAGAAAATGCTTATCATTTTAGCAATTAAAGTAAATAGCAGACTAAGCCTGCTTTAAAGTATAGTCCATTAATTATACAGATTTTTGCTCTAAAGCTGTATAATGGATCCCGCAGATACTTGAATAAATAAATTGAAAATGGCACGTCACAAACAATCCGAGATGTATAAATTGCTGGAGTATCATCTGTAACTCTAATGCTCTAAAATGAATTCATTATTGTATGAAAGCAAGTCGTAGAGTAATTGGATTATCATTTATTTTTGAAAATAAAATTTATTATATAAGAATGATAGATGAGAATAGAATAGAATGAGGCCGGTCGTGACGCGTCGTGTAGTGACAGCGTCTGACTAAGCGCGACCGGATGTGGGTTCGATCCGCACTCAGGGGAATGATTATATTTAATATTATTTGCACTTCCTCACTCTGGTAAGAAAAAGTGCGGTGTTGAGTTCCACCACTCAACAGGCCATGTCACGAATTTAGTGGTAAGCAAATACGGAGTGTTTTGACACGAGGTACTTTTAGCTACTAAAGAAAATAATGATAGATTTTCATAGAAGAATATTTAGTTGGCAAGTTTCAAAGCTTTAATAGGGGTTATAAGGTTAACACAATGTTACATAATTGTTTTAAGGTTCTCGAAATAATCAGACGGAGGCGTATTAAATTTGGCATAGGTAATATAAATTTATATGGACACTCAGTATTGAAAACCAATATGTTTTATATTAATGCCTCAGAGATAACATTTTATTCTTAATTCTGTTATTTTACTAAAATTTTTAGTTTTTTTTATTTAAGTAAAAATGAAAAAAATACACATTAAATTTCCTGTATTTTATGTATGCCTTAACTATAATTTCTCAATTTTTTGTTAGTGAGTGTTTACGTTGAAGGACTTTGTTGACACCATTAATATATACAGTGAGGATGCTCTATTTCAGCCAACAATTTTGGCCGAATCTTATATACATACGTAGATGCCCGTTTTGCTCTATGTAGCAAAGATGAATAGTCCAGAGATGCTAGTTTTACCACCCTTTACCGTAATTGTAATGTATTGCCTATGGTGCAACATTTAATACATCGATTTTTAGTTTAATTTTCTCAATTAAAGCACATTTACAATAAACTATACGTTTTATTTTATAGACGAATAGTTTTCACTATAATGAACGAGTGATGCAGTATATTGTACATCGTGTCGAGTTCTCGTATTTCATCCGATTCCATTAAAGCTGCAAAGGCTTCTTTTAATTAAGTACATTTATTGAAACATGAGATCCCACTGTGTAACATACCATTAATCGATCTATAAATATAATTAAATGTTTGCTAAAAAATAAACAAGAACAAATGTTTAGCTTATAAATTAAATTGACGGCAGTGTTTGCTTACCATTTCAATAGTCAGCTCAAATTAATTAACTCTCGATTGGACAGGTATTATACTGAAGGCGTTAGTCTATAGAAGCGTCGGTATGAAAGGGCAAGCTTACCTGCAGACATGCAATACGAGTTTAGGCATGGTGGCTATAGGGGGTACTGAGGGCGGAATTAAAGCGGATGGAAAACGTTTGGTATTATAAAATATATAAACTACTTGGAAATATTACAAAAATTCGTAATTTTAGTATACATTGCCTATTTTACTATTATGTATAATTTACTTACTATTGATAATACGCAATGGACGTTCTGTCGTTGGAAATATACACCACATCCCCTAAGCTTTAAATATATTAGTCTAAGACGGGCAATATCGAGTTGTTCAACGAACAAGCTTTCAGTGTTACCCCGAATCACAAGCGGGACGGACGTGGTTATTGGGAATATTCTATACGATCGTAACAAGTAGAAAGTTTCGTAAATACAATGATGAAATATTTTTAAAGAAAATGATTTCTTATCTTTTATAATGTTTAAATCTGGCTATTCGCGTATCAATGTATATTTCTAACAGTGCTTGCTTGCTGCAAAAGGTAAACATTCATATAACATTTTTATTATTTATATATTTTTTGTTCGTTTCCACACTGTATATTTTGTTGACCTTATACAAAAAAATGAAATAAGTATAATTAAAATAATATTGTTATAAATAGAATTCCATTGACACTGTTGTATTTATATCATAATGTGTAATTATTGACTGTTTTATCAAAAAGGTGATAACAGTGACCAGATATCGTGAAAAGTGAAACGAAATATGCTATACTTTTTAAAAAATAACTTTATTTAACAAAATTATTAATGTTAACTAAATAATTAGTGTCATTTACAAAGACCATTGTAGTTTAAGATTCTTAAAATAAAAATCTATTCATTAAAATTTCTATATATGTATACATAGAACGTACAGTTTAGTGTTAAGAGCGCTTGGGCTTCCAAATGGTGCAGGTTCGAATCATGCTGCGTTAGAATCTTTGTATTGTAAAATATGAATACAAAAGCTTTACACGATTAATATAATAGTGAATGTCCGCAAATTTGTTTGCATATACTTATTATAATTGCCTCGTTATTATAATTGTATCCAACAATATATATTATAAACCGATTCAAATGATGCAAACACTATATATATATTGATAAACTGAATTTAATTTGGTTTAGCCACTTCTGAAATTAGAATGTACAAACGCACAAATATATATATATATATATATATATATATATATACATATATATATATATATATATACATATATATATATATATATATATATATATATATATATATATATAAATAGAAACAAAATAAAAATAACTATCTTGGGTTCTAATACCCCCATCATATATACCTCAATAATTTTTCACATTTATTTTCATATACAGACATCGATCAGTTATTTTCATCATATGTATAGATGTACTCGTGTATACATTTAGCAATTTTTCGACGTCACATTAAATAAAGCATATATCTTGCTTAAGGAATATACCGCGTAAGGTGCATTTTTATGAATGACTTATGAAGCAGTTCTTCAGTTTTAAATTTAAACCGAGTATAGGATGGTAAATGTCTTTCACACTAAATAATAATATTTCATATAATGTATACAAAATTAGAATGAAAAAAAAAATTATGTAACATTTTAATAAATATTATTTTGTTGATAGTTTTTCCATATTAGCCATTACTTTGATTATACTTTTTAAATATTAATATTTTACTGATTGAATGTTTCTCTACTATATTTTACTGATTACACGTGATGTTAAAAGTGATACAAAAAAGTTGTTCTATATAACGCAATTAGGATTTTATATAAAAAATTACGTTCATAATATATTTGTATATAAATAAATGGTATTTATATTTTTATCTATATTTGGTTTTCAGTTTTGTTTAGGCAAACAAATGGAACTTAATGTTAACATATGTCATTCTCCACTTATTTCATTGTTGTTGAGATGAGTTCGGTAACTCAATTCAAAGTGTACATTTTGTGTTGGGTGTCCGAACTCAACTCCGCCTTCGATTACACCAGAACGAAAATATTTTTAAGCTTTCATAAAATTTTTAAACACTTCTTACTCTCGCTTAAAGATTTCTTATTTTCCCTTAAATCTTCAGTTATTGAGAGTAAATTCAAACATCAAACACAACAATAGCATGGATTCTATTTTTGATTTTCGCCATATTTTAAATGATCACAAATAATTGCTGGTCAAGGCGCAGTGGGACAGCATTTAACTGTCAATGCGACCGATTATGGGTTCGATTCCCTCTCAGGGAATGATTATATTTAAATTATTATCACTTCCTCGGTCTGGTAAACATAACGCGACATTGTGTCGAAATTAAATATTTGAAATAAGAAAAAATGTTTGTACTGGTAAGAAAAAAGTTCATTACGGAACGTCATATCATAAAGTTATTTATTTAAGAAGTAGAAAGATTTTAGTTAATTTATATACCCTTAAGTAGCATAATAACACATCCTAAAATAACGTTTACTTTACTAAGAGTGCAGTAATGTTTATGATGGTAACCTGTGGCTAATCTTTATATGCTATCTATACATTTTTGTATCTGATTATGTTTTGATAATATTTTTAATTTGAAAGTATACCTAAATTAATACAATCGTAGAAAGCTCTCGAAATTGGATGAGCGTCGAGGGAAAAGTTTTATTTTCTTAGTATTAGAGTTAATTTTATTTTAAGCTAACAATGCTTGATCCGTGGTAATGATTGCCAGTAATGTTGATTTAGTTTGAACTTTACTTAGTAAAGAGTTTGGTTTCGCCGACATAATTTCGTAGTTAGGCTTTTCTCAATAGTTCATTGCAACAAGGGTTTTCTGCGAATTAAGTTAGGCACGATGGTTTTATTAAGTAATAATTATCTATTACGTTCAGTAAGCTATCTTCAGACAGAGCTATTTCATGTTGGTATATTATATAGTTATATAGTTATATAGTTATTATTATTCTAACTTACATAAATTTGTAATATATAAAATATAATATATTTCATTTTTGATTTCTATTCTATTTATATAATATCTATATCTAAAAATGATGATGACCTAATAGTCACATATACTAAACAATACGTCCTATAACGTTTGGCTTAGTAGTCAAAGTGTTTACACGGTTTACAAGAACCGCGAGCTTTTATACGTTTTCTTAAAATATACATTAAACAAAGTCCGTGGTTATATATTTACATTATATACATATTCCACACAAAAGCAAAATACAGAACAGGTTAACGTTTAGTTAGTTTTGCCCTTTCTTAAAAAACATGATGTTTTAGAATTTAAACAGAATTAAAATCACTTATTTATAGTCCAACTTACTTTGAGAATATATTAATTTTACCTTTTTATATATCATATAAATTTTCAGTTTTCAATGAATATGTATGTCAAGTGTGTCAAAAATCTCACTTCACCTCAAATAAATTACTCTGATGAAAATGTCGAAATCAGTTAACGATAACGAGTCATATTGAATAAAAAATTGATTTGATCATACCTTACAATTTTTGTTAAGACGTAAATTCGAACAGGTATTGAATGCGCTGATTGTATCTGCGATGGGTGTGTTGAAGTAGGGAAATACGTTCATTGCAGATGGGTACGATGTTGATTGAAGCGGAAATGTACATATTGTAGAAATGCTCCAAATTACAGTTTAGTTATGTGCAATATAAAATGATTGCTATATTACAACGTTTTAATAAATTGTGTAAATTTTGTTTCTTACCAGCTCGTATTATGCGTATGTTGGCACTTCACTTTGTTCTCCATTTTTTGTAAGTTTTTGTTTTTAAAATTATGTATATGGAATCGTAAGAGAAGAGAGAACTATTAAACAAATTTAATTAATACAGAAAGAATCGTAACGTATAGTATGAAAATAAATAATTTATTCTTTATATAAAATTGAACCCACAGTTGTACTCGTAATAGTATAAGGATTATAAGGCTTATTCTTACAATATTTTTTTTAAATATGTTTATCCTTGTTTCAGAATATTTAAAAAAAACTAAAATGACTCTATCATCGCATCAGATGTTTCTTGTGGTATTAATTACTCTATTAGTGGGTGAGACAATTATTATTTCTTTTCTTAAGCCTTCTTCGAAATATCTTGAATATTTCTAATAATTTTATTCTTTCCAGGAAAAGGTGATGGACAATGGAAAAATCCGTCGAGAGAAATGATAGAACAAGATCTTAAATTATATAAGAAGATATCAGGTTTGTTTGTTACAAGTTTATTATACGTCTAAATTTAAAGTTCAAACAAACACCCCTATAACATTGAAATTAAGCCTCAATCTGGGGTTGTAATTAATGTTCATGTTATGAAAATACAATAGGATAATTTATTATAATTACGGCTTCAGAGCAACACAACTATTAATCATAAACTGAAACCTTATTTTTAAAGAGTTATTCTATACTTAGTATTAGAAAATATTTCATTTATTATATTCATTATTTTCGTATTAGAAAATATTCGTAAGTTATAAAAAAATATTTTCTAATTCTAAGTGTGGAATAACATTTTAAAAATATTAAAATATTTAAATATCAACCAATCTCTTTTGCCCAGAAATAAAATTTGAAAGCAGAAATTTTAAAAATCTCTCTACAGATACACGATAACGAAAAAATTCAGAATTTCGACGCAGCCCGGTGTTGGTTTCGAAGAGGTGTGGGTTCGAATCCCACAGCGTTCAAATTTTTACGTCTTTTAAAAAATGTTTTCTAAAAGTAACTTATTTGTGTATATAAATTTTTTTGTTAACATTAGTTTGTTTTTACAGAAAATATTAAACGAGAATTCGAAGCTTTCTACGATGAATATCCGGAAGCACCTATAAACGATTATTTTCTTGAAGAAATCGATTATATACAAAATAAGATACAAAAAGTGCGATCAAATATGGAAGAAGAAAAAAAAGATATACATTTTCCTCGTGTACACGTTCCAAAAGAGGACAAACATGATTCAACCCTTCATAAATTAGATCTAAATGACTCGAAATTTGTTTCACAAAAAATTAGTATGGAATCTAATATAACAAATTTGAAATGGCCCAAATTCGAAGATATCTTGTTAGATATAGGAAAACGATATGATTGGAAAAATGATCGATGGATAAAAGTTAAGGACAAACTTGCTTATAGAGGAAAACTCAAGCCTAATGACGTTAGTAAAACTATGTATCATCAAAAACATAACTTTAAGTATAGAATAGTTAAATTGAATAGAGCCAAAAGTAAAAGAAATATCGTGATAGCCGTAACAGCTGTCAGATAGAATTAAGTGAATTCTTAAACGCGGAAGAAATTCACTGTAGATTTTCATATTAAAAGAAAGTCGAATGGGACCAATGAGGCTGAATTTCAAGCTTGCTTATTTTAATTATATAGTAATACAATCACATGCTATTGTAACAGTAAATAGTACATTGCAAATTCTCTTCACTAGTTATTCTTGCTGGAACTCTCCGTATTTGTAAATAAGTGTATAATAAGCAATAATTCTGTTGTTGAAGTCAAAATATTATAATTCATGTTTCCGTAATACTCAATGTTCACAAATAAAATAAATAAACTACTCACTTGTTTTATTATTCAACCTGAAAACTGCTAACCTTATTTTCGTTTAACAATAGTTTTGTAAATAATAATAAATAATTATCATGATATGTTTTAAAGTATAAAATATTTATATATTCAAGTTCATTCGTTCAAGTTTCGTAAAAATATAAATATTTTAATGCGTTGAAAAAAAATTTTAAGTGGCATAGTGACCGTAAACGTAATCATTTGTGAGTTTGATTCCTATTCAAGATGATTATATTTAAAATATTTTTATTTCCTCCCTTTGACAAGACAAAGCGCAGCGTTGAGTTCCGCCAGTCAACACGCAATAACTCAAATTCGGCGGAAAGTGGAGGACACAGTTATTAATATCTTACTTGAAACGTGGATTAATACTCAAAGACGATGTAAGACTACTGTGTTTCTATTTACGCCATGCCTCTGATGTTGGGCCGGGATAACGCTACGGTGCGGCGTAGCGTTCGGCGTAGCGTGTGGCAAAGTTTTGGTACAGTTTGGTAATATAGTATCACTTAACTTTTCTTCGTTTTATTTCAACTTACGTTTTAAAACTTGCATGGATTATCAGCTGGTAGTTAGTAATACTTTATACGAACTATATACATATTGGAAAACAGCGAAATCACAATATAAATATAGTATTACAGTGTGTGAAACTTGAATCATATATATACAAAGAAAACTTGATTTTATTTGTTAATCTCTTCATTTTTTATTGTAACCAGGTCCTGCAGACCCGTTAGATATGAATTTTTGCATGACTTCTTAATATAAATTTTGTATATGGCTAAATTTTACTTTCCTCCTCGTATTGATTTTCATAAAAGTGAGTTGAAAACTACCTGTCGTATTATGTATTAACAAATTGATTTTAGTTAAAGTAATAAATTCATAACAATTATAATTTAATATTTAAAATGAGATGTCAATTTTACTATATGTTTTGTTTTTAATTTTCTTTTTTTTTTCAACTTTACACCTATTGATGTAGTCAAAGAAAATGGAATGCTAAACTTCAGCAACTTCTTTCAATTAACCAATTCTTTTACATTCATCACTTACTCTTCTTAGATCATCGGAAATTTTATTTGCTGCAAAAAGAAATAATATAAACCTTGCTACAAATCCACTTAAAAATACACAGTAAAATTTTAGCTGTACAAGCATTCGTAATACGCGATGTGATAATAATTTGAATCTCCGGGAAAGAGGATGATAATGTGAAGAGAAATTTTAATATATAAATTCTGAATGATTATCAAAAATGTTTTGTGTTAATATGAATATTATATAACATACATATTTCAATTTCTCTCAATACTGTCAAATAAACTTGAAGTGTTTGTTGTGCCTGAATATTTGTCTCTGTTCCTAAATGAAGGTGGTATCGATTGCAGTGCAAACACTCGCCTCTTCTAAGCTATCCTCTCCGTTCAATGTTAGCCTGATACCTTTGCTGCTGGTACCTTTGTAAATAACCCTGTTTACTTTACGACCACTAAGGCCTTTTTCAATAATAATTTTGCCCATGTTTCTATAGACACTCAAGGAAAGTTATAATGTATTTGTACTAAATTTAGTAAAAATTTGTTTTATAACACTGCCAACTGCTACCTTCGGCTTCTTTTACCTCTAAGGCATTTAATTAACTAGAGGTATTTTATCGCCATTGAACGCAACTAATTTCATTTTTCATCTTGTATGATTTGAAATAAAAAGCATAATACGTAATACTCCTTTGCAAAACTAAAAAAGATTAATACCTTATAATTTTAAATCTTTTCCTGCTATGGATCTTCCCATGGGCTTAAAATGTTTTACAGCAGTAAAAAGTAGTAACACTGGAGAGTGTATCACTATCCAGGCGCTTAAATATCTCTATTCAAATTTCATAGCATGGCTATTCTGCACTTGTGACCTACTTTACAAATATCTTTTCTTATAATTCTAACGTGAACACATCGAGTTGAGGTTGAGGTTGAGGAAACTACCATCATTTACCAGAAGTACGAAGCAGTAACAGGTATTAATAACTGTAATTATACAAAGGCAGCAGCAGTAGCAGCTGGGCAACGGTAACATCTGTGGATAACGGACTATTTCAGTAAATATTGCGGCGGATCGCCACGAATTGTTAACATATTCTTCTCAGATCGCTTTGTATCAATTTTTCATAAACAACCTTTCTTACCCAAAATCCAGCAATTTATCAAACCGACATGCTTCTCGTGCGTATGCCTACAATGAAAAACACGGATTAGGTACTTATAAAAACAACAAACGTGATCTCGAAAGCGTACGTGCCTCAAATGGTATTACAAAAAAATATGATGTTTATGATTTTTTACGATCCTTTCTTTCTTGTGAATGGACTGAATTTTTTTTTTGCTTTCGTAAGGTTTCAATTTGTCGCGAGTGTTCCCTGAAGACAATATCATAATTTTTTTTTGCGACATGGTATAAATACCTTTTATTTATTGAAAGCGTAAGTTACTTTCTAGAATAAAATATTTATTTGTTCTTGCGAATAGATGAGAAAATGTAACGTAATATTTTTTTCAATCAATTTGAATTTACGTGTGAAATTCGATATCGTATATTAATATGAAATAAAACATTTTTATACTAAAATCTCAAATATTAGAAATATGACATTTTCATTTGAATATGAATTTGTCAAAAGTACATAATACCTCCGAAGACTAAAAAGTATATAATACTATACGACGTTACATAACATAGAAATTGCAATCAAAATGGATTCTGGACTTACCTATTTCTATATAAAAACAAGAAAAAACTTCGGTAAACAACCACGGTTTTGTGAGGTTCCACCGGTCATGTTAGATTCCATTAATCCTGACATAAAAGAACAAAGATTATTTTGCTTGCGCAATCCAGTTCAACAGGGTATGCAGACATCTATTTCACTTTCTAAAAAATATATAAACACTAAAAATATTGTACTGCGAGATGAGGGTATTAACCACGCTGAAGGAGGGTGGCCTAAAGATATTAATTCTACTGATGAAGAAGCTACAACTCGGCATCGTAGACGTTTTGAACGAGATGAATCATACATTCATGCTGTTTTAAATTCTTTTAATAAATTTAATCATTTAGTTAAACAAAATAATGCTATAGAAATGTATAATATGTACTTTAGGGAGATGAAAAGCGAAAACCCTGTTGAAAAATGTCAAATACGCAAAACTAATGTGTATAGAGATGCAGAAGAGCGCCCTGTTGCTTCTATCAGCTGGATTTATGGTAATAATTCTAAATTAGTAGTTGCTTATTGCAATAGAAAGTACCCAGTTTTTGGACCTGTAAATAAAAACTTTTCGTGCTCAGTTTGGGATATAAAAAACCCAAACGACGTTCTTACTCAATTGTCTCCTCCTTCAGCTTGTTGGCAAATAATCTGTTGTCCTACCAATGCCAATATTATAAGTGGTGGTTTAGAGGATGGGAGGGTTTGTATATTTGATATACGAGCAAAAACCGAACCTGTCGCCTTAAGCCCGACTCACTTAGCTCATGGAAATCCAGTAAGTGCAATGCTGTTTATTACAACTCGCCTTTATACCGAAATTTGTAGTGGTTCTAGTGATGGTAAATGTATGTGGTGGGATGCACGTAACCTATCTGCTCCAAGTGATTCTCTTTTTGTATGTATTAGAAGTCTTCAAGGACAACAAATAAATATGACTAATTCAGAAGGAATAAGTTCTTTACAGTTTGATAAAGCATTTCCTACTCGACTTTTGTGTGGAACTGACACTGGATACGTAATTAATATTAACCGTAAGGGTAAAACTCATCAAGACATGATGAGTGGTATTTTTCAAGCACATAGAGGCCCCGTTAAATCTGTTCATCGTAATAGTTCTATTTCTAAGATGTTTATTACAAGTGGCGACTGGACTGTGCACATTTGGAACGATGATATACACTCGAATCCCATTCTGTATGGTACTCCGCATCGTAAACAGGTGTTTGATGTTGCGTGGTGTCCTCATAGAATTTCTAGTTATATGTCAATTTGTGATGATGGCAAATTTCGATATTGGGACCTTTTACGTAAATATCACGAACCTGTCGCTGTGCTACCTGTGTCTCAATATTCTCTTCAAAAAATTAAGCCAAATGAAGAAAAACCACTTGTAGCAATTGGAGATATTAAGGGATGTATACATTTGTTGTCATTGTCTGAAAATATGTTCTTATCTGGATCAAGTGATAAACAATTGATGTCACAGTTGTTTGAACGTGAGTCTAGAAGAGAACATATTCTCGAAACTCGAATTAAAGAAATTCAGTTTAAACTGAAATCAGATAAAGGAAGAACACGTGAATCGGAAACTGAAATAGTTGATGAAGAAGTTTTAATAAAACTTGCAGAGGAAAATTATAGACGGGTGGTGTATGAAGAAAATCGTAATACTGGAGCAACCCAATTCTCCAGAAGACAAGCTGAAATGCGAAGGCGATAAATTGCTAATTACATTTTTAAGTTAATTGTAGAAGTTTCTTTCTATTTTACGAGGTTTTAGTTATTATTTCTAAAAGATAATGCAATTTATTTTATTCCTTTATTTTAACAATATAAAAAATGTAAGTTAAAATATTTAATTAGAATTTAGTAATATTTAACTGATCTCGTTTGTATTTTTGTTCATATTTTGTTTGTATCTTTGGTTCTAACTTTAAGTTAAATACAAGTAGTATTGTTTTAATTGCATTCACATTACATATAATTTCTCTAGTAAGCAATGATTATTCACAGAATATATAGTACTTATATAAAATTTTAATGATAATATGCCTATATATTGCACTGGATTGATAAATATCACTAAGATCTATAAATTAGGTAATGGATTGAGTTCAATTTTCGTGAAAATGTCAGTACATATTTAAAATATTAAATATTTTATAGCGTTATCAAATAAAGTGAGAACATCGCGACGTAATAAGAACAGCGTCAGACTAAAATACTTTGGTCTTGGGGTCGATTTTCACTCGAGGCAATGATTTTTTTTTATTTCTTCTTTCTAGTAAAAAATAGAGCGTCATTAAGTTGGAAAAAATATATATTGTCTCTTACCTGAATTTATTGTGTTCAACTGGCATGCTTGAAACGCCATAAGCTAAGAACCAACCAACTAACCTACCTGAACTTATAATACATGACTTGCATATTTAAACAAAGTAACAGTGTAGTTTAGTGAAAAACTTGGGTACGTCAAGCAAGTCGAACTAGTATTTAAAAATATTGAATAAACTATTTTCTTTCATCTAAGCGTTTCAATAATTCATAACGTAACACAAGTTTACGTTTAGTTAAATGTTTTATAAAGCCTTCATATCCTACTGAGTTACTGTTTGCTATTTCAGTTGCCTTTCATACTTTTCCTGTGAAGATCTAACCAACCAGTCACGTTCTATGAATAGATGGTTGGTTTTAAAAATTCTAAAAAATTACAATGAAAAGCAACAAGTTCATTCTAAGAATATTCTGTATGCGTAAACAAATATATACCCGTTTTGTATCCAATTTACAGTTTTTACTTTTTTACTTTATTTACGTAGAATAATGGACCTCAAATACGTGGCTTAAACAAATATAGACAATTAAAATAAGTTGTTACAAGCATATAAGGTTTTCAACTAAGTCCGATGTAGAACGCATGGCTTAGAAGTCGCTAAGTTCTACATCGCTATGAATAAAAGGCTTGGACGATTTCCAAAAAGTGCAGGTTTTAATCCCGCTGTATTTCAAAGTTTTTATAAGTTTTCTAAAATTATTTTGTTATCCTAAGTTTGAAGTAACGCTTTAAAAATTATTAAATTAATATTAAAAATAAATTTATTTATTGTGTAAGCCCCTTTTGTTATTCATAATTTTAAATAATAAAGTCAAAAATATTTTAATGCAAATATTAAATATGCCATTCATTTAATATAATGCCAAATATTCATTTGGTAACTGCTTATTTCCTATTCATATTTTTTATAACCGAGTGCATAATAGACGGGTGAGGTAATTAAATAGCGCTATAAAAACCGAAATGTTTTATTAATATTTTTATGTGTTTATTTCACGCGAAAACGGCCAAAAATTCATCATTCTGAGCTCATTTTGGGTTATAGCCGTTTAGATTTAGGGTACAGTTTATTAGCATTGAAACTCTTTATTGCGTAACAGGTATAACGATGACGCCATCATGGTGCAGATGAAATGTATTTCAGTAAATATTGTAAATTTCATTTATATAGCGATGTTATATGTAAAAGAAAACTTTTGTTACCTCACAAATTAAAATCAGCTGGTAAATGATAAATAGGGTGACCAAGATTAGGTTCTCTATAAATCTTTTAAAATACAAGTCCTAAATTTTTAATATTTAGCCTGTTTTACTTTACATTTATCTGATTCGTATTTTCTTTTTTACTTATTACTTTTAGAAATATATCGTAATGTAATAACTTTTAAACCTAATGTCGATTTCTAACAATCCAAGCAATAAAACTAAGTGCCTAATTCGGGTTCTTTGTTCGATTAAAATAATTTTATTGCGTCTGTATCGGTTTATAGCTGCTGTATAAACTGCGAACCCTTAAAATTCCAAATCTCCGACTCTATCAAAGGCGTTAAAGCCGTATTTTATTGCCTTTACTTTTATATATGTATAATATTGTTATATACATTAGTTTATTTTTTTATATAAAGTTACTCAAATATTTTATATAAAATATTTGGATCATGCAAGCAAACTATAATATTAACATATACTCGTATATGTTAATATTATAGTTTGCTTTTTCATTTTTTATAGATTAGGTTTGATCTTTTAAACTACGTAACGAATTTTAACACCATTTTCATTAATACACATTGTGTCTGATTCGCAATTTTAAATAAGATCTACAGGAGAAAAAAGGAATCATCTGTGGAAGGATCAAATTACATGTCAACAACGTCATATGTGGACGAGTAAAATCACATGTGGACCATGGTGTCATATGTTGATGAGTAAAATCACATGTGGGCCATCAACATCACATGTCATGTGTGGACAAGTAAAATAATAAGTGAGTCATGGTGTATGTGGATGAATAAAATCAGATGTGGACTATGATGTCATGTGTTGATGAGTGAAGTCACACATGTGGTGGTGAAGTCACAAAATGTATTTCTGTCCTAAGTATCACGGACACGTGAGTCAATGACATATTATGACCAACATCATCTATATCTCAGCACTAAAGTGTGTGACTTTTTAGAAAAGAGTATCATAAAATTATGTGATCATTCGCTTCGGCTTAGTGGGTAGGATGAGCGATGGTAACCTCCTAAATATTAAGCAAAAAGTATGGTTGTTATATCCTCTCAAATAAAATAGGGACTTAAGCGGGCTTATTACTTATTTTATTATTATAGTTATTTAATTATCTTCCATTTAATTTCATATGTATTAACTGATAAAGTTTGCCTAGACTTGCTGTCAGCATTTTTTTTATTAATTACTAAATTATGTATGTACCTATCTGAATATGATTTTTTCAAGCATCATATTCAATTAAGAACTAATACTTAATATATATACATATATTAAGTATTAGTTCTTAGCGCTAAACAAATTTAAATGATAACAAAAAAAAACTTTCAAATACTAGTGAATCCACGCAACATCGTATGTGTTAGAATAGGAAAAGATTATACAACTTTGCAACAATGTCCTTTTGACGGCATTGGTCGAGGCGTAACCATTTAGCGTCAGAAAAACACTTTTTTAATTCAACGTTTCTTTATGTATGGAACGTTTAAAATAATATATTTTTTTTAATTTTTATAAAAATCTTTCATATAAGGTATCGTAAGGTAGAATTTTAAATGAGAGAAAGTGGTTGAAATTTTTTTCATTTTCGAGCGAACAGCGAACTATTAATCCACCTTGACATAGTGACCGTACTGGCTCCCGAACCACCTTACCGGAATCAAATACTGATGGTCTCAAAATTTCAAAAGGCATTTCAATTCTCGTAGAAATAGTCTTAAGTGTCAGTTCGAGTACCATTTTTTAATATTAATAAACATAGGTGTTTTTTTAATGTAGATTTTTAGAAAAATATTAATTGTATGAAATAGTTATAAGGAACCGATGATTTGGCAAAAATACAATAGTAATTAAAATCATTATATTAATTAAGTTCAAAGTGCGTGCTTTGACTTAGGTCCAACGATGAATATCACCAACAATACATAAACTGGTTAGTGAAAGTTATTTCATAAAGTCAGAGTTTATTATTCAAAACATGAAGTTACATGGTTTAATTTTTAGGAACATCAAATAATTCACCACAAGTTCATTTGATTTGAGGCCGGTCGTGGCGCAGTATGACAGCGTCTGACTGTAAACACTAAAATATTTAAATTATTTTCACTTCCTCGCTCTGGTAAAGACAAAGAGCGGCGTTGAGTTCCACCACCCAACACGCAAGGTCTCGAATTCGATGGAAAGCGAAGTACAGAGTGTCTTGACACTAGGTACTTTCTGCCTATCCTGCTATATGGGATAAAAGCGTGAAGCTAAAAAAAAATCAAATATTTTAACACAAGTACATTAAAGTTAATGTCTGAAACTGCTCTCAAATATTTTGCTGGCTACTTATAAATGAAAATATAAGCGGCCAGCAAAACATTGTTAGTGACTATACTACTTAATACTATTTGGTTCTTCCCGGTACTACAGTTTCCACTTCACAGCAAGTTTGATCGTAGCCAAAAGCTTTTAATATCTTGTCTCTCTAGTATACGATCACTTTCAAGTTTTAAAGTAACTTACAAACTAAACGTGTATAAAGTAAGTACTCCTAAAATGTCTAGCGGATATTACTATCAGGTGAATAAGAGTATGTCTTTGAAAGCTACATAATGCTGTTATTTTGAATTAAATTTTTTTTCAATATTTTGTAACACTCGTTCGTAGGTAGCATACTAAAATATACTTATAATAAAAATCTAAATTAAAAATAAAATAAAACTATCTTAAGTAAAATATGTTTCTTAATATAAGTATCGCTTACACTTTGTAGGGCAGGTATAAAAATCTCAGTAATAGGTCATAAGTCACTTCTATATTTTCCATTGTGACATTACGGTCGCGCGTTTCGTATAATAGGACCAAACGAATTAGAGACGATAAAAGTCTTATTCACTCATGATCCTATTGCACAAAAATTTGAAAGCTGAAACAAAACACTGTGCCTACTGTTTACTTACGTACGTTACTTACGTTCTACATATACCTATAAAACAACTATTTCATTGACCTAAGCTATTTTCTCCACAAGTTTAGATGGAAATTTCAGCTATCTTTAGTTCAGATATTGAGTTTACATGATTCGCTCGAGGCTAGTCGGTTCTGACATCTGTTTTAAGAGCACAAAACATCTAATATTACGTATCAAACTTGAGATATGGATATGATTTCTAACTTAGTTATATGTGTGAATATATCATGTACTTACGTAAAGTTAAAATACGACCATTAGAATAATATGAAAATAGAAAAAATGTCGTGTGAAATGTGAAATATCGTTAATTGGAAATATTAATTGTATTTAAAAAAAAACTTTACAAAACAAATTTATATACTGATTATTTAAATTAAATTATATATTTCATTACGTACAACGTCTATGAGACCGATCATGGTGCAGTGAGACAGCGTCTGGCTGTAAACGCGAACGGTTGCGGGTTCGATCCCAAGTCGGCGGGGTGAATATATGAACATTATTTTCACTATTTCGTAAGACAAAGTGCGGTATTGAGTTTCACCACTCAAAACGCAATGTCTCGAATTTAGGGGAAAGTAAAATACGGACTGTCTAGTCTAGGACAGTAGGTACTTTCTATATACCCTGCTGTGCGGGATGAAAAGCGTGAAGCTAAAAAGAGCTATAGGAATTTTAAATGAAACTATTTTAAATGGATTCATCCCGTATATTTTGCTATTCGAAGATACATTTTTCTAAACCTGACGTTTGGAAATCTTTACAGTAGTCCGTGATCACAGGTAGACTGAGGTGGCATTTGTCTGTCAGTTGATACAAAAAATAATTATATCAATCTACCACCACCTGTTTCTTAATTGCCTAGCGTACTGCTCGGGATTTTTGCAGAATAAGCTAACTGTATCTTTGTCTCTGGTATGGTTGATAAGAGATTTTATTTTTTTATAAATGGGTCCCAGGTAGTAGAGAGTTTCCAACCATCTATTTTCTCTGTTGAAATTAGGATGTTTTTAAATTTCAATAGCCTCGCGGATCATCTTTGTAATATATCTAATTTCCTAAGTGAGAATATGAGATTTATCAAACCTAATGTAGTGATTGCGCTTTTTATATTGGGCTTTAATCCGTTTAAAATAGTTTCATTTAAAAAAGTCGTAGAGCTCGCAAGAATCTTATTATCTATAGGATTACTCTGAACGTCTAATAAAATATTATGCTCAAGCTTAACCTTTGCATAGAATAAAAGAATTTCATAAATATAAAAATAGAAGTTAAAAAGCACTACGATGACAATCAGCGAGTTTATATTATGAAAATTTTTCAATATTAATATGTTTTTGTTGTTTGGTGTAGGTTATAGTCTTAGTGAATGAAATAAAATGTTTGTATTTTTTTTATACGAAATAAAATAAAATAAAAACTTAGTTACATGCACTTTTGTATCAGGTTAGGAATAACATGCTGTGTTGTGAATTTTAAAACAGTTCAGTTTCCTGTTAAAATATTCACTACGCATGCTGTCTATGAATTGTTACTTTGCAAGGTATTGTAACAAATAGGTTTAATAAATTAATTACTGAATTCTTTATCTAAACATCGAACAAGGTTGCTATTTTCCCATGTTGAGAAAATGATATGTTAACATCGGATTCAGACACAAGTTTTCGAGCAAACCGGATGGAAAATAATGTCCCCAAATCCTTAGTTTATTTGATTTAAAATAATAAGTTATATTTAGATGGATACACAGTAAAGCGTGTTAAAAATAAAAATAATATATTAATTATACTATTTTAATACTATTTTAATACTATTTTAATACTATTTTAATACTATTTTAATACTATTTTAATACATAATAAGATCTTTGATTTTCGCGATTTTTATACATTACCGTGGTCACAGGTAGACAAAAAGACGGACTACTGTAAAGTGTTTGAAACGTCAGGTGTCCAAAATGTATTTTCGTATACCAATATATACACTATTAATCCGGTTAAAATAGTTTCATTTAAAACTATTTTAATACCCCAGTGTAAATTCCTTGGAATCTTTGTCATTAGAACGTAAAGAAAGTGACAACCAGTAAAAAAATGCCGATTCAAAAGTATTAGTAGATCCGTCTACATGTTACAAAAATAATTTTACTTGAATCGATTAAGTCTTTCGCGAATTTAATTGTATGAAAAGATTTATACTTTGCACCAATAAAACTTTAGCCTTCACTTAGAGTGGCAACCGAAGCTATTACAGCTTAACTTTAACCAAACAAACTTGTGGTACTAAACGTATTTATCCTAGTAACTCACTGTTGTTTAATATATTATCAATTTGATTACCAAGTATTTTAAATTTATTTTACAGGAGTCATCGTATGACACAACAGTACAATCTGACTGTAAACACGATTCGTTGTGGGTTCGAGCTCCCCCGGGCATTACGTTCAAATTATTTTCAACCTCTACTCTTTAACGAAAATAAGTAAGTTAAATACATAAAGATAACTCTACAAAAATAGTTTGATTTCATAAATTATTTTTTTATTTTAATGTATAGAGAACAATATAAATCAAAGTAACTTAAAATAAGAAAGTTTACCATTTTCCCAACATACTCTGATTAAATCACTGGCAAGGTAGTGCATAAAATAATCTTGTAGAATTTACTCTGCCCAAGTTTGTAGCATGAAACTCATAAGGTCAGCGTGTATAAATAACAAGACGTAACTGCATTGGGTTTTCATTAAAACTTCATAATTACAAAAGCCTCATTTTTGTCAAAATGCTTTTTGAAAGATATTTAGTATTGAAAATATTTAAGACACCTTAAGGCGCAGTAGCATGGTATATTCATGTCACAGTAATGGATTCAAATCTCATTTAAGATAATAATTATATAGATAATACTTTAATAACCAGATTTTTTTTAATTTTGATGGTTAATATTAAGCAATAATTTTCTACCACCACCTGTTTCTTAATTGCCTAGCGTACTGCTCGGGATTTTTGCAGAATAAGCTAACTGTATCTTTGTCTCTGGTATGGTTGATAAGAGATTTTATTTTTTTATAAATGGGTCCCAGGTAGTAGAGAGTTTCCAACCATCTATTTTCTCTGTTGAAATTAGGATGTTTTTAAATTTCAATAGCCTCGCGGATCATCTTTGTAATATATCTAATTTCCTAAGTGAGAATATGAGATTTATCAAACCTAATGTAGTGATTGCGCTTTTTATATTGGGCTTTAATCCGTTTAAAATAGTTTCATTTAAAAAAGTCGTAGAGCTCGCAAGAATCTTATTATCTATAGGATTACTCTGAACGTCTAATAAAATATTATGCTCAAGCTTAACCTTTGCATAGAATAAAAGAATTTCATAAATATAAAAATAGAAGTTAAAAAGCACTACGATGACAATCAGCGAGTTTATATTATGAAAATTTTTCAATATTAATATGTTTTTGTTGTTTGGTGTAGGTTATAGTCTTAGTGAATGAAATAAAATGTTTGTATTTTTTTTATACGAAATAAAATAAAATAAAAACTTAGTTACATGCACTTTTGTATCAGGTTAGGAATAACATGCTGTGTTGTGAATTTTAAAACAGTTCAGTTTCCTGTTAAAATATTCACTACGCATGCTGTCTATGAATTGTTACTTTGCAAGGTATTGTAACAAATAGGTTTAATAAATTAATTACTGAATTCTTTATCTAAACATCGAACAAGGTTGCTATTTTCCCATGTTGAGAAAATGATATGTTAACATCGGATTCAGACACAAGTTTTCGAGCAAACCGGATGGAAAATAATGTCCCCAAATCCTTAGTTTATTTGATTTAAAATAATAAGTTATATTTAGATGGATACACAGTAAAGCGTGTTAAAAATAAAAATAATATATTAATTATACTATTTTAATACTATTTTAATACTATTTTAATACTATTTTAATACTATTTTAATACTATTTTAATACATAATAAGATCTTTGATTTTCGCGATTTTTATACATTACCGTGGTCACAGGTAGACAAAAAGACGGACTACTGTAAAGTGTTTGAAACGTCAGGTGTCCAAAATGTATTTTCGTATACCAATATATACACTATTAATCCGGTTAAAATAGTTTCATTTAAAACTATTTTAATACCCCAGTGTAAATTCCTTGGAATCTTTGTCATTAGAACGTAAAGAAAGTGACAACCAGTAAAAAAATGCCGATTCAAAAGTATTAGTAGATCCGTCTACATGTTACAAAAATAATTTTACTTGAATCGATTAAGTCTTTCGCGAATTTAATTGTATGAAAAGATTTATACTTTGCACCAATAAAACTTTAGCCTTCACTTAGAGTGGCAACCGAAGCTATTACAGCTTAACTTTAACCAAACAAACTTGTGGTACTAAACGTATTTATCCTAGTAACTCACTGTTGTTTAATATATTATCAATTTGATTACCAAGTATTTTAAATTTATTTTACAGGAGTCATCGTATGACACAACAGTACAATCTGACTGTAAACACGATTCGTTGTGGGTTCGAGCTCCCCCGGGCATTACGTTCAAATTATTTTCAACCTCTACTCTTTAACGAAAATAAGTAAGTTAAATACATAAAGATAACTCTACAAAAATAGTTTGATTTCATAAATTATTTTTTTATTTTAATGTATAGAGAACAATATAAATCAAAGTAACTTAAAATAAGAAAGTTTACCATTTTCCCAACATACTCTGATTAAATCACTGGCAAGGTAGTGCATAAAATAATCTTGTAGAATTTACTCTGCCCAAGTTTGTAGCATGAAACTCATAAGGTCAGCGTGTATAAATAACAAGACGTAACTGCATTGGGTTTTCATTAAAACTTCATAATTACAAAAGCCTCATTTTTGTCAAAATGCTTTTTGAAAGATATTTAGTATTGAAAATATTTAAGACACCTTAAGGCGCAGTAGCATGGTATATTCATGTCACAGTAATGGATTCAAATCTCATTTAAGATAATAATTATATAGATAATACTTTAATAACCAGATTTTTTTTAATTTTGATGGTTAATATTAAGCAATAATTTTAAGACACTGCGTTGATGACTTCATATTCGACGTTGTGTTGAGTATCGGAACACAACGTCGAGTTTTGTTTTATCTGAACGGGAAAAAAATTTAAACAACCATTCCCTCTTGTTTACAGTCGGACACTACTTCACAATAGTCGATTCAAATATTAATTTCATTTTTGGAATAAATATTTGGCAAATATTAGTTTCTTTATCTTATATTGGCAAGCATTTTCCAATAATAGTAATAACTTACGAAAATTCGTTGTTTTGCAATTTAATGTAGCGATTTATTTGGAACTTATATTTTGTTCCAATTATAAATGTCACAAATTTATACTTCTAAATTTCATATTTACACATATAATATATACTATGTCTATAGTAAGTAAAACGAGTTCACTACAAATAAAATATTGAACGTTCAGTAGTTATAAAAAATGTATAATAACATATTTTTTAACAATAATTGTTATACTATAGCATTGTCTAACAAAGTTTCTGCTATGAAACGTAAATGTTTTCTTGTTGTCATATGAATTTCTAAAAGTCCTCTGTTAGTATTTTAGTTGATAAATGAAATAAATAAACACGATACAATGGACAGGTGGCCTTTACTTACTGTAAATTTAACTAAAAATTAGTCAATTTTACAGTCAAGTAAATAGAAGATATATATAATAATAATAAAATATGAATAATATAGCAGTAACTTATTCTCTCTCTTGCAGCTATATACATAACTCATTTGGATTATTCAAAATATGTGACTTCAAATTCTTGAAAAAAAATATAACAACTTATAATTTAATATAATATATGCTGTTTTCAAAATACCAAGTATAATATTTTACTTCATGAAACTGCCATTACCGGTCAACATTTCCGGAAGCACAGCTATTTTACATACAGAATGGCCACGTTAAGGTAGTTTTATTTTTAATAGTTCATTCACATTAAAATGTAAATTAGTTTTGCATGTCATGAGAGACATGGGATATTTAATTTTTATTTGTTCCGTTTCCAGTAATGACTAGCGTTATAAGCTTTTAGTTTTTTCATATTTTATATTTATTGGTACACACTTATAATTCTGTTTTCTTGTTAAATTGCCTTTTTTATATATTAAGGTTAAATATGTAATAGAAACTAGCTCTGCCCGCAAGTTTGTCTGCGTGGAGTTTGATATTTCAGGGAGCTTTTTCTATAATTCTAAAACAGGATAAGTTACTCCTTATTATATACAGGGAAAACTGTTTCAGAGATTAGCCGTAACAATAGACAGATAGAAAGAGAAACATTGTAAAGAAATGATGTTTTGGCACATGTTGTATACATGTGCCAAAACATCATTTCTATTACCATAAACATTATGAACCAATATTATTTATTTGAATGTATAAATATTTTAAAGTGTCTCATGGTGGATTGCCCTCCAAATAATTATTTACTAGTTCTCTTTAGCTTCGAAACCGCTACTCTAAAAATGTTAAATTAAAAACGCTAAATTAATCCAGCGGAAAGAAGTGAAGATCCAACGTAAAACACCAGATAAGGCAATGTCACTACCTCGCTTGTCAGTTGTAAGCTCGGCATGAGATAAATGACACCCTACTGAACTTTCGTAAAGATCAGAAAATATTCGAGTACTTACATTAATATACTAGGTTTTATTTATGATTTTACTCGCTAAAAATAGAAAAAAAATCTCACGTTCAATCTATACACCTTAGGTATAAATGCTTAATTAGTTCACTTGAAGTCTGCGAAGAAAGAATTGAACACAATTATTTCTAGTGGCAAACTATTTTAATTTCATCCGTTTGACCATGTAGAGGCGATGTATCACAGCTTATTGAATTCCGTTTTAAATCTACCTAGTTTTAAAATACGTTTAAGTTATATATATATATATATATATATATATATATATATATATATATATATATATATATATATATATATATATATATATATATATATATATATATATATATATATATATATATATATATATATATATATATTGTCAGTTCAGTTAAACAAATTGCAGTATGGAGCTGCGTCACTCTACACGGGCTTTCATTAATCTCTAAATAGATGGAACATTGAAAACTAAAGAATGTACTACCAGATTAGTCCTATTTACAAACACAGGAAAAGCAGTAAAAAATATAAAGGTATTTTATAATACGTAAAAGAAGCTTCACACATTTGGCCGCATAGTAAGTAGCCAGAGATATAGTCGATCTTTATAAAAACGATTCGGTTAAGAAAAAATATTTTTTAATTGATAAATAATAATGATTAATTTCTTAATTTCTCTAAAACAATTTAAGATTGCAATGTAAATATTTGTAAGTAGTGTTAAATATTACATTTAATGTATTATTATTTTTTCATTATATAACAACTTTAAATAATAGTAAAAACCTTTTTTGTCTATATTCTATACACAAAAGTTTTTGTTTTTATTATAATATTAGAACGGTCTACCAGACCTCAGGTTGGTAATCATGTATATAATTACCCATCAGTACTTAAAGCTTAAATTTCTTTCCCCTTGCTTATATTTGATGAGCAATATAATAATTAGTATCTATCATATAATACTAAAAACGTAAAGAACGGAGTGATTTATTCCTTAGATCTTTTATTTACGACTTTAAATCCACTGCTAAAAAAATTACTTTAAAAAGAAAAAATACGACAGTTACAGAAATATAATTCAAATAAGGCAACGAGGAAAAATATTAAATGAAAATTTGAATATTTAACATCACATTTAGTAAAATTTACCTGCCAGTGCTACGGCACGGATAGTTTTATATTTTTAATATAGAAGTGAGAACTTGTGAGTTTTCTCAAACGTATTACATTCGTAGCAAAGTGCGGTAGTAATGATCTCATTTACGGTGAAAAATTAAAGTGCCGTTCCTTTTAAAGCCATAAATTTAAAATACCATATCTGCTATTTTTATTTTGCGGACTAGTCTGTTAGTTTTTCTTTCAAAAAAATGATAGAAATATGTTCCAATTCACTTGGCACGGAAAACTAGGGAATATTTTAATCAAATATATTATCATCGAAATTAAGGGCGTAAATTGATACTCGGTACTTATTTTTTTTAGATGCTTCATACTTTTTCTTGGACAGCAGAGTAAGCTTAAAGACCCTAGTATCAAGACACTCCTTTCTCTATTTTCAGTCTGAAATCTAGACGCTGCTTTTTCAACGGCAACGCCGAGTTTTATCTCACCTGAGCGGGAAAGTGAATACCGCGTTCACAGGCTCACGCTTTATCACGGCACCACGATGGCCTTTAACTTCTTTACTATCTTTCGTAAATTTAAATGTAAAACTTGTATTCCGTTCCAGTAGAAATTTCTGGGAATTCTACTTTAATGCTACATGCTCCAGAAATAATTCGGCTCCTCATTATTTGTCCTCCTTAGTGGCAAGACTCAATCTTGTAAACCGCTATTTATTTATTGTATATTATGTATTATAGAGAGTAACTGTTAATATTGGCAATACTATACGATACAAGAAATTATATAATGATAAAACATTGTTTCAACGAAAATTTCACAATAGTGAAAAATTTCACTGTGACTGTGACCAATATCGCTCTATCGTTACAAACAGCTGTAGTAGCTCGTAACTCAGGCGCACGTGCCAGCCAATACCCTGTACATTTTTATCTCGTTTGTTTAGATTATTATCAAAATATTCCTTTGTTCTTTGTTTTTAGCTTGTTTGCATCTAAAATATATCAAAATATGAAATGATCTAAAATTTTAATGTTTTTACAATTATTAGAATATTAATAACTTTTTTGGCGACGGGGACGGGGCAGAATATAATGCACCTAGTTATCGTCTCGCAAGAGATTGAAAAAATAATAATAAAGTATTTCCTTATTATCCTAAATAGTGCTTTATTAATATTGTATCGTCATTAGATTTGGACACGGGCACAGTATTCAGAGTTAATAGAAAACAATTTGTAAGAATTGCTTGTTTGGGTGCTAATTAAGGCGGTATTTCTTTACTAGCCTTATATTTATTTCTATCTAATACGTTAAAATAATAAAAGCAGAATATTTGAACAATAAAATCTATTTTAATTACTTAAGCTCTTAGAACGTATTAAAAAATTTACAAAAATATAAACTGTTCCAAAGCAAATATTCGCGGAGAGCAAAATAATGTCACATGAACGTAAATCCTCAAATCGAATTCCTTTCCCCCGATCAAAAGCGGATTATGGATGTAGAATGCTGTAACAAACGTGTCTTTGCTGTTAAGACGATGTCATATTTTTGAATTTCTTCTTAGACCACTTTTATTTATATGGGAGAATAATTTATTTGCAGAAGATACATCCATTGTTTTAACTTTACAATTGACATCGCGCTTATATCAACAATACTGCATATAGTGTTTGTCAGTTGAAACTCTGCACAAGAGAATATCCATGTATAAATTTATTTGTTTTTTTGTCCAATTTAATAATATGATGCGTTCAATAATGTCAGATCTGCTGCTTTTAAAAGTATCTTTGAGCAAAAGGAGGCGTAATGACAGATATTTTATATGCTTTGTAACTCCAAAGTTTTTAACTAAACTAAAGCTACAAATATTAAAGGAGCAGCAAAATAGCTACGTTACTTATTAATAATTACTATGTGTATTTCAATGACGAGACGAAGAGAAAACCATAAAAAGAAGCCGAAGAAAAGCTTAATGTCCACACTTAGAGAATGGAAACGGGTTGTGGATGATGATGACGATATTTCATTCGATATGTGTTTATAATAAACAATGTAGAAAGATTTATCGATTTTTAATATACAATTTTGTCCGATGCAAATAATAAGTATTACAAAACTTATTGCAATACTTCCGGACAGATTTATTACCTAAGAGAAATTAAATTTGTAACAAACGGATGGAGTTTTAGAGACTTTTAAAAAGTTCTTACTTTATTGAAGCGTGTCTTAAGTAGTTCAGAGTAATATTCAAGCTGTATATTTTACTGCAATATTCAAAGAATTAAATTTAACTATTGAGCACTAGGGCTTATATTTTTCATACTACAATAATATGAGTTGTGAACGAATTTGTAAAATCGACCCGATTCTTAGTGGTACATATAAAATTTGCATATATTTGTTAAAATAAATACTTATAAGTTTCTCCTAATATTTAAAATAAATCAGAGGTAAGATTTATTTAAATTTTACAAGCATTACCACAATGTAATTATTACCTATTAGTAGATAAGATTTTCTATAACTTTATTTAAGAATAAGTATCGTAATGCGTACAGCATGCATCTTTTCATTTTTTATCGCGACAATAACATAGAGTAAATATTAATACATTCATAAAAGCAGAATGGTATGAAACGTAAGGTTTCATCTCACTTACAAGTTGAATGGCGGATCAACGGACTAAGACCGCACATTCTTCAAGCAAACGGAGACATACCTACATTATAAACAGCCCCACCATATTTAATCATGATTTGCACGAAAAAATATTTGCCATTTGTTATTTTTTATTATAATTATTAGTATCTTTACCAAAGGCAGTCTGTAAGTGACTTCTTGAAACCATATGATCGCCTTTTCATACATTTAAATTAATATATATATTTTGTTTTCTGTGTTTTCTTTTTGGTTTGTATGCAATATAGTTATACAGTGACCCTGAGTTTGAACCTGCAATCATCGATGTTTCTCGGATCATTATTGTATGAGAGGTTTAAGTCAAACCTCTCCCAAATTCGATTCGTTTGGTAATTATCCAGAACCAGAATTTTCACTTCAACTTACGAAATAAGTAACAACATTTCAGTGTTTCGAATTCCTCAGTATATAAAACCAACAAATCAACCTCTCATTACATAGCATAACAGGTACATTGCTTTTCTTTCAGCCATTCCAACGATCAATATAAGTATCTCAGTCAATCAACAAACTATTCTGTCACGTTTTTCGTTGTGCCAAAGTGCTTTTTCCTTTACACCAGTTATGCGAAGTTGAAATCACGTAGGTCCTACAAAATAGATTTTGTTTGTACAACGACTATTCTCTTTCTTTGTTCTATTATTAGCTTGGACATTGTTATTTATACTCTAAATGAAGTATAATGGAGTCTCATTTCAAATTATTAGTTAAATAAGGTTCATACACGAATTATCATTACTTAGTGTATATTATTCTGATTGGAAGTAAATTGTAAGATGGTATGCTCTTCTCATTATGAAAAAAAAGTTGTACGCTAATAAAAAAACCAGAACAAAGGAAGGTATCAGGAAGCTTGCAATAAATAAGATATAACTTTTTTGGCGGGTGTTTTCGAAAATGAAGTGTGAAGTTGATCGACATTATAGAATTTCTACATAACGACTATTTACTTAAAATAAGTTGCTTAAGCATTAGATGTGACAAGTATCATAAGATCTAAGAAATTAAATTCTTCTTACTAAAATTATTTTTTAAATTTTTTCTTCTGGTAAAATAGAAGAAGCTTTATTTTTATTTTTATCGCCATAGTAATTGTCGCTGTTAAACTGTTATAAGGTTTTAGAGTTTGGGAAATTATATGATATATAAACCCCGAACGTGAATGGCTTGATTGGATGTATTTCAATCTGGTTCAAGTTTTTCTATGAATATTCAATTTTAAGGGGTAAATACTAAGATCAAGGCTATTGTTCTGAGTCAAAATTGACAAGCAATAAAAGGCCCAGCTGACTGTCATTTTAATTAAATTAAAAAACGAGAGCTATACATAGATGTCTGCGAAAAAAGATGTCAATTTAAGTAAGTAACCGGTTACGGATAATATATTGATATTATGTCGTATTAATTAATTAAAAAAAACTTTATTTCGTTTTTATTCCTTTATTATGCAAAATTTTGCTTTTTTCAGAACACTGAATTTTAAAAACTTTATTAATAACGAAACTGTAGAAATAAAGCTTATGTAACCACCGAACCAGATTCACAGTATTTACAATGCAATCACATCATGACATAGCACTTTAAATCAATATTGACTTCCCGAATGAAACCGTCAACCGTTCAGACTATTCAACTTATGTTAATAGGACGATAAATTATGTATGTAAAGATTGGGTTCTGATTTTTTTTTCATTTACGGTGTGTGGCTTAAAAATAATAAACAATACAAATTGTCTTGTAAAAAAATAATCTTTATTGCTTTTTGTTTCCTAATTTAGAAATATAAACAGCGAATTTAGTAATAAAACCCTCCACTTTCCATTTTCTGCTCGAATTCGAGATATGTAACTTAAAAGGAACTTCGAAACGTATTGGTATATCTCATATACATTAAGGCACTGCTCCATTGGGTCATTTGGTTGTTTATTTATGAAATTATTATTATGAAAAGCATTTTTTATATGCAATTTCAACTTTATTTCCCTAACGAAGCAAATAATAACTCAATGTAAATCCAAATGCAAACACAATTAATACCGTTAACCTCTTAAGAGCTCTCAGCAAAAGTAAGGGAACAATCTCATTTGTATTTAACACAATAAAAATAGAAATAGTAGGCAATCAAATTAAGCTGAATAAAATGGATTTTATTCCTTTTCTTCATTTTATTCCTTAAGCAAGTAAGTATTCAATGCTTATATTTTTTAAGAAAATTCAAAATGTTCTTATATAATCTTAGTTCATAACTTATTTACTGACCTATATTAATTAAACATTTCTGTTCAAATTATATATATACACCATAATTATATTTAATGATCATTCAAGTAATATTACTTACCTGTTCTGTAGTGGAATAATATTAAATTGATTCAAATTGAGCAGCGTTAGTTACGGCCACAAGAGTTCCCTTCGCTTCGGAATAGAATATTGACTGACTTTAATTTATAGAGCTATTTGAAAGTAATATTTTAAATTTACTATTTCCATATAGCTATTCCTGGAAATAATATAAAAAATGTTTTTTTACAAGGTGTTATCTAAGTTTACCACTAAGATTTATCAAGTTCTTTTAAGTAGACCTACTAGTAGATAGATTATTTACATCATGTCTGTTATAATTAACTCAGTAAAAACTTTCTCCTTTTATTTTTGACACTTGAGTTTATGTATAGAGGAAATGGTAGTTTATTCTGTCTAGACACTGACTTACATAATTTAGGCCATTAGATTTTGTTGATTCAATATTGTAGCAAATGTAGAAGCAAAACGAACGCTTTTAAGGTTTTGAGTGCAAAATAAATATGTATGTATATGTCATAATTCTTACTTTTCTTTATAGTTTTTTTTTAACGTAACTGTTTTTTGATAGGCTGAGAGAATTTAATTTTAAGGACTTCTGTACTTTACGTTTTGTTCGTTCCAAATGTAAAGTGATGGTATGTCTTCGTGTTTTGTGATAAAGAAAATAGCCTTATACCATCATATGTATTGTGATGTGCTTCTAAGGGAATCACGATGACGTAACTTTTTAAAAAAAAATGCTAATTCCGGTTTATATCCTCAAAGAAAAAAATCCATTGGTATGCTTAAATATGTAAGCGATTTTAGTATCAGTTTTATATTTAGGGAGTCAAGTAGATAATCGTAGTCAGTATGGAAATTTTAAATCTCATAGTATAACTACATAAAACGAGTAAAATCATTAATGGCACTATATAATGTATTTAATTAAATTTTATGTTTACGGCAGTCCTAAAAAAGAAAGAAAAATTAAATATTTATAAATTAGAACGAATAAAATACGAATGACTTTTAATATTTCATTTAAATTATTATACTAAACAGTTAAAATAATACTACAACCCGAAGTTTCAGGAAGTTCATTTGTTCTATTGTTGAATATTCTGAAGCAGTAAGTTGCTATCGCTGTAAGAGTGTAGGTACTGAGTATAATAACTGAAATAGTTGAACTCAAATTCAAGTTAAAACTTAAATTTTGATAAGAGAATGTAATATAGCTATTTTAATTTATATAATGATTATATTTTTGCTTTTAACACTTATTTATTTAACGATTGTATTAAAGTATAACTATAATAAAAATATATATATATATATATATATATATATATATATATATATATATATATATATATATAATAAAAAATGGTTTGTGATAGTTAACTTATATTTAATATTTAATGGTATGTTAAGTATAAGTTAAAGTAGCTTATATATAAAAAAACATTAATGGTTAAAATATCTCCAAGCATACTAAAATGTATATACATTATGCAACACAAAATTTATAAAAGTTGAAATTTAACGCACAGCATATTACTTATTTTGTCATTATAGAAAAAGTTTATTTGAGTTGAAAATTGAACTTACAAATTGTAGCTCAAGAAACTCAACAAATTTTAAAACTAAATTGAAGATATACGAAATTATTTCTCCTCAACGTTTCATCGCGTAGCCGGCGTAGATGAGGTCGAGGCGTAATTTGCGTTAGGGACGCGTCGGAGACATGCAATTTCCTTATAAACGGCAACATCGCAGCACAGCCGCAAACACTATCTGCGGGCGCGATTCTATTCCATGCGATAACGATCATTTATGGCATTTGAATGAAATTTTGTCATACTTTTTTATAATTTTAAAATTGCTTGATTAATTCTGTTTAAAAATCGTATAGCAACAAAATTAAAAGTTAAATTATGAGTAATGTAATATATATTTTTTTATTGGTTTAAAGTACTGGTAAGCATCAAAAACTTTGTTAAATAAAATATAAAACACAAAAAACTACTTGTTCGGATATTCAACGTATACATAAAAAGTGAATTTTCCGTTTCAGAGCCATTTTTGAGTTTATAAAAAAGAAATATAGAAATGTGAATTTTTTTTTAACAAAAAATATTATTCGATATTCCATCTATAAATCTTTTAAAGCAGATTACTATAGGCTATAATTTTTATCAGTTCTTTACGTTCTTCATAGAATAAAATGCATTAAAAGATACGCTAGTATTATGGGATAATCGTACGTGTTTTTAATAAATTTTTAATACGTAGTGGAAATCTTCTAAAAGATATCTAGTTTCTGCTGTAAGACCATGTTATGTAGGATTCGATACAACTGAAAGACTATAGGAAATCAAATAAACTGTTCATTTGTAGTTCCGATATCAATAAAGCCCGTAACACGATTATAACGAACCTACCTCATATTCTTAGTTGGTTCTCTCACAGCGCTATATTATTATATTATATTCATTAACTGCGACGTGTGGAATCAGCCCTCTAATGTCCTAATAAGTGCCTTAGAATATGTAGCTTATCTTTTTCTTACCTTTTTAATAGCTATATTAATGTTACAATAACGTAAGGTTAATTGTAATGTGATGTTATACAGCTTCACATTTTTCTTTACATAGTATGGATAAGTAGAGAAAATAGACATCAAGACACCGTTTTCGCTATCCATTTGAATTTAATGTATTGTGTGTTAGTGAATCTCAACGCTGCTGTTAAAGCCACCAAAATTATATAATCAACGAATAATTTTAATATAATTAATTCCCCGAAGTGAACGTTAACTTACAACCATTATGATTAACGTCAGACACAGCGTGCCACGATGACCTCTAACGTAAAGTTATATAATTATTAATTAATATAATCGAGCATTAAATGCAATTAAGTACTAATTTCAATGAATTTTTTGTAAAACATAATTTTCCACACAAAGAACGATTGTATATATCTATTACTATTGATCATTAAAAGAAAAAGTAAAATCACAATAATGTATCTACTTATTAGTATCTAAGGGACTATGTACGAGTACAATATTATACAATAATCTCTAAAATAACAAAATTTAATTTATAAACCACTTTTACAATACTTACACAAAATGGGGTTTCTGTTAATCGATTTTAATTGAATGGTTATGCCATTCTAGAAAAATAAATTTAATATTTTTTAATTTATTTAGAGAAATGAATTTTAATAAACGTTCACTCATTACAATGATGTGTCACGGTAATTGCAATCTATCTATATCGATAATTATTTTCTTAACTTGAAAATTTTTTATTGAGATAATGTCAATAAGGCATAAGAAAGATGTATGTTACAAAAGTAACATCTTTATTAACATCATTATTATTTTTATATTAAAAATAAACATCAATAAGTAAGTATAGATAATAACACAGTAAGTAGTAATTAGAAAACTTCTAAATATTTACTTATACGTAAATTACACGTAGTCATGCATGCATGGTATGAACGTAGGAAAGGGAAGTAGTGTCATTTATGTCTCTATAATTCAGTGCCTCGTAAAAACTGTGAGAAGGTAAAACAAAATAAAGTTGTATAATCTAATAAAAATCTTGTGAAGCTCGCCCTAGTCCTCCCCCGCCGACAAATTATGTGGACATATTTTATTTATGCCTCCTTGACCTCCACCAATTCAATTTCGAAAATGCTCCCTATTACAAATATTTTGAATTCTGTTGAGATTTTCAGTAAGATTTAACAAAAAGGGCGAGAAACAGAAATGAAGAAACAATCAATTTTAGTTATATTTGAGTTTAATATTTAATCTATAAAGTAGGTAATTTGATTTATAATTGCTCAATATATGTATAATATTTATAAGTAATATTTTAAAATGCACACTTTTACACTGGTAACAAAAATAAATCATAAAAACTATATGTTATCTAAGAATATGAGTACATCACCTGAAGGAGTATAAGTATACCTTTTTATATTATTATTTATTTATTCGGATTTTCAACAGTGGTAGGAAATACTGCTACTATAACTAAGCATACCTGTAACGTATAAACTTTGCAACTATGTTCAGCTAATTATGGCAAATACCTTATTTAAAAGTTATTTCAATTAATATGATGAAGAAAAGGAACAATTTAATTTCATCTATATATTTCAGATTCACACCTTCTTATATACAGTAGGGAAGAGAGGATATAGTATCAAGAACCACCTGTTCTCCGCTTTCCGTAGGAATCTGAGACATTGCCCATTGAGTGGTGAAACTCAACGTTGCATTTTATCTAACCGGAACTATGCCACTATGGCACAAACGATAACATAACCACAAAAAAAATGAATGTTTAATATTTAATTATCGACAAATAGTAATATGCGTTACAACGCCTTAAATTCTTTATTGTTATCTAAATCTGTTAAACAATATTACTATGTATAATAGAATACCCCTGAAAATAGTCATTTTCATGCAAAAACTGGAATTATTTCTGTCGTTGATTCTCAACGCTTGAGCCGATATATTGAGTTAAATAAAACGTCTATAGATAGAATTGTTTACATACACATATATATCTTGATTTACAAAGGTATTGTAGAGTTTATATTTTTGCGATAAGTTATTTAAATTGTTATTTTAATGAAAAAATTATGACATGGCATCAAATTATGACAAAAACATACATTTATAATAGTTTAAATAAACATATAAACAAAAATGTAAATGTAAAATTTTATATTTCAGTAGCTATTCCTATATTTTTGAGAAAAAAAATGTATAAAATTTGAACGCAGCGGTATTCAAACCTGCGCCTCTTGGAAACCATCCAAACGCTGTGACCGCTAAGCCATGCGTTCATGGCTTAGCGGCCAGAGCGCCTTTTCATAAATGTTTTCTAACCCTAAGCGTGAAATAACACTTCAAAAATAGTAAACTATTCCTATATACTTTAAAAATATAAACAGAAATCTAGTAATTGAATTGTTCATTTTCTGTCTACATTTTTCATAGGAAAATTTTATTATAAATATTTAATTAAAAATATAACCATATTCCATATTAGCATTCAAAAACTGTGTTTATCTATCGCTACTATAATATGTAAAATATAAACTTAAAACATACACAATTTGAACTGCATTATAAGTTAGCTAATATTCAGTAATTGGCGGCGTTTCTATTTGATGCTAGAACTAAAATGATTAGATATGTTTGTATTTCAATTCACAATACATTGGTGGAGCCAAATGAAACGGCATTTGCATATTTTATAACACGTTTTGCGAACTGTAATTAGCAGCTTGTGTATGACGTGCGGGTAATACTTCCTTTAAATATAAATGTTGCGGAAAAGCTTGAAATTTTAACTAAATTTTTAATGTGAACATCTGAAAATTTGGCCGCAGTACACTTTGGAAAGTGATTAAAATTTGATGACTTTCATAATGGTTTATACAGGCTATTTTATTTAAAAATGTCTGCGTTCACGATATTCACTTAAAATTTATTATAAAGAGGATGAGTAATTAAAATATGAATTTTATGCTTTATTACAAAAACACTTTCAATTATTGTTGAGATCCGAATATCCTGGTTGAGGGGGAGAAACCGAGAAACTGAATGAATGTATATGGAATGGAACATATAGTGTTTAAATACTAATTAATATAAATAAACATTGTTTTAATATAAAGCGAAGTGACATAAACCAATCAAAAATTATTATAATATGCTTATTGTTATTATTTAGATTTCCTTATTATTAATTGTAGTTAAAAGAAAAATAGTGAGATTATCGAGTGACATTTAAATCTACTTTAGAACATAGAAATTTCAACTGTACCAATACAGCAATAAATTAAAAATATTAAAAATAATTATATTCTGTATTATATATACAAATAATTATTCGTATTGCAGGCCTCTTAAACATAGGCTCAAATGCACATAAACCACTTACGTTAAATGTAGGTTAGAAGAGGATATACTTTCACCAGACAGCCACATTAAAATGTAAATTAGCTGAATATACGTACCACACCATTTTCTGTAATTAGTTGCATTTACATTGCGGCTAACAAACAATAAGGATTAAGCGCACGCTTGTAATTTATTATAGACCTTGTAACACATGTATGTACGTAATATGAAATAATATGTATATTATATTTTGTTTAGTTTATATAAGAATTTAAATATTTTGATTACAAACTATCAATAAGTACTCAAATTCATATCTAAAAATTATAATTAAAATTTTATTACTGTATCTTGTGAAAAGATTATTATAAATTTTTACTAACATTTAAATTCAAAATCTGTCAGCCAAAATTCAGCTATCAGACACTCTTCATTTAAATATTACGCATACTTCAATTTATTTCTCATTAACATCGTCTCTTTATATTTAGATGTATATATATATATATATATAAAAACAGACAGCGGACAAGCGAAACTACTCCGTATAAAAAGCCAGAATTTGGCACAAAAGCTTACTAATAAGAATAGGGAGGATTAAGAGAGAATTTATCGATATTTCTATGGGCAAAGATGAAAATATTAGACGTTTTATAACTTTGACAAAATAATTCGTGGGCGGAAACTAGCATATTTTAAAGTATAAGATATTAGTATGATAGTCATTTTTATATATGAAAATTGTATTATAAATTTTACCATACTCTACTACGGAAGCATTCTTATTTTCAAAAATACTTCTAAGTACAATAATGCATATAATAACGTTGAATAAATGTGTCTTCGAGGAAGACATTATCTTTCAAAATTGAAACCACCTGCGCCGCTTTTAGACTTGTCCATTACAGACGTATAACACAAAGCCCTCGTCTTTATTTTGTACTCTTGGTCTATATGTATGTTGTCTATATATTTATATGTATCAGAAAATCAAAATTGTTAGCCTAGATTTCTGTATTATAGTGTTGTAGTGATTATTTTATTAAAATAATGTAGTGATACATTAAACTATTGTTCCCTTTTTTATATTTAACAGACATTGTATGTTGTGTGGCGCTGACTTTATATATTTATCATCAACGCGAATAATCAATGCAGGAATCTAATTCGCAAACAAGGCAGGCTTCACCCAAAACACTATAGACAGAAAATCATTATCTTCGATCTTCTGTTTTCATTTTAAAATGAAAAAACATGATCAAGTTGCAAAACTTGAAATCGAAATTTAGCTTGAAATTTTTAATACAAGCCCTCGGGAAAATTTTCTTAACTATGTTTAATTTCTGTAACAAAAGTTAATAGTTATGTTCTTTTTAATGTTAATATCTTTCAAAGTTTTTGTATTTAAATTAACAAGTATTAGCACTAAGTGTTTCATTTAAATTTACGAAAGAATGGGAGGGAAGATTATAAGATCATTAATTTTAACCATTTTTACAATTTTTAATTGATACTATTTTAAACGGACTAAACGGATTTTAGAAGGACACATTCGAACGTCAAGTCCCAAGTAGACTTTATCCACGAAGGTTTTTGGCAGTAAATATGTTGTCGGGAAAATGAGATGATTTTTGCAAAAGTATGTTAGTACATATTCCGTATTATTTCGAACGTAGTATTGTTTCGAACATTCTAATACTGGTGAGATTATGTGTCATTCATCGTTCATGAATTACGAAGAAACGAAACGCACAAAGCAAGCGCTTGTTTTAAAAATGCGCTTGGTTTCTAAGATGCCCGTCGTGGCAGAGTAGTACATCCGATGAGGCGCCGGCTTGAATCCCGCTGCGTTCAATATTTTTATACGTTTTTTAAAAATGTTTTCTAATAGCAAGTGTGGAATAACACTTAAAAATAGTTAAAAATTAAAATAAATAGCGTTCTTTCTTGCTAAAGGATTATTTCTTAATATATATATATATATATATATATATATATATATATATATATATATATATATATATATATATATATATATATATATATATATATATATATATATATGTATAAACAACAAAATCTTGAAAAATGTATATCATGCATATGAAAAATCCATTAATCTTACTAATAATGTGATATTTTGTGGATGATTCCAGCCAAGCATATTTTTCATGGCATCATTATGCTGTTTGGTACATACAAGTCTCTTGTGACATCATTTATCATAGCTCTTTTAAAGTGCTGTAATATGGAAAGATAGCTTTAATGTGTTTGCGTGGTGTGTTTGATAAATCGTTGTTGTACTATATAAAATGCATAAATATAGTTTAACAAAACATTAACATGAAACACTACAAATTTTCTACTTGGTTAAAGATGATGATCTTACAAGCACGTCTTAATGCCACTATTGCCCGCAGAGAAATAGTAAGATATTTTGTACAATAGCAGTGATTCTGACATATAATTAATTATCATTGCAAACTGTTATTAACAAACAAATCAAATTTTCAATTAACGTTTCACATTTGTCATTCCGTTGAAATAGCGTTTAAAAAGCAATTTAAAAACTATCAGTCTAATAAATTTCACGATATCTACCTACCATCTACTGCACGAAGTTACAATTTTCAAATATATTTCCACTACTGTAATAAAATAAAAATAATGTGCTGACACACTTCAAGGACGGGAAGGGTAATTTATTAGAAAACTGATCATTTTTACGTAAAACTATTTGTATATAATATATTTATTATAACATTATATATATTATAAACTAAGACAAATAATCTAGGCTTTTATGCGTAGATACGCTTATTTGACTTTTAAAAGTTAATTTATTGGTCTGTGAGCTTATTTTATTAGTTTCCAAACTAATTCTTGTCAGTGTATATTTGATAACGAAATATAAAATATAGTTTTCATTGAATAAAATTATTTTAAATGGATTTATCTTGTATATTTTAACATTTCAAAATACTATGTTTTGGACAGTCAGTAATCCGTGGTCACAAACATACAGTCTAGCTGCGACCACGAACACTTGACTTGACACGTGACTTTTAATGATCTGTTTACAACTATTTCATTGTAATTAAAATATGTAAAAACAATTCATATGTGTAAAAAAATCAAATACCTTATTAGTATGATTTAATTTTAAAGGTTTTTAACTTTAATAAGTGTCAGTAATAAGTCTTTACCTTATTAGATATAGATTTATGATGTTTTTAATAAAATAGCAGTTATCTAAAATAAATAATATGCCTAGCTATCCATTATAAAGCAACTTCTGCTTACAGGTTCTGAGAGTCATGTCGCGAACATTCGATTTTACGTTTCCTTTGTGTAATTCCTGGCAATGAACTGAAGAGGTCGCTCAGTTATTGACCATTACCCGTGCCATTATGCGTTTAGTTTGTCCTTTATTCTATTATATACACAATTTTAGCTTTTATTACTAATACAACTTGTGCCATTAGTTTTGTACTCCTAAATTATATATCTATGTACATTAAACCTAGTTGAACATTAAATCAAACGATGTCACATTTAAGTAACGACTATTGTAATATTCATGCAAGTTGTTGTACTAAATTTAATTTTAGTTAGAAATGTTTTCAAATTTCATAATTTGCGTTTACTATTCAATTATTTTTTATTTCTTCTAGTACGTACGTACTTACAAACTTTTTTAAAAAGGATGTCGTGTTGAGTAAAAGTCAGTAGTTAAGCGTATTCCTATTAGTATATAACGTTGATACTGTAAACAATTTCAAGTAGTACTTTAGATAGAAACATGTGAATTTAGAATTATAACATTTTGGTATCTCTTTGTCTTGATGTATAATCTGTATCTGTATAATAATCTATATAATAAATAATATGTTTATTTTTGTAATTATTTTTTATTTTATTTAGTTAATTTATTATATCTTTACAGAAATATTAATATTCCTCATTTAAAGTCAAGATTAAAAGCAATTCCAAAGTACTCATAAAACTGACAAGCCAAATATATTTGAAATATTTCCCACATCATTTCTTACTAAGTCCCACGCGTGAATATCACGGCTTCTTTATAAATGGCCTACCTGGCGGCTGACTGAGACGAATGGTGCTACACGGTTCTTTTCGCTTGTTGACCTGATACTGTTATTTCCCAACTATATGTTTTATTCAAAGGACTAACGCAGCTTGAATTCGTATATAAATAATACATAATCCTCTTACCCAAGTTAGCAAATTGTTTGATTTTTCACTTACTACTTAGGGGATTGAGGAAGTTGTTTTACCATTGATTAGTAGTAGTAATTTTAAAATGTATTACTTGAAAGGCTTGCTTTATATTATACTCCTGTTATGTGTCTTATGTTTTTCTCCATGTTAGACAAAGAGATAAGTTACTAAGGTCACTATTTTTCGTTTATTTAAGAGATTCGTTTCGTTTATTTAATAGATTCCATTAACACTGTTAATGAAGAATACCGTACTTTATCTAAGATTTGGTCAAATCATGAAATTTTATATTATTATTACTAATGTATCCTTGTAGGAACAACCTTGGACCCATTTTATAAGGATCCATACTATGCAAATACAGAAGTGAAAACTTTGGCATGTTTATCATTTATATGAAGAAAATATGTAGGAAACTAATATTTTTAATAATTATGTATTGTAAATGCGTTAACATGTACTTTTATATACACTTAAATTCACGTCTAAGTAATGTGTAAAAGGAGCTACTGACGAATATAAATTTCCTCTCTCCACTCAGTTGACTTGGGTTTCAAGATTTAAGTTTTTATTTTGATTGTTCTTTAATTTGTTAAAAAAAATGTTATAATAATATTATACTACACAATACTTTAGATGTTACTATTAAAAAAATAATATTTGAGAATATTTACAATTTTTAAAGTGTTATTCCACACTTAGGATTAGGTAACATTTTTGAAAAAACGTATAAAAATTTGAACACAGCAGGATTCGAACCGTCCAAGCGCGCTTGGATACCGTCCAAGCGCCCTTGGAACGCTAAGCCATGCGTTCTACTACCAGCTGCGTCGAAATTCTTATACGTTTTTGTTATAACTTATTTATGTTGTTAGCATCTTTGTAGAGAGATTTTTACAAATTTCTACAACTTAAAGATTATTAAGAAATAATCGTTTAACAAGAGTGATTGCTATTTTATTTTAATATTTACTATTTTTAAAGTATTATTCCACACTTACGATTAGAAAACATTTTTGAATAAACGTATAAAAATTTAAACGCAGCGGGATTCGAACTCGTGCCTCTTGGTTACTGTCCAAGTGCTCTGACCGCTAAGCCGTGTGTTGTATTACCAGCTGCGCCGAACCCGAACAAAAACTTATAAGAAATAAGTTTTTGTTCGGGTTCGGGAATATGTGAGAAATTTATGCATATATTAAAGATTCATAGTTAAAATTAAGAAATATTAATTTTAAATTCGAAAATACATTTTTAAACACTTACATTTTTACAGTAGTCCAAGGTATTTTCGAATACCAAAATATACGTGATTAATCTGTTTAAAATAGTTTCTTTTAAAATGTGGAAAAATCATGAAAATCAAATATTTAGAAAATACACATTGTTTACAGAAATAATCAATGTTGTAATTAGCATATTTTCTTAGTAAACTTTAAAATTTTATTTACGCTTTTTGTATTAAACATTAAACGGTCGTTATAACAACTAAGTTAAGAGCTTTATGCTAGCTAGCGTCGGCCTTAAGAGGAATGAACTTTGAAGAATTCTGTTACACAATCTACTGTTCAACATTTTTAGTTGTGTAATAAAAAATGTTGTTAAAATTCATACTAGCATATATTTTTTTAGTTATTTTTTTTGGTATACTTTGGCGATAATAAAAGCTAAAAGTAGGACATTTAAAATTATTTTCTCTTGATCCCATTATTTCCTCATGGTCCTTCTAAGGACAGATTGCTCACATAAAAGTATTATATTATCATCGAATACTTCGAGGTGATAGCGTTACAATATGTTTTTATATTGGTTGACTTGACTGATAATTATAGTTAAAGCTAATAAAGGCACAAAATATAATTATTTAGTTTAATTTTTACTCAAAGTTATTAGTTATACTAAAGTTTGCATGGAACAAAACACCCAGTATACAAGTATTCTACTTGTATTATTCAAGATCCAATTAGTATGTAGGAGACATGTTCAGTAAAAAGCTTAAAACATCTTTTTAAACACCACTTGAGCTACATGGAATATTGTTTTTGCTCTCAAAGAACGTAGCTTTATTGCAACTTTGAAAAAACACCTATATGCTAAAAACAATGTTAAGTAAATTTAACATAAAATTCAATAGATTTTTTTTTTATTTTTAGGTAGCTTTTAGAGCTTAGTAAATAACAGTTACTTTAATAGTTACTATTTTTAAAGTATTATTCTACAATTAGGATTAGAAAACATTTTTGAAAAACGTATAAAAATTTGAACGATGCTAACAACATCAATAAGTTGTAATAAACTAGAACGCATGGCTTAGAGGTCAGAGGGCTTGGACGGTATGCAAGAGGCGCAGGTTCGAATCCCGCTACGTTCAAATTTTTATATGTTTTTCAAAAATGTTTTCTAACAGATACTTTTATTTATAAGTTCTTATTTTGTATTAATATTAGTAAAAAGTGATTTTATCCTTCTACCATCGTTGTTGGAGTAGGCAAAGAAAATTTGTTAAGAATTTTTTGCCTGAACTCGAAATATTACGTGTTAAGTAACGTAAGCCAACGATGCGGCTTATTTTACTAAGGCATGAAAATAAAATTAATTTAAACACAATATATATTTTAAATATTTTGTATACTTTAACGATAATAAAAGATATAAATACAACATTTGAAATTATTTTCTCTTTCCTTTGAGGTCCTGGTAAGGACAGATTGCTCACATAAAAGTATTGTATTATCATCGAATATTTCGAAAATCTTAAGCAAATCCGCCTTCCATTATTTTTATTATTGAACACGGCACCCACAGTTATTATATACTCAACCAGACGCTGCCTCACTGCGAACTAAATGTGTTCCTAAATATACATAAAACGTAAAATATACATAGAGAACTGAACGCCGTCGTCGTCAAGTTACATTATGTTTAAAATGATAAAACCCATCAATTAAAACATTACAACAAAATGTAAAACTTGACACTGTGGAGGGGCAGAAGCTCCTTTACAAATTGGCACGTGCTCGGGATAAAGCGACGCAAGACATCGCAGTGTCTATGTGCCAAAGATTCCCAGGGCATGCTGCTTTATAACCATACCTCTGTGACGGAGAGATGGGTAGAGATGCTGTTTGGAGGAGCTGCTGAGGACTCAGCACCATGTAGTCTTCCAAACGAACTACATGCTAATCTTAGACTTATTTCCCTAACAACACCTGATGAAACTCGGGATTGTCTTCGACGCATGAAGAATCGATATGTGATGGGACCTGACGATATTCCGATCGAAGCGTGGAAATCATTGGGCTTTCTTGGTCTGTATCTTGGTTAAAAAGTATGTAAGACTTACTGACCTTTTTTACCATATTTTGAACACGGGAACGATGACACGTCAGTGGCGGTACAGCTTAATCCCTATTTAAAAAAGTAGGGGCAGTGTTTAAGATTGTGGTAGTTATAGCGGCTTTAAGAGTATGAGTCATACCCTGAAGCTCTTTGACCGCATGATCGACCTCAGGCTTAGCAAAGAGAGTCCTGTCTCAGGATGTTCGTATGGGTTTCGAGCAGGATCGCACTATTGATGCTATATTCGCCCTTTAGAATTTTGATGTAGGCATACATGGAAAAAAGGAGAGCTCTGCATGTGCCATTTTTAGATCTGCAGAAGGCCTTTGACTGTTTGCCTTGTATCTGGTGCCTGAATGCATCTGGTGGGCATTGCGACCCAAGGGGATCCCTGAGGCCTATATTGAAATTATCACAGGCATTTATCGTGATACTGCTACCATGCCCATGTCCATATTTGGCGTTGCTTGGGCGAAATGGCGTGAGGTCACAGTTGTGGTCTGCGATCGCAGTCTTGGAGCCCGTGACATAGCGGATAAACTCCAAGAGTGTCGTTTTAGATGGTATGGAAACAGGATATGAGAATCTATGGACTAACCACCGAGGATGCAAAAGACCTTGCTAAGTGGAGTAAGTTAAGTGGAAGGGCAGACCCTAGCAAGGGCTGGAATAAATGCAAATAAGAAGAAGTAAAAATAAATATTTCTCTGTTTTAACATAATATTACTTTGGGTAATCACGTTAAAGTCAGTGGGTGGACACACGTGATTTCAACTAGCTCTTTGTCGTTTAACTATAAACGATTAGGTGAAAGGTATGTCTGACGAATTTTAAACTATTACTACTAAGAAGCACTAGGACTACAACTTCAAGGACCCTAGTGCGCATATTTTAAAACATGAGTCAAGAAATTTGTTGAAATCTTTTTTCCTTTTTGATATTGAAAAATAATAATCGTAATACAAGTTTTTCTTAGAAAACTAAAAAGCGTTGACTTATGTGTCATTCGCATAAATTCTATTTCGCATAATTTCTATTATATCAAAAATTTAAAAAACTTGACATCCGTAAAGTTTTAAGATAAACATGAATATTTGGCTTTTCACTGGAAATGACTCGTTGAAAGCTACATTTAATTGGAAATTTTAATCATTATATTTTAATCATTCGCGCTTTTTATCCTGCACAGTGTGTTGAGTGGTAGAACTCATGACCGCACTTTCCAGAGTGAGAAAGTCAAAATAATTTTGAATATAATCTCTCCCCCGAGTGGAATCGAACTCACAACCGATCGTGTTTACAGTCATGCGCTATCGCACTGCGCCACGACCGGTCTCAATTCTATTAATATAAACAGGAACAAGAAGAATATTTATGTTCATGCCAAACTCTAAATACAAAACAAATAGCTCTCACAGCAAGGTGTAGCATTTGCCTAACTCCATTTGTCCTGGTCGGCGGCTACGTAGACCTATCAATATCGACCACCTGCATAGCAGCACTAGTAACAAGATTTACTAACAAACGCCAAACATGAATGTATAACAGAATTTATTATTATTAATATTTTTTTCAATTTGTACTAAGTTTTTCTATAAAGTGAAAAACACTTAATAGAAAACCTTATCTACATATTTGCAAGAAATAAAATATAAAAAAAGACATAATCACTTTCAGCGGGACTCACATAGAAATACGTTAGACTTATTTTGATTCCAAATACAATCCAAAAGTACAAAGAAAATAAACACTGACAAGAGCTAGTGCATTATTTCATGCATGGTCTACTTTTATTGTGCAAAACAACAAAATGAGAAAGGATTTAATATTAAAATTTATATCAATATTGAAAACTTATCATATATCAGTCTATATGTTGATAGTACTAAGGTAGTCTCTAAGGTTAATAGAATTTAACGGTGAGTTAGAATGTTAGACGTATATAACATAATATAACGACTATATACATACGTTATGCGCACATACATATGTGAAAGTCCCTGAGCTTGTGCGGCGTGAACGTTTTCATTCGAAGAGCCAATATTGGCTGAGCTAATATCAGAATTGCATTGAAAATACAATGTTATAAATGTATATCCGTTTATAAAAATATTCTTTTATTACTAAAGTAAGTTAGTACGAGAGGTCGGGGAGACCTTAGTTGATCTTCGAAAATACAGTATCTAAGATACTGGAGGAAGGTCACGTAAACAGCATGAGGACCCCCCGAAGGGTATGTATGATTGTAGACGAAGTGAAAAAGGTATTGAAGGACCGTAGCATTTGGCGTTACGTACCCTCTGACTACTCCGCAATGGATAAAGCGTGAAGCTAAAAAAACTTAAGTTACGATATGCCGAAATGTAAAAGTATGAACGTACATATATACTATTTAAATTGAATAAAGTGTTATCCAAAAAACGTGCATTTTAATTCTTTTATGTTTATTGGAATAAAAAAAATGTTTCATCTATCACACTACGTAAAAAAAATTGTTATTAAATCATGTCAGAATTAGTGTCCTGGTCTTTAATTTAATTATATGAGGAAAAATTACTAATATAAATATATTATTTTATTCTATCATAATTAGTTTGTACCTGGATAACCAAGTTTATTTCGATATTTTTCAGAATTAAAATGTTTTTAAAAACTCACGAATTTCCAGAATCAGTTTATTAATTACTAATTTGAATAAATCGACCGATTTGTTTTAATCAAGTTATTTAAAACAGTTCGTTCAAAGCTTTGGTGCTTTTCATAATTTCAGTAATTTTTTTTATGTAACGCACTTATATTAGGGAATTAGATGCGTTGATAAATCGCTTACAATTATAGATTTTCTCACAAAAGGAGGAACTTGAAAAAAGATGGAACAAAAACAATTCAGACTGAGATATCTGTATTCTAACTGGAGTCTTCTATGAGTAGTTTCAGCACCGCCCGATATCTTAGTTGAGTTATTATAACCTAATAACTAAACGCAACACATGTGACAGTTTTTAATTACCCAGAACATGAACTAAAAAAAGTTTTCTAATGAAACCTAGCTATGTCGATTTATCGCTTTCGAAACCCCCCGTAAAGTCTTCTCGTTTTTATTCCATATTGAATGATAAAATTGAACGCAGTGAGATTCGAACCCGTGCTTCTAGGAAACCATGTAGAAAACCATGCAAGACTTTCAAATGCTTAGCAACATGTATATTATTTTATACAAGAATGCTTGTGAACACGTTCTTTATGTAACTTTTATTTTATTTATTAATTTAACCTATTAATTGCAATTGAATGCATATGTATAAACATTAGTTGTGTTAAATTTCTTAATTTTTTATTCTCTTCTAATAAAAAAGGAATGAAATACATTTTCTCATGTAGATATAGCAAATTATAAGAAAGATAGGTTTTTATATAGCGTACTATATTGAGGGTTATCGCCATGTTTTTTGACCTGCTATGGATGGTTTTTTAATATTATTATCATTTTCAGCTTTACGCTTTTAGCCCCGCATAGCAGGGTAGACAGATAGTGTCAAGACACTCCGGTGAGGCCGGTCGTGGCGCCGTGTGACAATGTTTGACTGTCAACGCGATCGGTTGTGGGTTCGATCACCTTTGGGGATTTGGGGAGAAGACAAACTGCGGCGTTGAGTTCTACTACTCAACACGCAATGTCTCGCAACGGAGTGGGTGATTTCTCCATATAAATTTTAATTTAGAATATTAAAATTATATATTTGAAAACTTTCTTATGAAATTAAATTCACATTTACTATCCAATTATTTATAAAAAAAGCAATTTAAAAACAATTAAAATATTACCTTTGCGTAAGTGACAAATGATAATGTTCCTGTTATACACGATTACAAGATTTTGACCTTATTTTAAAGTTACAAAGATATTAAACAATGAGCTTGTTACATTTATATTAATCAAAATAATTCGTTGTCAATTGTATTAAACAAAACAGAACAAACGTACATATGTACATTTTTTTATTTACCTGAACGCAATATATGGCTACGATAAAAGAAAAGCAATCCTTCGCGTGATTTCATTTTGAGAACACCTTGTTTTTTACCAACAAAAGGCGCGGGAAAACTGTTTCTGATAGACGACTTGCCTTTAGTTGGGGTATAAAATATTCTTGTTCCGGGCCATTAACCTTGACAAAGATTGATTTTATTCTGCAAACTGCGAAGGAAATATGTGTTAGTGTTATATGCACGAAAACTTAGAAAAAATATATTTACTATTTTATTCTTATTTTTTTAAGATTTTAAATATAATTTGATCAACTTGAGAGAATTTGAAAATCGTTTAATTTTAATCTTAAAATTCGTTTTTAATTCTATTATATCCACTTTAAACTTCCGATCAATATTTCTATTCTATACAAATAAATACCGATATCTTTTGTATTAATTATAATATTAATTTCCCTCTTACATACTTGTAACTTGGTTTACTCATTTATTTAAGAATAATTTTATACTAGAACATTTTAAAACACAGAAACACCCTAGGTTTGTTTCTAGTTAATATTATTTCTCTCTCTTTCTTTATGTTCCCAAAAATATGAAAAAAATGTATGTTAAAAAGGAGATTAATAAATTACAGTAACTAATTCCTAACATTTCTGTTTTTACTTTTGTTATTTCAAATCATAAACTTAAGGCCGGTCGTCGCGCAGTGTGACTGCGTCTGACTGTAAACGCGATCGGTTGTGAATTCGATCCCCACTCGGCGGAGTGATTATATTTAAAATATTTTTACTTCCTCGCTCTGGTAAAAAGACAAAGAGGCCACCCAACACGCAATTGCGTGTTGGGTGGTGAAACTCAACGCCTCTCTTGCGTGAAATTGAGTGAACGTACGGAGTACGGAGTGTCTGTCTACCCTGCTATGCGGGATAAAAGCGTGAAGTTAAAAAAAGCAAAAAAAAAATAAACTTAATTTTTCCTCATAAAATATTGTATAACACAATTATATTTACTTTTATTTAAAACATATAAGCTGTGTGTGCTTTCTAAAAGTTAAGCAAAACAAAATATCACACTTTTTTCCTATTTTCCAGTTGTTCTAGATATTCTTGCGTGAACGTGAAACAAATATATTATGATTAATATCTGCGGATGCACATAAATTTCTTGGTTCGTTGAACATATTGCGTATGTTTCATATTTACCAAGATTATTATTATGGACTATGTAGGATTAAGATGTTACGGTATTATTATATTTAACCAACAAATAGGTTTTTTTTATTTATGTATATAATTTTCAAATCTCCTTTCCTTGATTCTAAATTGACCTTTAAAAGTACTGAGAGTAAGTAGTACGTGTACGCGGAAGTTTAAGCCACTTAAATAATTTAATAAAAAGAGCTTTTAATTTACTGCAAAAGTTACGATTATTTATTTAGCTTTTAATAAATGTACCTATTTTGTTTTTGTCTGAAATACAATGTTACTTTACATAGTATATGCGAACACGTAATCTACCTACTTGCAGCTTAGTTTGAACAAATTCACTTTCGTTCCAACTGCCATTACTAACATTTTTGATCCCTATGATGAATGATCTTTTTAAGAAATACCTAAATATGCAAATTGTTTAAGTTGTTATGTTATTTTATATACATGCCTGTGTGCTAGTTAGTTAATTAATTCAGTCGTTAACTTGTTTATAATGTAACGATACTGAACCATCCATAAATATGCATATTATATAAATAGTTCAATAATAACGTCAAATATTATTTTATATAAGGCAGATAAACGTTACAATTTCCACAAACGTTACAAGTTTTGATCATCCTGGTCACAGCACCAGTGACTTTATAATATTTTCATTTGGGCTTTTGCCTACAATTTGTTGTTCGTGCAATGGAGAGAGATAGAGAAGATAGAAAGTGTTTTAGAAATTTTCAGGATGGTAAGGTCAGGGGGTTGAAAATTTCACTAGACGTGATCAACGCCTTTAATAGCCTGCCGTTTGAGGTATCACAGAGTGCCTCTTTACCTCCGCTAGCTGTTAGCTAACTAATTTCGGGACAGAGTAGTCCTTTGGTTTGGGGAGGATGGCTATATTAGTCGACGAAATACCGGTTGCGGGATTCCACAGGAGTCAATATTGATTGATACGGTGTAACTTTGAGTATGACTGGACACAACGCAAGAGGCGTTGCCGTCTTCTCCCCGGGCTAAGTATTATTTTTTATGCGGATGATACTTTAGTTACAGCCCGGGGATCGACTTAGCAAGAGGGGGCACGCTTGGTTGAAGTCAACACATACATGCACTAGGTCCGAGAATCATTATGCCCAAAACTAAGGCCCTTCCAATTTATGGCCCGCACAAGGGTCATCCCCGTGGGGCTACTCTGCGCATCCAGGGACAGGAGGTGGAAGTAAGGAATTAAATGAAATATCTTGGCCTGATAGTGGATGGCCGATAGTATTTCACGTCGCACTTTGCGCAGCTTAGGCCGAAACTTTTGAAAAACGCCGGGGCCCTCAACATATTACTGCCAAATGCTGGAGGGCCCGATTCTTCATGCCAACAACTTTATGTCAAATGAGATTTTTGGGTCCGGCAAGTAATTGCACCAAATTGCACATCAGGAGGTGTCGCCGGTGTACCACGAGTATAATGCAACTATTGATTCGGCGCATCACACTCTGGCTGAATTCCATTGTCATTTTCACGTCGTGGAGAGAGTTTCTATTGGAATTTAGTGGGTAATAGATAGATTAGATGATGAGTATCACAGTGTCACCCGTCCGTAAGGCATATCTGCCTTGCTCGGCTGGTCTGTTTAAATAGTGTTTCCCAGCAAAAAAAAAGAAGGCTTGTAAGTTTCAATAGTTATTTTATCAGGGGGGTTGTAAGTTAAAGTTTATGAAGTCTGGGGTTTGATAATAAATTTAAGCCATAGTGTAAATTTTTTTCTAATAAACTTCATAGAATTTAGAGGGATGATTGTAACGTTACGTTCTATAAATAAATATATATGGAGATATATAATATATTTTATTTAAATAATTTTATAGTAACATCAAATATTATTTTATATAATATTTTTAAGTAGAAATAACATAATTAATATTTTTATTTAATATAATTTTGGCTAAATGAATAGAATAGAATGATAGCAGTTTAGAATGATGAACTATATTTTTGATAAAGAATGGGATTGAGCGTCACCGCTGTGATGAAAGTAAAGGGAGGCTTTAGAAGATTGTTATTATTTAATTTGGAATAATAGAAAAATAATATGTTAGAATTGAATATAATAACAATATTTAATATAGGAAATACGTAGGAATTTGTGGTATTCGTGGTCGGTAAGATTTGCTTTTGTATAATATGAGGAATTTGTTTAGTAACTTCTTTTTATATTATTAATGTATATTAATAGAATAAACTATAATTAAAAAAATAAAATAATTGTATTAAAGACATTAAAGATTTAGAATTTACATTCTATGAGATATATGAAATTTGTAATTCAAATAAACTAAAGCGTCTTCCGACACCTTTCAATAGTGTAACATATTGTTATATACATGTTCCTATTATAAAACATTTTAATATTGTATTAACCTCGTAAACTACAACTAATAAATCATAATTAATATAATATATTGTATTGAACGAATAAAAAGTTTTATAGTGATCATTGTGAGATCTAATTTATAAATATATTCCTAAACATATAGGAGATCCGTCATGTTTTCGCGTTACACGACTGTCGGGGTGCGAGGAGTGTTATAGCTTACTGCTAATTGATACCGGTGGCGGTACCCCAATGTTGTTTAGCGTCACTAAGGCTGCTATTATTGGCTTAGGTGAACCACTTTGGCCATGTTGGTTGGTTGTCGAGTCTGTTGCTGTCTCGCGTTGCGTAAGCGATTCTTTAATATCGTTGGATGTTGATATTAATTGTGATGTGCGACTTACTGATAACTGATGTCAGTGTCGCGACTTGTATCTTCTCTGGTGCTGTCTTGCGTTGCACATGCAATACTTGTACGGCAACGGACCTAGAATCAACTATTTCCTATCGTTTTACACTCTTAGTGTGGGGGGAATGGGGATGTATTTCAATTTATTATGTCTCATGCATTTTGAAGTATGTTTTAGTTGCTTTCTTACCAAGAGTGCTGTACTATAATGGCACGATATGCTGTAGGGCGTAATTTCATTGTTAATTATGACAACCAACTGTTACGTATGTTCTGTTTGTAAATATAACATATTCGGCCGTCTAACAGTTGTGCGTTTAAACTAATTAATATGCGAACCGGCACGAAATATTAGTTTGGCAAACCAATCGAGGTATCATCAACAATATTGGTCTCACAAACCAATCCACGGTTTATATTGGTCTCACAAACCAATTGATGAAATATATTGGCCTCACAAACCAATTGATGAAATATATTGGTCTCACAAACTAATCTACGACATTAAATGTTTTATCAAACCAATCTACGACATACATAGGATCTAAAGAACTAATATACGATATATAATGGTCTAACATACCAATTTACGACATACAGTAGTCTTATGAACCAATCTATTGTATATAATGGTCTCACAAACCAATCTACGACATACAATTCTCTAACGAACAAGTTTACGATATATTTTGGTCTCGCCAATCAATCTACGATGTACATTGGTGTCATAAATCAATGTACGACATATTATGTTTCCCAAACTAATCCACGGCTTATACTGGTCTAACAAATTATGAAACTAACATTAACATAATATTGTTAAACTGCTGCTGTACGTTTGTCTTAACATAATGTAACTGTAACTGTCTTAATATAACCAAGCGTAAGTCATTTTAAGTATCGAGATATATATTTAAAAGTGTATTAAATTTTAATCTCAATGAGGGATCCTTACACGAATGGAACAAACAACTAATAATAGTTCGCTTGCAAAGGCATTGTAAGTAAAATATATGTTACTACGAACGTATACGTTCAATCTTTCGTTGCGTCTCTTCTGAAAGTGTTCTGAAAGTCTTTCTTAGAGCAGGGGAGGCAAATAAGCATTACAATATTTAGATCGAGTGTGGTGATTTCTTGAATTTATTAAAAAAAACATAATCGTTATGTTCCGTTACCCTCGATTTCCCTGAAAAAGAAATTTTAGTAAAAATAAGCAAAAATGTTGTGTAACTCTATATAAACTTTATTATCCAGTAATTGTTACGTTATAAACAATTCGAGTATTATTTATTTCAATAAAAGCTGCTTTTATATTTGTTTTACTGTTCGTGCACCTATAATCTAATACCATGAAATATATAGTATCGTAACGTGAGCTATATAACATTTTACGAGTCGTTCCGAATGGTTCATTTTTGGTTTATTAACAATTTTATGTCAAAAAGTAGAATAGTTTGCAGGTGCTAGTAGCAGATTTATGCACAGAACTTTATGAGTGCTAATAGTAGGTTAAATTATGTTGGCTGGATGTATAAACGAAGTCAAGGCCGACCGTTAATTACTAGTACAAAATATAAACCCACATTTCGCTACGTCCTAAGCGCTTTTTGTTAATTAATATTAAAGATTATTACATTTTACTTGTATTGTTTGATTAAATATGTAAGGATTTTATACAATGAATTTAAATTGACTAGCCTAATAAAAATACTTTACATAAATAATAGTTAAAGACATTTTTAAAAAAACGTATCCAAATTTGAACACAGGGAGATTCGGAACCCCTGCCTCTTGGAAACCGTCCAAGCGCTCTTACCGCTTGCATTTTACTACTGGCTGCATCGAAGTTCTTATACATTTTGTTACAACTTATTTACGTTACGTTTTACGTTTTTATTTAAAAAAGTGTTTTCTAATACTAAGTCAGGAATAACACTCTAAAAAAATAGTGAAATACTAGTTAAAGTTTGACACTTTACTCACTTGAGAATATATTTGTATTGAATGACACAGAATTTCGAATTTTAATGAATTCGAAAATTATACATTGAATCATGAAGCTTCTTTTTGCAACAAATTATAACATATTTTTAATTTCGGTTTGTGTTGAAATATTTTATGCGTTTTTAACTGAAAATTACAGCTACACGACAAAAATATTGAAAATTCCTTTAATTAATGAATACACGGTTTAAATAAAAATATACTTTCACAATTAAACAAACTGACAATTTGTACATAATGTGTTGTTTTTTTTTATTATTTAGCATATAATATTTATTATAATAAATTTATTACATTAAAAATGACGTATTTTCCGATTGTTTCCTAACAAGGTGTCTTGCTGTACTAATTAAATAATTTTTTGAATCTTCACTGAAATATATATTTTCATTTTTCGCATCCTTCATATAGGACTGTACTTCTTTTTATGATTTACGTAGTTTGGACTCTCTTTTCTCCTTCCTGTAAAAATTGCGGGTTATCTTCTCCGAATGCTGTCTCAAATTCTTGAATTAGGTACTTACCCATTAATTTAGAGCTTTCTACTTATGTTCTGTCTATCAGTCACTTACTGATTAGATTTAATCTTCACCATTAATTAGCGTTCGACGTTAGTCGAACATACCAACCTAGTCTTTAAAATAAGCAAAAATGGGGGAATATTTTATACTTTCTGCCTGATATTAATAATCTCACTGAGCTTTTAAAGCCCGCCCGTTAACATATGCCTATAATAACCTGAAAGCATTTGTACTGATCTATGCTCAAATTAAAATTTATTTTAATGAGACTGAAATAGCGCAGCATTAATAAGTGTAGTATTACACGTATTTTATAAAGCCGATTACCGGCGTCCGGTTCTCATTATATCAATAATAAAGGTTACTCGTTTAAAAGGCTTATATAATTAATAGGATTACATAAAGCTACTAGCAAAAAATGCTGTTTGTAAAATTTTATTAAACAAGACTATTTAATTATTTTGCTTCGAAAATCTGAAAGCTGTGAAGCTTTAACACATTATTTTTGAATGGGGACACGTCGTGAGTGTTGTTTTTAATATGTTCATTATATTAAACAGAGCTTTTGATTTATATTATGACTTAAATTACTTTAGTTGACAAGCGCATGAAGATACCCGATGAGTTTTAATTACTTTGACAGAAAAAGCTATTGTTATTTTTTTTTCTTTCAGATGATATGAGAATTAATAGGTAAAAATATATAAATTTTACTTAAGTAAAGAGGAAACACTTGAGCTCAGTCTCTTAAGATAAGCTCAGGTCAAGCGATTTTCCTCACTTCCGTCAAGTGTGATACACTTGAGTAAAGGTTACAGGTTTAAGATATTTATCAGCAATTTTATAGTAATTATATCATTGAAATATAAAAAAAACACGGAAAAAATATCGACAGTACTTTTGTAATATTGTATATATCTCAAATTAAAGCTACAGGATTGACTTCTATGATCATTTGTCTCTCTTGTAGTAGTAAATATTATTGTTGTTTATAACTATATCTTGAAAGTTTCCACGGGACTCAAAAATAAATTGTAAATAAATTTGACAACAAATTGAATATCCTAAAACAATTTGTAAATTTGATAACTGATATTTAATAATATAACAACAATATCTTTCCTAAAATAATTTATTTTTCTTTTGATAACAATAACAATTTAAAATACTAAAAGAGGATTCAAATGCAATTACCATTAAGATGCAACTGGTTCGTTTCCGATCTATTGATTCAATCCTATTGAATTGGTTTTTAAACCCTAAGCGATCTTTTTTTAATTTATAGCTTTTAGTCAAAATAATTTGATTTAAGGTAATATAAAAAAATATATATAACATAATACCACATACCGATACAAAATCAATCATAAACAATAGGTGCAATTAGAACATCCAGAACGCAATTAGTAAATTGTATCCTACACTTTTGTTCGATTGCGATTGTCTTCCAATCTGTTTAATGTCTAACTGTCCTCTTTGTTTGAGACTCGATTTCCTAAGGAACGTTGCCGGAGATACCATTTTTTTTTTTAAAGTGTTTCATTAAAACTAAAAGAAAAGCATTATATATTTCTGTAATCTGTTTATATTATCGACACTGCCTTCTAACGTAGGCAGTGAGGAAAAATATTATATAAAAGAAACTAGTATAACATTCTATTTATTAGTACAAAACATTTATTTGCTAGTTTATTTTTATTTCATAAAGTAAATAACTGATCCCGTTACTTTATCCACGTGGAATTTAACTTACCTGGATCTTTATGTTATAATTCTAAAATAAAAAATTAGCCTATTTACTCTTTATTACATTAGCTATCTGCCAGTTAAAGCCCCGTTGATACCGCTTCAACCGTTCTAGAGATCATCCGGGACAAACATACAAGCAAATAGAAAAAATAGTATAAACGTATTGTAAAGAATGGTATACGCAATTTTTATTTTTACTTATTTGTCTACACACAAATTGAAATAGGTGAGAGTCGAGTCATTCCCAATAAACGCTAACTTCTAGCACAAGACGGTATAAGAAAATATCACGATATCGGCTTTTAAAAGTATTTTCTTTGTACAATATAATATACTAAAAAATTGGTATGTATGTATTTTATTTTCATCCCTATTTAATCTTGTAATATTTTTCCGCCATATATTGTCATTTTTGATAAGGTCACAAAGTTTGAAAATTCCATTTTGTTACATGCCCTGATGGGTAATTATATTTTTACAAAGTTACGGAATAAAAATTTCTTATTAATTATTTTTAATACATCCTTAATTATAAAATAAGTAAGCAACTTATTAAATAAGATAATTATTTCTTTTATAAATCAACAAGTATCATTTGAGTAAGGTAAGTTAAAGATAAATAATAAATTGATTGTTAGAGCGAATATACCTATATAAAAATGTGTGGGTATATTAGATCTGTATTAGGCTTAATACCTCAAGCAATAATCCAGGTATAATATCAAAATTTAGATTTGATATTTCATCTCGATATTCACGCAGATCAATTGCTCATCTTATAAGACCTTTCCGAAGAACAGTCTTAGACACGAACTCACCGATTAACAACGATACCTTAGACCCATTTGTTCACTTCTAAATATAATGTTTAAATAATTTTACACGTATTAATTGAATTATGATATTTCGCTCAAATTTGAATGATATAAAAAAAATTAAACGGTTTTATTGTATCATTAAAATATATTATAACATTTTACTCACGACTTAATTTTTTAATAACCTACTGATATAATTACTTCATTTTGAAAATATAACAAAGTATACGTATTGGTACTCCTGATTGTATCTATTAAATTATTTTTAGCTTTGAGTACAATAAAATATTTATTTTTTTATTTAAGTTTTTTAGTTTTTATTTCTCATTCTATTTAATTAGTTGAGCCTCATAATTGCCAGTACAACTACTAAATACGTTATTTCTCCAAAGATCTCACTAGTAGGGGTCATTAGTAGGCTTGACCTTCCTTAAATAGTTTCGCACCTAATTATACGACTGCGGGATCCACAGTGCTACCCTGCATTTTATGCACCGTATAAGCCCACAATAATATTAAGAGTAACATTCATTTTTCAATCGTCCTACAATTAAATTTGTCTGACAACTGTATGGCTTTCGGGTGCATAAGTTGTACGCCATCTCATGCAAAGTCAAAAAAAACGAACCGAAGCTACACATTTTACGTACATCTGAGTTCGATGAAATAATGACCAAACGATTTCATTGATATTTTGTAATATATGATGTACTGTATTCTATTTACCAAACCCTTTAATGTGATATCTATATTGATGGAATTGAAAAAAATACGTAGTAAGCCATCTTGTAGCGGCGGCCATCTCGGATTCGTAATAATATGGAATGAAGATAATTGTATTGTCACGTGAATCAAAAGCGTATACCAAATATTCGATCAATCGGTTGGCGGAAAGAGTGTGAAATTGCAATTACTAAATTTAGCCCACCAACAAAACAAATAGGTTAAGTTAAATAAATATGTATAATTTATTATACGATTCGATAGAGTGTTTTGATTATTTGTTGCTTTATTTATTTATATATTTATATATATAGTCGCAAAGTAAATTATGTAACAGTGGCGGTCCGATTTTTTTTTAAGTCGTGTAGGGTAGGTAGGTCGTGTAGGAATAATAGACTGTCTATATTTATAAATTTTTTCGATGATATGTATTTTTTTACGTAGCCTGGAACTTTTTGTGTAATTAAATTATTATTATAATTCACAGTGTAATTTCTAGGCAATACGGTTGCCCGGGTAAATAACGGGTGGGAGTCTTTTTGTAATCAATTTCCAAGATCAAGACGTATAGCCTGAATTGTACATTCTAAATCATGAACAATATGACCTAAGAACTCATTTAAAAGGATATTACAAAAGTTAGGAGATTTTAAAAGTTAGAGAAATTCCATTTCCAAGCAAATGTTGTGAGAAGGCAACTCTCCTTGCCTTGTTTACGTTAATAATAACTGTAAGGAATCACCAGTAAATACAAAAGTTTTCCATCCATGATCACAGGAATTTCTGAGATCTTTAACTAGCTTTACAGACTAGAAAATTATCACAAACAGCTCCCTCATCCTATGTGATGAAGAATCTGAAATTGACGATTTTTTAATGTTTTGTTCCCAGTGATCGTCACATTCTTATAGCCTTTTAGCTCGGCAAGCTGCTTGATATATCTTATATCTACATCTTCTGCGCCGTGTTCAACAATACCCACTTAAAATAATTTGAAGAACATTTTTTTTTAAATTTGATGATATTTCAGAATCTATTTATCCAATTAACGTGCTGTAATATTTTTCTTCTTAAATTTCATTTAATGATGAAACAACTTTTAATTATAAAGATAATAATATGCTTGTAGTAATAATTCATATTTTTCTACATTTAAAATACCATCTAGTTACTTAATTTATCATCCAGTTTTTACCAACCATCTAGTTAATAAATTAGGTATATTGTGCCCTAGACTTCATGTGTTACAAACTGATTCAAGGTTTTTAGTGTACATGCAATGCATAGAATGTATGCACGTATAATTAACAGCAGGTCAGCGCACGCACGAAATGGTTTTCGGAAACGCTTTTTTTTTTGATTGGTTATGTTATATTGTATTATTCTGTTTGAAAACTAATTTATTTCAAAATAAATATACTTATAGCAATCTCCGATAATGTAGTTTTCTAATGGTGAAAGAGTTGTTGAAATCATTTTACTTGCCTCAAACATAGAAATTCACAAACGCTTACTTCTATATATGAGTAATATTAGTATGGAGTAATGTATTTCTTTCGGAAGTATCTGGTAACTATAAACTGGGTGGGTAAATTTAATGTCATACCGAGTTCATCCATCCGGAGTGTAATTCTTTGCTTTGCTGTTGAAATGCATAAGGACTTTGTTTACATTTGCTACTTTTATCTGAAATGGTAGCCTCATTTATATTTATCAAATAAACATATCAATTAGATATGCAATAATCCTCTACTGGAATCGTTATATTTATTTTATGTTAGGTACATATTTTGTGAGAGGACAATATTGAATGTTTCCTATGTATGAACATTTTTCTGGGTCAAGCCCAGCACTTATAAGGGATGAATTAAATGAATAATATACGTTATTCTAACAAGAAAACGACGAGGGTGGTTTTGTGAATAATGAATTTTGTTTATTAATGCTCACGCCATGAGCACAGCATGATTTATTTGTAAACATAGACAATTCCCCTTTATAAAATTATGTCTATCGTTTCTATGTATGTTCATAATCACATCAATTAAGAAAAGTATTGATTTATTGTGGCCAGCCTGGCGCAGTGGGACAGCGTTTGAATATAAATGCAATTGGTTGTGGGTTCTATTCCAACTTGGGAGTATTATTATATTTGAAATTCTTTGAAAAGTTCACCACTTAAGACACAAACAATGCTTTGATTTCAAGAGGAAAGCAGTCAATGTTTTGAGAATAGGTTGTCTCTGACTACTCTGCTATGTGGGATTTGATGAAAGACTTTATAAATATTATATATAAGCTATTAAAATTTACATGGTGAGTATATTAACCAATTTATAGAATTAGGTAATAGTTTTGCACGACGGTTTTACATGTGTTTTTACAACAAAATTTCTCTGACAAAATTATTATTTAATACAATTTGTCTATTCTATATTCCTTTTGATTAGATTACTAAACGGTATATATAGAATGTGATCATTTGAAATTACATGAAATTTGAAAGTTAAAATGTTCTGAAAAAATTTACAACCGTTCAAACTAGTGCTAGGAAATAACGCATTTTTTTGTGTTGAAAAAGCAAAATTAACGATGTTCGTAAGCTTCTTTTCATATTTCCTTCATTTTCGTATTTTTTAACATGACGCTAAACCTGACTATTCTTCGATTATATTTTAGATTATTTATTTATTTATGCATATTTGTGTATTTTTAATGATTAATTACACAAATAATAAGGAATAAATTAAATGAAATGAAACTGAAGTGCATGTTACTAAATAAAACTAGAAAGTGTAAGTTATATCTTCAATTTTCAGCCTGTTTAATAATAAGTGATAAAAATTACAGCGCTTCTCAAAGTGAATGTTTGTAATTAGTCGCGCAGAAGCTACATACGTCCTCATTAGTGTGACACAGTTATCATCCAAGTGAGAGAAAAATTATATATTACGTAGGTACTAGTTTAACACATGCACACGTACTATGTTTGCTACTTTTAATAAGTAGCATGTTTATTCTCTACCTTTGTAGCTAATTGTAGCTTTTTGTATGTAAAAACATAGAAAAGGTGAGTAAATTTAAATTATTTTTACCTCTGGCTAGAGTGAGTAAAAATGGAATGCAGAAATAAGAAAACAGATCATTTTAAATGAAACTATTTTAAACGGATTAATCGCGTATATTTTGGCATTCGAAAATACAATTGTGGAAACCCGACGTTTTGAATACTTTATAGTAGTCCGTTGTTACAGGTAGTTTCTACCTGTGACCAAGGACTACTCCAACGAATTAATCCATTTAGAATAGTTTCATTTAAAATGTGTGAAAATCGCCAAAATCAATATTCTCATTACAATTCATTTTCTTTATTTATTTACGTTTCCCGAGTATTTTGGGCGGAAGTAGCTTAATTTAACGTCCCTCTGTTTTCAATTTATAATTTAATAAATACTTTTGGATCTCTTTTTAGCATTTAATCAATCATGTGTAATTTTATTACTCAGTATTTATAGACTTTACCATTTGCCATTTAATCACTTTGTAACTTTTTCGCAGCTCTAAAATTAGCCTTCGACAAGGTCTGGCACAATGGCCTAATCCATAAGTTACTTCAGGCACAGCTTCCGGACAGGCTAATACACATCCTACGAGATTATCTCACTAACCGCCCATTCCGTTACCGGGTCGAAGGTACCCTTTCAACTAAACGTCCTATTAGAGCGGGAGTCCCTCAAGGCTCCATCCTGTTTCCGCTTCTGTACACGTAGTACACTCATGACATTCCCAAAGCCCAAGTACGCATCTAGCCCTATTCGCGGACGATACCGCAATCTTCGCTAGTGGCCGCGATACGGCTAATATAGCAAAACGCCTGCAAACCGCGTTAAACCGTCTGGGCCAATGGCTCACCAAATGGCGCATAGAAGTAAATCCCGACAAAAGCGCCTCAGTTCTCTTCCCTCGTCGTCGATACGAGGTCCTGCCGGCAGTCAAACTGCAAGGCAAACAAATCCCAACGGCGAAAACCGCCAAATACCTAGGAGTAGTTCTCGACAGTAAACTGTCATTCAAGCCCCACATAGATTACGTCTACCGCAAAGCGGCTTTCGTCCTCAGTAGACTCTACCCGCTAATCTGCTCCAGAAGCAAAATGTCTCTCAGAAACAAGATCCGCCTGTATACGACGTGTATCAGGCCTATTTTCACATATACCAGTGTTATGTTCGCACACACGGATCTCAGACATTTTCAAGTCTTCCAAAATAAATTCTTGCGCATGGCCACGGGCGCGCCGTGGTACATGCGTAATGTAGATCTTCACAGAGACATTAAGCTAGACTCCATAAAAGAACTTTGTCGCAAACTTTCTAGTAGCTACTTCGAAAAAGCTGCTACTCATCCGAACCCGCTAGTGGTAAGCGCCTGCGACTACGATACGGACCGACAATTGTGGGGACCCCGTAGGCCCCGACACGTTTTATCAGAAAAAGCTGACGCCATTACGCTCGCTAACGATCCAAAACAGATAGGTAAATTCATACACACACGCAAACGCACACGCTACTCACACCGTCCCCGCCGGTGGAGACGAGGTCCCAGTTTCGTACCCACCCGATGCCAATAGGCCTGTTCCGGACAGGCAAGTCCCCCACTACAAACGGTGTACACAAGCCGAGGTTCGTGCCTCACAGGAGGCGCCCTTGTGACACCGTGTTCTAAGTTGATGGTTTCCTCTCGCGAGGTCTCCACGCCAAGGTCAGAGCTCTTCTAGTTCGGCCTCCCCCAAAATCCGGTGACGCTGTCAAGGCCGGTAGGGCCAACAACATACTACACATTCGAAAAAAAAAGCTCTAAAATTGTAGAGGTAAAGGAGTTCATATCCAACGTAGGGATATTTTTAATATATTTGAATTTATTATTTATTTCTATATGGTAATTGTTAGATAACTAAGTCAAAAATTATAATTCTACTTATCTTTGATCTAAAAGTAAAAGAGAAAGTCGTGAAAAAATTATATGAACATCATTTATCACGATTTTATAAATTAATAAAGGGAACAAATAAACTTATTACTGCGAGACCCGCGTTTTATCTTCATTTTTGTTGAAGCAGCTCATCTTCAGATCGTGACCAGATTGTAAATATCATGAAAAATGTCTGCTTAATGCTTGTTGTGTACGTTTCATTTATTACACCTAAAGCCTTTAGTTTTCTTATATTTTTACTTTTTATGATATTTGCCATACATCAAGGTAGACAGAGAAAATATAATGTCAAGACATTTCGCCCGAGTTCAGGGCAATTAATAAGTGGCGATGCTCAACGCCTTATCTTGTTTAATGAGTACGGGACCCATATGAGAGATGGATCTAATACCACTTAGCGCTGTATCGCTGAGTTTTTTCATTACATTACGAATTATTTATGTTCAAATGTTATTCTTTTACTGATAATAACACATAATGATAAATTATTAAATAGGTTGTTAAGAAAATGCATGTGATGATGAAGACGAACAAAAATGATATGTCAACAACACGTCTGATTTCTGTAAGTTAGTTTTGCCTTAAGAACGTGTATATTTCTTTTTATTCATTTGCGTGTATCAAACACACAGTTTATCACTCCTTTAACTATATCCTGACATAAAATCTTACTTACGAATGTCCTTGTTCTCAATAAAAAGTCTGTATTGTATGACGTCCGGTCTTAATAACTTTAAAGAAAATAAAAAAGAAACAACGGCTTGCTATGATTAAAACAGTAACTTTTTCAACGTTATTAACTCTACCCTTATAATTACTTTATAATTAAAATGTATTTCACTCTCTATATAAGAGAAAAACGTTTCTTAAATATAAAATCTACATAATTTCATAACTTTTCAAACCATGATCCTTAATTTATTTGGAAATATATGGAAATATATTTGGTATATATTTAAGACATTAGAGAAAAAACTGGTTTTTGAAATAACTTTTTATCTAGAATAATTTTTGATTATATTAATCTTTGATTATATATTATATTTATCCGCTTTAACATTTACCGCATACGAAGGAAATATCACAAAAATAACATTAGTGTAATTTTTGTTTTTTTTAATAAGTATATGAAACGTATATATGAAAAAAAATAATATAAATAAATAAACACTCTTTAGTTATTTATATATAGTTATTTATATATACACATAACAATTCTTTATACATATACCAGAATATATTTTTCGAGGTGTTTTTTCTTTTTTGTATATCAAAGAGACCAAGAAGAAAGGGTAGTGGGAAGACATCCCTTTTTATACGTTCTGCTAACGATCAGACGGGATCGAACTCAATTTATATGTGAAATTATTTTATTTGTAAGTCGTGGTTTATTCTGTAAACAATGTATTTACTTACATTTTGCTTTTTAATTTTTTGGGCTAAAACATTTTACTTAGGTGTAAGGTTAAATAAAAAAAATATTTGCGTAATATTTCGTCAATGGTATGTCCATGGTAGTCCATGGTAGTCAATTCGGTATCCGCTCAATATATAATTTGTTTTTGAAATCTTTACTATCCCTAATCTGGTTAATAAAAGCTTGACATTTGAATTACTATACTTAGCACGCAAAGTACGCTAACTAAAGAAAAAGAAATTATTTAGCAATTTTCTTTTTTAAAATTTATTACAACTCATTGTTTTTATGATTGATGAATTCCGACTTTAGCTAAGTCATGGTGGAATCCGACGTCTACTAAAAGTCGCGTAGCTATTTGTAAAGCTATTGTATTCCTCAAAAGGCTTACGAAAGTTTGGAAAAGTTATGAGAATGGATTTCCTTTCAGTTCATGCGATGATCAGAAAATATTTAAGCAATTTGCGCCTCAAAGACAAACTTGTAATACCTTTACAATTTGAAAAATTACTGACGTAAATAATGTTGCAAACAGACGCTTAGAGTGACAGGCACTCAGTAAAGTAATATTAGGTACTTATAATGCTTTCTTATAATGTATTGTATACTGTATAAAAACACATTAATGTGTAAATTTTATGAGTATAAATGTAATAACAAAATAACCTTAGTATTAATAATACAAGTGATAATTAAATCTAGACTTAACTCTGCACCTACATACATTAGTAAGTGCAAATATAGAGGAGATCTGGAGCTGTGGGAAAAAACAATTCTCATCGAATATTATGAGGAGGGTATAGTTTTGATTAACAGTATAATTAAACTTTTATTTCCTCATTTTCATGATTTTTTTATTTGTCATTACAAATCATTTTGTTTACTTATTTACGTTTCCCAAGTATTTTGGGCGGAAATAGCTTATTTTAACGTCCCTCTGTTATCAATCAAAGTTTCATGATTTTTTTATTTTTTTCTAAAGTATAATAATATATAATATTCATATACTTATATGTGTTTGTGTAAGACTTTATTCATTATTGACAGATAACGCATAGCGTACACTATTGAACGTTTAAATTTTTCTTGTTTACATGTCTTGGGGAAGCATTAAAATTCTTGAAATTCCTGTAGAAACGACTAACGAAAAACTGAAAAAAAAACATAAGAAGATACAAGGTGCATGAAAATGATAATTATAAACGATAATTTTAATTTAACAAAATCATAAATACAATGTCCAAATACGAATTCCCTGCTAAATAAGAGTGACTTGAAATAAGATTCTTCCAGGGAGTAAAATGTTTTCTAAAATATACATAATTTTTCATAATATCCGGTCTTTTATGCTGCGGAACTAAAAACTTCACATAAAAATACATTTTTAAAGTATGTGTAATATACATTTACGGTTGAAGTAATTCTAGAAAAACCGGAAATTAGTTCTAAATTCAACATTTAACTTTAATAAATTTCTATTGTGTGGGTAAGAATAAAGCTTTATTATGAGCGCTATTCTTAAACCTTCCTATTTTTTCAAAGAACTTTTATTAATTTGTCTTTTAATTCGAAGTCTATTGTATGACTACATAGAAAATTATATCTAATTATATTCTACATAATTCATTATTATCTTTCAACGTCATAAAATATATTACAAATAGATAATTAGTCCGATTTATGCTTAATTATAATAATTTAGAATTTAAATATATAATATGTTAATTATAATAATAATAATAAATGAACAAACACTAAGTAATTAATGTGATTATTTCGATATTGGATTAAAATTTAAGGCATAATAATAATATACTTTATAATATAATGGGGTTAAATAGCTCGCGCATGATAAATCATATCATATGAAATAAATACGTTGTAATTATATATGAACCATTTGCTGTCCGCGAATTCAGTGGGTGATCTTTATTATGGAAATATTATTTTTCTTATAACTTCTCCTTTTATCTCGCAGAGCAGTGTGGTTAGAGATAACTAGTGTCAATACACTTCGTTAACTGTTTTCTAATTCAAAATCAGTGACATTGCAGTTTGAGTGGCGAACTCGACACCGCGTCGCAATTTGTTTTATGACGGCGAAAAAGTTAAAATAAATTTTAAAGATAATCCTACCCCGAGTGGAAATTGATCCTATTACCTTTTGAGTTTACACTGCACTTGCAATGGCTGATTTTTTTAAACATAAATTTTATTAATACTTGTTTAAATGCTATATATAATCAAAAAAAAATGTAGGCAACACTTTAAATATATTTCTAAAAAGAAAACCAAAAATGTCAGTAATATAAAATAGTAACGTGCAATTTGTTTTGAACATCGAAAAACAAATATTAGAAAAGAGTATGTAGATTCGTAGATATTCGTAATTGAATTTTCCGAACGCCATTTTTCATTTACCTTTGTCGCATGGAAATTGAGTTGTACTCTAAAATTTTTCCCACATCTAATCCGTTTTACTATAAGGAACTAAATACGAAATAAAAAAATATTAGTATGCTATTAATATGATTATTGTCTTTTCTATACATTTTTAATAAAACTATTTTAAACAGATTAATTGCGAATATTTTAGTTGACTGAAGCTTAGCTGTATTTTCGAATATAAAAATCTATACGATTAATCCGTTTAAAACTGTTTCATTTAAAATGTGTAATTAGTTGTAGCTCACAAAATGATTTTATAAGATTATATAAGCCTTACCCTCCTATTTCTAGTTATCACTCAATGCTAAGTAAAAGAATGTATTTCCAGTTTAAGTTATAATATGCCTAAGTTATGAAATAAAAAATGTCCATCAAGCCGGAAAGGCCAGTAAATATTTTTCTCGCCCAAGCTTAATTAATAGCTGTCCAAAATAGTTCCAAAATTAGTGTGTACGAAGAGACAAACGTATAATGATGTTTAGAAAATATAAAAAATACCTTATACGTTAAATATCTTTATGTAAATATATAAGTGTGTTGTCTAATATTGTATAAGTGAATCCTGACTTATCCCCGTTCTTTAACATACTAGAGATTATGAAGCCGTACAACGGTACTTAACTATAGTTATATATTTTAGAAGAATGAAAAATATGTTCTCTTAAAAATTGTATATCACTTAATAAATGATAAAATATGTCTTATTTTCAGTCATTACAAAAATATATGAGCTGTTTTTTACCTTTACAATGTGTTAATTTACAATTTAATTTTGAAAACTTATATAAAATATATTATACAGTGTTTCCCAATAGGGATGATAGGATTTTAATAGGTCACAGCCGCCATTTTGGTTATTTTACATTTGACATTTGTATTGTTTTGTATTTAATAATGTTTGCCATTTAATTATGAACAAATTCACGTTAATACACTCAACGTTTGGAAATTGTCCAAATTTTCTATCAAAATTCGAGAAGTATTGTCTCTACTCAAAGAGCATTTCGTGCTAAATATGGTCGAAGTGGTGCGCCGTCTGAGCTCGCTATACGTCGCATAATCCAAAAATTGGAAAGTGAATATTCTTTGCACGATAGTAGACACCAACACGACAGCGGACAGGCCGTAGTGAAAAAAATATTGCCGCCGTATCAGCCAGTGTCGAAGAAAATCAAAATGTTTCCGTTCCATGACGTGCACAAGAATTGAGCTTATCCAGAATGACAACCTGGCGAATTTTACGTATGGATCTTGGCCTACATCCATACAAGATTGTGTTGGCACAAGAACTCAAGCCAGCAGACCATCGATTACGTCGTGAATTTGCGGATTGGGCGCTTCAAATGATGGAAACGGACACCGAATTTCATAAGAAAATCATCTTGTAAGATGAGGCTCACTTTTGGCTCAATGGTTATGTGAACAAACAGAATTGTCGTTACTGGAGTGAGTCAAATCCAAGAGTGGTTCATGAAACACCATTACATCCTGAAAAATTGATTGTTTGGTGCGGATTATGGTACGGTGGAATTATTGGCCCGTACTTTTTCAAAAACGACGAAGGCCGTATTGTTACTGTTAATGGCGACCGTTATCGTGACATGTTGAACGATTTTTTTTCCTGAAGTGTATGAAATTGATGCGGATGACATTTATTTTCAACAAGATGGTGCAACATGCCACTGCGACCGTCACAATGGATTTATTGCGTGATAAGTTTGGCCACCAAGATCATGCGATTTAACACCCTTGGACTATTTTTGGTGGAGGTATGTTAAATCTCAAGTGTATGCCAATAAACCAGCTACGATTCAAGACCTTGAACGCAACATGCGATCGACTATAGCGGCCATACCACCCGATATGCTGCACCGAGTCATCGAAAATTGGACCGAACGTATTCACCAGTGCAAAAAAAGTCGTGGCGGTCATTTGTTTATTTTGTTTAAATCATAAATAGCATAAAATTTCCTATTAAATAAAGTCATTGAGCACGAAATTCGAACATATATTACATGTTTTATTTCAATTTCAAAACATATTGTTCTTATTGGAAAACCCCATACTTTTTATTCTCTTGAATAATAAATATGTATATAATAAGATACAAATAAATAGAATTTTTTTATAATACATTCTCTAATAAGGAGGTTTAGTGCTAAGTTTTTCCGTCAACATAAATGAAAAAGTATCTTTCGTAAGAACAAAGTTAGTTTCATTAATGTGTTATTCTTCGCTAGTTAAGGAATAACTCGTATATATAGAGATAATATAAAGTTGAGACGTGACGACTTCATCTTTAAACCTTAATGGGAAGACAACCAAATTAAAATAAAAGAAAACACTCTTTCTTTCGAGAATCACCCCCATATTAAATTAACTAGACAACTTTCTTAGTTAAACAAAATCCGGCGTTAAAATCCGCCAGCCAGCGCGCAAAGTATGATGACGATAAAAAAATATTTCAATAAAAATGACGATAAAAAAATATTTCAATAAACATTCATAGCTATTATCAATAGCTATATAATAGGTATATATAGTAGAACTCTCATGCATTTTAATGGCCCGGCTATATATAATGACGGATCTTTTGACTATTCAGCGGTTCATTACGGTTATTTATAGAACTCATTATGCGTTGAAATGTATAATGAATTCTTTTTAAATAAATAAATAAAGGAAATTTATAATGAAGTAGGTATAAAATACCTGTTTATTTGAATTTGTAGATAGTGATCTAAATAAATATTTATTAAAATAAATATGAGAAATAAAAACATCAACAATATATTTTAAATATTGAACGCAATTAAACTTGAATCCACGCCTTTTTGAAAACGTCCACTAAGCCATACGTTCTCATCCAGCTGCGCCGCAATTGTTATACGTTTATTGCAATTTTTAATTTAAAAAATGTTCTTTTTGTTGTGTTTGATTATTAGTTTAAAATATTAAAAAACCTATAATTTATACTTATGATAATCTCATTATTATAGTTACAGTACTTCTTTAGTTATTTTTCTCAGTTATTATTAGTTGTTCTTTAATTTTCTCTTTACAAAATGTCTGAATGAAAAAATATTATATACTTCCAAGTACATATCGTGTAACCGTCATCAAAACGGTCGACGTTTCTGTCACGAAGATAAAGGTACTCAATAAAGCTGTTCAATCCTATCAAAAATAAAAATAAAAAAGGTTTATTTTTGTAGTTATATGCCGTATATTACTTTTTTTGAAAGTATCTATGTACTTTTTTTAGGAGTCAAAACATGTAAGTCCTGTATCCAATTCATTTCCTATATATTTAATTCAACGAGAGGCCTTGTTGACTCGTAAAATATATGGTAGTATGAGATTTTTAACAACACTATACTTTCCGGCCGATCGTGGCGCAGTGGGACAGTGACAGTGTCTGACTGTAAGCGCGATCGATTGTGGGTTCGATCCTCACTCGGGGGAGTGATTATAAAGTGTGGCGTTGAGTTCCATCACTCAACACGCAATGTCTCGAATTTGGTGAAAAGCGCAGGACGGAGTCTCTTGTCACTAGGCACTAGACAGGAGTCTACCCTGCTATGCTGGATAAAATGTGTATATATATATATATATATATATATATATATATATATATATATATATATGACAAACGTAGTATTAGTATGTGTAGTATTTATCTCGGCTTCGTCAGCACATTCTATAAGTCGAGGGAGAATATGCAATCTAACAACGTATTTCATAATTTTATAATATAAGAAAATTACATACAAAAATTTCAAATAAGGAAACCTTAAGCTCGACTTTAAGATGTAATTTATTCATAGGCGAGGTGATGCGTAATCTTAGAAAGAAGGAAGTTGGAAACAAAACCGGGAAAATATATTGAGTTTGATCTCATCAGAGCTTCTTCACGACTTTAATTTGAAGTTGTTTTGGGTTTCACAAATATTAGAGGTGTACAAACAAAATTTTTATAAGGCGATTTTTATTTTAATACGAAAATGTCATTATTTTAATTCTCTTGGGAAATAACAATGTGACAACAGTACCTTTATAAATCCAATTCACTCTCAGGATTTTCTTGATTCTATTCTTTTTTTATACTATATTATTTAGAAATAGTACATTTTTTTTAGTATGGGATAACTTTTAAATTTGTCGTCGATCATCTCATGCCATGGCACAGTGGGACAGTGTTGAAATGTAAACGCAATTGGTTGTGCGTTCAACTCCCGCTCGTGGAAATGATTACATTTAAATTATTTTCATATCCTCACTATGGGAAGACAAAGCGCGGCGTTAAGTACCACCACCTATGTTAATGATAATGAAGATGTCTCGAATTTGGCCAAAAATGGAGTACGGAGTGTCTGCTATGCGGGGTAAGAGCGTGAAGCTATAAAAAAACCTTTTCCTTACATATACATATGTATATCACCTTCGACCAATTTATATATAAAAATTGGATATTACCAAAGAATTAACATTAATGACATTATTTATTAATATATTAAACTAAATCGGTTATCAGGTTATTAAATATACTGAAGTCTCCTTAGATGAAAAGCAAACAATTTGTGTGAAAGTATCGATTGCAGCCTGCAGCATGTTACCCGTAGCGGCCATTTATATATAAGTGGTATGACTGTTACTATTCTATATTTTTTCTTATTATTATATTAATATTTCATATTTAGAGCGAAAAAATATACATTACAATTAATTAATTTAATGTTACGATCTTAGGAAATTTATTAATTATTGGAAAAATAAATATATTTATAAATATATTCATGTTAGTTATAAATACATATTTTATTTTAATGGTCTTTATTTTACAGACCACTGTATACAGTTATCAAGCCTCCATAATGGATAAAACTTTTATTATAATCTAGTTAATTTATAAGTATGTACATATACATATACGTGTATAAAATGGAAACTTTATATGAATATCAAAAGTCAATTTGTATACATCAGAAATAATATTCTAAAGTAAGTAATTTATGATTAAAAATAGAAGTAAGGGAAAGAAGTAAAGACAATATTTTCTACTTCGCTGATAGTATACAAATTCCTTCCTCGCGTTACCCGTCTGCTACACATTATTTACTTCTTACACCGACATGAGGCGAATTTACCATGATAAATAACCTTAGATGCACATAAATTTTCTCGGTTCGCTGGTCATAGCGTTCAAGAATGAGGAAATGTGTACATTAGTTTATTAACGCTTTCAAAATAAAACGACATGAAATATTATATGAAAATTTTATCCATTATCTTTTAATTTTTATTTTATATATACAGATATCAGACTGATTCCACAGTAAAATGTAAAATGCTATGTTTTCCGTACTTATCAGAATGTTGACATATTATATATAGAAAGCTGACTAGTTTTCTACAAATTTCACAGACTACGATCTGTCAAACACTTAATTAGTAACAGAAGAATTTAGTATAGGTATATGAAATACGTGATACATTATAACACTTTTATCACTTGATTTGGCGTTAGATTTATTATACATTTATATATATGCAATTTAGATGTAATATGCAACTATAAACATACGAAAATTCGGTCATCCATGTAACATTATTATAGAGTTTATAAACAAAGTCTTAAAAATGTTAAAGCAAATTGCTAATTTGTAGGCTACCGGCTATCTACGTTTTGTTCTTTTTCAGCTAAATGTAATTACAGTTATAATAAATAGTTATGCTAATTTCACTTCACTACTATATATTATAAACTTAAGTCCCTCAGCGTAAAGAGTTTATGCTTATATGAGATACCTTCAAAAACTGTACCTTTTGAGAGGTTAAGTTGCGTACATTGCGTAATAGTTACTTACAATTGTAACAGTTTCTCTCAAAAAACTCTCTAGAAGTCTTATAGCCAATGTTTCTTTAAAGTTTAACGAAAAATATTTGTTCTAAGAAATACTTTTTGCGTAGGTGTTTTAATGTCTCATTATAAAACTAAGCTTTTATCTAAATAAATTTATTTGTCGAGTTAAACATTTATTTTATATCCAAAAGGTAAGTTTATACAAATAAAAAAATACTAATAAACAGAAGTGTAATTTATTCAAATATATAATAACTGAAGCATTGACAGCAAGAGTGGATCTAAAACATTTTTTCTGTGGGTCAACTACAATGTTCTATAATACATTATAAATAGTCATAAGTAGTAGTAACCCATACTAAACAGATAAGGAATTTCTAGAAATCGGAAGCATCGATGGTTAAGGATTCAAATCATATTTTTATAATTTTGTGTAAACTAAAATTATTTTTTAAATACCATTTAGGCTATTTGTCCTTCATATACCCTTTATTTCATTTCATATCTAATAATAAAATTACTATTCTATATATTCACAATACTAAATAAAAAATATTCAAACTAATATTTATCTGTAAATGCAACAAAATCTAGTGAAGTTGTTTTACCTACTTCTTGGGGCTCGATTAAAATTTAATATTTTCCCTGGTTGACTTTGACATCCTTCTCAGGACAGCTATGTTCTATATTTCTGTTCGGATTACGAATAAATTATATTTTTTAGATTTTTTTAACTAAACTAACGATTATTTTACTTAACTCCCATAATTTTCCTCTACTTTTCGTTGTTTGTGATGTGTTATGTCTTACCATAAGAACAACACACAACACAAGTATTAAAAAGTGAAATTATTCTATATATATCGTCATAATAAATAATTATTCTAGATAATTTAATATAATTCTAGTATTTTAATTTCTTAAAATTTTTATTCTAATGTTTTTTTATATTTTATTCATATAATTCCAGTGTTTTCAAAATTAAAAATTCTGTGTAAATTGCTCACAGAGTATCTTATCTTTTAAAATAAGTCGTTAACTAAGATTCTAAATAATGCGAATAAAAGTTAATGCAGCAAGGAGTGGAGTGCGTGATATCATGTAAACTTTTGGGTGAGACATAAACCTGAAACTTTCTTGTTACGGCGACTTGAGGAACATTTTACGATACTTTAGAAATAATTCTTATCTCTTTGAATTCTAAGCGTGAATACTAATGTAACGGCTTTATGATAATATCTTAAATTTGTATTTTATTATTTTTTGTAATTGGTCACCACGATATTTTTAAAATGTTTATTTTTCCACTTTTAGCGTATAATTATTACAAATATACATATAATTGATATTTTAGACCTTATTATATCATCAAAAATATGAATGTAATGAATGAAATGTTACAATACACAAGTGAAATATATTAGTAAAATAGGTAGCACCGAACATAATCTGCTATTCAAAAATCAACGAATAAGAGCCCCCTGTGGCTTTAATTGCCAATTTATATAGGCATCAAACAAAGGAAGGCAAATCATACTTAAAAAGGAAGGTAGGCGTCTTCTAATAATATTATTATCCAAGTGACTTCCTTTGAAATATAATTATTGTGATCAAATAACGCCCCCTTAGTTACTAATATTTAGGACTAATATCCAATGTTACCTATCGATAAATAAATTACGCTATTAATTACGCTAGGAATACTTTATAACAATCGTGTGTATCATTTCTTCTTTTATAATGTTTGAATTTGCTAAAATGGGCTTACTAACCGCAGAAAGCTAAAATTTGGCATGTAGGTACCTTCAGTAGAATATATAGGGGACTAGAAATTCCTGCCGGAATGGGAACAATCCAAATTTCAAAGTTTAGAGTTCACGCTAAGTTATGGATATATCTCCTAAGTATATATAAGTCCAATGAGATTTTTGACTTTGAGCATGAGCGTTGAGTACCAACAACTCAATACTCACTCAAAATCTTGAATTATGCATCCTTATGCAGATTAAACCGTTAATCTTAAAAAAACGAATCATTTATTTTTTACACAAACATTACCTCAAATCGTTTTAAGAAAAATATAGGAAGCCCCGCAGAAATCAGTAGAAATATAATGCAAAATGTGTTACATACTTAGGTAAACCCTTCTGCGCTGTTAAGGTAGTTACGTTTTTCATTTTCCCCGTAAATGAGGTCATTTGTACCGCACTTTGAAAATCTGGAGACTTAAAAACATTTTGTGTATGAATATTTTCATTTCTTCGTAATAACAGAGTTGATGTTTTTCCTTATATGTATGAATGTTGTCGTCGCATCCTTCAAATATTTGATTAATTGTTGATTTGGTGAAAAAATACATATTTAAATTTTAGATAACTTTACTAGTTATTACATTTTATTAGCTTTACTACTACAATACAAATATAAAATATCAGAAGTGAATTATTATAACAGTACGTTCCCTCTTATCAACTACGCTTGAGATACAAAGGTTGAGATACAAAGAGATACTAATAAACTATAAAACAGTACATAATGATAAACAGAAAGAGGAAAAGGTGTTTCGTGTAAATTTTCTTCAATTTGCATTCCATCGTTACGGTTATAAAATATACACGTACATACAGGTCGTTATATCCAAAAATGTTATCAAAGCTTTAATGCGTGAGAGTAACTTTGTTCTTAAAATGGATTATTTGACTGTTTATCATAATGAAACAATAGAATATTCTCAAATCCCACATTTACATGTTGGCGCCAAGCTTATTTGATTATAAGCTTAACTGTGCTAAAACTGGTCGATTTCATGTATATATTTGTATGTTGTTTTATAATGATGACAAAAATCAGAAGTTGAAAATTTTATTTTGTATACTATTCAATTATTTTTATTTATCATAGTTATTTATCATTTTTTATATACACTGCATTAAATCTCATTTACACTACTTTGCACAGATTTATCTTATATACTTAAATAAATAGTATTACCTATATTTAAAATATATCTAATAGATATTAATCATGAAATGTGTAGAGTGTAACATTAATATGAAGACCATACATAATCAACGCATACAACTTATATTAGATATTGTCACTGTCAGTGCGTGTTATGATTATTGCTCAATTCGATTTGAATGACGTTGATATACATTACTGTGATTAAAATGAAATATTTAATCATAGTATTACGTATTACTACTGACAGAATCACATCCCAGTTAATTACGTTTATGGACTTATAATTCATACAGATTTATAAGAAATATATGAACTATGCAAACATACATTAGATTAATATTTTTGTTTACTTTAATATTTTTGTGTATATTCTAAGTTGTCAGACCTGCAAGTACAAAATTTAAATATTTTATCAAAATTTAAATATTTCTTCCAGTCTATAATAATGCCTAATATGGATGTCGGTGAATTGCCCACATTTGTTTAAACTACAACCCCTTTTTTGTTTACATTTCCTATTTTTTGCGCAATAAGATAAACATTGCCAAATTGAATTTAAATAACAATTTCTAATTGTGGTGGCTCTAAAGAATTCAATTTTCAGTGTAATATTTAATCATTCAACCCGTTACGTTAATAAAACTCAAGGCTGTGTGAGGGCTACCGCAGAACTCTTAATTGCTTTAATTAACAAGCAAGTGATAGATGAAACGTGAAAATAAAGGTTGACTTCTGTACGTACATTTGGCTAAAAGTAATTATCTCGTATTTTTTACACGCATGTTCACGCATCTATGGCACCTGTCGGGTAAGATAGAGAGACACTAGTGACAACATATTTTATACAGTATTGTATATAGCTTAATGCCTCACTTTGTCTTAGCAAAATCGTATATTTATTGAGTTTAAATTAGATCAATCTTCTCTTGTTCTTAGTACTTGTGCGTTTTTATTAATATTTTGTTATAATAATATTTTTTATAAACTAAATAGAATCTCAATTAATTTAGCCAACGTTAAAATAAAAAAGGAGATAAGATGCTAAATTACTTAGATTAAATTAAGTGAATATTATTTTTATATTCACTTAATTTAATCTAAGTAATTATTTTTATTTACTATAATCTAATATTTATTTTATAATATTTTTGAATGATGTTAAACATTGTTAAGTACGTCATATATCGTATAGATTTATTGGATTATGAAAATGAATGAAATTATTGAATTTCAACTAATACATTCCATATATTTACTAGTTTCAATGCTACAGATTATGAGGAAATTGCAAATTTTGAAGGTATTAACGTCGCAAATAGCAGTATAATCATCCTCTGCAGATTCTGTGTGTACATAACTTTAAACTTATTTTAAAATTATACAAAATAAAATAAGTACTTTTTCTGTTCTTTATTCTTTTATTTTCACAAGGAAATGATTATATATAAATTATTATCTTTTCCTCGCTCTGATAAGGATAGGCGCGGCGTTAGGTTCCGCCACTCAACACGCAATGTCTAGAATTAGACGGAAAGCGGAGAACGAAGGTTTTGAAACTAGATACTTCCTGTCTATCCGAATTACAATTAGCTATATCAAACTTAGAGGGACAAAATAAACTATCTCTCCTGAAAAAATAAACGTTTTGCCCGTGTGATTCCGGCCTAGAATAGGATCACCCTGGTATTGGTGGTGTCGTAAGAAGCCACTAAAATACGTGTGGTACAGTCACGTTGCCAGCAATGGCACTAATGGGCAGACTCGACCGGATCATTACCACCCCTGGCATTTAAAATCGACGGTAAGTATTAGCTTTATGCTATTACGTTTCGTATTTGGTAACGCCAGGCCCCGGCACCTAAACTCACCTCCTCCCCAAAATGAAAGTGGTTCTAGAAGAAATTTTACCCCAGGAGGATACTAGCATCATTGATGATAGAGAATCCCTCCCTGAGTCTTTAAACTCAGGCTGCCCTTCGAATTCTGGGGACGGCAAAGTACCACGCAAGAGACAAGGCAAACGAGGCGTACGCTCCACGGCAGCCCCTTCTACACTTAACGTGGATTTTTGTAACAATAGGGTTCTACATTCCAACTTGAATGCCGTCCACCACCATCTTGAGACGGCACGGCCGGCCTTATTATTTCTGACGGAGACTCAAATTGCTCAACCAAGCGACATAGCTTATCTCCAATACCCCGGCTACTAAATAGAGCATAATTTTGTGCGTCACGCCAGGGTCACTGTGTTCGGGAGGGAGGACCTAAGTTTTCGTCGCCTTGCCAATTTTGAAGGTCGAGACCTGTCTACCATCTGGCTTTGTATTGATTCAGATGATCGCGTCCGAATCTACGCATGCTTGTACAGGTGCCATAGTGGTAATGCAGAAACGGATCGACTTTTGGAGCACGTACAATCGGCTATTGACGATATGCTGTCCCCGCTACCCTCTGCCGAGGTCGTGATACTTGGCGATTTCAATGCGCACCATGCCTACGCAGGCATGGCTGCGTTTGACTTTGCTGTGGCAAATGGACTATCCCAATCGGTTAATTCGCCTACGCGAGACCCAAATGTGGACATCCACAATGCCTCCTTACTGGACCTTCTGCTGACTTGACATCTAAAACAGTATCAGGTTAAAGTAATTGCCCCTTTGGGAACTTCTGACCACTGCCTCAAACGGAGTATGGTGCCTATTAAACGTGGTAGTTGCAGAATACCCGCAACCCGTCGCGTTTGGCACTAAAATTCAGCGGATTGGGATGGGATGCGTACCTTTTACTCATCTTATCCCTGGGGGCCAGGTTTGCTTTTCTTCTGATGATCTGAGAGACTGTGCCGCTGCTGTTGCCAAGGTGATTCTACAGAGTATGGAATTTTACGTCCCTAGCTCTGTGGTGCCAATCGGTGGCAAGTCACAGCTCTTAGGCCCTGGTTTGGTACGTCTTGCAAACAAGCTGCCATTGGCAAACACGAAGCATACCAAATCTGGGCTGACTCACTACTCACTAAGGATCCAAAGGTGAAACAGAAAAGAGAAGTATAACCAGTCCAAAAAGCTGTTTGAGCTCTATTTTCTCTGGACATCCACAAGTCGAGTGGGCCAGATGGCACTTCTCCCTTAATGCTCGGTGTATGTGCTCCTGAGTTGTCACCGGTGCTAACGCGTTTATATCGGCACTCTTATTCACTCGGCGTAATCCCGAAAAAAGGCAATGGTTTGGATCCGACTAACTACTGGCCTATTGCTATCACTTCCCTGCTCTCCAAAGTAACGGAGAGCATAGTAAACAGCCAAATCCTGGTGTATCTGGAAGATCAACGGTTGCTCAGTGGCGACCGTCAATATGGCTTCCACCATGGTCGGTCATCTGGTCATCTTTTAGTGTACTTAACCCACCGCTGGGCTGCTGCTATTGAAATCAAGAGAGAGGGCCTGGCAGTTAGTTGGACATGGCCAAGGCATTCGATCGAGTGTGGCACAGGGAGCTCCTTGCCAAACTTCCATCGTATGGGCTTCCCGAGAAATTATGCAAGTAGGTCACCAGCTTTCTCACTGGGCGTAGCATAAAGGTCACTATCGACGGTTTTTGCTCTCAATTAATGCCCGTGAACGCTGGCGTCCCCCAGGGCTGTGTGCTGTCTCCAACACTGTTCCTTCTGCATATCAATGATTTGTTAGAGGATACTAGCATTCATTGTTATGCAGACGACAGCAAGGTGAACGCCGTCTACACCGGCCATGCAGGTCTTTCTCGGGAAAACGTCGACAAGTGCCGAAAGAAACTTGTGTTTTCCGTCGAGGCATCCCTTGAGTACTTTTCTCATCTCTGGGCTGGTGCACCCGAGTATCAGCTTAAACCATTTGATCGCATACAACCGACAGCCATTGGGATCGTTGGAAACCCAATTATCTGTGACAGGATTGATTCTTTGACGCTGAGTAGAAACGTTTCATCGTTATGTCCTTCTCTATCGCATATACCACGGGGAGTGTTCTGGAGAACTGTTTGACCTGTTGTTTCTGCCGCTGAATTTTCCAACCGCACAGTACGTAACAGACTAAAATACCATCCCTACCATCTGGATACGTGGCGTTCTACTACTGTGCGGATTTGTAGGAATTTCCTTCCACGTGCCACACAACTGTAGAATGATCTACCTGCGGCAGTGTTTCCAGGTCGTTATGACATACAGACCTTCAAAAAGTCTGCTTAGCTTACAGGCCGGCAATGCTCCTGTAGCTCCTCTGGTGATACACGGGGCCGTGGTCGGCGGTATTCACTTACCATCACGTGACCCGCACGCTCGTTTGCCTTACCAGTCCTATAAAAACACTGATAAAGTATTATTGCATATTTTGTACTAAACCATTTACTTTTATATTTACTAATATAACAAATTTATTAGTAAGTTAATACAAACGTAATTTTCAAGGAAAATGTACATAAAATTGAACAAACTGCTACTTGACTATTAAACCTGCACTGACTTTTTTCATTACAAAAAAGCTTTTAGTTACGAAAAAAACTATCATTGTAGAAAATATTAACGCTTTTTTAAGTGTATCACCAGTTAAAATAAATAAGATAATAAAATATTAAGTTGGAGAGGATATGATAGCGCAATGAGAAAAACTATAGAAGTAATGGTTGTAAGTTTAATACCGACTCAGGAGGGCACACAGGGCGCGGCGTTAAGTTTCTCCACTCAATATACATTATCCCGTAGTAGAACATAGAGAGCGAAATGTTCGTTTATAGGTTTTCTAAGTCTATATGACAAGGGGAAGAGTGAGAGGCTGCGAAATATTCAATAAAGATTTATATGGCAGAAATACCAAGAATTTAAAAATGTATGAGATATATTTTTTACAAAATGCCTGATTTATTTAGGCAGAAAAAACATATTTGACAAGAATAACCTATACGTTATGTGTTTTCAAAAGTTCTGCATCACGATTTATTGTACAAGCAACGTAACAAGAGAATACCATTATCTCGAAAACATTTTACAGTAAATATTTGCAAAGTAATTTTGCTTCGTTAAAACATATACCTACAGAAATTTTGTAGTATATAAAAATCATTCACAGTTTACAGTTGTTCGTAAAATATGTAATATTAAAAATTTTATAACTAATAAAAAATACATATAATAATAATTAACACCTACTTAAGCCTACAACATAGTTTGTATTAAGAAATGCAATAAATAATGGCAAAATCGAAAATTAAGCATAAAATACATATGTACTCTTTACTTCATTTCTCCGTTCTTGTGAGATAAAGCTCGGTGTTAAGCTACTAACGGTGTTAAGCTAAGCTCAATTTCTAGTGCAAAATGAAGAGCGTGTATTGACACTAAGGACTCTCCGAAAAAAAACTCCTTTTATTATTAGTATAACTGACATTACTATGATTACTTTATTCTCGTTATAGATTCTCTATAAGCAGTTTAAATTCTAAAACGCAATTTTATCAAGATTTTCTCAGCCATAGTACAGAAATAGCCCGCTTTAACATAATTGCTTACTGCAGCTTTGAAACAGATCTAATCATATTAAATACTATTAGAAGAAAAGCCGTATTTTTATTCTATTCTCTTATCAGTAGACAGGTTTATAACTTTTTTTAAAGGACATTTGAAATCAAAAAATACTTTTTTATAGTCAGTATTTTATTTATTTTCCGGTACATCAAAAACATTGAAACATGCTTGCAGTTGGATCAACGCAAAATAGAACAACACTCACTTCATTATAAAGCCAAACTTTATAAAGTGTTAAATTTAATAAAGCAAAATTACTATAAACATTATAGAGAGGAGCGCTTTTAAATGAAATACTGACAAAAAGTTCTTCTTACCACAAATGTAATTACACAAAGCAAATATGGTCGTCCACCAACCAATTTCATTTAAATTAACGAATAGTTTGTGGTTGGACTTAAATAAATAGTATCTTCACATGTTTTAACGAAATCATTTTACTGGTACAGTAGATTTAACTATTTAAGCAAAAAAAATATTTTTGATATCACTTTGTGGGCAGCCGCTTGTCTTGGCATAAAATATCTGTGAGAGATTTTGACAAAAAATTATATTTAATTGTAATTATTTAAGGAGCCGTTTAATTAAATGACTTATAAAATGTTATTATTTTTTTTTAATTAATACTGTAATTCGAAAAATAAATTCCAATAATATTATAATACCAGTCTACTTTGTAGGTATATTACCTGCATGAAATTTGTATGCCAATAGTTATACGAGGTCGTTTCAGTGATGTTAAATTATTCATTTTCAATCCAATCACGTAGCCATTAAAGTGCTCATGCATGTTCAAAAATATTTTGTACCATATTCCATAATATTCTACAACATTATTAATAAAAGACCGACTGACCAAATAATGTGTACTTTCACAATTCTTTATTTTTAATACCTGTATAAAGTTTTAATTACTTCAGAACGAAAGACATTTTCAGGTAAGTTGTTGATATGAATGTTTCCATTTCAGACTTCACTCCCTCAATATTGTTGCCTATGTGATGCCAAAGAACATATTTATTGTACCTACGATACATTATTCTAAGTACGAGTACGTACCAATAAAAATGTCAGTATATTTGTTATAAATATAAAGGTGTTATCCTTAATATTTACTATTGTTAAAGTGTTATTCCACACTTAGGATTAGGATTAGGTTATCCTTATATTAAATTATATAATAATAACCTGAAGTCAAAACACTTCATTGCATCCTTTCGAACTGAACGCCGCATCTTTATATTACTTAGGTACTTGATGTCTATTAACACTTTGTCCGAATTAAAAGACGACATGACAAATAAAATCAAGATATCAAAAAAGTACTAAAATTTTAAATATAACAGTTCTTTTGAATTACCAACAAATATTATAATAATTTTTGTAAGTAATTTTATGATATTTGCAAGTGCTATTTTTAATAATTATTAAATCTTTATTACTCAAATTATATTATTATATAAAAAATAAATAAAATAATGTAAAGAGAATGGCGTTTAAGGTCTTTGTCTGGTACAAAAGGCCAATATGACATGTCAAAGTAATATATATTACGAAACATTTTCACGAAGTTAATGGAACGCCTGATTAGATAGTGGGTTCCCTTCCATTTAGAATCCTTTGTCAATTTGTCACTGTAATTAATGCAATTTATTTAACAAGCCGCATCATATAAGACGCGGTGGTCTCAAAGAGAATATAGAATAAGTAAATTTTCATTAATGTCTTATTTAATTAAAAATAGAACTTTTAATGAATTAAGGATAACACTGAAAGTTTAATATTTTATCCTTCATTATGCCCAATACATTTATTATTTAAAGTAATTTATAATATAAAGTATTAGAATTAGACTGTTGTAGCGTAGTTAGAACATATCAGACTGCATACTCGCAGAAGTTCGAATTTGAAAATGATATTTATTTATGTTTAAAACTTATTAATTTTACTTAACTTATAAGAAAAAAATTGACGTTGGCCTTTGTAACATACAAAGTATAGTTCAAATAAAAAATATTTACCAAATTATTCATAGATAAAAATACTTATATTTACATACACATCCCTACATTAACTGCAAATTAAAGACATAAGTAAAGGTCATTATTTAGCCTTTCCATTTCAGACGCCTGTCTTTACCCACTGTAAAGCTTATTTCAAATCATTTATATCTATTTCATAACGATTAAATGAAAATAGCTTTGTAGTTGAATTATTAATAATCAAATAAATTAAAAAACCTACGGTCTCTGTTTTACAGTTAAATAGCAATTGCAAATTTAATCTGGACTAAGCATTTATTTTCTTGTAGAACACGTGTTGGTCACTAATACTTATATGAAAATATACGGGATATAATGAAACGGAAATGAAACTCATGGCTCAACTCTTTGTAGTTTAGGTGGGAAATACTTTTCCAACATTTCTATATTTAAATTTTCTTTTCATCTAAAGCAGAAACATGAAAGTTTGATTCCATAAGAAGAATAAAGTAAGAAATACATATAAGCTAATACAAATATTTAATAATATGAATTTACCCGGAAAATAACATATCGTATCAAATACATACATCATTATATATTTTATGCTAATTAGTAAAATTAATATTGTCTGGTAAATAGCTGATTAGAGATAAAATCGTTTTAGTTCTATTCATGTATATATTTTTTTCGTTATAACATTGTCATAAATTTAATGAATAAAGAAGAATAAATAAAAAATATAAATAGTAAACATTCTACATAGTTTCATTGAGATGCCTAATATTATTAGGTACTCACAATAGTTCTATATTAGCTTCTACTCGAAGAAATATTTCTATGCCAAAAGTTTATTTCTCTAGTGTAAACAGATCAGATAAAATTTGTTTCGTCCTTCAACATAAAATATTTAATATTTACAAAATAAGTACAAATATATTCGTTTATATGTTTTTACAAGATAAAATTTTTTCATAGTAAGTAAACTTTTTATGGTGCGAAAACGTTTGGCGGATTGACGTATGACACAGATTTTCTCCGTATTACCCGCATGATACAGGAATGTATAAATAAATAATCGAAATCCAAGAAGCAATGAAACATTTCAATTAAATTAATACATATTCTGAATTCTGTATTAAAATATATTGATATGGACGAGACGTAATACGATTTGAGGAAATATAAGTGTCTAACCGTGTTTGCTACAGAAATGAAAAGCAAATTTATGCAATGAAATTCACAAGCACTCCTTTTCTCTCACTTATTGCTATTGTATTTTGTAGTAAACTGTGATCGTCATTATATATTATTTAAAATTTAACTTAAGTATTTAATACAAAATTGTATTATACTGTACTATATTCAATTGTTTTATTTAATTTTTAGACACATGATTTAATTTTGTATTTATTTTTATACATATTAGCATTTCACGTTTTATGGCTGTCGTAGCGTAATAAAAAAATATAAACGCAATATTTGTTGCTATGATTCCTCAATCGAAGTAATGATTAAGAATCGAATTAACAACATTTCACATTTGCCGAATAGGTAAGATAAAGTGTGGCGTTGAGTTACGATACTTAACAATTACTTAACCCGGTGGCATTGACGCTGGGTCATATTGACCCGAGGCAATTTCAAATTAATATATCCATCCGTCATGGCTGGTGTAGTAATTTCGTGACTTACACTTATTTGCTTATTTTGAGTTTAATTTTAATTAACCTTGATTTTTGTAAGCTTATAGTAAAAATGTCATTGACAAATCACCCAACCACTATTGTGGCGTCGTTAAAAAAGTCTGATTCCGATAACGAAGACTCCCAAGGTGCTTCAGACGTCGATTAATCTAAAGCCAGACAACCCAGCAATTATAGTGAAAGTGAACAATACAGAATCAGATTCAGATAATATCAATCTTGTTATCATATTACAACAACAATTACAGTTATCATAACAACAATTACTGCAATAATTTTACAAAGGAAAAGATGGAACAATGTTACAAAAAGCACCCAAATGGCCCGACACCTGATTTGAAAATTTATAATCTGAACTGCCACCTGGTATAAAACCTCATGGTGCCAAGACTATATTGGTATATTGACAAGATGGGACTTATTCATTACGCATGATATATTGTGTAAAATCTAAATATACACAAATTTACAAATTCTTATCATAAGAGCTTTGTGTGAGGATTTGAGTGACATGAATGAAATAAAAAATATGTAAATTGAAAAATCAGATAGGGCTTTTAATTTTAGCAACATTTTATTGATCTAATAGAAAAAAAATTGAATGATTTATAGCAGAACGATGACACTGGAGTGGAAATTGTAGACTCACTTTGTTCCGTGTGCCAGATTGATGACGTAGAAAACTGACTAGTCTTATTTTATAATATAAAGTTCGTTGGAACTTTCTATTGGTATATAAGATTATTTATTTCTATTATTACTAACAATACTTTACAAAAAATTCAAATTATAAACATATTATTTTTCAAAGTTGATTTTGCATGTGTCATTGAAAAACTTAATAAAAGTTAATTTGTAGAAATTATTGCTATGATTTTTATTTTAATAACTAAGCAAAGAACCCTTTTTGATATACAATCGTTAAAATTAAGATAACTTGCTAAATTTCTTAAAAAAAACAATAGCTAAAATCGGATCTTTATGACCCGGCGTCATCGTCCTCGTAATTATTTTCGTGGCGCGTGGCACCGAGTTAACAATCAATGTAGACGGAGTGTATTAACATTAGAGTTAGTGAGGTTAGGTATGATAATTAGAATTAAATATTATTGATTTGTATAATACAACTTAATATATGCTTCTAATATATTTGCACAATAAAATTATTCTATTTGTAGCGTCATATTTTGCAAGCTTTTATTTAATTTTCTGTGTTATTAAGGTAGCGTATGTGAAAATTTGCAGGCTTAATTTGACCCACTTCTCAGTGTTCGATTGAAAATTGGAAAACGACTTTAGACATGTTAATTAGATGACAATGGAATTATATATAAACATTTTTTGTTCATCTAAAATGGCCGCCGCAACTAAATAGTGGATTATATTTCTTTCAGTATCAAACAAAAGTGCTTGGTTTTTAAAATACAATATATTACGTAAAAGGTTGTTTTTAAACTATTTTTTTATTCTATTTTAATCTATCAAACATATTTATATTTGAAATATGATTAAACAAAACTGTCATCCTTACTTTCTCTAAATTTCAAAAACAATATTAATCTATAGATTGCAGTCAATGCTGAATCTAAAACAAAGCGTTAGTAGTCAAAGTATTGAGTCAACAGGATTCGACCCATTTATCTAAGTCAGCCGCCAGGTAAGCTATTAATAACCATAACAACAGACAAATCGTGATTGCTGTAGGACTTCACTAGATAGCTTTAAAAAAAAATTTGTAATTCACAGTGCGTGACATAAAAGTATTTTTTTTATTTACTTTTTTACGGTTATACAACATAGAATGGGCAATATCCACGTTGATAGGCGAAACTTAACTCCGCGTTTAGTTCTATTAGAGCGAAAAGATCATATATTTATTAGATAACTGAAATGTTATCATTATACCTGACGGAAGATTATTAAATGTAAAGTAATTTGTATTAAACGTATTACGACACTACGGGACTTTAATTGAATCATAATTATATTATAAATTATTTTAAGCTTAGTTTAAAATTTTAAGTTTTTATTTATAAAGTATTTGTATTACGCAATTGAAGAAAGTATTTACAATGCAACTTGGATGTTTTATTGAAAGGAAAAAGAGATTAAAATAATATATATCATATTTCAATATCACCCTACAGCGACGAGCGTGGAGGTTGATGGCCACCAGTGTGATACGGGGGTACAGAACCATCTTCGGTCAGGCTGCCTGTATGCTGACTGGAATCCTGCTGTGGGACCTAGATGCGATTACTTTGACGTCACCTTATAGATGGCGTCGTCATGACGTCTGGGGGCCTACCAGAGCCAGCATCACAAGAAAAGGCGCAGGTAGCCACATTTGAATAGTGGGAAGTCCCAGCTAGCAACACCATCTGCCGACCAGAGAATGATCGAGACAGGTTGTCCGGTGTTCCGGTAGTAGTTAGCAAGGCGTCCTAATCTTCCGAACTACTCAGGTCCTTACAGGGCATGGATGCTTCAGGAAGTACCTGTGTAGGATCAGTAGGAAGGAGTCCAACGGTCCCTGCCACCATTGCGTTGACTGTATCGAGGAACAGGCCCAGCATACGCTGAAGTTGTGGCCAATCTGGACGTCAAACATCGCGCGTTTTACGAAGTCATAGGGGACGACCTCTCCTGGCGGTCATGGTGATGGCCATGGTGGCTTGCGAGAGATCGTGGAATGTGGTTAGCTCCTTCTGCGATGCATCTGCCCGAAAAGAAGTCTGCGGAACGGATGAGGAAGGTCTCCTACATCCCTACCAAGCGCCGCGGGAGACCGGGTCTTACTTACGACAAAAAAAAATATTTTATATACTCCTATACTTATAAATGTTATGAAAGTAATTATATCTAAGGAAAGTTGCCAACCATTTCAAAGGAAAGTTTATTGTAAACAACTGTATCAACTATTCCTAAGGCGATAGTTATTTACACTCCGAGCACTTTATTTTAATATTACCTTTTAGCGAAATTGAAGCTTATAGAAGCGTTTCTTCTCTTTTTTATTCTTTGTAAATTTAATGTAGGTATAGTTTTATTAAATGTATATGTTTAATTTACATACATAGGTATTGTCAATTGATACAGACTGACAGTGTGGTTCACGCAGTTCATGGGTTCAACTAATTAATGGACTAAATGAGAGTATTATAATGACATAAGAAATTAAAAATGAAATTCAGATGCCAAATTTAAATAATTTTTTATCAACATGCATGTGGAGTGGATTTTTCTTGGAACAGTACATAAAATAAAGACCTTCCGTGCAAGTCTGTTGAAAGTGGATACCCGATAAATAATTTTACGACAACGCACCCGCTCGAAGGTATGTATTATTTCTATCATTACCTATATTATAATAGAACATTAAAAAAGTGTATTTGTATCAAATTAATTTCCAAACAAAAATAATGTGGGTGATGCAATGAAAGTTTTGTTTCTTCTGTATTGTATATTATAATATAAATATATGTTCTTATAACTCTTTATTTATTGTGAAACTATTAATCATTGGCACCGTATAGGCTATAATTCAACAATTAGAAAATTAACGGAAACAATTAGAAAAATGTAAGCGATGCGTTATCAAAAATTGTTTAGTATCATAGACAGTTTTGAGGGCAAATTAAAATCATTGAAAATTGGAGCCCTTGTGACACTTTAAATAGTATAGTAAAGCTAAAGTTGCAGGCATTTACTAGTATATATAATTATTAAACTTGGCTCCTAGAATGATCACAATCAACATAGGATGATTTATTATAATACAATGAAATTGATGCTCTAGAGAATACTCATGTATTATGTAAATATATCGTTTCAAACAATCAACCCGTTGGTTGAATGAGAACGGTGGTTACATTTGCAAATTGTTATATCGATTTATTTGTAGTGGAACTCGATGTGGTGCTTAATAATGTGATTGCACGAAATATATTATCCGTTTGTTCTTTGAATGAACATAAAACTAAATAAACCTCTTTATTATTTTAAACAAAATCTATACTAATTTACAACTAATATTTAAGTTGTCATCTTATAAGCAAAGATTTAAATTCTGCTCTGTTAAATCGTAATACGTCAAGGAAAAGCTTTTTACAATAACATATAGTTTACATAGTACTCTATATAAAGCAACATATTTCTTTTTTCTGTAGACTAAAAAAATAGTAAAAAGTATTACCAATTCGGTAGAAAATGATTTTGGAGGTGGAAAATGCATAGAATTGCGAGAAATATCAGGTGATGTACAAAATTTATGGCATAACGTTTAGTAAATAATAATAGACTATTTATCCCTTGATTTTAAAATTGAAAGTAAGGAAAGTTAATTGTTAAAATTAACAAACATTAGTGAGTGGGCAACATTTTTTCGTACCTATGAAATATAATTATCGTTTAACGATATCGATATGATACATGGGACGAGCCTGGTTAAACGCGATGATTGTTTGTTGGGATTAAGATAAATGTACAAATAATCGCAAGTAGTGTGATTTATTACCGTCTTTTTTTGGTTATCACATACAAATATGACGGCTAAGCATCTTCACGGTTTTTTAGATAAAGCAGGACAGATAAAAAGAATCTATCATAAAACACTCTCTAGTTGTTGAAGTTAATGCCACTCTATGTCTTATAACAGGAAAGAAAATAAAGTACATAATTGCAAATAATCTTTTTTTTCGAGAGGGGATTGAACTCACAACATCCTCATTTACGTTATCTCATTGCACCAGGATGGCTTAATTTGTGTATATACATTGAGGTATATAAAATAAATACGTATGAGTGTATTGATTATAATTAACAACAGCAGGCTTGAAAATTGTTTTCAGTTGTCAGTTAACTAAGTAGTTAACATTGAACGGGCTTTAAATGCGACCATAACATTTGTTCCCACAATTACAAAGCCAGGAGTCGTTGAAACCCACTAGAACTATAAATAACACAGATATTACCATATTTCTGATTATACTTTAGTTTATATATATGGAGTTAATTTTATCAACCATGAAAGGTTGTAAACCATGTAAAAAAATAATCGCATAATGTTATTAATTGAAACTAAGCGAAAATAGCTGTAAAATCTATTTTGTTTTTTAAAAAAAAATAAGTGAAATACTTTTTAAACGAATTAAAAAATCTGAATAGGTTTGGAAAAATATTTATATTATTTTGTACCCTTTTGATATCGAATTGAATCTTATTTTTGTATGAAATAAACGATGTTTTCATTATAACCAACAAATTTTTAGTTTATAATAGAAATTTTTAGTTTATAATAGAAATGAAATGAAAAATAATGAATGAATGGCTTAAAATGATTTCTGTTCGTGTACTAGAGTGACCAGAACCGCCAGGTCCTTATCGTTTGTCATATTATTATCAGAAATGACAGCATGAAAAATTATCAATTAAATCAGTTAGCAAGAAGTAGCATAAAATTCCAAATTTCTCTTACATTGAATAATCGATAGGTACAGACCATCAAAACAGAAATCTTATAAAATATTTTTAATAATACACACTATAAATTTAAAACTCTTCCCTTACTGTATTTTATCTTTCAATACACTAATAATAATGATACTTTTTAACAAGATATTGTAGCAAATTATGTAATATAGATATTTAATAATTTAATGTATTATATCATTTATATATTATATACTTTATAATATGTACGTGTATGACATTATTATGCTTATCACAATGAACATTTCAAACGTGTTTATGTCCCCAAAGAGCTTCATTTATCTCACTCTAAGCTTTCTTCTGACGTGCGAAATAGTGCTTGGTACCTATTCTTTACTTTGTAAGGAGAATTCTCTATAAATATCCATATATTAAAAAGAAAAGGCAAAGCTTTTATACAGTTTTTACGAGTTATATAAAAAAACAAATACGTAAATAAAAAAATATTAAGTTTAATAAAACTATATATTTAACAAACACTTTTGTGTTAACGAACATAAACGTTACTAAGCCACGCGTCAAGTACACTCTAGTAATAAATAAAAGTGTATTACGTAAAAATAAAATCTAAATGATCTATATTTGAATGGTTAGTTCGAAAAAATTTTAGGTCATTCTGCTCAAGTAACGGAAAATGGTTTTTGATGGACAATTTTGTAGGACACAGATGGTTTCAAGTAGACAATATCATATGGCAAATAAAATTAGATCAATTTCGTTCGTTATGTTTTTATTCTCTGAAAAGTTAACAAATCTATGAAACTGGAAGGAAAGGTACTGTCAATTAAAAAATGTATACTACCATTGAAAATAATCAAACTCCTAACTATCACAAAATTCAAAATATATTGTAGGATTTATTATTATTTAAGTAAAATGGAATGAATTACTCGTAATGAATGACGGGTGCACCTATAACAATGGGATCAACAGCATAATATATTTTTTATCGCTACACTTTTATTCAATTTCTAAGGTACATATATCGATGAAATTTAAATATATATTTTATTGTTCTTCACTCTAGATAGACAAAGCGTGACGTTGGATTCCATTGTAAAGCGGTGGTTGTAACTTAATCACGTAAAGGAAAATGAATTAACGTCTTCTCCAAAGATCAAAGAAACTATAATATTATAATTCAAGGCACATTTTTAATTAATTGATTAAGGTACTTATAAAGCATTGAAAATCCTTATAAGTTCATAGACAATATCGATGTTCTAATGAATTAATCTGTAAATGGTTATTCCTTTTGTCGATTACGGTAAGAGGTTTGATACAGTCGACCACAAAGACTAATATTTTTTCAAAATAGCGCTTATTACATGGAAACAATGCATGTTCTTGGCTTAGCCCGTGTTGCCTAGAGTACCTTTGCTCGTTACATGAGTTATAGGCAGCTTATACTGCGAATTTAATAATGTAGATTCAAGCATAAAAGAAGAGGTCATTCTTTTATACTTCAGATAACATAGAAAATTAATGTAACAAAAAGTTATTATATTTTAATAATTTCATTTAATATTTTAACATTAACTCATTAATATATTGGAATTAGATTGCTGTTATCATTAAAAAAGTAAAAGTGTTAAGAATTTCGTATCTTATTTTAGAATATATTGTAGAACACCTAAAAATAAAACAACCATTGTAAAGATCATGTGTAAATTCTAAAATTTGAAGTTTCTTTGTTCTGGTAGCAATTGAATATAAGGCTTTTGTGACTAACCAAAAATATATAGAAATGTTATTTTTTCAATCTAATGTTTGTTAGTATCCCCAATTTAGTATTGTAAAGCAAACATTACGACTTATATTTTCATTTTCTTCCATTTTATTGTTCATTTGTTTTAGTACACTAAACCCCTTTTTTGTTGATTTAACGGTGAACTACAACGTCAGCGATAATTGTCTTTTTTATATAATTGTCAGAAATATAAATTTCCAAAATATTGTTAGTTATATGAAAAACCATTATATAAAACCTTTCTTACAATGAAAATATTATGTTAATATCTTTTCATTGAAAGTATACTCACAAGACGGGACGAAGAAATAACTTGACCCAGTGCTCATCTCCTAAGAGTCTTACCTAAAATAAATCTTATATATAACGTTACTCTAAGTGACGCTGAGATGAAATATGAATATTTTTTTAACCTTAGTTACTTCTATTCTAGTTAAAAGAAAAACATAAGCAAGAACAAATACTCGTATACATTTTATTTCTACTACTAATATTTTATGATTTGTAAAAGTGAAATTTTTGAAAAATATATATCAAATATCCTTAGAAAATTTATAAATTTAATAAAACCTTGTGATTATTTTATCGACTCTTTATGCTTTTTACTTACAAAGCTTCGTTTAAAACTAAATTTATCGCTTTGTTTTTCATAACAAGGGACCATTTATAAGGAGAATTATGATTCATTTCCTACATTGCTTAATAAAACGAAGTCTAGTTCGCATAAAAACATGATTATTCAACACAGATATCCGTAACTGTAAAATAAAATATGTATTTCTTTGTCGAGTTATATTCGTTCTTAGTTTATGAAATGTGTGTAAATTATGTTACCACATATAGATTATAATCGCAGAGTAAAATTCTAATGACTAATTGGTTATATAGACTATAACGGAGGGAATAGGTTCAAATCAGAGTCGTTCTCCCATTTGTAATAATTTCGTGTGGCATATCTAAGAGTATGGTAGTTTGGATTTCATGATATATTTAGTGTGTACCTATGATTTAATTAAAAAGTAAGAATAATCTATTTATTTAATCAAAATATGTAAACTAATATCTTGCTATATATTTTACGAATAAATAATTTAATAAAATATATACAATAAAAGAGAGAAGAAGTTTTTATCTAATTAGATGTTAAGCAGAAGCAATGTCGATTTATATGTAACAGGTATCAAATGACAATTAACGTCTTTAAATCGACAGAGATATATAGGCAGGTAAAGGGCATAATAATAGGCATAGACTATTTTCACTCTACAATTACATGTGAATATTATTTAAATATATATATATATATATATATATATATATATATATATATATATATATATATATATATATATATATATATATATATGTAAATGAGTTATATTGCAAGAAAAAAAAAATATTTACAACTTTTTTCAAATTACACGTAACATATACATGAAAACATATTTTTTTTCACCTTTAGTTTACATAATTTTTCAAACAACTTTATATTTTATTTTCATATGTGCCCTACATTTTCGGACATAGTACTTATGTCGTTATAAGGTGAAAAATATTTTGTGTAGAAAAATCTTATATTATCATATTGTTTGAAATCAAAACCATAGACTATGACGAAAGTGTATAATGACGAATTACATTGCTTTCTTTTCTCTGACGTCAACCTAAGCCAACGCGTCGTTAACTTAACTCTACCCAATTATACCGTGATATTTATTATTTTATACATTATCTATGAAGATATTAACATAATAATATTACTGTTAGTGTCAGTGATGACACAGTGTTAAACGAAAGATTATCTATATACTAAGTACATACAATCATGTAGTTCATGTGGGTGAAGCCGCGTGCTCTAGTGCTTTATATAATACGAATACGGTTAAAATCTGTTTTAATTACGCTAGAATTAGTTAATATATCTCAGTGGAACAGGAATGAATATTGCATCTTGAAGTGAATTTTTAATAGCTCTCATTGCCAATATACCTTAATATTAATTGACTTCAGCCTAGGTGAAATTTATCACTTTTGTGCAAATTCATAGTAGACAGAACGAAATTAGTTACCTATTCACGTCATATATATATATATATATATATATATATATATATATATATATATATTTATATATATATATATATATATATATATATATATAAAGGAATTCGATCAGGATTACTGCCATTATCAGGATTAATAATTAAAGACATTTAGTTTAATTTTATATAATAAATATAATATTTATGAAAACATATAAATCTTATTTCATTTTCTATTTTAGAAAAAAGTATTTACTTTAGCCCCTTAAACCTAACTGATATATATGTGTGCTATATATACGTAAAGTGTTGTGTAATGTTTTAATATCGAACTACCAACATTAACATATCCTAGAACACACGATTAGTTTCTTAAGCTACTTTGAAACTTTTATTCTCTCGTAGTATATCTTTTCCTTTGAGACAACATATTAAAAGTTCTCACATATTGTATAGAAGTTGTACCGAGAAGTAGTAAACTCCTTGTATGCGGGAAACTAAAATATCAGCATATTCAGAAAATATAGAGGCCGGTCGTGTCGCAGTATGACAGCGTCTGACTGTAAAGCGAAGTACGGAGTGTGTTGACACTATGTACTTTCTGTCTACCCCGCTATGTGGGATAAAAGCGTGAAGCTAAAAAAACAAAATATCATGAGCCACCGTGGCACAGTGGGACAAAGTCCGGTTCTAAATGCAAGTAGTCTTGATTTTAGGCGGTAAGGAAACGGAGACTTTTGACATTATGTTGTTTGTGTCTTCCTTGCTATGAAGAATAAAACGTGAAACTGTATCTTGTTGTCACAAAAATAGATTCCTTTTTAATATATTCCTTTTGTAACATATACAACTATAATAGATTAATTAGTAACGGTCCAAAAGGGTAAGAGTATAAGTATTTACTCCACCCACTATGAAAGGGCAATGCCATTTTAACTAATGAATCCTTTATAGAGGCAGATGTATGGAAGTCTTTCAGTGACCTGTTTTCAAATGCTAAAGCAAATATTTTCTTGGAAAATTTGTATTCTGGTTTAGATTTTCAATGACACAAAACTAATATTTATGATTTGCAAATACGACTCATAACAAATTACTACAATACTATACTACAATTCCACTAAATAAATCTCTTTTTTTTCTACATTAAATATTATAATCTTATATTATTTTGGGCTCTGAGCCAAATTTCAGCATATAAAAGGCTTCAATTAATTCCGAGCTTACAACGCGGGTCACTTTTCATTTGAGTCGACGATAATCCCTGGGGTTAACTTATTTACGACAACATGGCCATACATAGGAAAAATATACCTACTTCTTTTAAAATTCTGGGATATATATATTTAATAATTCAAATTCAATAAAAAAAATATATAAAAACAATTTAATAACAATAACTTATTATATTATTAAAAGTAAAATGTCGGTAATTTAAAAAAGCGATAAAAGAAAAAATATAATACACACATGAGTAAATTATAAATGACATAAAATTTGAAGACATTTATTAATTTTAAAATTTAGAACGTTTTTGATTATGCACTATAGTTGTACTGTAACGATACGTACTATACATAAATATGTATGTAAATATATAATATATTTTATACAAATAATTGTATAATAATAACGTTAAATATTATTTTATATAATATTTTTAGGTAATAATAACATAATTAATAATTCTATTTTTCTTAAATATAATTTTGGCTGAATGAATGACTGGCAGTTTAGAATCATGAAATGGATTTTTAAATAAAAAAGAATAGGGATTGGCGGGAGCTTGATGTGCGGAAAAAGACGCTTGAGAATATTGTTAGTATTTAATTTGGAATAATAGAAATATAATACATTGGAAGTGAATATAATAACAACAATTATGATTGTTTTTTGTGGTATTCGTGGTCGGTAAGATTTGTTTTTGTGTGATATGAATTTGTTGGTAAGTTATTTTTCTATTATTAATATAAAAGTAACATTAAATGAATATAAAATCATTATTAATAAATTTATATATTAATATTAAAGATATTAAAGGTTTAGAATGTACATTCTAAGAGATATATGAAATTTGTAATACAAATATACTAAAGAGTCTGTTGCAATCTTTCAGTAGTTTTGTATGAACATATTGTTACATATATGCATTTACTAAGTATAATAAAATGTTCGAATATTACTCTAAGCGCTGCAAACAATACTAATAAATCTTAATAATTATAATATGATGCATTGAACGAATAAAGCGTTTTATGGTGATCTTTGCATGATCTTATATTTATATAATATTCTTAAAAATATAGAAGATCCATCGTGTACTAGTATCGTGTCGTAGTATTGAATAGTAGTATATTTTATAGTATATTATTAGCTTTGTCAGAGAGGAGAGTGGGAGATAAACGTTACAGTACCTAATTTTATTTCCTCAGACATTCAATTTTTATGTTGTATAACGCTTTTACCTAAGTTAAAGAGTACTCAGAAAGAATCTAAAGTACTGCTTTAACCCAATTTTCGCCTAAAATGGAGACATTACGTGTAACACTTTTACACGCAATGTCTCGATTGATTTTTTTTTCTGTTTATTGGTCCACAAAACAAATAACAATCGAACACATATAAATAAGGAAGATTACAAAAGTAATAACCACTAACTTTTAATTTATATAAAAAAAATAATTATTCAACAAACTGAATAATTTTTTAAGACAAAATGATTTTCTGTTTTGCAAACGACCTTTATAACGTGGAATTGAGAAATTTAGACGATGCAGAAGCTCAGTAGCATCGCTGGTTTGATAAATTAGCTTGTACAGAAAAAGTTCATTATGTATTATATTATGAAACATAATATAAAAATCTATTTTGAATACTTTTTATTCTGTTAATGTATTTGAATTTGATAGCTAGGGCTCCATACTGTACTGCAGTATTCTAGGATATTACGTACTAAAATGTTAAATAGAAAAATAGTGATAAAAGGTTGTTTAAATAATTTTAATTGTCTAATAATAAAATCCGATGATTTGGATATTATCAAAATGTTGTTAAAAACACAATGAACTAGTGTTAAAGTAATATGTAACCATTTTAAAATTAATTTTACGACAAAAATTTAAATAGAAACATTTTGTAGGATTGAGATACATTTCATTTAAATTACACAAATTACAATTACTGTTTAAATCTGCTTGTAACTTTTGTTTATCAGATTTATTGTGAATAATTCCGTATATTTTTACGTCGTGAGCGTAAAAATTAAAATTTGATTTAATATCAGTACATAAATTATTGACAAATATTAAAAATGGTAACGGACCTAGGTGCGATCCTTGAGGAACTCCAAAAATTACTTTACACTCTTCAGACTTAAAACCACGAATATTTACTAATTGTAAACGATCATTTGAGTATGACTCAATCCATCTTAATATACTGCCGTGGACACCTACTATTTGAATTTTTTACTATTAAATTATACTGTACAATGTCAAAGGCTTTCCTAAATAAGTGTATATCGCCTAAACCTCTTTGCTTATATACCTTCTGAAATATCTGATATATAAATGACTAAGTTGGATGCTGTAGATAAGAAACCATGTTGGTTACAGTTTACGTATTTACGTATTTAGCAATATATTTTTGTTAACTATCGACTCCAATGTTTTACCGCAACTTGGTAATAGCGAAATAGGGCGATAATTGGATATAACTCTAACATTGTTGCCCTTAGGAACAGGTGTTAAATAAGTGCTTTTCCATTTAGATGAAAAAATGCCGGATTTTAAGGACTGGTTATATAAATTAGTCAAAGGTTTATAAAAACTATGGCCACATTTAAAAAAAAATAGAGATAAACTATCAGGACCAGCAACTTTATATATATTAATTGACTGGAGTTGTTTTAAGACATAATTTTCGTCTATAACCAATTTGCTAAATAATAGATGGCTATCTGATATACTAGAACACGTTTGTGTAGTAGATAGGGAATTAATTTGGCTTGAATTATAGATACTTTGAAAATGTTTAGAGAAAAGATTACAAATTTGGAATCAAAACGTAATTGCTCTTCTTATTCTTAAATAATTTTAGGTGCATTACTTTTAAATTTAACGCTGGACGGAAGGGACTTAGCATCACACCTTATCTTTTCTATTTATTCTGTACATTATGTTAAAATGCTATTAAATTTATACACATAAAACAGTTTATATTATATTACATGTACATACATATCCATAATTGAAATTTAACACAAACAATATATAACGTTTATTGGAGTGTACACTGAGAGTCAGCTGGACGGACGTACTTTGCAGATCTGTCGCAACAAATCTGCAACTCTGATCTGTTAATCTCAGTAAAGTCGCGTAGCCATGCAGACTGAAATATTTTCCATAAAATTTGAAAGTCATTTTATGAATTATTCTCTCCGAAATATTGTTGTTACAAAAAATATTTTTCATATTATATGAATTAGAGTGAGTAATTCGAAGTTGTAACTAAATATTTTCTTATACACATGTACAGTAGTCTTTCAACTGATCTAATCTCACACAAAGTGATAAAAATAGATCACAACTTTTACTTTAAAAAATATAATATTATCAAGAATATTACAAAATATTTAATATACAAATCCTTTTATAAAATGAAAAATTTTTACCCAAACACATTTATAGTACTGCTACCTGCAGATACTTTGGTATTTTATTACAAAAGTTTAAGGTGGTCTTCCGTTGACATAAAATATTGCTGAAGAAAAATGAAACCACTTTAATAGATATAAAGTATAATAGAATTCCATGTATATATATTATATTTATACAAATTATATATTAATATGTTCATTATGTACTTTACGTTTATTGTAAAACGTTTAAAAAGATAGATAGATTTAAAATATTAGTAAAAATAAAGTAATAAGATCTTAGATTTTCGCAATTTTGTAACGTTTTAAATTAAACTATTTTAAAGGTTTATCGCGTATATTTTCGTATTCGAAAATACCCTTTTGGAAACCTGACGTTTCGCACACTTTACAGTGGTCCGTAGTCTCAGGTAGACTGAGTCACATTTATAAAACTGTATTTTCGAATACCACAATCTACACGATTAGTATGTTTAAAATAGTTTTGTTTATTACATCTTAAAATTAACCCATCTAGGGTTACATAATTAACCCATCTAGGGTTACATAATTAACCCATCTAGGGTTACATAATTAACCCATCTAGGGTTAAATAATTTTAAGCTTTCATGCATAACTATATTTGACCATGGATTTTTCCTAGAAACGCATCCCGCGTTCGAGTCTAATAATAGCTATACCACGCTTTGATCAAATTCATAGATTATTCTGTTTTTTTTAATGTATGTAATCTAACCTATTAGCTTTCGTATGTTAACAAAATTTCTTCAAATTTCGATTCGTCTTATTTTCATATTTTTTTTCCGAATTCGAGAATAAATATATATATATATATATATATATATATATATATATATATATATATATATATATATATATATATTTGTATCACAAGTAACAAAAATTGTCACATCTATTGTGTGAAATAATAAAGAAATTTCAACTGCTCGTTAATCACTAGGGGCATATCAAATTTGTCACTGTTTGATTTTCCCGCGTATCGATAATATGATATAATTTATGAACCACCCACAAACAATTGATGTCTAGCTACGTGCTTAACAAAGATGTATTTATAATATATCTTCTTGTTTAACGTAAAAAATAAGCTCTTTGCATTTTTTAACGCTTACAAAAAGTAAGATAAACAGTGAAATATTGTCACGTTACATGCAATATAAAAACAAATAACATAGTAAAACATCATTAGCTTCTTTATGATCTCCATACGATAAAACACATCTCTTTTTAATAAGAAATATAATTATATGACAGTACATTTACTTAATTATATAATTAATAAAATTTAATTGGTACTAAATCTAACAAATATTATAAATGCAAAAGTTTACGAGTATGTATGTATGTGCTACAAAATAGCATTTAGACTACTATAATGATTTGGTTTGCTCGTAATATAACGATACACATCATTTAAATTGTTGGAGCTACACAGAGAAGATGTAAAGTAAGATTGTTAGTTTTAAATAGTTCTTAATAAAAGTCTACAACAGCATATACATCTATATATTATGAGGAATCCACTATGAATGAAATGAGTGTCTTGAGCGCCATAAAGCGTCTAACAGACGAGTCATCGATGAGTGCGAACCCGAACGCGAGCACACGCTAAACCTCACTAATATAACTTTTTACTTTTATACGCAAAAACTATTACATGAATTTGAAAGAAACTAGATATATAGGTCATCAGAATAACTTAATCTATAATTTATAATCATTTTAATTTCGTCATAATATAACGATAAATATCAAGTACTAAGATACTTTTCATCAACACACCACACGGGTGAAGCCGCGAGCGGAATCTAGTAATTTTATATATCAAACAATATCTAGCGGACAAATTATTTTACCTAAATATTTTATACAATTCTACGGACATTAAAATTTAGTTTTTTTTAAATATTTTTTATGTAAAGCTTAACGTTTAAACAAAACTACATGACCGTACACTATTACTCGGTGCTAATTGTGGCTCACAGCCAACAAAACTTATACACGAAAACAAAAAAATTCTATTCACTTTAATACAAATTTTACTATGAATTAAGTAAAAAACAAACAAAAGAAGTGTTAATTTGTACGATAAATTGTTCACTTTTCAAGTCTTCTCACTATAATTAGTAATTAATGATCGCAGTTAAGCGCAGGCGCTCATACGTCAACCAGACAGCAAGTTAATGTCGCTATATGTCACAACCGTGCTCCCAATGCCACTACGCTAGTCATATTAGAATTACCGTCACTCATGTACTTGAAGACGGACAGCAATTGAGTAAATTGCTTTTGAAAATGAATTGTTTTATTAGTGAGAATAGCGACCATAATACGTACGTTCGTATTTTTAAAAACTTTTACCCATTTTAGTCCTACTGCGTGACGTTACTCGTAGTCGCAATTTATTATTAACTAATGTCCTGGTCGCGGATTATATTTCAGAATTCTATTATGTTTCAGAATATAAATATTTCATTGTGAGCAATCTATCATTACTGATACTGATAGAAATACGTTCCATGGATAATGTATAAAAGAATAATTATCGTGATAAACTGTAACAACTGATAGTGTGCTTTGTTTTGGTTGAAAATATTAACCATTCCGGATTTTGCATATGTTGTCGACTCGAAATTTATTTTTTAAGAGAAGTTTTCCTTCGTATTAAATTAATGAATTATACTAATAATATAACAATTAACACTTAATTCTTAAATTTAGATTTCTCAATTTTATTTATTTAATTAATTAAGATTTATTTATTTAATTAGGTAGATATAGGTAAATTAAAAATATTCACAATTTAGCAAGCGAAAGACCAAATAGAAACATTTTCATGTTTACCTCATTCACTGTTACTAAGTATTCAACACAACAAATTGTGAGAGCCTAAGTAAACAAAAAAGCAACCGTCCTGTGTTAATACCCTAAAATTTCTCTATTACACTCTACACGAGATAACTTAAAGCTTTGCTAATCTAAGTAAATAGCGAATTTTCATTTATTTTTGTATAAAGAACTATCTATATATAACTTTGTAAATATCACTGTGATGACTTATGAATTATAAAGATAAATATAGCTCTTTTTATGAAATGTAATAGTTAAAATAACTTAAATGATTGCAAATATTTAATATTACATAATTCTGACTCTAGCACAGAATGCTGTTTCATAATACCTGCTATATTAACAAGTAATGGTAATAACTTAATAATCGGTCGTGGCGCAGTGTGACAGCGTCTGGCTGTATACGCGTTCCGTTGTGGGTTCGAACCTCACTCGAGGGAGTTTTTATATTTAAATTTATCCTCACTTCCTCGCTCTGGTAAGCTAAAATGCGGCGTTGAGTTCCACCACCCAAGACCCAATGTCTCGAATTCACGCACGGAGTGTCTTTACACTAGGTACTTCTTGTCTACCCTGCTATGCGGGAAAAAAAGAGTGAAGCTAAATAAAATTTAAAAAAATAACTAATTACATAGATCTTCTAAATAATTCCAAATGTAATGTAGTATAGTAAATTTTACAATAAAAATTTAGTTGTAAAATTTACTATTTATCTTACTATTTAACAGTACTAGTAGCGAAAGGTACATATTTAAGTTAATGCAATAGATTTAACATATAAATAATATATACAAATTTATATGGGAGAACCGGGTATCTCGTCGGGCATAATTCAAATTTAAGCGAATTGGCGAGGATATCGTTCAAAAACTTGTTAATATGCTCGAACTGTCGCCGTTACCGAAGTCCCGAGTTCATTACATTTTCGAAGCGCTTACTTACAATGTTAAATTAGGGAATTTGCTAAAACTTCAATGACAAAATGAACATTTACTATTAAAGCAAATGTAAATAAAATAGAAATATATAATAAACTATACTTTAATATTAATATTTATCGTATTTTCTTAAATTGTGGCCTCCTTGTTATTGCAGCCAGAGAGAACTCAGTGTCACCCTACGTTCTCCATTTTCCGCCTGAAATCGAAACATTGTTAATTAGTGTGAACTCGATACGCAATGTCTCGGTTTTTATGTTAGTAATTTCTCGCGGCGGAAGTGAAGATACAACTACTGAACTGAAAATAAAATTTAAATACAGCACAAATATTAAGATATCGACGTTTATCGAAATCCATATTCATCGTAGCAGATACTTACGTGTTACCTGCTGATTATAATATGTTTGTTGTAGTATATCGAGTATACACTCGTATTAAAATAATTTAGAACTGGCAAAACATAAAAGAAAGCACAACTTTATTACATTATGTCAATTTTGTGACATTTTGAACTATACTATTATACAATACTATTTTAAATATTTTATAATTTTTTTATAGAAATGACAATGGAAAAGAAACAAGTAACCTATTGCACCGATTTGGAAAAGTCTGTAATTACAAGTAACTTTGAGCGAAGAGGCTGGGTTCAAGTAGGACCTGAAGAAGAATGGAATTTTTACTGGTCTTTTACACAAAACTGTCGCAGCTTGTTCAGCATAGACAGCGGGTACAGAATGACCGACAATCAGATAATCAACCACTTCCCAAACCATTATGAGCTGTCCCGTAAAGATTTACTGGTAAAAAATATTAAGCGATATCGTAAAGAGCTAGAACGGGAAGGTAACCCTTTAGCTGAAAAATCAGAATTAACTTTATCAAACGGGCAAACTGTTATGAGGTACACGCACCTTGATTGGATCCCAGTTACTTACGTGCTACCTGCCGATTATAATATGTTTGTTGAAGAATATCGAAAATCACCACAAAGCACTTGGATCATGAAACCCTGTGGAAAATCTCAAGGGGCCGGTATCTTCCTAATAAACAAGCTTTCAAAACTTAAGAAGTGGTCCCGTGAAGTAAAAGCTCCATTACACCCACAACTCGGAAGTAAGGAAAGTTACGTGATATCGCGATATATTGACAATCCACTTTTGATTGGGGGTAAGAAATTCGATCTGAGACTGTATGTTTTGGTGACTTCGTTCCGACCTCTCAAAGCTTATTTATTTCGACACGGGTTCTGTAGATTTTGTACTGTGAAATATGATACTAGCGTGACAGAATTGGATAACATGTACGTACACTTGACAAATGTTAGCGTTCAAAAGCACGGTGGTGATTATAATAGCTTACATGGCGGTAAAATGAGTATTCAAAATTTTCGACTATATTTAGAAGGTACGCGCGGGCGTTCAGTGACCGATAAATTATTCGCTGACATGCAATGGCTGATAGTCCACTCTTTAAAAGCTGTTGCGCCCGTAATGGCTAACGACCGCCATTGTTTCGAATGTTATGGGTATGATATTATTATAGATAATCAGCTGAAGCCGTGGCTTGTTGAAGTAAACGCCTCCCCTTCTTTGCAATCTACTACGCATAATGACAGGATATTAAAATATAAATTGATCGACAATATAATTTCTGTTGTGGTGCCGCCAGACGGTATTCCCGACGCTAGATGGAATAAAACTCCAAGCGACGAAGCTTTAGGCGACTTCGACATACTGATTGATGAAGAGCTAATGGAGAGGGAAGACGCAACTTCACGCTATAATAAAAATCGGTTTAGAACTGGAATTTATTAGCAAATTTTTAGTAACAATATATATCAGTCAAAGCAATTTTAGTTTAGATGTTAAAAAATAATCGTTACTTTTATAAATACTTTTATATATATATATATATATATACATTTATATATATATATAAACTTTAATATATACATAAACCACTAACTATATAGTGATAGCCTTTTTATTTTAGCTTACTTAGAAATTCTATGAAAGGAAAACTTTTACGAACCATTGATTTTAAATCGCGCTATGAGCTTAAGTTTATCGATATTTAGTACAGATTGGCTCTTTATTGTCATACGCGATAGTGCGAACATAATGCCTTTTAATATCATATGCCTTTATTCGTAGCTATATTCGTATCTCATATTTGTATGGCCTTTTCTATTATGACATATACATACGTTTGGAAATATGTTATGGAGCTAAAATCAAAAAATCATCAGTCTTACATTAAATCTACTCCAATTTAAAGATGAATATTTATTATGGCCTAATTATTTCTTATTCTATAGCATGTACAATATAAAGTTACTACTCATATTTGTATTTTCAAATATATTGTTTACTTTGTGACAAATATAATGATATATTTTATTTAATAAAATTTAACTAGTTAAAATATTATTTATTTAATAAAATTTAACTATTTAAAAATAAGTATTACATTGTACATTTGTATTGAACTTTATCGAAATATACCAAGACCATTAGCACAGAATATTAAGCAATATGCAGATTCCCTATTTGCAATGCAATCACATGAAACATCGCTACTTCCAATCTATATTAACTTTCCGAATGAATTCACTAGCTGTTCCAAGTTAGCCACTCCACGCCTATTAAATCCACAAGTAACACTAACAAGCTATGAAATAAAAAAATACATGACATGAATTTTTATTAGTTTTGTTTTATTTAACTTTTTAACTTCTCGTAACTCCCACAGGAATAGTTATTAAGTATGATAAGAATAATTATAATAATAATGCTTTTATTTTTTTACTAAATATTAATATTATTCGTCATGCTTACGACCAGACCCTCCACTGCGCTACGATAGTCTCCATTTTTTTATTATTTTCTTAATTTAAAGGATCACTAAGTGAACACTATATAAGACCACTGACTACTGCAAAGTGTGCGAAACGTAAGGTTTTTAAAAATGTATTTTCTAACATCGAAATACACGTAACTAATCTGTTTAAAATGTGTAAAAATCAATCATTGAGAGTCGAACCCGTAACAAACACTTTTACAGCTACTACTGCGCCGCTATGGCGTCAGCTATTTTCACTTCCACTTCCGTCTTTGGTAACGCAAAATGCGACGTTGTTCTTGAACACAACACACAACGTCTCTAATTTGTGTGGAAAGCAGAGATAGCCAACACTAGGCTATCTCTGTTAAGTCTGCTTTCTGGAATATAGCGTAAAGCTAAAAAATATTAATTATCAGATTATTATGAAATAAATGAATTTATTATATTTTTTTTAAATATTGATAATTTTTATAAACTTTTCCCTTTTAAGAGGTGAAATATAGTGACTATAAATTAAAAAGAAATGTTTTTACTTAAATATTTTACATTATTATAATAAAAAATATCTACAACCAAAGAATAACTACAGATTATACAAGATTTTACGAATTTACAAAAGATTACCCTCTAATCATTTTCCGATAACAGTTAGAAGTCAATAAAAGTTAAAGCTTAAGAAAGGAGTGTGAAAAATCAATTTCTATTTTCATTCAAATACAAAGGGAAGTAAATGTAACGATAAAAATATTCATACAAAAATAATTGAATTGAATATTTTTAGCGGAAAATAAAGTTGAAAATTCAGAATTCAGTATAAAAAATAATACCCCAAGAAATATATATGAAAATAATTTGTAAAGAGGTCGATGCATCTCGAACTCTATAAATATTGCTATAACAGTTTCTATTAGCTTCATTTTTCAAGTTGAAATCTTGAGAAAGTACTCCTTGAAGACTTTATTTAATCTTACGAAAATAAATATTTTATTTTAACTTTTTTTAGCCTTACGCTTTTATCCCGTGTAGCGGGGTAGACAGAATGTACCTAGTATCAAGACACTCCGTACCTCGCTTTCTACCGAATTCATTGAATGACATTGCGTGTTGAGTGGTGAAACTCAACGCTGCACTTTCTCTTACCAGAGTGAGGAAGTGGAAATAATTTTAATATAATCACTCCCCCGAGTGGGATCGAACCCACAACTAATAGCGTTACTGTCAGACGCTGGACCACGACCGTCCTCATATTTTAAAACAAGATGTTCTTAAATCAAATTCAATAATGAAAGTAAAAGCAATAAGCATTGTTTTAATATCTAATATAACATATCTAATTAAACCATATATAATATCTAATTATACCATATATAATATCTAATTATACCATATATAATATCTAATTATACCATATATAATATCTAATTATACCATATATAATATCTAATTAAACCTATTTTAAGTCATATTTAATAGTGAAGTTACGTTTTTCGTCTTTGTCTCAATAAAATTTACAAACAAGCTACAAAGAAATGTATTATAGTAAATAAAATTTAATGAGTATTTATTTTATAATCCGAAGAGCACAATACTCCAAATTTCACTAAACTCGATATTTATTTGCAGAGTAATTTTGAAAAGGTTTTTTAAAATCTTTTTCAACTTTATTATTATCATCATCATCTTCAATAGAATTTTCTCGCTTAATCAAAAAATCACACTATTCTTTCTTGAATTCTAATGGCGGAATAGACAGATTCGAATTTTCATGACATTTGATATTTCATTACGTTCTTCGCTTTAAGTAATGGAAAGAAAACAACAGAATTCCAATAATATTTTTGTAACCAGAGTAACTTTGTACTGTCTTAGATCTTGCAAGAATATGGAAATTTATATGACCTACGCAAAAATGTTCTCTAAAACGAATGCAGCAAAAAAAAACAGTTTCTCGCTTTATCCCACATACATAGTCAGGATGTACTAGTGTAAAGCACTCTATTCGCCGCTTTCTGCCCGAAGGAGCAAACGTATAATATTCTGCTATTTTCAGTATCGTTCTGTAACATTTTAAAAATAAAAAAATATTTCATGTATATCATTCTCTTTTGCCAAACAATTAGCAAAAAAAACTTGGGTAATAGAAATTTATAAAAATCTATGTAGGAGAGAACCTAACAACAGTAAAAAAGTTGTTACAGGTGTATAAGGATTCCAATGAAGCCAGATATAACAAACGCATAGCTGTGCGGTCAGAGCGCTTGTATGTTTTCAAATTTGTTCAAATTTTTAATGTATTTAAACCTAATGGCCAGGGTTTGCAACTGCTGGATCCGGCATCCAGAAATCACCTAGCGTTTTTTTTGACATAATCCAGCAACCCGTACTGGACCCAGAAGTATTAGATTTGGAAATATTTACGTTACGTTTTCATTAGCCGTTGCCGTCAATTAAAACACAATAACAATTTGTTGTATTTGTATAGAAATTTTAAGTCAATTATTTTGATTTCAGATATCAAAGAATTAAAAAATCAAACTAAAATTATATATAGTTACAACCATATGACTATCTTATTAGTTTCTACCAAAAAGGTTAAATAAATAATAACAAAAAAGAAACATTAAATTCATTAATTTATTTTGATTCCATATTATGCTGGATTCAGGCCAATTTTGCAAAAATCCAGCTAGATTGAAAATGCTGCTGGATTGCAAACTCTACTTATACACCGCGACCCAGGGATTTAAATACAAAAGGCATATAAAATAAAATATAGTAATGACATAGTTTTCAAAACCCGAGTACTGTTGGGAAGTATTATAAATATCAAGTATTTCAATAGAAATAATTAGATTATTAAAGCAATGAAAATTAATTACCTTCATCATTACTAATGCTTCACACGTTGTTCCATTACATTAATTAAATTATCGTTTGTATCGCTGATACTCCGATTTCATATTGAAATTTAACGCACTGGTGATTTTATTCGCCTCATCGTCGAATGTATGAATAAATTAGATCAATCCTATTACATGTGTCTAATGAATTATATTTTTGTAATTGACATGTTCGTGTGTCGTGTGGCGGATTTGTACGAAATAGGGAAATTATTTTAAGTATTATTGTAGTAAAAGATTATTCATTTTATTATGAAATTTTTAGATAAAAAATAATTAAAGTAATTTAAAGATAATGTTTTACTTAGAATATAGATAGTAGATAGTTCAAGATTTTTATCTCCTATTGCAGGGTAAACAGAAAGTACTAGTGTCAAGACAATCCGTACTTCGCATTCCACCGAATTCGAGACATTGCGTGTTGAGTGGTGGAACTCAACGCCGCACTTTGTGCCGCCGCACACCAAAGCGAGAAAGTGAAAATAATTTATTTAGTTTGTCTATTTGTTCCGGCTTACCTCTGGAACGGCTTAACCGATTTTGCCAGGACTTTTAACTATCAGATAGCTGATGTAATAAGGAGTAACTTAGGCTACTTTTATTTTAGATTTATACAATATTCAACCAGATGCTATATTCCACGCGAACAAAGTTGCAGGCACAGTTAGTACCTAATAAGAATTTTGCCATTCACTATATTTACACCGTACATTTTAAATAGCGCTTATTTAACCTATGCTTTGGTTCTCGCAAATATTCTTAGATAACTTTTGATATTAGATTAGAGACAGTGTCTTAATTTAAACGCGGTCGATTGTGGGTTTGATTCCCACTTGGTGAAGTGGTTCCTCGCTCTGGAAAGACAAAGTGCGGCGTTGAGTTCCACCATTCAACACGCAATGTCTCAGATTCGATGGAAAGCGAAGTACGAATTGTCTTAATACTAAATATTTTCTGTCTACCCTGCTATACGGAATAAAAAGCGTGAAGTTAAAAAAAGACAAAAAATACAAATTTTACATATTACATGCCAAAGCGCTTTTAAACGTGCAACTGTAAGAAAACACAATAGCTGCAGATAATGTCTCAGTCACAATGAACATAGATATGCGTATCTGTAATGTCCTGCGTCTTATCACGGAACCCTCGTCAAGATGACGATTGCGAATCACGCATATATGTTACTCTTTAATGTGTTTATATCTATGTGGCTATAACTATTGATGTTAAGCAAGTCTGAGTTGATAATGAATTATTGTGAATTGGTTTTTTATATAAAATATTTGTAAATGTAAATACAAAAATTGAATTATATTTGAATACGAGCTATGTCCCCGACTTCGTCCGCGCGCGAACTTCAAAGCTTCGTTAATCGGTCCAGAATTTAGCCGACCAGACAGACAAACAAATACAGTAAAAAATGTTATTTTGATATATGCATCGTGTACGTTGCGTATCCATGTTAAATATTTTAATATTGCAGACACTCAAATTTTATTTATTTGTATAGATGACATAATAAACGCTATTGTTTGATGTTATGAGCAAAAAATGAGCCAACTGTTACAATTGATATCTTTTTGTAATACTATACAATACAATATTTAACAAATTAATATCAAATTACCCGAGCATGGTCTTAACAGCCATGAATAACGTCTAGGTTATTTTAATTTTCAATTTCTTTACCCCGTATCTTCATATATATTAAAAAAAGAAATAATTTAGGGACATTTATGCTTACCCTTTAATATATTCTAAACCAAGATTCCATTAGTAAACAAAATTTGAAGAAAAAAATAAGGAAAAATATAACATTCACACTTCGGTTACAATCAGTTTATCAGATATTGGACACATCACGGTGCGGTTCTCCTTTCCGTTTATTTCATCCTATTTTCTTTTATACACGAATCGAATCAATCTGGGTAAATCGAAATTTCACAAACTTGGCTTGCGGAATTGATTTGCAGCTTAGACGAATAATCGAAAAACACTGTACATAATACAAAAAAAATTGCTTACAGATATTTCTTGGCGTAGGTATATAGTATTATTAGTAGTCTTGACAATTTCATTATAATGTAAATAACTCATTATAAAAACATATTTGCTGAGAAACTATTTTTAAATTAATTACTACAATTGTAAGGATATCTTCCATAGGACTATATGTCATTTAAGCCATTAAGATAGGAGCACAAGTGTAAGAGAACATCATCCACGCTAAGGTAATTTTTATAGAATATTTTTATTGCTGTTGTGTTCAGTTCACTTTTTAGTTAGGTTTGCCAAATGTCTGATTTGATGTGTTCCGGTTCGATGTCATGTAAGCCAGCTTTCCCTACTCTCACCGATCTTTTCCCACTTCTCCTTTCACATCCATCCCAAGGCCAGCAACGCATCCACAACTCTAATGTTGTAGATGTCCATGGGCGAAGGTACGAAGGAAGGTAAGGAAGGTAGTACCACTTACTATCAGGTACCCCATTTGCTCGTTTGCCTCCTTTTTGTACAAAAAATACCTTTTTGTAAGGTAATAAACAATTATTTTTATTGCCGCAACAATCAATAAAACAAAAAACCTAAACGTGGGAAAGGGAAAACCATCATATTTTTTTTAGCTTCACGCTTTTATCCCACATAGTAGGGTAAACAGAAAATACCTAGTTTTTAGACAGTCCGTACTTCGCTTTCCGCCGAATTCGAGACGTTGCGTGTTAAGTGGTGGAACTCAAAGTCGAATTTTAGCTTATCAAAGCGAGGAAGTGAACATAATTTTAAATATAATCACTCCCCCGAGTGGGAATCGAAGTCACAACCAATCGCGTTCACAGTCAAACGCTGTCCCACTGCGCCATGACCGGCCTCATATCTTTATCTTATATTATTTTTTTTAAAACTATCCGACTTTTTGTAAAATCTAAAATCATATATTACGATATGTGAGAGGTAAGTGATGTAGTACTTAAACTTTTATTGTGTCCATAGTACGGCTTCCGATCTCTGAATATTGCAGGATCCCGCATCATTTTTGCATCATAAACGAGGTAATTTAATTGATCTCATTCTTATAGTAAATAAATTTGGAGTTATGTTAATTAATTACTTGTCTTATTTGCCTTTTATAAACATTTATATTCATTATTTGCGGAGTCCCGCAAATACCGAGATTCCGCGGGATTGATTCCTAGTCCCGCAAATAACAAGATTGGAAGCCCTAGTCCATAGTGTGTTACACGCCATTTTGGTCCAAGAGCTGTAGATCTGAAAGACCGTATAAACTTAAATCACGTTTGAAAAAATATTCATGTATTGTAGTTGCACGGTTAGACAGAAAATTATTTATTTAGTTATAATAGCTAAGACTTACAAAAAGACGGATCAACTCGTGATTTATCGCATTACAATAAAAATGCAAAGATTCATAAAAATATACTTTTGTACGCATTGTATTACAAAGATTTTTATCTAAAGTACCTACATCTACGAGGCGTCGATTTATGTAAAGAGAGCTCGTTTAAACATCTGAATTAAAGCTTTACAATTCCCATTACTGATCATTAAACTGTCGACGTGGACACAAAAAGACAATTGAAATAAAGCACAGTAAAGGTTTTTATTTTAAGTTTATTTATGTTTGCAATATGATTAAAATATCCATTTATATAAATAATCTTCTTGACTTTATGAATATCTGTATTACGTAAAGGAAAATTTTAGAAAATCATTTTACGAATATGCGATTATATGACCATTAAGGACTATGAAATTTTATACATTAGAGCATTGTGGCGCAGTCTGCAGACGCGATAGATGGTGGTTTCGATTTCCGCTGGAGAAATTGTTTATTCATAAAATTGATTGTTAACTTCTGTCTCTGGTACAAAGCGCGGCGTTTAGTTTTCCACTCAACACACAGTATCTCGATCTCGGACAACAGTAATATAAAAGTTTAAATAATAAATAAAGAAACAGAAATTGCAGTGCAAAAATCAATATTTTGCGACAACGTCGACTGGCCCTTTAGTTTAATATTGACACATTTATATAATCACGAAACCTGCCCACTGTTCAATCATTTTGACAGGACATCAATCATGTTGTTAGTAATAAATCCCAAAGCTTTACTTATCTATCTAAATGAATTACGTTTATTAGAGTTTTGGATTTTCTGCAAATCTTGTTGCAGAAACAAATACCTTCTGTCGGAATACCAACATAAATCAAAAGTATATTTTTTTCAATAAATAAACATTTAAACTTACAATAATCATAATCAGTCATATTCATGGGAACTGCATCGTACAGTCATTATAATAAGTTTAAAGATATTTATTTTCAACTAACAATTTCATGTACTTATTTGATAACAATAAAGCTTACGTAAATATTATACATGCGTTCGTCACCTATACTCACCTAATGTTGTCACAAATGCATTAAAGATTTGCTTAGTGCCTTTTTAAAATCATTAAATGAGTTAAGATATTATTTAATATGCAGTGGTGTTTAATTGTAAAGCATCACCTATAATATTGTAATTATTAGACTACATTTTTGAAAAAACGTATAAAAATTTAAACGCAGCGGGATTTGAATCCGCAACTTTTTGATACCATTTAAGAGCTCTGACCGCTAAGCCATGCATTCTACTACCAGCTGCATCAAAATTCTTATACGTTTTGTTAAAACTTATTTATGTTGTTAGCATTACTGTAGAGAGATTTTTACAAATTTCTACTACTTAAAGATTATTAACAAATAATCGTTTAACAAGAGAGATTGCTATTTTATTTTAATATTTACGACTTTAAAGTGTTATTCCACACTTATCCTAAGCGTGGAATAGAAAATATTTTTGAAAAAAACGAATAATTTTTTTATACTTTTTCGTTTTTATGGATTAAAACCAAAAAAATAGTAAATATTAATTATTAGGCTCTTTTACAAATAATTATTATAACAATATACAGGTTACTAAAATTCAGTATACGAACAACAATCAATATCCATAACTTTATTCATTATTCAACGTTAACTATGTATCTCAAGTTCTCTTGTAATCCAAAGCAACAGTAACTCGCAGTTCGAAACATTAAACTGAGTAGGTTTATCCACAAGTTTGCACTCACAATGAGTCTCATTGGATTAATATAAAATGTATGTAATAAAAGAAAATATCTTTTTTATTTTCAAATAACTTACTACTGAATAAAGTTAGAATAATTTAGTTAAGTTGTTAGCATTTGAGTTAATTATTTATTTACACATTTTTACGGTTCTTTATTTATTGTAACTTTTATTTGTTCATTTGACAAAGTTTTACAATAATGTGATTACAAATCTATTTCTGATATATACATAGTATATTAATAATTAAATATAAAAAATGAAATTAAATTGTGGTTACATTTTAAAAAAATAAACATGTTTTTTATTATATCTAATGAAAAATATATTTTTGTAGTATTTTCGGTTACTATTTTTTTCACTGTCATTTATCTAAGGCCTTAGAGGATTATTATATCATGCGTATTATATTAATTTTATTTTGAAATTTCAACTTCATATCTTTCCTGTGACCTACAAATAGCGTAGCCTTAATTAAATATGCACCTAACTATGTCATATTAATAACGTCTTTACATATTTACTATTTTTAAAGTGTTATTTCACGTATAAGAATTTCGACGCAGTTGGTAATAGAACGCATGGCTTAGAGGTCAGAGCGGTTGGACGGTATCCAAGAGGCGCGGGTTCGAATCCCGTTGCGTTCAAATTCTCATACGTTCAAATTTTATACGTTTTTTCAAAAATGAACGTCTTTACACTTCGTCCATTAAAAGTAGGATTAGTTATAAATATAACATTGAGCCATACACTAAAATAAAACTAAATTTATTAATTAGTACCTATAGTTAGAAATATCACCGCAAACAGGAAAATAGTCACAGTCACGTCAACCTGTCACTGCCTAGCTTTTCCTATGTTGCGAATTAATTAAAGAACCTGTTCGATGTGGACTAATTAAGTCTATCAGTTGAGACTCACGTCCTCAGCTTTACTGCATTTCAACACATGACATAATTAATTTATAACAAAATCATGTGATATAATTGTAAAATAGCACTTAATCAAATTATTTACAATTTTATACATATTAATCAAATAATTGTTAAAATATTCTCATTCATATTAAAATAATCTTTCGACTTAAAGAATTTGCTATATTGAATAGAAAATTTAATTTATACTACAGTATAGAAAAGGCTCTGAAGGGCGCTCTAAAGGTCTTAAATGGGACCTTTTACGGTTTGTATAAATCCGTCAATGTGAAATCGTTTTGTGAATGCCTCAATCGAAAAGTAATTTCTCAAAGCAATAGTATTTATTGAAATTCTAAGGCGAGGTGAGGTTTATGGAAACATAAAAATATTTACGTTCAGTTTTATTATATCATTTATTTTCTCTTAAAAATAATTATTAGAAAATATATTTTTTCATACTAACCGTGGATGATGTTTTGGGTTTAATTCCCACAGGGGGGAAACATGAAGCATGAATTATGTTTGTTACATCACTGCCCGTAATGTTGCATGAGGTAATGTTAAGCATTTTTTTTGTTATTAAAGTAATCTGAAAGTTATAAAATTAATATCTCCATTTGAAAGTGTGAAATTGTTTATAAGATTTTTTTCTGTAAATATATTGGGCTATGATTATTTATAAAAATAAGGCAAACGAGCAGAAAGGCCACCTGATATTAAGTGGTCACCTTCGCCCACGGACATACCCGCCTCTTACTAGACGTTACCCAGCAGCGGAGGGGAATGGTATTCTATCCCGTCCCTTCACATGTAAAATATTTAATATTTAATTATTCTTCGTATTACATACTTTTATACATTTATATATAGCAATAATTTAAAATAAATAATAATTTAGAATATTTTAAACCTTCTTAAAGATTTTTTTTATATGAAGCAAAAAATAATTTAGGCCCTGTACGTTATGTGCTCTATAGAAGTGTTTATGTAAAGCTGGTGTGCCCTTTCAAGACGAACAAATGGTCGCTATTTAAGCTTTCCCTTTCAGACCTTCCCTGTCAGTAGTTAGGCACACTCAAGCGCTTTACGCCGGATTATTTGAAACCTTTGTACACAGAAAGTATAAGGCAAGCTTATGAAGGTAAGATGTTTAACTTAACGGGTTGCTACCTTATATTTTCCCTTTGTACATGTAAATGTAATCAAGAAATACTTATACCTACTAATAAGAAAATATATATATTTTCTCAAGAAATTTAACAGGTTCTTTATTGTAAAATCCTAAATTAAACGTATTCTAAGTTACTCTTTATTAGGTGAGCTAGATGCCAGTAAAAATATCATCTAAATCATTCCAGTCGTGCTAGAAGTTAGCGAAAACAAACAGATAAAAATAGTAACAAATTTTATTTTGGTATATGTAACGTGTATATATGCATTTAGTTAGCAGCGGCTATTTGAATATTACAAATAGACACTCTAATTCAATTTATTTGTATATTGACACAAAAAAGTATTTTATAGATAAAATTGAACATTATGTTATTAGTTTGTTTACTTACTTTCCACAGTATTTATATAACAAAATTAGATAAATTAAATACTTTTGTTGTTTATTTCAAATTTCTACTTTATTCTTTTATCTTTTTTATCTTTTATATTTTATCTTAAAAGGCAGAACTTTTCACTTAGTCAATATAAAAAGGCGCTATGCAAGCTTGTTGTCTTATACTGGGTTATAATCAACAAACAAAGTTTGCAGCATGTGAAACAATTCTGTTAAATAGAGCTTTTAAGAAAACATTTTGCGCAAAAGAAACATAATAAACTACCCCACTTTATCGACTTCGCATATCCTAAATTTAGCTTTCCCTGGATAAACATATTTACATTTCATGTTATGTGTAGTTAGTGAAATAGGAATGCTACAAAAGTAGGAGCAGGATTTTACTGATAAAATAATAATAAATACAATATGTAACTTATATACAGTAATTCTCACTTAAGCCTTGCTAGTTGGAGTAGCCTTTGACATCTGACCCCGAAGGAAGGTAATGTAAAAGGCATGAAGGCCCTCCCGAAGGATGAGGCAAAGAAAGTATGTGTGGACTATACTATTGTTGGAATAAGTCTAGTCTTCTCTGATGGCGATGATAGCTATGATGAATATAATACAAAGATATCAGTAATTGGAATGTGAGCCTCTTGAAGTAATTATTTTTTAACTAAGACAGTTATATATAGATATAGCTTAAATATTTACAGCAGAGCTGGCCATTCGAGCCTGTAAATAAAGTACAGGCTTTTTTTAATGATAAATAAGCATACATTATATGAAAAAACAACTCACATACATTGAATTGTAATAGTTAACTATTTCTAGATCAAAAGACTAATCAGATCAGATCTTTCAATGAAGCATAACATAATTATATCATGAATGAAAAATCAACTGCATTGGAAATTGTGCCACATAACATTATATCTTTATATAATTTTATTGGTTTCTCGTGTGGTTCCATTGTAATCCATTTTCTGCTTTCCTGTGCAAACATGGAACACATTTATTATGATAAGTTTCTTCGGGTGCTCATAAATTTACTCGCTCTGTTAAGCATTCGCCTAAGATATATTTAGAGAATATCTCGATTAACATAAAATGACACCACGCACGAAGTTCATCTTGAGTATCCATAATAGTTTTGTTTACGTTCGCGATTATGTCGATGCCAATTTATTGTCCATAATGTTATGCATTTTTTTTTCATTTTGCGATTACTTCAATTTTTCGATTATAATTTATTATAAACTCGTATTAAGTGTATAATTAGTCTAGATTGTAGTAAATTCTATAAATAACTCATTGATCCCTACAAACATATTTGCGGAATTCGAAGCTGTGATCGCCACAATTCACTATAATAAAGATTATATGCGTTTTCTTAGATTTTGCGTAAATTTTAAACTATACAAGTAAAATTTAAATGCACAATTTTGTACAATCTCGTACATTTGGCTGCTAAGTTTATCGCTAGAGTATTACGTAAATGGGTAGAAATAACTATTCGGCGGTCTTGTATTCCATAATGACGCGAGCCACAGCAAGTCAAGCGCACTTAAATATAATTGTACTTGGTTTAACTTACTTAAATAATAAACCAACAGAGTACTTTAGTTGTATAGTTTTCAGTGAGAATTTTAATATGAGTTAGTTTTTTAATTTCAAAAACTTTAATACTTTTAATACGAAGTAGTATTTTTTATCCAATAAAATATATGAGAGGCTTTTCGAACACTAGGCTCGACTTTTATGGATACATTTCAAGTGCTCGTTAGTATCCTCCACAGACCAACATGTATGAAATCAAAAATATAAGTCAAGAGTCTACGAATGCGATATTACTATTTTTAAATTGAAATTAGTTTATTGCGTTCTATAACACAATATATTGCTTTATGTATGTATTCTTTTTCTCCTTATTTGTATCACTCTTGGCAGAGCGGAGTAAAAAACGTAAAGTTTATAAGAACAAAAATAGAATATATCAATATTTTATGATTTGGTTAACTGTGCTAGTCTCTAGATACAATTATTGGATATATGGAGTGTTCGCACTAACCTTCGACTTTACTAAATGACCTATGAGGTTTCATAGGTCAATTCTAGTGCTCTTATTGTACCAAAAAAAAGTCTTACCTAAACGGATATTTAGACTATGGTCGAAATCTGTGATTGAATTTAAACTCAAATTAAATTCTTCCAGTTTCAATTTCAAAGATTTCGATGCTTTTTCTATCAAAATCTACAGAGGTGGAATCACACCAAAGAGCACAATTCGGTATTCTGATATCTCTCTCTATGTTATTCTAATGGACTTATGCTTTTTTTTGTAAATTGAGTCCTCAGCATTTTCTTTATTGTGGACGTTCGAATTGACCAATTCGGAAAACGTCAATAAAGAATTCAAATAAATCTTTAATAATCCGTACCGGGTATGTTTTACCACAAATAAAGTATTATCGATTTTACAGATTAAAAATTAAAAAATAAAACAAATTAAAAAAACAAAAACCCTTCCTACTGATGGGAGGTATGTTGCATACTACAATAGTTATGAGATCAGTTCCGCTTTATTTAAAAAGTTGGAACTTTGTCGTATTTTATTAATGCATACTTCAAAATAGCTCAACGTCTTGTTAACCACTATGATGAAGAAGATAGAAAAGAATAAAATAAGTATATATAAAACGCAGTTTAAACATATTGAATATTCACGTATTTAAATACATTTTGCCATGACACATTTGTTATTATATACTTAATTAAACCAGGCTAAATTAGTGTCTTCTGTTATAGTTTGTCTTAGTTACAGCAGTAGTTTGTAACCACGACATCGTATAAGCTGCTATCTGTGGTACGGCTATCTACCATTAGACTGTCACTGTGGTAAGCAACTATACAATGAATCACTAAGCCGGCGACATTTAAGGTATTTGCCCACGATACTTAAACAATTTGAATTGCTCTCAATTATATTGTCATATATTTTTAATTAAATTGGTTGTAAAAATTAAAAAATAAGTAATACTTATTAAAATATAAATAAAATAATTGTATATATTGTAAAAAATTTACAAGTTAACTCATATCAAGATATTCTTGATTGATTCACATTGTAATTTAGAATTTAATAATATAACGTTTCAGAGTAAGCTGCAGACTGTAAATGACGGTTTTTGTTTTATTATAAAGACTCCGAAAATCAAAAGATGACGAGAACCAAGGTAAAAAGATCAAACACAGTTTTTAATAAAAGCAGATCAAACAAAAAAATATTATATACAACCTCAGTAAATAAAATAAAAATTTAATTCATACAATATAACTCACAATTATATACTGAGCAATATAGGCTATATGACATTTTCAAAAAAAATGGGATCCACTAAAAAGTTTGCAATAATCTAAGTCAAGGTGCGAAAAAAGTAGCTAAAAATCTATCATTGCGTGCGCTGCAAAAACTATTGATGATAGAACAGAAAAAAATCGTCCAGTATTATAGATCATATCGATTTCTAAGAAAAAGTCCCGATACCATATGTGAAACTACTGCAGTTAAGCCACTATAACTACTTTTGTACATTGCAAAAGTCAATAAAAAAGGCCACTTGAATCAAATTATATTCATATCTCACACATTAAATATTTAAATAAAGATCATTTTAATACCCGTAAAATACTTTTAAATTTATTAAAATCGGACATTTCATTCAAAGGATGTAGCGAATTTTAAAATCTATAAAAATAATAATAATGTAATAGCAAAATAATGCGACATATGTGGTCCCGCGCAGCCCAGTGGGTGACGCTACGGGGGTGAGGGGAAAGGCTGATCGATATGTTTAGTAAAGGTAGCCGTGACTCTCTACGTAGTGGAAGTGACTGTGACTGAATGTTTTGAGTTTTAATTTTTCAAAACTTGTTTTTTATTCCAGTTAAAAAGGTATCTTACAGAAGATTCTATTTATATTTTTTATATACTTTATTTTATTTTTCAGATTTTATTATTATTCATACTTTCTTATATATTTTGTTATTTATATTTATTATTATCTATCAAAAATTCTTTCTAAAACTACCTTTCCTAACCTAAACCATTACTTATTTTCTGTGACTTAATAATGCGACATAATTATGCAGTGAAAAAGAAAATCACAACTATACGTAGTTCCAAAACGATACCATTCATACCTCTGTATTAATTCTTATCCTATTAAATATTAAACTGTTTTTTACTTATTACTATTTAAATTATTAAAAAGATATGACAAATTAAAAATGATAATCTAAATAAAATAACGAGATGTGGGAAGAAAAGGGTATCGATATCTGTGAATTAGGCAATCATCCCTACGCAGTGCATGTAACTTAAATTTAATAACGTTATTTGTTCCATTTAAAATGTTATTTTCTAAACTACTTATATATTATTTTATTAATATATTCGACCACTTCACAGCGGCAAAGCCGCGAGCGGAGTTTTCATAAACAATCAGAATGAAATGTTATGAATATAAAATATTTAAAAAACCAAAAGCAATATTTTAATTTAACGCAAAACAAATAAATCAGATAAATATTATACATTGTACAAATATTTAAACAACGTAACGTACGTATTTATTTTGTTCTGTTATATACTATTTTTACTACATTACTATGGAAGTTAAATATATTTATTTTTATTATACTATATGTATACTATTTAATTTAGCTCGCGCTTTTATCCAACACAGTAGGATAAACAGGAAGTACTTAGTGTTAAGACACGCCATACTCCGCTTTTCGTCAAGTTTATGACATTGTGTGTTACCAAAGCGAGGATTAAGTATAATCATTCCCCCGATTGTAAATCAAATCCACAACCGATCGCAGTTATAGTTACACTGTCCCACTGCGCCACGATCGGCCTCAGATTCCATCAATCAAGCCTATTTCATTCTTCCCACTGCTAGATCGGTATATTTAAATAAAACTTACTTTACATTCTCACAATGCTTGGTCATTTATATTTGGCCATAAATTTACAAGTTTGCATTTAATTTCCAAAATATGTCCCTCAAATGGTATGTTGGGATCACACTATACGTCATGTGCCCTTCGTTTACAACTTGTAACAACGCTTCCGAACACAAATGACTTTCTCAAATATGTATTAAGTTTATACTGTTATATAATCTATGTCTTATGTAAAATTCTATTGTTCATCTATGTAAATAAATAAATTTGACTTTTTTGTTTTATACTATTAAAATAGCCGTTATAGCCTTATACTTATCAATAAATAATGATAATAATTATAGTAAATGCTATTTTTTCTTGCCGTCTTTTATTTGTTCCGGCTTATTCCTGGAACTTATGAACCGATTTTATAGAGGCTTTGACTGGCGTAAAACTAGACTAGGCTACTATTATTTTAGAATTATAAAATAAAATTAAAGAATGTTAAGTTTCATGCGAACGAAGTCACAGGCACAGCTGATGTTATATAAAATCCATAGTACGTGGGTGTTTTTTTATATATTCTGAATTAACTATTTCAACAGGATTAATTGGTTATGATTTTGTATTCGAAAGTACTTTGTCTAAACAGGCAGAGCGGTGACTGCTACATTACAATATTTATTTAAAATTATAAGTTCTATATCCTTTTTATTCAATTGAGCTGATATGCACCTTTGAGCACCTTTTTATTATCATAGTTATCGTATAATGCACATACGAGAATCGCACATACCGGAATTCCAAATAAGAGAAAACTTGTGAACTTGAAAAACCATACATTTAGCTTTATTTGCAGTAAAGTTCTTACCACTAAAGGTCAGTCAGTCTTTTAAATAAAAACTACAGTTACATTTAAAGTAACTAAATCGATTTAAAGTTGTTACGTTCTAACTTGCAACGGCAACAATAAATGCCGTTAACATCAAAATAGCTGAAAACACAACCACAACATTTATTAAGGCCATAACGCCGCGCAGAGTCGAGCTGAGTGCTAAAAGTTGTAAATCGCATGAGCTTAGTCTTTACTTCTCGGAACAAAATGGCGTGTGATTTATTTTATTTACCATAAAGATTCTGAAAATATTATATTTTTGTTCTAATTTTTGAAATAAATAACTTTCTCTAGATTTTCTAGAGAAATTGAAATAGATTTTATTTTCTTATCTATTATTGATTAATTATTGTTCTATATTTTTTGGTATTTTCTGACTTCTGTTCCTCTCCGAGAATTTCCAAGATAAAATATTGTCTTAATTTTCTAAAATCTTGTAAATAACTTAAGAAGTAATAACTGGTTATTACTTATAAACCTTATAAAATAATAGAAAACATATATATTATTATATAAATATATCGTTATTTAATGTAATTGAAATAGTTTAAAACTTATATAAATTAATTTAAAAATGGATTCTAATTGGCATATATACTTACAAAAACATTAACAAGAAATAAAAATAAAATTTGCCTATTTGTAAAATCTAGGCACTACAAATAAGGTCGTTGCTATCATTATCTGCGTATCTAACGATAGTATCTATGAAGTTTATTATGTCAATACTGCCTTGAAAACTATAAAACAAACATCTTTGACGTTCGTCCGTTTATACTCACTTAGAAACTAATCGAGTAGTATACGCTTAAAATAAAAAAGTATTTTATAATAATATTTTTTTACAATGAATGCGGATGCAAAAAAATTGGCAGCTAATTTATATGGCAGAGTAACCGCTCCAGTGGAAAGGTTTCGCGTTAATTTTTGTACGGACATGGAAAAGTCGGTTTTGATGAGCAATTTTGAAAGACGTGGCTGGCATCAAGTTGGGCTCGACGATGAATGGAATTTTTATTGGGCATCCACCCAAACATGTCGAAACTTATTTAGCGTGGAAAGCGGCTACCGAATGAACGATAATCAAATGATTAATCACTTCCCTAATCACTATGAATTATCTCGAAAAGATCTTCTGGTAAAAAATATAAAGCGTTATCGGAAAGAATTGGAAAGAGAGGGAAGTTCCTTGGCCGAAAAGGCTGAAGTAGTTTTACACGGAGGGCAAGTTGTTACACGCTACGTTCATCTCGATTTTATCCCAGTGACATTTGTTCTCCCTGCGGACTACAACATGTTCGTCGAGGAATATCGTAAATCACCACAGAGTACATGGATTATGAAACCATGCGGAAAATCCCAGGGCACGGGGATCTTTCTTATAAATAAACTATCAAAGTTGAAAAAATGGTCGAGAGAAGCAAAGGCTCCCTTTCATCCGCAACTCAGTAAAGAAAGCTATGTCATTTCTCGATATATAGACAACCCATTGCTAATAGGTGGGAAAAAATTTGATTTAAGACTATACGTGTTGGTAACATCTTTCAGACCTTTAAAAGCCTATTTGTTCCAACTTGGTTTTTGTAGATTTTGTACTGTGAAATATGACACAAGTGTAACCGAATTAGATAATATGTATGTACATTTAACGAATGTTAGTGTACAAAAACACGGAGGCGATTACAACAGCATACATGGAGGAAAAATGAGTGTGCAGAACTTGCGGTTATTCTTAGAAGGCACGAGAGGTCGTGCTGTAACAGAGAAGTTATTCGCTTCTATTCAATGGCTCATTGTACATTCACTTAAAGCCGTCTCATCTGTTATGGCTAACGATAGACATTGCTTCGAATGTTACGGGTACGACATAATTATAGATAATCAATTGAAACCCTGGTTAGTGGAAGTAAATGCTTCGCCGTCGCTTACATCAACAACTGTTAATGACAGAATAATGAAATATAAATTGATAGATAATATTATATCAGTAGTTATCCCATCCGAAGGAATGCCTGACGTACGTTGGAATAAAGTACCTAATAACGAAGCGCTTGGCAATTTCGATTTACTTATCGACGAAGAGCTAATTGAAAAAGAAGATTCAGCTTGTGTCACTGGCAGATCAAATAAGAGTCATAAGAAATAAATATTCGAATATATAAATAAAATAGTAAGTATTAAAAATGTAGATTATTAATATTAAAACATTATAGGAAATCCAGAATTTTTATTAAAATTATACAATTTTTTTTTAATTTTATTACCATAATACAATTATAACTGTTTAAATATAATTTTTTATTTGGTGTACATTAGAGGACTAATAAAAAAGATTATAAACTTGAATATTTAAAATAAATAAATAATTTTTTTTCTCTATGTAATATGTTTTTATTGTGTAACGCTTAAATATTAAATAAGTCTTAATTTAATAAACTTATATTTTTTTCCAATAGGGCGATAAGGTTAGCCATACCTTTATAGGCGTTAAGATTTTACATAATTTCTATATATACTTAATTTAGAGAATAAGATTATACACACATAGGTATGTACGTACAAACATAAATATAAATAAAATTATAACAAAACAGATAGAGCAACTCATACAAGGATCAGGTAAGAGTTAGTAAGGTTAAGAAAATATTAGACAAATAATATATTTTTTATTGTTACTCAACTTTTGTTAGACAGATATATTAGGAACTTGACACTATATTTTTAAAATCAACAGATAAAAGTGTATTTTACTAGAATTTTAAATTATATACATTATTTTCGAATATGAATCTATCCATCTAAATTCAGATTGTAACATTAAACTACCAATATCAGATGATTAGTACTTTCATAGAAATAGAATCCGCTCTTATGTATTTCGCATAATTAAATCTATAAATTCAAAAGTTAGACAATATGCCCGTTTGTTTGATTGTGCTAACCAATTTTATTGTTTGATTAAGAGAATATTGGAAAGTTTGGCGAGTAAAGTTCAGATTTGAACGGAGATTAACGATAAAACCGAGGAGTAGTTTTAATGAAATAGCAAACTTATCGGATCACTACCATGTTGTGAAAACGCTTAGCGGGGATTTTAATGTACAGTTCTTAAGAACCTAATTTATATATAGATAATAACTGAAATTTAATTTACATTTTTTATTATTAAATAACAATTTTATGTTGTAAAGTCGTTTCTTTATATCATTTCTAATGCCTTCAGATTCAAGTTAGCAAACAAATACATTAAATGATGAATTGAAAGGTAATGAATTAATAAGTAGTATCGAACACCAAAATCTGTTTACTTACATAAGACATAAGCACATGAGGTAATCAAAATATAGAAGGAAAAGAAAAATAATTTTTAAAAAATACCTCGTATTATATGAGAAAACAATTAACCATAAGAAACTATAAAAGTTAAGATTTTAACTAATTGGCATTTTAATAAATGACCGGGCACTTTAAAATATTTTTTAAAAATCTTGACTGCCATTTCATTTAATAATACGCTAAAATAATTGAAATGTGGTAAACCATTCTCGTTCTTGTTTGCAGTAAGATTGTTTTCATTCAATGCGCATTTCAAGTCTAACCTCTACATTTATAAAAGCCTTCTAACCACACAAACGTTGAGTATGCCGTAGTTTGCTTTCTACTCAGTATAATGAAATGCATTAAAGTACGTGTTTAAACTAGGATAATATCAGAAAGAGTGTTTGAGGAAAATGTGTGCTTAATCTTTAGAGCTTAGATGAAAGTGTCTATACTGAGAATCTCGTATTTGTACTAATTAAATATTTTGTATAATATCGTTAGTTATATATATTTTTTAAAGTAACTTTCTAAGTATAAGTGAAAAATATATTAAAATTTTACTATCGTTTTCAAATTAATGAAATTAATGAAACTTGATGGTTTAATTATTAAAATCCAAATTAAGACCCTTGTTCCCTTTAATTAAACCTCTTACGGTAAAGCTTAGGTAAAGAGCTATTTTTTCTCAACGAGAGGAAAAAGTGAAGTATACTCAGTTTCAGAAATACACCAACAATAAGTATACAATATAATATCATATAGAATTTTTTTTTATTCTAATATAAATTATTATACATGTAAATAGGACATCTTGACCATATTAATCGGCACTTTATAAAAATATGTAATAATCACCAAAAGGATGTGAACGGGTTCAATAGATCTCATCAATTCAATATTGAGCTTGTAAATAATAAGTTTAGTTAATGTAGATGTTTTCTTTTATATAAGCAAAAACTACTAAATATTTAAAATATCAAGTAAACTTTATAATTAAATCGTCTTCAAAATCAAATTCTTGACATTAATAATAATAGTATGAGAAATTAGAAAGATATAAAATACTTAATTGAAAACTTAATTCAATGATTATAGTTCATCAATCTGTTGTACTATCATATACTACATAAATATTAGTTAAATTAAGTAGATGTTGTTTTTGGATGACATTTTATTTTGGATAAATAAAATTTAATATTTTTCAATTTAAGACTAGCCGTGGCACAGAGGGATAGCGTCTAAATGTAAATATGATCAATGATGAGTCCAATTCCTATTAGGGGGACTGGTTATATTTAAATTATTTTCATTTCCTTGCCCTGGCAAAAAAGGCACGGCGTCAAGTTCCATCATTCAACACGTAATGTCTCAAATTCGACGGAAGGCGAACTACGTAGCGGCGTGACTACTTCCTGTGTACCCCGCAATGCGGGATAAAAACGTGGAAAAGATAAAAAAATACAGAATTTTGTTCCTTCTACCATTCTAATACATTTTTCATAAATAAGCCTTATATTTAGCAGTAAAGTATACATATATATATATATATATATATATATATATATATATATATATATATATATATATATACTTTATTTGGTGACATACGAAAATTTGCAAAAATCTATAAGTAAGAAGGTAATAACAGAAAAGATATCAGATTTCTAATCACGTAGCCACGAAACGCGCTTATTCGCTTAGTCGATTACGGAAAAAGATTTCCTACAGTCGACCACGATGCTAAAATTTATCATATTGTACGCGCCTGCAGTAATAAAGTCTATGAATAAACTGATTCAATTTTTGCTTTCAATTACTTTCTCCCAGTTGTTTAGCAGTTGTTTTGTATACTTTATATAATAAAGATATTAGATTACTTGAGTGTCGTGTTTTTATTCCGTCGTATTTACAAATAATTAGTAGTGAACAAACAATTGTTAAGATATACAAAAGATACTATTATGTTACAAACTTTAACAAAACAACAAAAAACAAACCAACCAAGATCGTCCAACTTATGACAAAAATGTAAATATAAAAACTGGTATCGTCTAGTTTACTATTACAATTACAATAATTATAGTTATTCACTAACTGTGCTGGACTGTACCTGCGTAAAATTTAGCGTCTAGGCACCTTTATTTATTCTACAATAGTACTCATTAAATTAACCTAAGTTTTTCATTTTCATTACATCACTCCAATTTAATTTGTTTGTATAGACGTACAGATTTGTTAACAATATTTGAACAATAATACAAAATAAAAACGTTCTATTCATAAAAAAATAAACTATAAAAATTCAAATCAAATAAACGCATTGTAAATTTATATGCAATCTAACTCCTATGCTACATGCTAAAATTCCAATATTTATAATTTTATAAATCATATGCTAATAATTTTATACCGTACCCTTTTAGATAAGTTTTTTTCTCTTTATATATTGTATGTACAAACTTGCCTTACACCATTGTGGCGTAGTAGGACAGCATCTGACTGTACACGCGATTGGTTGTGGTTTCGATCCCAAGTCGATGCTATGATAATATTAAGACAGAGCATGGCAATAACTTCACCTTACAGCTCGTAATATCTCGAATTCTCGGGCAGAAAATAACCTACGGAGTTTCTTGACCCTAGATCGTCTCAGACTACTCTGCTGTAAAGCGTGAAGTTATAAAAAATATCTTTATCTATAATCGTTTAGTATCGTTCAGTCTGTTTTAGGTTTTGCCGCCGATGGAACAAGAGTCAATTATTCTGAATGTCGAACCAAAGATCCAGTAAAATATATTATTTATACAGTGTTTCCCAATAGGGATGACAGGATTTTGATAGCGCCATTTTGGTTGTTTAACATTTGACATTTGTATTGTTTTGTGTTTAGTAATGTTTGCCATTTAATCATGAACAAGTTCACGTTACTCTACTCAAAGAGCATTTTGTGCTAAATATGGCCGTCATGGTGCACCGTCTGAGCTCGCTATACGTCGCATAATCCAAAAACTGGAAAGTGAATATTCTTTGCACGACAGTAGACCACCAACACGATAACGGACAGGCCGTAGTGAAGAAAATATTGCCGCCGTATCAGCCAGTGTCGAAGAAAATCAAAATGTTTCCGTTCCACGACGTGCACAAAAATTGGGCTTGTCCAGAATGACAATCTGGTGAATTTTACGTATGGATCTTGGCCTACATCCATACAAGTAAAGTAAAGTAAAGTATTGTGTTGGCATAAGAACTCAAGCCAACAGACCATCGATTACGTCGTGAATTCGCTGATTGGGCGCTTGAAATGATGGAAACGGACACCGAATTTCATAGGAAAATTATCGTTTCAGATGAGGCTCACTTTTGGCTCAATGGTTATGTGAACAAACAGAATTGTCGTTACTGGAGTGAGTCAAATCCGAGAGTGGTTCATGAAACACCATTACATCCTGAAAAATTGACTGTTTGGTGCGGATTGTGGAACGGTGGAATCATTGGCCCGTACTTTTTCAAAAACGACGAAGGCCGTACTGTTACTGTCAATGGCGACCGTTATATGTTGAACGATTTTATTTACCTGAAGTGTATGAAATCGATGCGGACGACATTTATTTTCAACAAGATGGTGCAACCTGCCACGCTGCGACCGTCACAATGGATTTATTGCGTGATAAGTTTGGTGAGTCGGTTATTTCTTGCAACGGTCTTCACAATTGGCCACCAAGATCATGCGATTTAACACCCTTGGACTATTTTTTGTGGGGTATGCTAAATCTCAAGTGTATGCCAATAAACCAGCTACGATTCAAGACCTTGAACGCATCGAGCGACTATAGCGGCCATACCAGCCGAAATGCTGCACCGAGTCATCGAAAATTAGACCGATCGTACTGTGATTCACTGGTGACAGTGCAAAAAAAGTCGTGGCGGTCATTTGAACAATATTTTATTTAAATCATATATAGCATAAAATTTCCTATCAATTAAAGTCATTGAACGAAATTCGAACATATATAACATGTTTTATATTAATTTCAAAACACACCGTTCTTATTGGAAAACCCCATATAATATGTGAATGTAATGCAAATCAATAGACGATAGCATAACACTTAGATTGCTTAAAAAACCGGAATGCTCTATTTTAAAAATAGTTTCCAAGATTCATAAATAAACTCCTATGCTTAAAAATTGGAAAATATTTTTTAAAACCTAGGAGCTTAAAAGACAACGTAGTTGCATTTTTTAGAGTTTTGCAACGAAAGTGCACGGAAATTTTACTTGGCAAGCATTTTACATTTTAAGCATTTATTAAGATTGGCTTATATCATATGCGAGTGTTTCAGATGGCGATATTAAATATGAAATTGATTTGGATTCATAAAATACTATATTTGGCTTATATTTTTAGAAGACAAATTATATAATAAAAAATTGTTATCAGATACTAATTTCACAGTGTTCTTATTAACGATATATATTATGTTGCTCCCACTTAACATTTTTTTAGATTGATATATTATAAGCCTGATTGGCTTCACAGTTTATGACAGAAGCATTTATAATATTGAAACCAGAATTGAAAACGAAACATGAAAAAATATTATTTTAATAAGAGTAATTCATCTCTACATTTGTGAAAGAAAAAATACCCGACGTTTATTACAAGGTAAATACTAAATCATTCATTTGAAAACATTTAAATATTTATGAGTTCACGACTCACGTAATATCACTGAAATCTGGAGTATTAAAAAATCTGCATACAAAATTGCAGGTTAATCCTTTAAGCGTTTGCAGCAAAGCGCGGTAACGAAGGATACTTTTGCTGAGGTTTCTTTAAAAAAAATAATATCGTATAAACGTAGACTCGTTAGCTTGCTTTCGTTATTACATATTTCAAGTTTGAATTTTAACAAGGTAGAAAGTACAGGAGTTATTGCAACATTTAAAATTTTATTAAATCGGAGCCGTCATACCGCAACTGAGAGGTGTCTGACCAGTACGGCTTGGATTGCATGCTGCGGGCCAAATTTTATAGAGAAAATATTTATTTTTATAATATAATAAAAGATGCTATCTTTTAAGTACATTTTCGTTGGCAAATCAAATGTATATAATAGTAGATAATTGTAATATAAGTTTTATTAGTAATGTATCTATCTAGTAAATAATGAAATATAAATTGAATTAAATATTTTAAATAACGATCCTAGTCGAAAAAATCATGCCAATTTATATTAGCTACTTTCCTTGTTGAAATCGTTTGTTTTCGTAGACAATTTTTTTTTTTCTGGCATAAAAATGCAAGTTATTTTGTTCTTGAGTTCGTGATATATCAGACATTTGCTTATTTAATTCAGTGTGGTATTCTAATTATGTATATTGGATATATATTGCCTTATAGCATATGTTAATTGTGACTTTTATACTAGTCGGGGGAACAGTTTTACAAAAATGATAGCTCAATCTCAGTCTCGTCAGAATAATTGCAAATGAAAAGACAAAAAGTATGTTAAGTGTATTTTGAAAGTAAATAAATACTTAATATGTTGCGTTTTAAATACGATTCTTCTATTATAGCATTGCTCCTTTCTAGTGGCTGTTAAAATAGAAAGTTGAAAGCATATATCAATTAAGAAGTCGTATAATTTTATACATACACAAAGTTATAATTCAAAAGTTAAGTCAACATTTCTCTTTACCCTATTGAAATTTATAATACATTTTCATTTTTGAAAGATAATTATGGCACTTTTGCAAAACTTTAAGTTCGACGAGCGCGCGTTTAGTTTTTACTTTGTTTAGGTCTCCCAAGAGCTTCTCGGGAATTTGAAATCAGATTTATGGCTTTATCGTTCCGCCCTAGCGGGATGTGCTCATTTTTTCCCAGAAAATTCTTATTTTTTCCTCTGGCATACTTATATAAAAATTATTTTGTTCTCTGTTATACTGAAGTTAATTTCGTACTTGGTAGAAACATTAATATTTGTTTTCTACTAAATTTAAGATTCATAAATCATAACGGATAATAAAAACGAAACAATTAAAGCTTAACAAAGCTCATTTATCCTTTGTAGAAAAAAACGTAAAAAGAACATTTTTTAACGATTTTATTTATTTTATAGCGCTTAAGAAACCTAAGAAATAAATTGGCACATTCTTCCGTTTCTTACACTGATTAACGCCCAGAAAATAGTGAAAAATGTTTCCCTTTGCAAGAAGCTTAAAAATCAGACTAACACGCTTAATATAGTTATCCTGGTCTCCTGGTAAGCTTAATGGTATTTTATGGTCATCAGAACGTATGTTTATTTTAAAGAAAATCTGACTGCTAGAAGAGGGTAATAACGGATTCTTTTTTAACATACTTTTATAACGCACGTTACGTTAATGACAACATGTTAACAAGTAAATAATAATTGTCATATTTGAATTGTCACATGTGTATGCTGTGTTCGAAGTTAAAATTTTTATATGTCTTATTAAGTATATATAAATATTATAAGTATTCTTTTTAAAATAGCGAATGGCGTAGTCATCGTCATTTAGTTCTATGACATATTAGAAATAGTCGTTAAATATTTATTTATATTTCATACCATAGCCACGACAAGGTCACCCATAAATATATATGTCATACATTTGTAGCAAGCCTCAAAACCATAATTTTTGAATGAGAAATAATGTCTATGAAACCTTGTGATGATTAACGACATACACCACTTCCAGAACTTAATAATAAAGACTACTACTAATATAATGTAGGTGGCATTGTAGTTTAAATTAGAGTTTCAACCAATAAGTTTTTTATTTTTTCTTGCACCCAGAAACAATAATAAATAAAAAATACATAATGTAATTAAGCTGTACATAATGTAATTAAGCTGTACAACAGGCGATCTTATCGCTAAAACAACGACCTCTTCCAAGCAACCTTAAGTCATAGGGAAGTAAATGGGTTGAAATAGGGAAATAATATACCAAATAGAAATACTACATAACATATTCATATCAAAATAAAGATATATATATATATATATATATATATATATATATATATATATATATATATATATATATATATATATATATATGCAATGAAATGACATTTCATTAACGCTCCGTGCGTTTATAATCTGTAGCTGAAAGTAAGTTTGACGGGCATTTGATGGTTGAATAACAGAGAATATTTTTTTTATTTTGAACTTTGATTTCGTAAGAAAATAAAGAGATATAATAGAGGAGGCGATATTAGTGAACTTTAAATGTCGTTTCTTTGTATTTTCAGAGAAACAATTTGTGGTTTATTTTGAGCATCCTCAACAACCTATCTTATAAAACGACATTTTCGTTAATTAAAATGGACCAGCTGCAATTTGAATTTACGATGACAGCCTCAAATTATGGCAAATCTAATATATTAGCCATAACCTCGATATCTACAGAAGGTGAAAAATGTTATGTTTTACCTGAAGAGCTGAAGCCGGTGACTATACATATATTATAACCGGTGACTATACATATATATACATATCAAGATTATCAAGATGAGCACTTTCTCAAAATAAAAAGTAGCGTTAAAAAAAGGCATCAAAGTAGAAAAATATGGATAAAATTGGATGAAGATCTTAAGAAAACATATCTAGATGAAGAAGGTAATATGCAATTTTTAGATCAATATTTAGAAGAAATGAGCTTAAAACAACCAGTAGACACGAGTGACAATTTGCAATATATCTTGGAAAAATTAATAGAAACTACTACGAAGAAAGAAAATCAACATAACCTAAAACATATTTCAGAGAAATTTATTATTGAAAAATTCACAAGTAAGAACCCTAATGCAATGCAATGGATCGAGAATTTTGAAAAAGAATGTGAGCGCTTTAACATATCAAAAGATGAAACAAAAATTGACATATTGAGGTTGTTTTTAGAAAAATCTTGTTTGGATTGGTATAGCTCGATTACCATAAAACTTACAATAAATGTACAGTGGAATGAATGGAAAGACAAATTTTGAGAAACTTTTAAAAACCGAGGATGGGATACAGTCACATATGCTCTTGCATTCAGGTATAAAGAAGGATTACTAATTGATTATGCTACAAAAAAAAAGGAAGACTTCTACTAGATATAAACAAATCGTTAAACTCCAAAACAATGATAGATCTTATTGCAACGGGTTAACCTGGGTTTATATTAAATAAATTAAACAGGGATGACCTTAATGACACTACTGATTTGTTCAGTGAGATAAGAAAATATGAAGGTACAATGTACAAGAAAAACTCAACTACAATAAAAAGCGGTACATTCCTTTATAAAAATAAAACTAATGATAAGAAGCCATGTAAGACCTATGAATCTCTAGACAAAGGAATTAGATCATCCGGAGGAGTCATGTTGGTTCAAGAAAAATAAAAATGAATCTGAAAAGGTTTTTAAGCCCAGAAATGTAAATAACAACTCCATTATTGAAGTAGATATAAATACTGAAGAAAAAAAACGAGTCAGTACACCATTAATCAAGATCAAGCTTTTATTAGAAAAAAAATTAGAAGTGAGCGGCATTTATGATTCAGATCCCTTTAATAAATTCGAGACTGATTAAATTAAAAGAAAAAACGGAAAATGTGATTGTGATTTTATAATCGGATTGGATATGATAAAAAAATTCGAATTAACCCAAAACGAGGACTTGCAAATAGAACAAAAGAAAATTACAAATAAAATAGACGAAATGTCTAAAGATAACAGAAATGAAAAAAAGAATATAAAAACATTTGCAATAAATTTTAACGAACACATAGAAATAGAAGAATTTGTAAGTATGGCAGACCATTTAGATAATGAAAAGAAAATTGAGATAGAGAAAATATTAAAGGAATATAAAACAATTTTCGCTAAGGACAAATATGATATAGGATCAGTCAGAGATTATGAAGCTCACATAGATTTAATAACAAATAGATACTGCAGTAAAAGACCATACAGATGTACTATAGAAGATAAATTAGAAATCGAAGAGCAAATATCCATGTTATTAAAGAATAATTTAATAGAAGAATCCTACAGTCCTTTCGCTGCTCCAGTGACATTGGCATTTAAAAAAGGTGAAAATATAAATTTCGCTTACGTGTAGACTTCAGGGAACTGAATAAAAATGTTGTTTCACAAGCTCAACCTTTCCCATTGATAGATGATTTGATTATTAAAACTAGAAATTGTAAGTATTTTACTGTACTGGATATAAACTCAGCTTTTTGGGCTATACCACTACGGGTAGAAGATAGAAGTAAAACAGGATTTGTCACACAAGATGGCCACTTTCAGTGGACCTGCCTTCCTTTTGGCTTAAAAACATCACCAGCTATTTTTTAGAGAGTATTAAGTAATATTCTAAGAAAGCACAATCTCACAGGATACTTCGTAAATTATATTGATGATATTCTTATATACTCAACCGCCTTTGAAGACCATATAAGACACATAAGAAATGTATTAGAGGGAATAATAAAAGAAGGCTTTAGATTGAAGTTTAAAAAATGTATGTTTGCTTCAGACTCAGTAAAGTACCTCGGGCATGTAATTCAGAACAACTCAGTAAGACCACTAAAAGACAATTTGATCTCAATTAAAAATTTTCCAACTCCTAAGACACAAAAGAACATTAGACAATTTTTGGGAAAAATCAACTTCTACCATGAATACATACCAAGAAGCGCAATTAATTTAGACCCGTTACACAATTTATTAAGTAAAAATGAAAAGTTTGTATGGTTAGAGAAGTGTGAAGAATCATTTAATCAAATAAAAAGATATTTATGTTCTCAACTTGTGTTGGAAATATTCGGTAAAGACTTACCAATAAAAATCTTTACAGATGCCTCTTTAGAGGGTATTGGGGCAATATTAAAACCAACACAACTAGATGGTAAAGACAAACCAGTTGCATATTTTTCAAAAAAAACAAAACGAATCTCAAAAACAGAAAAAGGCTATTTATTTGGAATGTTTTGCTATGAAAGAAGCGGTTAAATACTGGCAATACTGGCTAATTAGCCAAACATTTCACTATTTACTCTGACCACAAACCTCTAGAAAACATGAATATTAAATGCAGGACAGATGAAGAATTGGGGAATATTATTTATCTCAATATGACTTTACAGTAAAATATATACCTGGTAAAGAAAATATAGAAGCAGATTGTTTAAGCCGAAATCTTGTATTAGAATCAGAAGATAACAAGGAGGAAATATTGAAAATAGTTAATTTAATACAAATGACTGATCAAGAGAAAAATGAAACAATAAAAGAAAAGAAACAAAACTTACTACAAAAAAATAAAATCTATTACAAAAAAAAATAATAAATATTTGTAAAACATGTGAAATATGCAAAAAAATATAAATCAAGATGTCAAGGAAAATTCGGGTTAATGTCACAACTGGGACCAGCGACAAAACCATATGAGATAATGTCAATAGATACTATAGGTGGCTTCGGAGGGTCCAGGTCCACAAAAAAATACTTACACCTTTTAGTAGACGACTACACAAGATATGCTTTTATTATAACTTCAAAAACACAGAACGCGAGTGACTTTGTAAAATTAACAAAGAAAGTACTAGAGACAGATGAGATTGGAATAATTCTGACAGATCAATATCCAGGCATCAATTCAATAGAATTTAAACAACATTTGCAGGAGAATAATATTAAACTAATTTTTACTGCTGTGAATACACTATTCTCGAACGGCTTGATTGAACGATTAAACCAAACGATAGTAAATAAAATCAGATGTAAAATAAATGAAAAAATAATAAGAAAACATGGACAACAATAGCAAGAGAATGTATAGAGAAATATAATGAAACAGACAACTCTGTTACAGGTTTTGCAACAAAATATTTACTGGACGGAACAAATGTTAGTATTCTACCAAATGAAACAATAAAAACCGAAGACAAGTGGATTTCTGATAGAAGATTAGCATTGACGAATTAAAAATAGGCCCTTTCAAGATAGTAGAGAAAATATCAAATTCCATTTATAGGATTGCCACTGGCAACAGGAAAACAAAATCAACTTTATTTCACATAACACAATTACAACTTATCACAGCAGATGAGATAGAAGAAACCGAATATGAAAATAACTTGTAGATTATATTATTTAGAATTTTCGTTTATAGTAGATTATATTATTTAAAATTTTCGTTCTTAGGGGAGTTTCAAGTAATGAAATGACATTTCATTATTCCAAATTTGCTGCGCTCCGCGCGTTTATAATCTGTAGCTGAAAGTCAGTTTGCCGGGCATTTGATGATTGAATGACAGAGAATATTTTTTTTATTTTGAACTTTGATTTTATAAGAAAATAAAGAGATATAATAGAGGAGGCGATGTTAGTGAACTTTAAATGTCGTTTCTTTGTATTTCCAGAGAAACCATTTGTGGTTTATTTTGAGCATCCTCAATAACCTATCTTATATATTTATATATTTATATATTTTTACATATATATATATATATATAACACGTATAATTAATATATTAATAGCTATTCAAAATAAAATAGTTGGTACACAAAAATCATATAATAATCTAAAATTTTTCAATAACTTTTAGTTTTAAATAAGTTCAACGTCGCCAAAGTCTGAACTTTCTATAAAAAGGAAGCTGTCAAATAACAAGCAAAGAAGTTTTTTATGTCAAATGCAGTTTGCGCCGCAAACTTTAATTTCTTGCCAATAAAATGGAGACATAATTTTATTGGGATAAATAGTTGAAATAAGTTACATTTTATAGATATAGAATAATAAGAATCATACTTGTGTATGAGAATAACCAAAATATTATTAGGGCAAAGAATAAGAAAAATACTTTTGACGATAACTACATTTTATAAATATAAACTAAAATATATATTTCTAAATAAAATAGAATAATAAAATACAAGTTCTCTACACTACGTCTATAAACTTTCCTATCTAAACAAAATGCTATTTTCATTTCCGTAATGGATTTAATGTGCCAAACGAACAGGCAAAAGGACAGTGGAGTGTTCATTACGATATGAACTTGCTGTTTTCAAAGCTACTTTTCACGGTACTCGAAATAATTAGTTATGGAAGTATGGAAAAATCAAATCGATGTAAGTAACTTCTAAAATTTGATCTTAAACACTAAATTGATAAAAAAATAAACTGATACAACAGTTATAATATTTATAAACTATTTTATCGTATTATTTATATTTTATGTAATATATTACATTTAAAATCATAATAAGATTATAATAATAATAATAATAATAATAAAATTTATTCATTATAAGGTTTGGTACATAATTATATCATCTTAAATCGATAATAACTGCATTAGTACGAAACCGAGTTTTTGATTTTCGCGAGTTTTATATATTTCAATTGAAACTATTTTAAACGAATTAATCGCGTATATTTTAGTATACAAAAATACATTTTTGGCAACCTGAGATTTCGAACACTGTAGTCCGTGGTCACAGGTAGACTACCAAAATATACGCGATTAATCCGTTTACAATAGCTTCATTTAGTATATTTAAAGTCATTAATTTGATATTATATCTATTAGAAATTTTAATGGACGTCTCAAGCTGTGCCAAATGACTCTCTCTAATAACAAGCTAAAGGTTTCAGGGTAAACAACGTAACGATTATTACTTCTACAAGTTCATTCATTAAAATTCATCATAAATATATGGCTAAAAACTTTTGAATACCTATATTTTACGTACTCAGTTGCTTTTATTACCAAAGTTTAGCGAGGCTCTCATACGAGAGCGCCGTAAATTGGACTTGACAATAGAAAAAGCTTAAATACAAATAAACAAGAAACAGGATAAAATAAATATATTTATTTTAAAAGCAAACGCCGCAAATGCATGCAAAGTAGACTGTAATTTGATCACCGTTAGAAATTTTATTTTTAAAACATTCACCGTATTTTTTTTGATTATTATGTAGTTACTGTAAGCCTTACCGACCATAACTATGGCATGGAGATAGGGGATCCATATTTTTGAAATAAAAATAAAATTATGAATTTGATACATAAGTATGAAACTTAGTAATAATAATAATTCACACGCTATTTTAATCCTGGCAGTTTATTATTTTAACAAGCTATTTGATTAAAATTTTATCATGGCTTCACTATATGCTTGGACATATTTATTTAAAGCCTTTTCGTGCGGGCATGTGTAACAATAGGGTCGGGGAATGTCAATAGTTTCTAGCCTATGGTTTCACACAAAAGGAATATTCGATACAGGCAGCAATAACGGACCCTTTTATCCTCAGGCATGGAAATAGTGTGTGGTTTTGACGAAGCCAGTGCTTTGTAGCGCCCGGAGCGGAACAAACATTTTGGTGTTTTTCTTTTTTCAGTCTAAGTTTATTCAATGACACGGTTTTTGAATTATCACACAGTAGATGTTAGATTTGTAAGGTTACTTTAACTATATACGAGTATGTACTCCTAATTAAAAATAAAAGTGTAAATTTTTCATCTGATAGGTAACAAAATCATTGCTATCAACAAAATTATCTCATAATACTTATTCTGATATTAATAGTATTACGGCTACAATTAAAATTATTATTTTTTTAATTACTTAAGTAATTTTTTATATTGATTACACTTACGAAATTTTTTTAGACTTAACATAAAATAATATTTTGTCTCAATAATTTTCTTTTACACTATTGCAGTTGTTTAATGGTTGTAATTTAATTTTTTCTACTTTAGAAATACTAATACACTAACGTTGTATCGGTGATCAAGTGATTGGTCAAAATGTACAATTATTTGCTTTGTAGTACACTGTAACGAAAAGTAGAATATAGAAGCATGGAAATCGTTTGCAAGCTTGTTAATATTCCCAAATGACTCCAAACTGCCACTGCTGTTGGAGTTCTGACCGCACTTTATTACGTTTCCGTAACGCGCTGTTAAAACATAGCGATATCTGCATCTCGTTTGCTTTAAATTTTATTTTTATAAGCTATATTGTGGTTCGTTATACCAAAATTACTCAATGAATTTTGTCAAAAAGTCACTGTAACTGAAATGAAAGGTACAAATTAATTACTAATATCGTACGTGAGGAAATTAGTTATCTATAAATAATCTGTACCAATATAATAAGTAATATAGTAACTAATAATATAGTAAGAATGTATATAAAGTAAGTAAGAAACCGGTCATGACGAAGTGGGACAGCGTCTAACTGTAAACGCCATCGGTTTTGGGTTCGATTCCCACTCGGGAAATAATTATATTCTCTCTGCCCTGGCAAGACAAAGCGCTACTTTGACTTTTGCCACACGCAATGTATGAAATTCGGCGGAAAGCGAACTGCGGAATGTCTTGATACTAGATAATTCCTGTCTACCCTGTTATACTGAATAAAATCTATTTCTCATTTTGATCGGTAAATAAATCTAATATTTTCTTATTAATATGCAATGTCATCTAAATATGATTCGTCATAACTCCTTAATTAAAATCTCTGCTGTAAAGCACTGTGTTTTATAGCGTGATCTAGATCTTACTCATATTTAAACAAAAAGTCTTATTATATAATAAAAATTAAATATTTTTTAAAAACACTTTAAAATAAAAATGATAATGGAATTCTTGATTAAAATTTATTATATTCATTTATGTATATTTATAAAAAAATGTGATAGTGTAAAAAAAACATGAAAAACATAAAATTATGTATCAAAATCCTGAAATCCCAACGGGTGTCGGGATTTGTGTAGAACCTGCACGGGCCGTTGAGGCCGCGGTATGATCGACACGCGGCGGCCGGTGGGGGGAGCGCTCTCGTCCGCATGACTGCCTGGCAATACTGAGAAACGCCTGTAACACAATGTATAATATTAATATTATAATATTCTATTCTTGTTGTCACCTGTAACATTGTTTGTAACTTTACGTATATTTTTTTTTATTTCTATCTTCCGTTCCATTCCATGACTGTAGAAAACGGATGAATAAAATGATTAATTTATCTCGTAGTACTCTTTTTCTGATTTCTAAAAGTATGAGTTCATATAGATATAATAATATGAGGCTGGTCATGGCGCTGTGGGTCAGCGTCCAACTGAAAGCGCGATCGGTTGTGTATTCGATTCCCATTCGGGGAAGTGATTGTATTGACTTTAGTGAGTATATTCACTTCCTCCACTTGTAAGACAAATGACGGCGTTGAGTTCCACCAATCAACATGCAATGTCTTGAACTGAGCGGAAAGCGAAATACGGATTGTTTTGACACGAGGTGCTTTCTGTCTATCTTATGATGCAATGTTGCAATGTAAAAAGAAATATAATAATAATAATATAAATTTACATTTAAGCTTCGCAAACAATAATTTTAAATCATTTTAAAAATAAAAGTTTAAATTTTATGACAGCAAAACTATTAACTAGCGCAGGTTAGTTACCGTTAAATTTTAATTGCTTTCTACATATAATCAAGTGTTATATAAAGTTACATATATTTTCAAACTCTGAAAATATAGTAAGGATGATATAAAACGTTTCGTTTAGTAAATGTATATACGAGTGTTTAGTAATAATAAACTTTGTTGTCTAAAAATTATGATTTCTATTAGATATTCCGTTTTGTATAATTTATTAATTTATCAATAATTCAAACCGCAACCGGGTTTTTGAAATATTATTTTATACAGAAAGGAACCAGATGAAATCTAAATTAGTAAAGTTATAACAACACTGGACATGTTTCACTGTTTCTTGTTATTCATTAAATTACGCGATTTGGCAATTAAAATTAGATAAATTATTTTTATTATGCAAATATTAAATTTGTCTCAGTTATGATTATAAATAAATTATAAAATAAATTAACATATAATTAAATCATAAAATAAATAAACTATTGAGAAAATAAATAAACATTTTATATTACGTTGTGGGATTAAAAAAGTGTGGATCTGTAAGATGGAAATTGAAACTTAACTAAAAAGATTTTGCACCTTTGAGTTCGGCATTGCTAAAAGCATAGTTCAGGCTTCAGCCAAAATACATATTGTAGGTGTTTATTGTGTACACTATATCAATATATTACAAATAATCAGTATGGTTAGGTAAAATTGTGCGTAAATTGTAAAAATCATCTAGTAGAGCATTTAAATACACGGAATTAATTTTACAGATTTTTATTTTTAATCTATAATCAAAAAAATAAAAATATTAAATACAAACCTGGATGCGGGAATGGCAGACATTCTTCGGAATAAATGTTCCGCAGCAATTCGCATGTCATCATCTTGCATTAAACCAACCATGGCTTTCTCTCGTTTTATAATTGTATAGTCTGTAGACCCAGCCTCACCTTCAAGTGCTATGTTCACACACTATAATATATTGTTTTTTTACATTCGGAAGCTTATATTGTATTCTATGTCTGTTATATATAAAAAATGTAAAAGTAAGATTTTTTATAAGAGATGGATTATTTTATACATTATGTTATATAAAAAACTCTAAAATAACACCACAAATATATTTTTTTGAACAAAATAATAAGCTCTCAAACATAACTAAAGGTTATACTGCCATTAATCTTATAAGCCAAACATAACTTGAAACATAAACGACACAAACGACTACAGCAATAAACTTGAAGCCTACATTTTATGATATTCTAGTTGTAATCTCAGATCTGGCTCCGTATAAGTAAATGTACATTTGTACCAGAATTTATGGAACCTAGTGTGTGTACTTGATGCCTTTATTACTTCCGTTTGAACTGAAATAGCTAAGATAAAACTGACTTATAGATATTTATTTGAATAATAGAATATGAAAGTCATTTGACAAAGCTTTTGCACTTGTGAATGCTTTATTGCATTACTCGTATTCTACTAAAGAAAGCTCGCTCGCTATGTTCTTTTCTTAGAACTTTAGCCTTGTAATTACTTAACTAAAATATTTGTAAGTACGACGACAAAATATAGTTCTTTATATATAATTATTTTTTATTTATATTTCATTGTTAGTAACCTTTTGGCACTGTACAGATTGACTTGAGTAGGGTCGAAAAGGACTTAGACAGTTTTACCGCCTTTAAGTGATTGCATTTATTTAGTTTTTGTTTTATTTACTTTTTTATATTTATATATCTGAGAATATTTTATAGATAATAAAAATATTTAACGTAATTAACCTTAAAATGTTCAGCAATAATCGTTCTTTTAATCTTTTTAGATACAAATAAAAATGTTTTCTAATGAATTCTTAAAATATATCATACTATATAAAAATAAAACAATAAATTTAATATTTTCAATTTATAAGTACACTTAGCCTAGTATTATAAGGGTATATACTTATAAATTCCACTAAAACTATATGTACAGACACATTTTGATATACCGTATCAAAGAAAGCAGCAACATCTGAATATCCAAACGATTTGGCAAATCCAACTCCTTCTATCAACGTAGCTCGTGTCTCGGGTCGATTGTTCTGTAATATGTGACAGCGTGCCAAGAGAAACGTTGCGTTTAGTAACCATATGCGCTGGCTGGCCGCTCTTGCTTCTATGAGTATTAATAATATTACTTGCTTTACCACTTACATTTGTTATACTAGTGAAAAATAGGTTTTTCTTTTATTATTTTAATTTCCAGTTTCATGCATTTTTCTGCACAGAACTACGCATCAGATTGTAATGCGTGTTGAGTGGCGGTTTGCATTACGAAAGTTGGTGAAAAAATTAAATCTATAAAATAACTCGCCTGGAAATTAGGATCATTGTGGCGCAGAGGGTAATTTTTGATTTGACTATAATAGATATGGTTGACTTCAATATCCTTATGGCAGACTAAGGTATAAAAAAAAGTGTCGTTTAAATTAATTTAATTTTAAAATTACTTCATCTGAAAACGTCTCGCTTTACGTAAAGCTATCACAATCTAATAACGAATATCGCTACCTAAAGTATTTGTATATAAATAAACTGTAAAGACATGGTGTTAATAAAGGTCTGCTTAACTACTTAATATACATATGTAATATAAGATTTAGAAAATTCTATTCTAGAATTTAAAAATTCTCTCCAACAGATTTACTAGAATTGTGCTTATAATAAATATATATTGAAGTCCAACATTGCAAGCATTCCAGAAATGCAAATTCTTGCAAATAGCTTCATTACTTTATTTAGTTTTATACACTAAAATTGTACCCGATTGGCATTTCATAGCGAAGAATCTTGCTCTATGTGCTTGTTTTGTATCAGCGTATAAACGCCCCAGTTCGTGTAAAATATAACAGCGTTCCGTTGCACGGCTGCTGAAAGTTAACGCTCTTTCCAATGTACATAGACGACTCCTAAAACACGTTTTTCTTGTATTGAAAACAAAATAGTTTTTATCGTTAAAATGCTATTAATATATATTATTTCTTCTTTCTTTTTCAGATATTTATGTATTTTTTTCTTTCTTCACGCTTTATCCCACAAAGCAGGGTAATCAGGGACAACCAAGTGTCAAGCCCACATTCTATTAACTCCTTTTTCACCCGAAATTGAAATATTGCAATTTAAGTGAAACCAACGCTGCGATATGCCGCGCTGTGCTTTATTCCAAAGGAAATCGAACCCACAGCTAATCGTATCTTCAGGTAGACACTATGCCGCAATAGTCATAAATAGCTATAATATTTATATAATCTAGTGTTAATATTAATTAGATAGTTATTTTTTTTCTTTTTTATAAGTAAGAAATTTATAAAATCTTAATAAAATATTACATTTTTCAAAGATTATTCCAAATAGCTATTTTATATCTTTAAATTTTATCGAACATTGATGTTGCGATAGTATGGAAAAGACAAAAATGTAAAATATTTTCTGAATAGAATTTCTTACTTGGCGTCACGGGGCGGCGCCGGAGGTCGCGTACGCAAAATTGAATCACGACTCGGTTCACGCGATATTGGTATTCCCAACAGTATAAAGGCTCTTCTCTCGCGATCTGCTTCGCTCATTTCTTCTTTAACACGTTTCTGTGAACAATATTAAATTAGTGTGCTAATTTTTACAGGTAGAACATTAATATTGCAAAATTATTCGTTTAAATTCGAATATCTTTGTTCTTTCGAGTCTTGGTTTTATATAACGCGCTCTTATAATCTTTAATAGACGTATCACTGTATTATGATAATGAATGATGAATGGACCTGATCTAAAAATGCCTCAGCGACAATCTCATATAATTCGTGTAAAAATTTTTCTTTGGTCGGCAACATGTTGGTTGGGATCCTTGTGATTTGTTCCATGGCAAACACCGCCGCCTCAAGGCATTTTGCAGTGTCACGTTTTTCGTATATTTCTTGAGCATTATTGACTAAGCGACGAGCATCTGTTTTATATTGACGTTGAAGGTTTCCTAATCTTTGTTTACGTGCTTTTGATAGTCTTGCACGAGCTGCTGTCTCTGGTTCCCGAGCGGCGTACATGGGCCTACGCTCACGTAGTACTGCCTATAATTATAAATTCTTATTTTTAACAGCATAATCTGTTAGCGATATATATCACTTAGATAATATTTCATTTCTTAACATGAAAGAGACGATATCCTTAAATTAAAGTATAAAGTACAATATTTTATAAATATTGTAGATATTTAATAAAAGTAATATTAGAAAAAGAAAATATTTCTTTGAAGTGAGTAAGAGAGTCTATAAAATAACTTTACTATGCAATCTACGATCTTTTTATCACATATGATGAAAATATAAGTCTCCGTTTTAGTAATAGTTAGTTTAGTTGATTCAAATGGCGGAAAATGGTAAAAATTTCATCTCTTTCGAAATTTTTAATACAGTAGTACTAAATAATAAGTTATCTTCGTTGATTTTACGTATTTTACAAATCATTCAAAGAAACAAGTAATTCTACAATATTTGCTACTTTTCAAAAACATTACAAAAGATTATACATTAAGATTATAATATTTTAAATTAAAAATTACTTCGATATTATACATAAATATTAGGATATCTGTTTCATATCTTCTGATCTACTAAATACGCACTTGTCGTTTTTCAACATCAGCTAATGCACTATACGCTAAATCTTGCAGTTTCTTTGATCCCACTTTGTTTGCGGACCTAAGTCTTTCATCCTTGCAAATCGCCGTGAGGAAATATTTGTCATGCGCCATTTGCTCCAAATACTTAGAAGCCATTACACGAGATATATGTTCGGCCCTATGCTTTTCCACACGAGATATTTCCTGAATCTTAGATATGAAAATTGCAGTGAAAATTTTAGTTCTAAAATTAAATTATACTCGTATGAACGTTCCTTCTTTACACTTTGCATTTCTACGTGAAATTTTCGTTAAATTTTAGGTGAGTGCTTTTAATATTTTTGTTAGATATAGTAATATAGAGTTACCGTATAATATTTAATTCCTGGTGAGCAAATTAAATATTAAAAATATATTTTAGATTTTAATCTACAGAATAAGTGTCTCACTGTCTGTGTATTTATAGTGTCTGAAATTTTAATATCATACAAAAGTATTAAAAATTCAAGTATTACTCTTTGAGTTACTTTAAGTAATAATTTTTTTAAATTTATTTAATTGAACCTAAAAAATTATGCATTTAAGCACCACTTGAACAAAACTTATTACATTGATAACATATTGACATTTATTATATTATTATTACAAACAATATTTTCGGTTGCAACGCAGTAGGACTGTAAACGCGATCTGATGTGGGTTCAATTCCCGCTCGGGGACTAATTGTATCTCAACTATATTCATTTCCTCGCTTTGGCAAGACAGAGCGCAGCGTGCAACCTTGCTATGCAAAAAAACGTGAATCTAAAAAAATAAAAAATAAGATATAGGATTTTTGTAAGGTATTGCATATTTATTGCTAAAATTTCAAGTTTTGTCAGGAACTTAATTCATCTATGTAGTTTAAAATCTATCACTTTAATTTCCAAAAGTAATTTACTTGAAGAGTTGACTGATGTTTCATTCGGCTTTGTCGTGTGTGAGCCTTTGTTCCTACGTCCATTGTCTCCTCGACCAGTTGTATTGGTGGTATTAGTTTAACTGTAGAAGATAGTACCTTCCCTGCACTTTTACCCGTGCAATCTCTAATCTAAAATATACAATTAGTTTTATGAATTTCTATAAAAATAAAAAAGATAACAACGATTGCTCCGAAGAGACTGCCAAGTACTAGCATACATTTTGCTTTGAAACAAAAGCTAAAAATAGAACCAAAAAAGTTGCAAATGTGGTACTTTTTTCCAAATACACATTATATTATATATATAATAAAATTATTCGCATGCCTACAGAAAATGCCATAAAACACTAAAACATATATTAAAAAAATATGCGAAATCGTAGACGTAAGACCTTGGAAAAATTTTAGACGAAAATGTTCCATATAACATAAAAATAAGGAAACCTTTGAAAAAGAATTTTCCAACCTTACAGCGTAATCGTTCCCAAGATATTAATTGGGTCTCCACTAAATGTGCGCTTATATAAGACTAGCGACCCGCTCGCCTCGCGCTGGTTTATGAAATTGTAGTCAACAGTTTTTGCGGGATATCGTTTATGTAATCTTTATTAATAAATATTTCAATATAAAAATGTTATAAAATAATGTGTTTTAAACATACTATAACTTTAGTCTAATTTATAGTTCAAATGAAATATGTCAATAGATTGGTTATCTTTACTTTAATAAGGCAGAATCAAGCTAATTCTAATAATTATAATTAAATATATTGACTATAAAAAATAAAAGAAATTTGGGCTTTTTTAGGCCACAAATTGTGTCATACGCTGTCATAAGTCATTCGATGAAAATTCAAAGTTCATTTAAAAAAAAAACAGATTCCTTAATAATTCCAGCGTTTTTTTATCATAAGCACTACTACCTTGTTGTTTTCCAACCATGTAAAACTAAATATTTGTTATTAATTATATTTTGCATATGTATTCACTTGCTACTTTTAATAAATTAATGTCAAATTATTTAAATGTTTACCGTCTCCTCAGCGCTTCTGGCGCAGTCAGCAAAGTTGCGCGGCAATCGTCTCAACCGCTGACCCCGACACGCCAGCACTAAGGCCCTTTCAAAGGCACATTTCTCATATTCTGTTTGTGCTCTTATTTGTAGAGCTGTTAAATTCTCTGGTTCTAATTCTAAGTAACAATTCTTTATAAATTATTTAAAGCTATATTTTATTCATATAATCATTTAATAAGAAAAAATACTTAGAATTATCGTCCTTATCTGATATTAAATGCATATATGAGTTAGTAACATTTTTTTGTAGTCGTCGTGGCGCAGTGGAACAGCGTGTGACTGTAAACACGATCGGTTGTGGGTTCGATCCTACTCGGGAGAGTGATTATGTTTAAATTATTGTCAATTCCTCGCTCTGGTCAGACAAGTGCGGCGTTGAGTTCCACCGCCTAACACGCAATGTCTCGAATTTGGTAGAAAGCGAAGTACGGAGTGTCTTGACACTAGGTACTTTTTGTCTAATCTGATATGCAGAATAAAAAGCGTGAAACATTTTAAAATAGTTGTCGTTAAATAAAATGACACTATATAAATCATACCAGCAGCGTGCGCGGCATCTGCTAAAGCACTGGTGTAGTATGTTGCCTTAGCCCGTGCCAAACTTCTTCCGAGAAGAGATCGTACGTCGGAGTTCTGCAAGCTCAAGTTTCATTCAAACAAGATGGCTTAAAATTCTATTAAAACAACTTCACAAAAGCAACGTGTGCAGGTGTTCTAACTTTTTGAATATGAATACGAGAGTTATAGTGCCTAGTTCAGACAACACCAGCTAGTAACAATTTGTATCTCATAAATAGTACTAAGATAGTACAATGGTCTATACACGTAATGAATGCCTTACTGTAAATCATAACGTAACGAGCGCGATAAATCAAAATTGCTTATCTAACATAACTAGTATAATAAACATGCAAAACAAAATTTATATTGTTAACAAAATATTCATTTCTCACATTCCACCGCAGAGCTTCATTGTAGGCCAAAATAGCTTTCTCGAATTGCTCCAAGCGTTGCAAATAATTTCTGCGAAGTAAAAAATATTATCTTCAATCATTTTCTGTCTCGACATATTATATGTTTGATTAATAGTTGTCGCACGCGTACAATCATATCTATGCCTACATATCGCATTAGTAACACAATAATATTGTAACTCAAAATTTATTATACTTAATACATTAAATTTAGAATACTAACTACCTGCATATCACTAACGTTGTGTTGAATAGGAGTACCTTGTAATTATTTTTAAAGATTTTAGTAAGTTACTATAAATAAAACTATCATAGACGTTTGTAAGTTTCTAATTAATATTTTAAGCTGACAATGTCGTCTATGTATTAGATAAGGCTAACAAATAGTTTTAATAAATTAAATATAAATATTCATTTTTGATGTTATCATTTAAATGTTAATAGCAAAAGTTTTTTATATTATTATAATATTTTCACTCGCTATGTTAACTTGGCCTGATTACGTCTATTTGAATATAAACTGAACGATTTTATTCTTTCATGTGAAAAATCTTTCAATATGATTCAATTTCATTCACTCTACTTCAACTCACCCCCTTTGACGATAAACAGCTACTACGTTGCATATTGGCCTCTCTTCAAGATATAACTTCTTTCTCATATTTTCAGCGTAAAAATTGATATAAAATATCTTATAAAATCATAAATGTTTAGAGTAATCTAGATGGCTTACGATAAAACGTGCGCATATAATTTGTATCTCAAAGTAAAAAACATATACTTAATATTTATTTACAACTCGAATTTTTTTATAATATTATAGCTTTACATTCAAGTGATCTCATAAAAAAAGTTATCATTTCGACTTCTATCCAATTTCGAACAAATCCACAATACGTTATGTGCAATTATTTACAATATATAAATATAATAATTGTGTGTATGTACATGAGGTATATTTATATATCCATTAATTATATATCCAGTTTTTAAATTATCTCTTATCACGACAAATATCTCTATTTTATATAGTTATCCTGTACAATCTACATATATTACAGTCTAGATTGCATTTAGACTTGAGATATATGTTGTAATGTAATTTCAGTGTAAACTCCTCGACTATTCCACGCCGGTCGTGTAGACCTAGCTGCGAGTAGATTACTTAATTTACAAAGTGTATACTATTTGTGAATTATAGTGCCTTGAGGCACGTCGTTTATAGGCCGACCCTTCAATTTCTGACACCAGCCTCATTCTTATGTCATAACCTTCCGACCCTCGCATATATTATTACATATAAAATTTGAATTGGCATTCTAGCTAGTATAAACACACTTAGTGTTATTATTTCACTTTAGATATAGGATAAGGGCAATTATACACTGTCGCTATCACTGAGCCTAAGAACAACCTTATGATGTCATATCTAATTAATATTTTCACGTAAAACGTATATGATGTTTTGCTATATAAATACCGTCTTATATTTCCCAATAATCTTAAAATAACAACGGCAGTACAAGCTTGAGTTGTTTTTCTATAATATATCTATTTATTTGTTACAAGTAGATTACTTTAATTATTTTTTCATAATGATAATAATGTAAAAATTAATACTAGTCTGTTTTAAACTACTAGGTTTAAAGTAAATTTACATTTTTATAATTTTAGAATTTATTAATTGATTATTGTAGTCTACCATATAATAAAACAGTATATAGTAGTTCTCATAATATATTCTATTTATATTTTGAGTACAACAACGATTTGTTGAAGCAAAAATCCAAAATAACTTAACTAAATAATTATGCAACATTAAACTAATGACAATAGATTGCATAAAATCTGGTTTTAGTTCTAGGGTACTTAGTTTACTTTAAGAAAGCGAAGTCTGAAAGCTACAAAATAAAGAAAGCTTTTTAGTAAAATGAAACTCCAAAATTTTCTCGTAAAAATCTCGTTCCGTCGTCTTACGACTAAACTATAAAAGCGTGGCTTCAGGTACCTTCTTAATGATCCCACATGCTACGGGACTCAAAACGTGCTTATGGTTACATCCTGTTCCCTAGAGTTAATAATAAAATAACATATAACAGCTTATTAGTATTATTTCTATTATTACTATTATTTTTTACTTAATTACTAGAATTTAATTTTTGGAATTATTATGTAGGCCATTTCTAAACAACGAAAAAACAGGTTAGTTATCTTTACTTTACATTTTTATTACTTTAAATTTTTTTTATTTTATGGACAAGGAAAACAGAAGATATAGGTGTTCCATAATAGATAGATTCTACGCAATTTTTTTTATTTCATGTGAATTATGAATATTATAAATTAAGGACGTATTCTCATTAGTCATATCAATTGACAGTTAAGTCCATTTTACTTTTATAAATGCTTTTTTAAGCTTCACTCTTTTGTACTGGATAGTAGGATGGACAGGAAGAACCTAGTGTCAAGACTACTCCGTATTCCGCTTTCCGTCGAATTCATGACATTGGGTATTGAGAGGTCCGACGCCCTCTCGACGCCCCACTTTGTCTTACCAGAGCGAAGAAATGAAAATGATTGGAAATTAATCAATGAAAAATAACATATCAATCAATAATCATCATTGGAATCAACCCACAACCGATGGCGTTTACAGTCAGACGCTGGCATATGACTTCAATAAAAATTGTTACTTATACTTAAAGTAAAATAGTATTTTACAAATATATACATATTGTAAGCAAATTCGTTACTCGAAAATATAATTGTAAGCAAATTCGTTACTCGAAATATAATGAGTCATGAGCTTCAAATAGTCTTCTTGAATAATTAAATGAGATATGTGAAAATTTCGCTGCAAATTTACATTTTAAAAGCTTAATTTAATAAAACGAAACAAACGGAATATTTACATATTGCTTTATTTTCTCAGTAATTCGGAGCACAGTGAAACATATGGCAGATACTGTAAGCGAATTTCGTAGACGGTCAACAAATTTTTGATTTCAATGAAATTGCATAAATAATTTTGTAAGAATTAATTAATATACCTAGTAACAGCTTTAGAAATTAACTCAATATATTAATATTCCTCACCAAATTATTATAATAGTTCGGTAAGTTTAATTTGTCAATATTAGACAAGCAAGTATGAAAGACAGATGTTCCCTTGGCGGTAATATGATGATTCATCATTTAGTAAATGGAAATATCAATAATCAGCACTTATCTGTATTTCCTACGCATTACTATGATCAACTGTTGTGAATTTTTAATAATACATTATTGATTTTATTATGCTACTAGCGGCCTCCTGGCTGCATCGCCTGCAAGAACTACACTGTTATGTTTCTATGTATACATACTTCGTTTTCCATAAGTAACTTAAATCACACAATAGATATTTTATGGAAAAATAGTGTGAATCGGCCCTAACAAATTTAAGATGACATTAAGTGTCAGTGTTTTGCTAAAGAAAATATGGCGACTAGGATATGTCTGTCAGTTTGATTAGTATTAACGACAATCTGAAATTTTGCAAATATAACATATATTTGTCGACTTGAAATTTTTATGTTTTTATTATTCAGATAACGTTTTAACCGAGTCTAGCAAACCCCAACATAGATAATTGTTGTCTATTGACGTTTGTATTTAAATAAATATAACTTAGGTGATAGTTAAACTTATCAAAACAAAATTAATATTTTTTATATGTAAAAAAAATTGCAGATCAATAAATAAGTCTGCCATTAGATTATCTACGTTGGCGTTTTTAGCTTATAATTCGCACAAAACAAGAATATTGTTGACAGAACCCTAAGTAAAAAAGAACAAAAGACTCGTCAGACTTAAAAGACCATCCCTTTGTTATGTTGATGTTTTATAATAAAAAAATAAAGATTTAATACGTTGATTTTCCTTCCTCGAATACTTGTAGGCATCATATTACAATACAGCTAACATGTGATAGACACATGTTCCAGTTTTTCATTTTTCCTTTACATATTATAAAAGAAGATACGTACTCGTATGTGATGACAAGCGCATGAATGATTTCAACGAGCACGATATTGCAAATACATCAAATATTTCAAATTATTATACGAAATGAAAATAGCAAATAACAATGCAAACGTAAGAGGATTGCTTTTTCATTTTGCATTTTTTATTTCTTCGTAGCTTGGATCGTAATTGAGAAGCTTCTCCAAAGCAAACGGACGGATCTGTTATCTGTTTTTCATACATTTATTAATCATAGTATTCAGTAATTAGATTAGAATTATTATTGTGACATTTGATCGTTTTATACAGCCCATGAATATAATTAGCTCACATCCTGACATATCAATGAACGCTTTAGGGAATTTTCATGTAATCAGCTGATCATTATGTACGCTCCCTATTGTACATGCATGCTGAACAAATTAGTGGTTAATTAATGTCAATCTATCATGCTACCCTTTATTGTCAGTTAATTTTCATATTATCGAATTCTAACGTACAAACAAAGTACAAACAATAACAGGTACAGTCAAATATGTATTATAATATATATATATATATATATATATATCTATATATATATATACATATATATATATATATATATATATATATATATATATATATATTTTTTTTTTTATAACTTCACGTTTTTTGTCCCGCATGGCAGGGTAGGCAGCAAGTGCTTAGTGTCAAGAGACTCCGTACTTTGCGTTCCACGGAATTCGAGACATTGCGAGTCATGGAACTCAACACCGCACTTTGTGTTACCAGAGCGAGGAAGTGAAAATGATTTAAATATAATCACTCCCCGAATGAGAATCGAACCCACAACCAGTCATATTTACAGTCAAACGCTGTCACGCTGCGCCACGATTATATAATATACAAATAAAAAAAAGAATTTATTATTCTCTATTTTTTTTTGTATATTGTATTATAATTTTTGTCAAATAAATTAGTACTCTTTCTTACTAGTCACATATTAGTAAAAATAATTGTTTTATTCACGTCTTGTGTTATTTATGTGAAAAAAGTTTATGATAATAACTTTTTTACTACTTATAAATATTTTTACAACGCACCTACCATATTTTTGTAGTAAGCAAGTCTAAGGCCCTTAAAATTCATAGCATACAACGGTTCCAGGAATAAAGTCGTTTTGTTTTACGACATACCTCCTAATATTTTTATCTTAACTAACTACGAGTAAATAAAATACGGACATAAAAATATAATTCTTCGAAACAATACTTAATTAAAATGTATTTTATTACACCTAAAGAGGAACATCCGCCACATCTGTGCCCTCCTCCTCTTTCCAGTTAGGCTGAACATTGCGAAGGTATACTGAATAAATATTATTACGCTTCGTTTTCTCACGTAGCTGTTGAAACGCTTGCCTTCTATTGGGTATTATCTCGGCTAACAAAGGCTGTACAGAAGAAAACGAAATACATAGAAAGCAATACTGCATTTTGCGATATCGATTCTTGGCTTCAATAAACTAGTTTCTCCACAATATATCATAATTCCAAATTGATAGCATCTTCCATTTTTGAAGTCTGTCAAAAATGGTAAAAAAGTAAAATATTAGAAAAGATAAGACTAGCTACAAATTAGAGTGATTTATAATCAAAAGGTGTAATTATTGCACGTTTGAGCGTACATTATAGTGACGAGTTTAAGAGTTCATTTGCAAAGATATATAGAAATACGAGTACACGTTCGTTAAATATAAACCTAGATTTAATCAATTTAACACTATCCGTTTTTTAACGAAACACGACGGAAACCGTGTTAAAATTTTACTCAGCAGAATTTTCAGTTCGTTACAAAGCAATTTTAATTAACTTAAGCATTTTAAAAAAAAAAATAAAAAAGATTTTTCATGCAATATAAATCATTAGTTGTGTGTTATATGTCTTAACTGCAGAAATTAAAACAAGAGAATTTTATATTTCCGTTAAGTAGACACGTACATATATGGAAAGAACTAGCACTAGTTTGAAAACTGTTGAAGTACTCTTTGAAATAATGAACGTATAAAACGGCATATTACGGAACTTCCCTCTAACTGTTATTAGGGTTACCATATTTTATTTAATTAAAATATTTTCCTATTTTCCCATTAAGTTTTTAACCACAATAGTATTACATGTAAAAAACCACAAATATCTCTTAAAAATGCTGCAGTCGCATTTCCAAATGAAATCTGTTATTGAGATTCAAGCTGAGCTCCACTGTCCTTATTCGACCTTCCCTGCAAATAGAGGAATATTGGGAACGTCAAACCATATCGCCACTCGTCCCGACCCCATTAAAATCTCTTAATGCCTTACAGTTTCGCTTCTAAACTGAGCCCTATTGGAGTGATAAGAGGGGCGCGCATAAGAAGGGTTAGCTTTAGGGCTTAGTGTAAAGCTTAGTAAAGCTTGACGTCTACCATTGAAATAAATGAATTTTTGTCACTATACCCATTGCCTTCGAAATGGCGTAACGTACGGTAGCGTTATACAGTTAGATATTTAATATTGATTCATAGTGGTGTGCCTGGATAGAAATACTCTACTAACAATTTACTTCTCACGTACTTTCTTTAAAGTGGCGGTTGGAACGAAGCAACAAGAAACGTGTCTAAGTGGCTTTATGCATAGATAATAGATATTGATTGTTAATGTCAAAGTTAAAACAAAGCAATGCAAGGAAAGAAGAAGCAGACAATACATTTTAATTTGATCAGTTTACTTTGCCATAAAAGGGCTTAAAAGATTTACATAAAAAATAGCTAATTACGTTATGATAGCAGGTTTTATAGTTATTGTGTGGGAACATTTTCTTGTAAAATATACACATTATTTAGTTATATTGTGTTACTAAAAATTAATTATCCTGTACATCCTTTCATTCGGTGCCTTTGTTCTTTTCTTTAGAAATTAAGTAAAATATTATCATAATGTTAAAGTAAAATATAAAGCATATTTCTTTTTTTATATTGAACGTTCACTTATAAATATTACATAAATATGTTACAAATCTAGGTTTTAATGTAAAATTAACTATTAGTACTATACAGTCATGACTATATTAACAAAAAAAATCATGTTCACTTTCAGCTATAACAGGTTTGTTCCTATCAAATTTTATATTATTTGATTAATCATTTTCATAAATAATGCATGCTTTAAATTAAGGGATAAGCTTTCAATTTGAATTATTAATTTTGTAAATCGCTATTATCAAATACAATATAACATTATCAAATATTCAGCGATTAAAAATTAAATGTAATACATTTAAATTTATTAATATATAATTAAGTTTTGTTATCAAAAAAATATTATCAATCATATTGATTTAAATAATTTATTATAATTTATTATTACAACACATATGACACAATTAACACTCACTGAACAAATGTATAGTAGAATACTTAAACTGTGCACGCTGTTGTAGGTTTTGTCTAAGTATGAATAATATTGAATTTAGTACGCTGAAGTTATAAGAAACTTTGAGTAACTCAGTTTCCAGCATAAATTATGATGAGACGGTTATTACGGCAGTTATTCTACTACAATAGTAAGTCAAATTACTGAGTATTCAGGCAAGCCAAACTTAGGTAATTGTTATATTGTTGTCTGGTATATTGTTATTTGTTATATTGTTACCGTCAAGTAGTATAAAATTATTTTTTATTATATCATAAACTAAATATATATACATGCTGATATTGAAGTAGTCTATGTTACACAACTTTCACCAAAGCGTGGAGGATAAGACCAAAGACGATCTACTCTAATTTCATTAATCTCTACCATTCCATATCATAGTAAGCGTTGTGTATAATCTGTCGTGAAACTAAAAATTCTTTATTATTTATACAAACCAAACTAATTTTAACGGTACTTCAGTCAGATTTCAAAATATTGCTAATTAGGCTGAAAATAAAATATGGTTCATACTGAGATCCCCCATAAGAAAGTAAAATTTCTAATACTACCACGTGATTGTAACATGATTTTCCTTCATTATTACAAATATCCATACATGCTCATATGTGTGTGTGTCGTTGGCATTATACTCATGAATTGCTCTAATTAGACAGATACAAGTCGTTCAGTGCACTGTATCCTTTCACACGAATACACGTGGGACACAGAAACCAACCTCAATTCATCTTCATATACCTTGCAATAAGAACAGACGTATGTAGCTGAGAAGAGATTTGAGTGTATATGTGTAAGAGACTTGATATTTTTGTTTTAAATAAAGTAATATTAGGAAATAAGTTAAGAATTATATATAACTAAATTTAGAATTATAAACCAATATGCTGTATTTTATATAAATAGATAATTCTTGACAACAGCGTTTGAATGTAAATGCGAATGTCTGTGGCTTGGATTCCCGCTTAACAGAATGATTATTTTGAAATTATTTTCAGATCCGGCAATACGATATGCGGCGTCAAGTTTCGTCACTCAACACGCAGCTTCGCAAATTCGGGCAGAAAGTGAAGAATATCGAGTGTCTTAACACTAACTTCTTTGTTAGTAAGTTCATTAAAAACTGTAGTGAACCGCCATTGAATCGAAAATTCGTAAGTTTGAATCCCAGTTGAATCTTAATTTATTTTTCCAAACCAAAAATGTTTGTATGTACGATGGATGGTATAAAATATAGTTACTTATTCCAATAAAAAAGCTGAAATGTAGGATCCTATTTGACTATTTGATTTTTAGACTATAGGAGTTAATAGTGATACTATTGTAGGTTATAGCATGTATTTCTAATTTATTGAAAAAGAGAAATGTTTGTGATTTAAGTTAAAGCGTCAAAAAAAAATTGCTACGAAATAAACATGTCGCAGAGTGCAATGGGACTCAGTCCTACCGCGCTACGATGGTGGCGTGTCAAAAGTTGAACTCACATATGAACTTTCGAAATGGCATGTGAACACATGAAGTCACATGTGGATGTGGTGTCATGTGTGGATGTGGTGTCATGTGTGGATGAGTCAAACCACATGTGCCAGTCAGTCAGTATGAGTCAGACATGGCCCACATTAATGGGCAAATTACATGTGGCCCATGATGTGATGTGTGGATAAGTTAAATCACACATGGACCATAGTGTCAAGTGTGGATGGGTAAAATCACATGTGGGCCATAATACCATGTGTGGACCATGACATCATATGTGGATGGGTAAAACCACCTGTGGACCATAATGTCATGTGTGGATAAGATAAATCACATATGGATTACGATGTCATGTGTGGATGAGTGATATCACATGGGAACGATGATATAATGTGTGGAAGAGTAAAATCAAATGTGGACCATGGTGTCATATGTGGATGTATGAAATCACATGAAATGGAGGGAGAATGAGGATAGAAGAAATATAAGATAGGGTCGATTTAAGGAGATATAAATAACCATTGCAACAATATATTAAAAGTATTTGTATATATTAGAAACGTCTTCTCTCACGGTCAGTTGTATTTAGTCGGATGTCGTCCAATTTATTAGCGCCAGAAAATAAAAGTTACAATTTAATATATAGAGAATTTTTCAAAAACAATAGCTTTTTTAAGTGTGACATGCCTATAACTTAAAGTTTCTATATATAAAATATTTTTAAATGCCAAAATGTTTTGTGTCTTCACTATTACGCAGACAAATTTGCAGGTGATAGCTTGTTCTTTCATACATTATCAATTACATATCCGTCAATGTTAACGATGACACAGTGATCTTAGTCATTTGAGTAATTGGGGAACAATGAAATGATTATATCTTGAAATTATATAGTGTAGTTCTTGCAGGCGAGGTCGTGAGCTGGCCGCTAGTATTTCATAAACTAACTAAACTAACACAAATACAGAATAAATCATGTTTTTTTTTAATAACAATGAAACATCTAACAAACGTTAAATATGCCAATAAAAGATGTATCGTTTTTCGATACAAGCCTAAGCATTTTGTTTCACGTTCCGTTTCACACAGATTGATTCAGTTTGAATAAAAAAGGTAAACGGAAAATACAAACGAATTGGGAAATCCACAAATTGTGTCCCAAGCAATCAGAATAATGGTAGAGTTATGAAAAAATGTCTTTTCTTTATGTAGCTGTTACATACAACATTACTTTATTAGCCAGTAAACAATAGACTTATCCTTGAGATGTGTAATGATAATAAGATAATTTAAATATAATTCTTGCATTTGTGAATAGCAGGTTCACGTTTTTTTGACACATCAGGGTGGGCATAGAACGTAGAACAAGTCTTTCAGTTCTCCTCTCTCCACCTGCATTACTTGACAGAGTGTGAGTAGCGGAAATCAAATAAAAATAATCATTCACCGATGAGATCGAACTAGAGCGTTCAATCCTGGGATATCAGTTGTTTTATGGTCCCAATAATTTCGGAATAAATTTTGATAAATGCCGGGAATTTCGACATTGGTCGTTGTGCAAGATTATATTACTCACTATATTTTATTTTTGCAAATCTAAATGAATTAATGTTATAACTATTATAAAGCTTGAAAATCTGAATTTTATTTTTTCTAAAATATTAATTATGTCAATTTATTTGATCTCATAAACGTCTTAATTCTATTTTTTATTTACTAAATCTCGTCTATTTCAAAGAATTTGAATTTATTTTAATTGGGAACTCGTAATGAGTTTTATATCGAATCTGGTCAAAATAAGTACTGATCTCTCAACACATACAAAAATATCATAAAACATCAAGTCGGAGTTTGTTTTCACATAAAAAATTTAGATAAAATTTATTGTTTAATTTTGGATTTAAGCATTGGTTTGGTGAAGTTAATAATATTTTAAATATTTAGTTATTTTTTGTAATATAAAATGGTAGTTGATTCATATATTACAATCTGTTTATTAGTCTCAGGATCCCGGCATTATTAAAAGAGGTAAAATCGATAGACCGAAATCGAATGATCATATTAATCACATATTAATTAACGTTAAGATAGTGAACGAAGCCTGAAAACGACCGTATAAATATTATATTTTAATTTGAACGAACAATAAAAAGAAAATATCTAATAAAGTGTAGCTTCTAATTAATAAACACAATTAATTGCTTTGGATTGTGGCAATAATTAATAAGTTAGCTATAACGAGCTTAGGAAGCCTTTGATTAATTTGAGCGAAGATCTTATTGTTCTATTGCTATCTTCTGTTGATAAGACAATAGATCTTCCCCATATACGGCTACGATTTAGTTTGAGCCATGACGTAATTATCATATAGCGTCAATATATGTACGAACATTTGATTCCATTATGACAATGTGCAATAAATTGATTTATAATTTATTTATTTATGTAACTACGAGATGAGTTTTCAGCTATAGTAGTAAAAAATATGCATTCCGCTACGTTCAAATTTTAAAAAAATGTTTTCTAATCCTAAGTGTGGAATAACATTTTAAAAATAGTAAATATTGAAATAAAATAGCAATCTCTCTTGTTAAATGATTATTTCTTAATAATCTTCAAGTAGTAGAAATTTGTAAAAATCTCTCTATAGAGATGCTACCAACATAAATAAGTTATAACAAACGAAAAAGAATCGACGCAGCTGGTAGTAGAACGCATGGCTTAGCGGTCAGAGAGCTTGGACGGTATCCAAGAAGCGTGGGTTCGATTCCAGCTGCGTTCAAATTTTTGTACGTTTTTTCGAAAATGTTTTCTAAAGTCATTATCGTCAACTCTTTGCAGTATAGTAATCCCAATAGATTTATAAAAATGCACAATATATTTATTACTAAAAAATAAAACAAATATAATAGTAATTTAGTTTTTGGAATGCATACTAAAAAGCTTGATATGAAATTATTTAGAGTCGGCAACCATTAATTGTTATTTATTGGACATTTAAATATGTTATCGGAAATATGTGCCTGTTATACTAGATTGTATCAAATTATTATATGGAATTTATCTGTATCAAATGTGATTAAGCTTTAATTTTAAATGTTGTGATATGTAGCTGTGTAACTTGTATATATAATTACATATATATCATTACTTAAGTATGAACTAGGTTTTTTTAAGTTATTAGCTATAGCATAAGTACCGTGGTAATTTATTTACTTTTCAGAAACCGCTATATCTAAATTTATATTTTGAGATTACACTAGATGTCATCTATGTACTAAAACGTATTGTCCTGGATGGACGGATTTAGATGTCTATTTGTTTGTTTGTTGTACGTTTTCGGCTCCAATTTGTACTAGAATATATTACAATTATATTTAACATTAGTTTTTTTCAGACTAGTAGTAGTAGAATGGCAGCATAATATTTCGCCACCCCAAGTCTGAAAATAAAAATAATCTATTTATACATATTAATTGATTTCACCATTCACTTTAATTTCATCATTCACTACTTTTTTTACTTAATTAATTTTTTTGATAACTTGAAAGTATAAAACAATCAATGATTATAATATTACTCATAATATTACTTAAAATCTTATCTTATATAATGGTTCAATTATAAATTTAAAGGTTTTGCGTCAATGTCAAGAGTTCATGGTTAATGGTCTTAAAAAATCCAATTAACTAAATCCAATCTGTTGGTCCAACCGTCTAGCCAAGTTTATATTTTAGTTTTTCGCCAACTTCTTAAAGCTCAATTAAGTAATATCGTACACTTAGTAATAAGCTGACCTATCAAAGTTTTCGCCCGAATCGAGTTAAGTAAACAAAGTGGTTTATTTTATCTTTTATCTGTTGGTCGTGGATTTAAGATCTTGTTTCATTACCGAATTATATCTTTTAATTTCAGACTAATTGCGGCATTTTGTATAATCCTAGTTTTTATATTATATCTAGGTAGCAAAAATAGTATCTTCATTAAGAAATTTAAAAGAATTGCGTAAAATATACGATAACTATATCGATTATTGTCAATTTAATTTAATGAGGCATTTTTACGTCATTTTGATATATTTTTCATGTTTTCCAAAAAAAAAATACAAATAAAAATACAAATATTCATGAAAAACCTGAGATAGCATATGCCTGTGTACAGCTGAAAAAATAATATTTCTATTTGTTTTCTAAAATATCCATTTAAAGTAATGTATACATTGTAACTACAGGGAACTATAAGCTATCTCGGGTAACCGTACTGTAGATAAACAAAAATAATAAAAGCGAATACAGTTTAAAACTGAAACGGACATCTACTTAATGCTACATAAACCGCGCTTCAAAGTAAAGTATTCAACGAAAACATTTATACGATATATGGTAATGTTTTTGCGGCTTCTATAAATTTTAAAACAACTTTGGCTTGATACGTCGCTTTACTTACATTAATATCCTGCTTTCCCTTTAGTTTTGAGTATTGTGTAATTATTGTTATAGTTTTTTTTTAATTTCTTAGCACAGTTAAGACATAGTACATAGCACATCAATGAACAACTTACATTGAGCTGTAGTGGAGGGTCACGGAATCTATTCTCGTATAAAAATCAATGTTGACAGAGCTTGAAATAGCTTCGATTTCTTAATCCATACGAGTACATGGAACGTGATAAGACAATACTAGATTTATTTAGCGTTTGCTTTTAGTAGGATATGTAAACAGAAAATACTCCGGTTTTCATGGGTGCATTTTGTCTTATCAGAGTAAGAAAGTGAATATAATTTTAAAAACAATCACTCCCCCGAGTGGGAATCGAACCAACAACCGATCACGTTTATAGTTTATTATTTATTGTCTATATACAATTCAATCATTCTGCCGAGTAGGGATTTTCCACACAACCGTAACGCTTAGAATAATGTCTTATTGTGTGACTAAATAAAAAATAGGAGTTAATCTGTATATATAATAACACTCTAGGAGGACTCATTCCTGTACATTGAATATAATCTAAAATATACTAATAGGGGTCTTTGTATAAGGACCAAAAAACCAAAAATATGATTTTCTAATTTTTTGTCTGTCTGTTGTTCACCCTTTACGCAAAAACTACTGAACGGATTTCAATCCAATAAATTATGTTATATAGCTATTAGACCTCGGTAATATATAAGTTATAATTTATTTTGATATTCTGAGTCCTTGATGCGGAACCATAGGGGCCCGTTTAATCATTTGTAGATATTTATATAGCGCCTTGCCAGTATGTCTAAAGGCAGAAACCAAGCGACTAAGGTTGCAACCTCAAAGGATAAAGTACGGTATCCACATATGATTGTTATAAAATTTATTAAAAATTAATAATAAAAACTGTTACTCTATGCACATTAAAAGATTACATAGAACGCATAGTATGGTACTAAAGTACTATTAAATTAATTAGAAATTCGTACGGCCTAAAATTTTAAATTGCACCCTTTGCGGCCCTTTAAATTGCATAATGGATTAATAAGGTAATAGAAGCTAAAAAACCACTAGAATTTTTGTCTGTAATGTGTAATTGTGTAGTGTAATTTTAAAAAACATTTTTGTAAACACGTTTATACCGTCCAAATATTTATACGTTTTTTTTTAAATATTTTCTAATCCTAAGTGTGGAATAATACTTTAAAAATAATAAATATCACAAATTTTATTAATATTTTTCATGTGCCTTATTAATTATTGAAGTCATCGGGACTCAGTGGGTCAGCGTCTGACTGTAAACACGCTTAGTTGTGGATTAGATTCCCAGACGTAGAAACAATAGTATTTAAAATTTATTTTCATTTCTGTGCTCTGGTACGACCAAGAGAAGTGTTGAATTCAGGCGAAAAGCAGTCAGGTTAGGTAGTGCTATAGGAAGTTATATTTGGAAAAAATCAATATTCACAACACAAATAGAACATTTGTCCTAACTTCAAAGTTATAACAATGTTAACGTGACTGCAAGGAAAATACACTAAATTTTGTTTTTTTTTTTTGAGAATGAAATAGTCATGGAAACGACAAGCGCTACCTTATGAAAAAATAGTCAAGGAGCGACTTAGATGCGTGGAACGTAAGAGGAGCCTTTAGTTCAATTTGAAAATATTATAATATAAAAAAACATGAACACAGGAGAAGGCGTTCAATATATAAACGAGTGCAGAAGGAAAATAGGCAATCTTCGTGGGTCTTAAATATGTCGTATTCAGTTTGTGAGACAAGAATTATATAAACAACTTTAATTAAGATAAAAGAAACACTGACTGCACTGGCTTTGTGAAGGTGTATTCTTAGAAGTAAATAAACATCCACAAATTTCCTTAATGATACAAAGCTCCGAATGTGATATATTCATTAAATTAAATTCATTTTTCAGAATCTCAAGTAGATTTCTATCCCAAAACTCTTGGTGCATTGTTAGGTGAGCACGGTGAGGTTTTCCCAGATATAACGCACCCATAGCGACGGTACCGCTACGCAACTGTTAAATGGTTAGAAACTCCAGTATGAAAATATTTACTTTATAATAAACTTATATTATTTATAAAACTCAAAACTTTTCTAAATAAAACAAATCAATAATATATCAATGATTTATTTCCAACGTTAATGTACTTACATATCTAAAATTACTAAAAATGCTTAACAAATAATAATAATATATAAATTTCAAAAAACATATCCACGTCCTTACATACAGAAATATTATTACACAATTATTAGAACCAAAGTCCATCTTCAGCTTCCTCTTCACTATCAGTAACCTGTAGATCGTCTTGAATAGCAGGGTCCGGCTGAAATAAAAAAGGTCAATAAAAAAATCCATAATATAATATTTATAACATAAAAAATCCATAATATAAACATGCTTTATTATAATAATAACAATATGTTTTCAAATTAAACTATTTTAAATGGTTTTTGTTATTCGGAAAAACATTGTAGAAACTCCGATATTTCGAATATTTTAAAAGTAGTCCGTGGTCACAGGTACATTCAGGTACATATATTCGAATACAAAACTAACACGTTTTAAGATAGTTTTATTTGAAATATGCAAAAATCGCAAAAATCGAAGATCTTATTATATCTTATTATTAGTGATTAACATTTGACTTTTAAGGCCCCGACGCATTGAGACAGCGTTTTATATATATATATATATATATATATATATATATATATATATATATACCACAGTATGGAAATCCTTTATTATATTGATAAAAATGACAAATAACACCTGACAGTGAATTTTAATTGGAGCTATAACCACACGAGACATTATAATAAAAGTGACGTCGCACCTAAAGCGATTATATTCACAAAATGATACAATTATAGAAAATGGGAATATTGAGGTTAAAAGATAATTAATCAGGTAAATTTTGTCAAATATTTTTGGCTTTTCACTGCATTATTACACAATGGCGTGTTAAATAATATATTTATGGCAATTGTGACGCAGTGCAACAGCATTTGACAGTAAACGCGTTTGTTTGTGGGTACTAATCCCGCTCTAAGGATAAGTACTTTTATTCCTTCAATGTTGTGAGACAAAGTGCGCAACTCAACAAGCAATATCTCGAATTCAGGAAGAAGGTACATAACGGAGTGTATTGACATTAAGTTGTTTCTGAAAACCCCGCATATTAATATTATTAAGGAAATGTTTGTTTGTTTGTTAGTTTCGATGAAACTAAAAAAATACTGGACCGATTTATAAAATTATTCCACTGGCAGAAAGCTCCATCTTCACAAAGTAATATAGGCTATATTTATATCCAGAAAGAATTAGAGATCTTTATTAAACCTTGAATAATAAAACAATGTAAAAGAATTGTCACAACAAAACAACTTAGTAGAATATTAATGAACATATCAGTGTCTATAAAAAAGTTCACGATAGCAAATGCCTTCGATGAATAACCCATGATAAAATTCTTTTACTACTAAAATAAAACGTTTTTGCGAAATTTTATTTAACCAATATGGTAACCTATTAATCTATATGTAAGAAATGTTTCTATTGTAACAGAAATTTAATGTAAAATATTTATGGCCATAATACAATATACTTTAAGTAAATATTCATAAAATAACCGTACAATGGTGTTAATGGAAATCGCGGGGGCACTAGAAATAACGCCATTGTTCAATTTCAAATTGTGCGTATTGCAAGCTGGATCATCTTTTTTAAAATCCCGCTTTATTACTAAATGTAAACGTTTTCATATTTTCATTTAGCAAAATCGTCACTATGTCAACATTAATAAAAAACGTCAAATTTATATATTTATATATATAATTGTCAACAGGAGGAGCGGTTAAAGTGCTGGAGATTTTCGTAAAGAATAATTTTAAAATTTAAAATTTCGTTTCATTTTGCTCTAAATTTGGTTTTGAGCTGATGTTTGTTTTTATAAGAATACATTTAGCGACATAAACTATAGTAAGTATATATTTATTTTTTTGGGGTGAATAGGAACATGATATGGGGGTGAATACACTTTACTTGAGGTGGTTAATAGATAATATGGTCAATAGACACAGCAAAGGTGTAAATAGACACGCGTAAGGGGTGATCATAAGTACCAAAGGGCTGTCACATATTCTAATTATTCTTAACAGGCTTATTTGTTTATTTATTTTTAGCTTCGAGTTTTATATCACGTAAATATAATAAATAAGCGGATAAATAGAGAAAACGTAGTATAGACACACTAAATTTTCACCCAACTAACCGGGTTTAGGTTAAGAGGTTGCCCTAGAACAGACATTCATAGATGTAATGGTGGGTCACGATGGATTTATTTGTGTTTTTAATGATCATTGTTATGTTTCACTTGTTAAAGTTTTGCATTATTATTCAGGTATAAAAATGTTTCGCATTTATAAACCATGTGGATTACGACAGTATCGTAAGTACGATAATGAGACACGTTTAAATTCAAAAAGCTTTGGGGGATTACAAAATGACATCCAATCGTTCCGTTGCAGTATAATATAAATAAATCTGTTATGTGTAGACATAATAGATAAAAAATGCAAAGCCAAGGTGGTCAAAATGCATTACACTACGAAACGGATTAGACACATACGACTTAAGAATTACGGTGAAATCATCTTTAGATAATACACACCGGTGTTACACACCGACGCTTTAAAAATTATAGGCCTGGACCAGACTATTAAGCCACTAGATTCTTGAAAAGACATAAGGATATCATTTCAATGCGAATGTGACAGGTTTTATTTTCCTAATATTTAACATATAAAGTTCATTTACTTATATTATTTTACATTTACTTATAATTAAAAAATTAACATGAATTATAATAATATTTTATCATTATAATTTTTATAATAACTAAGTATAAAAATAGCTAAATAAACACATTCTTAATATATTTAAGAAGTGTAAAGTGGAGTTTCATTTTATCCTGAACAAAATAAATCTAAGTCTAAGTCAAATAAGACGTGTCAATTGTCTCCAAATGGGAAGTGCCCAGAAATCCATCGGGTTTTGTTGATTTTTAAATAATGTTCATCATAACTAAATAGAAATTGATGTATTTCATTATTATTACCTAAGACTCAAAAATTACGCACTAAACTAGTGCAATATTGATTGTCCAACATAGCGAAACGCATTAGAGAACTACAAAAATGTATCAATGTACCCCTTTTTACGGTAGGTAGGTATCGTATTAAGGGCATGAATATGCCATGGAAGATGTCGCAAAATAAAAATATTCGCGTAAAAAATAATTACACGCGTCTCGCCTTTTTTAGTCCGGACGTCGCGTCGCAACGTAGGCGCGAAGGAAATAACACAGATACTCATTTAACTTAGTAGCACGTGAAACTATTTCGTTTATTTTTAAACTATATAACTTTAAATATTAATATGTTATCATTATTGAAAAATAATTATTATAAGATTTTGTGTAATCTGGTGATAATATAACAATAAATAAAGCACTAGGCTATCTTTTACTAATACATCACACAGGCAAAACCGTGAACAAATTCTAGTATGGGATAAAGAATAAGGCTGCTTTCGAGATCATTTTTAGCTATTATTCTTTTTTCACTTTTAATAAAGTTGTAAAATTTTACTGTGCACATGATAGTTACAGGTTTGAATCTATCTTTAGGAAACGTTTATATGAAAAATATTTTTATTTCTCTGATAGTTTTGAATAATTTCAGGCGTTTAGCCACATCAAAAAATATGCCGATAGTATATTTTGTTAGAATAGGCCTGTACTGCGGATGTCAAACGAAGAATCAATATCATCATAATATTTTCGTTTGTTTTATAATTTCAATAATTATCAAAATAATATTAAATTTATTCATACCTATTGACAATTTTACCAACACCACGCTTAACATAAGTTTGCTACATATCACACTATCTATATGGATATGTATATACGGATGTCACTATAACGATACTAGAGAACCTTTTTTACGCCATTTAACATTAACCCTTCGAAATTTCTCAATCCTTTTAATTGATATTGATATCAATTGAGTTTCCATTATACCATTACCACACATACATTACACAATACCATTGTTCGGTGGCCATTTTGTATAAACAGCAGTACTGACTATATATAATTGCACAGTCATTCAATTTAAATGTATATAAGATTTCAGCTCAATCTATGATGATATAATGTTATATTTCAAATAGAAATAAGAGCTCTTCAGCTCTCATCATTCACTAACAGAAAAAAAATATAAGCATACCTGCCAATTTTCAAGCGGTTCCTCTTTGAACTGTGGGTGTTCTCCGGGCACAGTGTCCAACAACGGTGGTTCCATGTTCATATCCGGCTCTATTGGCTCCTCCTAAGAATTTAATTGATTTTTTTAGTAATTTATATTAATATTATTCTAATTTTATAATTTTATAAGTCAAGTGTCACGATATTTTTCCGCAACAAGCTCTTAAACTATTCAAAGCAAGCTTGATGAACCTTCGTATGTTATTTGTAAATCCAACTTGAAGAAGAAGATGGCCGCCTTCGTGGAGGTAATTAGAGATACAACAAAGTCAATAAGCCTTCATCAGAACAAGCTGCCAGTTCCCCGCCAGCGTTGTATGAAGACCAACAAGCCACCCACAGTGGAGTGACAGCCAGCACTTTTACCGTTTGTGAAGGGAGTTACAGACAGGATTGGCAACATCTTAAGAAGAGCTGCTATCAAAACCATATTCAAGCCTAATAAAAAAGCCAATGCTTCAGACCCGTGAAATGTAATATTTGCAGTGTGCAGGTGTGTATAAACTAGACTGTGACTGTGGCTTGTCATATATTGGCCAAACAAAGAGAAGCATCGGGGTTAGGGAGAAAGAACACATATCCGATGTCAAGAATGGGCGTGTATTGGAGTCAGCTGTGTGTGAACATACAATTAATAAGTCCAACCACTACATCAGGTTTGATCAGCCACATATCCTCGCTAGGGAAAGTAGATATGTTCCTAGAAAGAGCCGCGAGGCTATTGAAATTCAAAAGCATCCAAATTTCAATAGAGAAGATGGTTGGAAACTCTCTACCACCTGGGACCCACTTATTAAAAATTTATAGTCTCAAATCCACCACAATAGAGACAAAGATACAGTGAACACATTCTACAAGAATCCAGGGCAGTACGCGAGGCAATTAAGAAACAGATGGCGGTAGTTTGATATAATTAATTTTTTGTATCAACTGACAGACGAATGCCACCTCAGTCGATCTGTGACCACGGACTACTGTAAAGTGTTCGAAACGTCAGGTGTCCAAAATGTATTTTCGAATACCACAATATACACGATTAATCCGGTTAAAATAGTTTTATTTAAAATGTATATTAAATAAATAAAAAATCGTGAAATCGCCAAAATCAAATCTTATCAATAAGCCTAATTGCAGCATTCTGTTCCTCCACGCACTCGCCTTAAAAACAATTAAAAAGTGGAAAACGGATTAAAAAAGCACAAGATACTTGTTATCCACTATCGACTAGAAATATAGCATAATATAAAAAAGGCGATTCAAGGTTTGCACCGCATACCAGGGTCAGTCAACGAGAACATGGTAAAAAAACTCTCTTCGTCGCTTTCCTTTAATTCGAAATATTGTGCGTAAGAGGTAGAATTCAACGCCGCGTTTTGTCTTTCTATTTTGCGTAGAAATGAAAATAATGTAATAATAATTATCGCTCGAGAGCAAATTGAAATAATACAATTTTTCCTGTAACCTTAACAACAGCTGGATATGTATAATCGCTGTGCTGGTCGAGGTCCACCAGCTCGTCGGACATGTGCGGCGGCTCGTCGGGGATTTCCCGCTTTATTAGGAACTCTGATGTATCGAACGGCTGGTCGCTGGGCGGGTCGTCTTCTGTGAATGTTTATATTCAGTTATGTTTATTTTTGCAGTTTTGCTTTTTTAAATATTCTGAAATTTATTTGACTCGATTATAATCGCTATCACTATATAATATAACAAATACAATAAAGCAGCTTCACGCTTTATTCCGCATAGCAGGATAGGCAGAGACAACTAGTCGCAATACACTTAACACGTTTAGTGGCAAAATCAACGCCGAGTTTAGCTTAGAATTTTAAATTTAATCATTCTCCTGAATGGGAATCGAACCCGCAACTAATCGCATTTACAGTAAGAAGTCGCCCCACATCGCCTCCGCAAATTTTTTCTTTCAGAACAATTACAAATGAAATATACATAAAAGTACTCACCAGGTTTTACTGATAGCTGCACCATAGCCTCAGCAGCGTCCTTTTGTTCCACTTCTTCAAGACCTGAACTTCCACTGTCAGAGTATTGGAGATCTGCAACAAAAATATATTAAGTTTACATGATTTTATTGAATACTATATTTACGTATTACATTACATGAAAAATTGACGCTTAAGTAAAACGTTGCCCTGACAACGTTAATATCACTTTACATAACCATATACATATGTCAAACACAACGTGTTACTCGTCACTCTCATACTATGAAAAGCAAAATCTTTGTATCATTGTTTACAAAAATAACACGAACTGAGGGGTATGAAATTTGGCATAGTTATAGTTTATTTAGAAAAGAAGTGCAGGTGAAGACAAGTCTTCAAGTCTTCTTCTTTGAATTTTGTTTCAATCTTGATTTCCGTCAAAACTTCTCAGTATTTATAGTAATTACATATCTAAGACGAGATATATATTAAGACTTATATATGAAAATGATTTTTTTATTTAATCTATTTTGTATATTTAAAAATTGTTAAAAGGTTATATACTGATGAAACCTAGAATGTTCTAACACTATTAGCTCTAACAATATAAGTATGAAACACTTACCCTCCACCAGACTGTTTTCCTTCTTAGGTCGACCTCGTTTTCTTGGTGATGCTTCTAAAAAAATTTAATGAATATTAAAAATTGTAATATTTTTGTTTAACAATTTCTAAATATTATTCAGACATCTAGAATAAGAAGTACGTTTTCAAAAGGCGCATGTTTAAATTTTTTATTTATCATACTATACATACTATATGGAACGTAGATTTCAACACCATTTTAATAGAAATATTTAAGATCAATTCGCAGAATTATTATTTTCAAAATTTCCTAATTTTGCTGATATTTTATATAGTACTGTTCTTTTGCATCAATGAAAACATGGCGGATGACCTGTATTTTCAATGCCTTTTATAGTTTATAGTAAATGTAAAAAATTCTACTTTAATTCAAAATTTAAATCACTAACATAATACGTAAGAACAACGAACCATCACCAGTATTAGGTTTATGTTTCTTAGGACGTCCTCGACCTCGTTTCTCGTCGCTTTGTGACTGTAGATCATCTTCTATATCAGATTGCTCGGCATCTTCTAGCATCTTCTGTTGGACGCGGGCGATGTTCGCTTCTAGCTGACTCACATGTTCGTCGAACTGGATGGAATATTTTAATTTATTTATGTACGTTACTTTTAAATAATAATAGCTATGTCTATATTAGATAATTATACAAAACTTTTATGAGATACAGAGAAAATTTCTCGAAATTTCCACAGGTACACGAAATATGAGAAAATATTCTAAGTGGCAATAATAATCAATGCAAATCATATCATAATTCCTTTATTAACCAGACAAATATATAATTGGCGCACTCTCCATTACACAAGTAGTTCAAGGATTTTCACACACTATATTATATACTATAAACATTTTTTCTGGTGAGACTCAATCCCACATCTATCGATTAAAGATGACAATACGATATTTAAAATTGAAGTGTTGTAATAGCTAAAATAAACATATTATTTAATATCAGTCGAATTACCTGTTCCAAAGCCTCCTGTGTAACTTTGAATACTGCTTCAGCTTGTCGAGTAAACTGAGAATTGATGCCGTTATATGCGCGACAGTTGTCCACTAGCAATTGTATGTCACGGAGGAACTCTTCACGGCTGTGATATTTGTGAGCTATAATAAAAATAAGAATATAACAAAAACTATATGATCTTTCATCTTTCAATATAGTTTTTGGAGAAGTAGCTTGAATAATGTAATAATATACAAATTTAATAATTCATAACTAAGAAGTATTAAATGATAAAAAATTATAACTAAGCATGTTAAATATGAAGGAGTTAAAATTTTAACAGAAAAATACTGGCGATAATTATATTTAAAATCTATTCTCGTTTCTCCGCTCTGGTAAGACAAAGAGCGGCGTTGAGTTCGCCACTCAGCATGCAATGTCTCGATTTCGGGGGGAAAGTATTCAACTATTGACACTAGGTCACTATGATTACAATCTAAAGTATTTTTTAAAAATATGTTTTTAAAATATTCTTACATTTTCATTCCTTAAATATATGACATAATTTTATCTTAATTATCTGGGTTATCTAAAAAGTTAGACGAAAGGAAGCCACTTTAAGGAGTATTTCAATACCTTGAATCTTCTTCCCAATCGTTTCCATATCGATAGGTTTCTTAATAACATTGTAGTAATCTTTCACTTGCTTTTTGTTTACAGGCTTCAAGAACGGCCAAGCCTCCGGCATTACTTTAAGCTTAGTTGTTAGAAGATTCTCGAAGATGAATGATAATGCAACCTAAGATAATAAAATAAATTTTCAAAATTATGCAATAGACTATATCCTAAACGACAATTCTCAGTAGCATACCAAATTAAATTTTAAAATGACTATATTACGCAAATAATTATTTATTAAATTAAAACTAAGGTTTTTAAATTATAAATAAATATATAATATTGTGTGGTGTACAATTAACCTGCTTTAAAGCTAAATAACTAACCTGATCATTATCGTCGAGTAATGGGTTAATTTGTTTTTCTAATTTCATAAACTGCTCCTCCTTTTCTGCCAACTTCTCGAAGCAGCGTTGCATCATACGTTGAGCCGCCACAGTTAGGCTACTTGTGGGACCTTAAAGAAAATATTAAAATAAATAAAACATTACAAAGTAATCTATTTGTATGACTCCCGAAAGTTCAAATATGACATTATATATATTAATATACTATTAAAAGATTTTTTTAGCTTCACGCTTTTATCCCGCGTAACTGGGTAAACAGAAAGTATTTAGTGTCAAATCAAAAAATATAAAAGTATAATGCTGTTCTTCCCGTCGTATCATAGGACTATACCAATATATTATATTTATAGTCATATTATATTTATAGTCATATTATATTTTTAGTCATATTATATTTAAGCCAACGTCTGACTTTAAGCGTGATTACGTTTAAGTTTAAATTATTTTTATTTCTTTAAATTCTTAAAGTCGAGTGAAAAGTGGAATGTTACCTAATAATGGAGTTTCCCGACAATAAGTTACAATGTAATATATTTACCATTATAAAGATTGGAGTTTTCTACAATCTGATTGACATCAGCGAGGAATTCCTCACGACTTTGATAATGCTTCTGCCTAAGGTTATCTCTAATAGTTTGAAGATCCATCGGCCTAGACACGATGCGGTAGTAATCTGCGACAAGCTGTAAACGAAAAAAATATATTATAATATATAAAAAATTATGCTAAACTAGCATGGAAGCCAGACAATATCAAGGAAGATCTGAAAGGTTTTTGTGGGAGGCCTAAGGAGGATTTAGATCTGGAAGATGGTGCATGGATCAGATCTTTCCTCTCCGCATGATCACGGCAAAGTTTTTGACTGTAAACGAGAAATGTTTCTGCTTTTGTGGATTTAGAAAAAGCATTTGACAGGGTTGTAAGAAAGAAATTATAGAGGATACTGCCTCGGTGCAATGTCAACGGGCCCCTATTGCAGGCTGTAAAATCTCTTTATCGAGACCACTTAGCCTGGGTACGAGTAGGAGCTGGCATGTTGTCTCAGTTTGATATTCAATCAAAAAAAGATTAAAGAAAGATGAATGCAGTAGAGATGCGATCTATTCACCGGATATGCGGAGTCAGTTTAGCCGACCGTATATGCAACGATATATAGATACGCAGAATGGCGTAGCGTGAATGTCAAAATAAGAATGAAGAAGAACGTGCTCAGGTGAGAGAGTTGAAAGAATGATTGATAAAAGAATGCTTAGAAAGGTGGGTGGTACGAAAGGTCGGGGGAGACTTCGGATGACCTTCGAAAACAGTATCGAAGATACTCTAGAAGGAAGGCCACGTAAAAAGCATGAGGACTCCCCGAAGAGTATGTACGAAGAGAATAATGAACGTAAACGAGGTGAAAGAGGTATACAGGGATCGTAATGTTTGGCGCTCCGTTCTCTCTGACTACCCCGCAAGCGATAAATCATGCAGCCTAAAAAAAAAACAATAAAAATGTACATAAATATGCTAACTGTATTTAACACAAACAATCTATTAATTTATTAACTACATTTCATATACTTTACAAAGTAGTAAAAGGAAGTTTTAATTTCATTTTTTAAAGCCAAAGGAACAATAAAGATTCTCGAGTTGTATTCTCAACCATTTTTGCCGACATCTATGATTAACAGTAACAACAATAACAACATAAAATAGATTTATTTTATTAAAAAAAATGATATTATACTAAATATTTTAGTGAGATAATCTCCGAAATATTAGATTATAATTTAATTTTATACATTTTTGTTGTATCCAATAAATCTCTACATACTCTAAGTGAACTTAATTTTATGCTTATGTTTACGTGTTAGTCTTTTACGTACCTTAGGATTAACAGGAAACAAAAACGGTTGTACATCTGGCAAATGCCGCATATGGTTGAGCACACCCTCCAACAACGAGGACAGTGTCACTAGCGGGTCAGTGCGTCGCCTCTCCGCCGGCCTCTTCACGAGGTAGTCGCAGGACTCGCTGTTGGTGGCGCGACGGCGGTTGCGGCCTCCTGCACGGATATCACCCCTTCGACTTCCGGACCGACGTTTGAGGTCTTCCGCTGATTGCTTTAATGTTAATATTTTTTATATTTAAAAATATTTTGTACATTTAAATAAATATATGTTTAAATATTACTAAAACGACTTATTGATATATTTTATTAATATTTTTCATACAGTCAGCGTATTTTAGAAACTGTATAATTCGGTTACAAGATTAACTACAAAAGTTAGTAACAATATTAACGACAAAAATCATCAAAAAACATATTTTAACTAAATCTATATATAAACAAGTGAATCAAAAACGTTTGTAAAGCTTTTTTTAAAAAAAATACACGGACAAACGAGAATGAAAGACAGTACAGTCATCATTTATATAAAGAAGGAGTACAAAATGCAAATATATCTTTTTAAATGAATTCATAAAACATTCATAAGATTATTAAATAAATGTAGCACACACTAACATACTTTTGACATATACATTTATATCAGGTGACATGCACGTAGCTAAAGCAGCGCATTATTAACGTTTCAACGGGATATCGAGTGCCTATATAAAGGCTCACCTTAATAAGCTTAGAAGGCAAAGTGAGCTTGGTTCCCTCCACGTAGCCAGTCTCCTGGTCTTCGGGCTCGGTGGGCGGCTCGTCGTGCTCGGGCGACACCGCGCCGCCGCCCGTGTACAGCGGACACGCTTTGTTCGTGCGCATGTGTCCCACTTGTCCGCATGCGCCGCACTAAATGACGTCGCATTCAATATTATTATTTTATTTATTAGTTCATATATAATGTGTGTTGTTTAAATATCCTTAACTCATTTACGATTAAATAAAAATATTTTTCAAACAACTAAATCATAGGTTTTATTTTGGTTTCTGGCGGTTTCCAAAAGGCGCGGATTTGATTCTCAAATCCTTCAAAATTTTATACGTTTTATAAAAATGGCTTAAATGAGGAATAAATAATTTGTTAACTCAGTACTTAAAAAAAAATATCTATTTTTATTTTATAACTGCGTAATAAGATTTCTCAATTTTATACGACTCATTTTAATAATCGAATTTTATAAGTACAAGAAGCAATGAACGAAAACTAAGCATACCAGAAATAAATCTTTATATATGTATAAGAACTACCAGTTCCAGTAGTATCTAGTATTAAGACACTCCATACTTCGCTTTCCACTGAAATTGAAACACTGAATAGTGGAACTCAACGTCGCACTTTGTCTTAGCAGAGCTAGAAAGTGTAAATAATATCAATATAAACATTTCCCGGAGTGGAAATCAAATCCACAACCGATCGCGTTTACAGACTGTCCCACTGCGCCACGACCGGCTTCGATCATATATTTATACAGTGCGTTGACGTGATTTAGGGTGGATTTTGCACAGGACAGTGTCAAAAATATGTCTACGTAGAAACAAGATACAATAATAATACTAAAATAGTCATTATTACCTTCAACTTCAAGTCAGGCTTTAGCTTAGCACGCCGTCTGGATGGAGTGTGCAAATCTGGTTCTTGTTTGATCTGGCCCAAAGGAATTAAGCCGGACGATGGCGAACTCAATTCAGACATGGTCGACATGTTCATACCTAATAAAAGTCAATAATTTTCTAAACTTAACTTAAAATTCAATTGTAAATGTATTAAATATAACCTTTATATATATATTCCTAATAACATATAAAATAATTTTACTGTAGTTATATGAAATTTCTAAGTTAATAAGTGGGTATTACTTACTATCACCAAGAGATGAGCCGGGCACAGAAACATTGCCAGCTAACCTCTCCCTCTCTTGATTTCTTTTAATACGTCGCAATTGTTCCTGTATAAGTAGTAATATGAATATAGTTTATTTAATATTACATTAAGTAATTTACTTTATTTAATCTAAATACAACTTTTAATCATGTTTAAACAGTACATTGTGTTACGGAACATGCATACGTCACAAAATGTTAGTTTCTATAAAACTCAATTGAAATTCAATTGAAAGATTGTCGTCAAAATTTTAAAATGATATTAAAGTGTAAATAATATAAAAAAATATAATAAAATATTTTTTAACGTTATTATACACTTATTAAAATGTGATTATTCAGAACGAAAATTTTAATCAATCCTTTTCGAAGAGTACGATAATAAAATGAAAAATAATGTTTTTTTTTTAATATAATACCAAAAACATATCCACAGAACAGCAAAAATCTTCATGGTCACATGTCCGCAATTTAAATTTACTGAACAAATACCGTACCTGAATTCTTCTTTTTTCTCTCTTCATCTCTTCCTTTTGCGACTCGTCCATAGTAGCAAATTGTCGTATGAAAGCTTCGTCTTTGGTCGATCGTATCTTTGTATACGCCTCTATGACCGCGGATTTCCTTACTAACTCCACACGAGTGTATCTCTGACCGGATGCGTTGCGGAAAGTACGGACAATACGCAGGACGCGACCTTTAATAATATATACATTATGAAATATAATAATGTTAATGTCTAACAATCCACAACGGTGAATATTTATTGATGAAAAAAAAAATAAAATGTTATGATGAAGATATGGTATTCTATGGCATTGTAAAAGTTAATTATTTAATCTAGTGGATGTAGCAATGAAAATAATTTGATTGAGTGTGATTTAGTAAAGTTAACCAGTAGCTGAAGCGAATCGTAGAATATAATTAATGGCGGCTGTCACTGATCTTACAAATAAAGTAGTAAAAATTATGTCGTTTTTTTTCACAACAAAATTGAATATTTTTTATGTATGGAATGTAATTTTTATTTATGTGTTTTAAGTACATAAAATATTAACAAAAAGATTATGATTCATGAAAAATATAAAATATGAACATAAAATAGAAAAATATAAAAAATAATAATATGCATACTGTATAAAAAATACCTTGGTTAGAAGTTTGTTGTTGATCGTTTTGATTATTAATCTGTGGTTTTTTTTCGGACTGTCCTAATATTATTTTTCTTAATTCAGCTCTTTCCGCTTCCTCCCTTTCCATTGTTAACTAAAATGTTAAAAATGGGTTTAATTTGAAAATTAATAAAGCTATTATTATTGAACACTCTAAGAAACAGACTGTTTAATCTCTCGTAGAATTATTAAACTAAATAAATGATTAAACATATTACACTTATAGCTATTAATTTCATTATTTAAAATTAGTTTTGCATTTACCTGTTCCGTAGTTTTCTTATTAGCCAACATGTTTTCCAGATTTTTACCCATTTCTTCCAAATCGGACTCCTCACTGACTGAACTCTCAGCTTCATCAGTACTGAGTACTTCAGTACTTGTCAACACACGATTTTGTAGTTCAAATATTCTTTGACATTCTTCTTTGTATCTATAAAGTAAAAATAATTAACTTTTCATTATTATATCGTTATTGTAAAAAGAAATATCTATTTATGATTGATTAAAAATAGCCTATGTTCAAAGAAAAATAAATAAAATATTTATAAAATGTATTGCATTTGGAAATTGCACAAAAAACTATATTATATATTATACATATATAAATAAACATACCTTTCTTGATGTTCAGCTATAGAAAATCTGTTTCCCCTAGAAAACTTTGTCATACCCTCTTCACCAGCCTTTGCTTTCTCTGTAGATAATGTTCTCACGACGTCGATGACTTCCCAACGAGATAGCTTTTTAATCTGTATTAGAGTTCGAAATTTAAAATGGATATAGATAATAAATTAAATATCTTTACCAGCAGGAATTTTAATAATTAATGGTCTGATATCAATAAGAATCATTATCAGCAACATATTAATTTCAATACTAAATCACTTTTGAAAAATATAAAATTAGAATGTATTGAGGGGACTAAGAACATTTTTAGCCTCAAAAATTACTTATAACAAGTGAAGAAATTTGACCGTATGGCTGAAATAGCTAGAGTGCAGGGACGGTCGCCAAGAATTACAGGTTTAAGTTCTGATAAAAATTCTATTTATATGTTTCTTATTTTAAATGTGTCTGAAATTGTTTATTGTAGACACACAACGAAACAAAATACCAAATGGATAATAGTAACAATCAAAATAAAATATACATTTAACCACCTCCATCAGATTATATTATAATTAATAAATAAATATAAAAACGTACCTCTTCTTCAGGAACACCAAACTTTCTTAACAAAGCTTTAGCATTATTCAAGCTAAGTCTTCTCAAATCGGCATCGGTTCCCGTCACCGTCCTCTTAGGTTGCTGCTCCTCGTTTGGTTGCTGGGTGGGTTTATTAGGAACCCGTACATACGAAAACCCTTCACCGCAACCTGTGGGGTCAGCTGGACCCGTTAGTTGAAGGAGGCATTTGCCTCGCATAGCTTGAATATACGCGCGGGTTGTATTCCACGGGGCTACTTTGACCTATAATGAAAAAAATATTATTGCCAATCCATACATATAATAAAACTACAAGTGTAAATTCTGTACATTGAAAATTTTAAAAATGAAAAGCAGGGGTGCTACTAGATCGAAACTGAACCCTAAAATATAATCAAAAACATTTTTCTCTGTCTGTCTGTCTGTGTTGCCGTTCTAACATCATACAATATATAAAATTGTCATTTGTATAAAGAATAACGACGCCAATTATACGCCTCCATGATATGTCTTCCAATTATTTAAAAGTACCTCATCATCCATTTTCAATTGCATTTCTTCATCATCATCCTCTTGCGGTGTAAAGATAAACTTTTCCCCATACCCAGCGTCCTTAAGTCTTTGCTCCGCCGCCGCCATACTAAAGTACGCGCAACACTGTTCAGGTGACACCATCGCTCGTATTTCCTCTTCGGATGGTAAACGGAAATCGGGTTTTATTACCCACCTGAAATGAAGTCAAATAATTTATAACTATCTCAAAACCAAGTTATCAACTACAAATATTTAGTAGTCGATTAAAGAAATAGTAATAAAATACAGGTTTTTCAGTTATATTTTTCACTTGTTTTGTTAATTTGCTTTGCTTGTGGTAAATATAGAAACATATTTCGTGAAGATTGAAAAAATATATCTTTGATTTTCGCGATTTTAAAAATTTTTAAATAAAATTATTGTAAATGAACCTATCGTGTATATTTTGGTATTCGAAAATACAATGTTGAAAACCGGTTCACTTTACAATACTACTACTGTAATACGGGTTTTCAAAAATGTATTTTAATAAATATAAGCGATTATTTCGTTTAAATATGTGTTTCGTTTATATATGTTATACTGGGCAACGACAGATCTTTAATATTTCTTCTTAAAATAATAAATTATTAATTTTAGAAGGATATTTCCAATTTATACTCACCAATTGGAATCGCAACCAGTACGCTTAAAATCAGCACACAACTTGAGACGTTTTCGTATTGAACTCTCTGAATGCGAAGGAAAAGCCCTTTTAATGTCATCCATTTTTATACGACGCGGATTGTCAGGGGATTTCCAGAATAATCTGTATATGAATACCTAAAACAGAATAATAAATAAATCACTTAACATATTAAAAAATAACTTACATTAATATATATTTTTAGACATTTATTTTAATAATTATTTATACACATAAATATTGCATATATTGTATTGAACACAAAACAATTACGAAACAGATTATTTATAGACAAACATTGGCGAAAGGAAGAGATTTAAAAAATATACATAATAAGATAATAATAATTTATTTCTATGCTACTGACCCAGGTATAAGAAAACAGATAAAGTATTATAAAATAAGAAATAAAGTAGATATATACTATACATATATTTATCGCCGATTTGAATGTGTTTACTTTTCATTGTTTCATTGTTTTAAAATATTTACTATCACTATAATTATTAAATACCTGCAAGAAATCACGGACAAAATTATTAGCCCTTTTCGAATTAGGTCCGGGGACTTCATATAGGGGGCATTCTTGTCCGGCGACGAATAGTGCATCGATCTCACGAATATAGTATGCCTGTCTGTTATAATAAAAAAAAAATAAAAAAAAAATACAACAAATACATACAAAAAGAAACATGAATGTGTGTTCTTACAGTTTGTAATACTTTCAGAGTTCATAATATTTAGAAACAAATTAATAACCGAGGGTTAAGATATGGTGGTAGTGAAAAGAATTATCATTAATATTATATCATAATAATTTGTAATAAATTATTTTACAAAAGTTTACTATTTTTAAAGTGTTATTCCACACTTGAAATTAGAAAACATTTTTGAAAAAACGTATAAAAATATGAACGGGATTCGAACGTCGACCCCTTTGTTTGGACGGTTTCCAAGAGGCGCGGCTTCGAATCCCGCTGCGTTTAAATTTTTATATGTTTTTTTCAAAATGTATTTTAAAACAATTACGATAAATATGTAGAACATTTTTAATTTCTCTTAAGGTCAAACAAAAGTGATAGTTCTACCCAAATTTGTTTTTCAAAAAACTTATAATATTTTATATCAAAATGTATCCCATTTTTGTAATAAAATATATTTTATTTTTTGTAACTAATTATGAATATATTAAACGTCGGTTAGCACTGATTGACATGGAAAGGAAAATTGAATTGTCGACAATCACTGGCCTGGTTATAGAAAGATGCATTTTTTTTCTTGAGATTTAACATATAAAGGTTAGTACTTTCCAATCCATTGTTTTTATGTCGTGGTCTCAGCTATTCTATACCGTACGTTAACTCGAATCTCATAATATTTCTTTATCATTGAAGGTACTTTTAAACCGGATCAATAATTGATCAATAAAAATAGCAAATGTAATACTCACATTACGAAAATGTTTATTGATTCTACCTAGGTGGGATTATAACTAGGTGTTATATATTATTATTTTGTACTGCGCACAAAGTTTCACTAAATAATTATAAACAAACTTACTTAGTCCTTATAACAAGAAAGTCGGTTTGCGGTACAGTGTGTTCATATATGGGCGCTCTATACATGTTGTTCTCGACGACAGGTTGCGTGGCACCGGGAGGTAATATACCGAGGAACGGTGAAGTATGCGCATATGCTATTTCACCATATTTAAGTGGTTTTGGTCCATTATCCTGGGAAACGATGAAAATAATGGTAAGATCATAGTCATCGTAGCCAAAGTAATACTTACTGTAAAATTACATTTTAAAAGTTTAACTATTGAGTTTCTTGCCGGCTCTTCTCAGCGGAAATGCGCTTCGAGCTGGTTTTGAATTAACAAAAAGATGTCAGTACAATGAGTAACTACTGACATCTTTATATTGATTGATAACTTGAAAATCCTTGTAATAGCCCATTTGACAAAAAGAATTTGACTTTGAGCTATAATGCAATATTTATTAAATCATACTAAGATTTTTATAATTTTATAATTGGTTATTCTTATAATATAATTATAATACAAGAACTTACCAATTCTGTAATTTTTATGGTCCAAAAGTATCACTCAAATTAATTCATTCATTTCAATTAAAGAATAATGCCAATATGAATATTTTCATTACATAAATAAAAAACAAGTAATAAACAAAACAATATTCACTCACTTTAGTGGCAGTACGTTTATAATAATTCTTTATCTTAGTACACATTCCAACTTGACTAATGAGCGGTGGATGTTCCTCACAGAACTCCACAAGCACTAATTCTCCATCACGACCACTCAAGTCCTCTGGTGTTCTCATGAAGAAGACATCACCACCACCTGATGCTAGACGTTCTGCTTCACGTTGCTGTTATAAATTTAAACATGTAATTAATTTTTCACAACAAGGTCCTATTGTCATGCAGTGGAATAACTCTGATAGTATACGGGATTGGTTGTGCGTTTAACTTTGAGGAATGATAATATTCAAATGAATGCTACTTTTCTTGACATGCTATCTAAACCAAAATTATATAAAAATAATATAAATAAAGTCGTGTACTTTACACGATAGTTACGTTAATGTTTACGGAAATAGTCACTGACTATTGACCCAATCGGACTATTTAAAAAAAATATAGCTATAAAATATAGCCGTATATTCGTGGCGTGCCCAGGGATATCTTATATAAATAATTGAAAAAAAAAATCAAATAAACACAAAATATAAATGTACATTAATCAACTTCGCTTATTAGTACACGAGTGTTTATTGTACAAAAATATTTCTACAAACCTTAGCCTTCTTCTTAATATGTTTCAATAAAGGTTGGACAGGATGTGGTCCCGGAGCAGATATAGCACCATAAGTGAGTTTCCTTAAAGCTGGCCTATGGAAAGCTCTAAGGCGAGCCGGTCCCATATGCGTTTGTATGAACGGAGCTCGGAGCTCCACTACGGGCGTACTGTGTTGTATGAGTTGACCTCCGCCCACTTTGAGACGAGGATTTTGTGACTTTGGTTGGTAGTAGCTGTGTAAAAATTTATTATTATATTTATTTAGAATTTACAAATAGAGCTTATATATAATAATTGTTTACTATTTCCCCTCTTTTTATAGTTTTCATTCACGGTGACATTATATGGATCGTTTATTTGGTGTAAGTCCATTTTCTCTTGTTTCGAGAATATTAAAATTATTTTTTGAATACATTTTTGAAAAAACGTTTAAAAATTAGAACACAACGGGATTCGAACCCGCGCCTCTTGGATATCGTCAAAGCGCTCTGACCGCTAAGCCATGCGTTCTACTACCAGCTGCGTTGAAATTTTTATAAGTTTGTTACAACTTATTTATGTTGTTAGCATCTCTGTAAAGAGATTTTTACAAATTTCTACTACTTAAAGATGATTAATAAATAATCGTTTAACAAGAGAGATTGCTATTTTATTTTAATACTTACTATTTTTAAAGTGTTATTCCACACTTAGGATTAGAAAACATTTTTGAAAAAATGTATAAAAATTTGAACGCAGCGGGATTCGAACCCGCGCCTCTTGGATACCGTCCAAACGCTCTGACCGCTAAGTCATGCGTTCTACTACCAGCTGCGTTGCAATTTTTATACGTTTGTTACAACTACAAAATAAATACATAAAAATAAATTTAATTTTGCATTAATTTAAAAATAAACGTTCATATATTTATTATGGACTACTAATTTAATGGTGTGTCATTGGGGAACTTAGGTCAAATAGTAAACGTCTTCCGGCTAATGATGATGACCGTGATTTAAATTTTTAGAGAAGTCAGAAAACCTAGTGTCAAAACACTCCACTGACTGTATTCTGTGACGAACCAAGTGGGAATCGAACCAACAATGCCACAATGTGCTATGGAGGATACTGTGTGAAGGTGTTTTTTGTAAGTACAATACATAATATTTAAAAATTAATTTAAAATAACTATATGGGTTTATAAACAGCGAATAAAGAGTGAAAAATTATACAATAGAACAGAACGAATAAGATATATAATTAGACTTCACTTACACATCATTGGATATATTGAACGGATCTCGGTCTGGTGATTTCGGAGGCGGAGGAGGTGCGTCTTCCTGCAATACATTTATGACACCAGCTTTTCCTAACAATATTTTTGATTTCTTCACGTGAGGGTGGGGAATTTTTACTTTTGGTGCCGGTCCTCGTTCTATGAAAAAAAAATGTTAATATTGTGCAACATTCTTAATTTATTAAATTTTTTTTTAGCTTCACGTTTTTATCCCGCATAGCAGTGTAGACAGAAAGTACCTAGTGTCAAGACTTCGCTCCATACTTCGTTTTCCACCGAATTCGAGACATTGTTTGTTGAATAGTGGAATTCAACGCCGCGTCTTTTACCAGAGCGAGGAAGTGAAAATAATTTATGATCACTCTCCCGAGTGGGGATCGAACTCGCAAACGATCGCGTTTACAGTCAGACGCTGTTCCACGCTGCTTCATGACGATAAATGAGTCCTCATTTATTCAAATTCTTTTTCTATATTCGGATATTATATTATAGGAACCAGACAATGTAATCGAAATTCAGGATTAACTGTTACTGTATACAAACCGAACCGAAAACATGTAGATGCTACAACATTTGTTTCAATTTTTTATAAAAATTTGGACAATTTCAATTTATTAAAAAAATAAACATTATTTAAAGCAAACTTCTACTACTGCTAACTACTGAATTCATGTAAAAATATTTTGTAATTTGCACAAAGCTCTCATTTTCCACCTAATTTTTAATATCTATCTTTATTCCAAAGCCACATTTCATTTCACAAGATCATCGATTTAAATTAACTCTTAACAATCAAATATACTCCAGCTTTACGCTTTATCTCGTATAGCAGGCAAGTCAGACACAACCTAGTATCAAGGCACTGTGTTGACTCCTTTACAACGAAATCGAACGCCGCGCTTTGTCTTTTTCTTTGGAAAAATCAAAAAAATTAAAATATTCATTTCCCCGAGAGGGAATCGAACCCAGAACCGAATACATTCAAAATCGATCCATACATTCAAAATACACATGGCATAAAGATTAGTTATTAATATTAATTACAAAAAAAAATGAAAACGTACCTCTAGTAATTTTAGATGGATCTACATCATCTGGTATACCCAAAATAATATTTTCATCATTTGGATCTAATGTCAATATCTTGGGTTTAGGTATTTTAGGCATGCTTTCAGCATCCCATATAACTTCTTCTTCCCATGTACCATACACTAACTCCTCGTTTTCTACGGGAAAGATACTATACCAAGTGTTATCTTCCCCTTCCGCTGACACTGCGTTGTTTGATGAGGTTGCTGTTGATCTATTAGACAATGTTTTGTTAATACTATCAATTTTTTTTTATATAAACTAATATATACATTATTACTGTTTACTTAATATACCAAAAAGATACACTACTTAAGTAGTTTTTTGTTCTAATATATTAAAAACTGATATTAATTCAAATGATTACTTTTTTATTGATAAATAATCAGAAGAAAACCTATTATTCTCTTTTATACATACATGTAACTATACAATCCAATAAAATACATTTATATTCTATAGGTTACTGGTAATGAACCAGTTTAAATACCAAAATGAGTCTCTTCATTAATCGACCGTAATAAAGCCTATAACCCAATTAAAAATATTTAATAAATAGCATTTTTTTTCTTCCTACGTAATTGTTTCTTAAAAATTATAATCCGTAGTTAGCATAAATTTGAAAAAAACTTTTTTACAAATGCTAATAACTAAAGCAAATCGTAACAGGCCGATTTGAAGCCGGTCGTGGCGCAGTGGGACAGCGTCTGACTGTAAACGCGATCAGTTGTGGTTTCGATCTCCACTCGGGAGAGTGATTATATTTAAATTATATTCATATCCTCGTTCTAGTAAAAGACAAAGTGCGGAGTTGAGTTCCACTACGCAATGTCTCGAAGTCGGCGGAAAACGAAGTACGGAGTGTGTTTACACTAGGTACTTCCTGTCTAGGGTGGACAAGAAGTACCTAGTGTAAATAATTAGTAATTCGGGATAAAGGCGTGAAGGTAAGAAAAAAAAATGTTTTTTTATCCTAAAGGTAAAACTACACTTTAAAAATATGTATAAAAATATAACTTTATTCAATTAAAAAAAAACAAACTAATATTATACATACGTGGGAGGTTTTGTTTGCAAAGGTGCTGGTGGTTGAGGTCTCGGATGTGAGAATTGCTGTGCAGTTCGGCTCACCGATGTGGGCACCCAGCCTGCCGCATTGCTCTTACTATTTAGACGAGCTAGTACCTAAGGGTATATTAGATATGAAATACATATATGTATTTTTATATTGCATTTTGAACAAGTGGTTTAAATGTGGGTGCGATTATTGTATTTAAAATAGTTTTATACACCCCTGTTGCTTACCAACAGGATAATGTATGTGTATACTTAGGGATCTTTGAATAACTACCATGCATAAAAGTTGAAGCCAATAAAATTATAAAATGCATAGGTATATTTAGGTATTATTGTAAACTCCTGTAAAGTGTTCGATCGTGAGGTGCCCAAACATGTATTTTCGAATATCAAAATGTACGCGATTAATCCGTTTAAAATAGTTTCATTTAAAATGTTTAAACATCTCGAAAATCAAAGATCTTATTTAGTATTATTGTATATAGGAACATTTTTAACAACATCATAGAAGTATATGTTTGTTATAAAAGTTGTTACAAAATGTAACTTTAATGTTAGTTTCCACTTTGTATATAATGACTAAAATAAACGGAAATTAAAAAAATAAATCACATGATTTTTCATACTTATACTTTTGCCCTTAAAAAACGTAAATTAATGAAAAACGATCACTAAAGTAACATTTTCTGAAATCAATAAAAAAATTATACTAAGAAATTATTCAATTACCTTATGTTTAATTTCACTCCCATCCCATATAACATCATCTTCCCATTGTAATTGAGACACCATAAGGAAAGCGTCATCTGGAAAACCACTGTCAGGACTGTCAGCAGGTACTTCACTGTCAGAGACCGGACCTTCTATTGGTTTTTCTTTTGGTTTATCTTCACGATCTGGAGATGGTGCCTGTTAAATAAAGAAACAATTTGTTTAAAAATATGTAAGGTATACCTTTATATTTATTGTTACCTTATAATCATTAAAAAGAATACTATATGTATTTTTTTTTATCTATTGAAACTGAAAATCTTTTAATAATGTGTAGATTTGATTAGTTCTTTAATGAATTACTAAATTTATTAATTTATTTTTAAAACTGATTAATATAAAATGCTTGATTTCTTTAGTCATATTTAGCCAAACACTTAAATAATAGATTTATATATGATACAGTTACAATAACTATAGCAAGTATATGGTTGAACAAAAAAATTTAATATGTAATATGAATACATATGAAATTTGTTGTTTAAATAGAAATTCAAAAAGAACTGAATAGTATAAATTTACTCTAAAAGACAACAAAAACATATTCATAACATTATTAACATAATTTACATTGACCTTAACTTTAAATCCATAATCAAAGTTTTCTCCAGTTTCAGGTACATTCAGCATATCATACCAAGCTTGAGCTGGTCCAAACCGCCAATGAGCAGGAGTTGGCCTTTGAGTTTTATCACCTGATGATTGAGTGTTGGTCTCTTGTTGAGATATTTGGGGAGATTCTTCCATTGGCCTGAAAATAATTGAAAAATATAATAAAATTATCATATAATATTCTATTAGACTTTTTTAAAATTTTCAATATATGTATTTTTATTGCTTTTAAAAGAAAACAAATGCCATTTGAATGTGGAAAGTAGTCTATTAACAATATGAATATAAAATTAAATATTTTGTCTCATCTAAATAAATGTCAAACTGAACAATAATTCAAAATGACTTTATATCATGCAACAAAAAATACTCAACAATATATTGTACTAATTTAAACTAGTTCTAAAAAAGTCATACTTAAGAAATTTTTCTTCATCGTCACTAGCGTATTGAACTTCTTGTAGCTCAGAGGGTTGTGGTGGAGTGTCGCTGCTTGTACTACCACTTCGTTTACGTCGCCTACGTTTCTTAACACCGCGCCATATTTGAGGTAGACTTGATAACTTACCTGGGCCAAATAGACGAGAGAACAGTAAAACCTAAAAAGTTATTAAATAAATGTTTTTATTGAAGACATCTCTTTTTTATTTATGGAACATTTATGAGTATAAATGGTATAATTAATAAGTGCAAAAAGTGATATAATTATATTTACACTATTAATTTTAGGCACATAAACATTTTCACTCTTCCAACACTAATAGTTATGTAAGTCATATAAATATAAAAAAATGATAATATATAAAGATATAAATAAATTGTCTTGCAATATCAAAAAGGGTCTTACCTTATCAGGTCTAAAGTCTGGGAATAACTCAGTAACATCTACATTTGCATATTTAGATGGAAGCATAGCAGCAAGCGGAGTCTCTAACTTTTTAGGTTTATCTGATTTATGCTTACTGTAAAAAAATTTAAATTGATAATAATTTGTTACCTTAACAATAAATAGTAAAAGAATTCTGGTCATTTTAGTAACAAGAACATTATGTCTATTATTATTGTATGAAACTTAATATTCTAATTTTATGAGGTGTGGAGGGTGATGATGGCTTTACAGAAACATTCTTTGCTAGTACAGTCACCTCTATGTATAACTGTTTAGCTTGATATTGAGCTGATTACCTCTCATACATGTTTCCTATTTTCTTTCTGATGTTGATGGATGGAAACTAGCAGGATAAATATTATATTATACTAGTTATATTATAATAATTATATTATTTTAATTAATAGCTTCACTTACGGAACAGTAGATGGAGGAGGCATGAGCTCTCCATCACCTTCCATATCACCTTCATATCCTTCATCATTTTTTTGTATGTCTTCACCATTATCTTTCCAGTTTTCATCACTTATTTCTTTTCCCTCATTCTGTGGACAACCACTTTTAATATCTAAATTTTCCTCAATACTCTTATACTCAGATGAAGCTTCATTCGAACTTGGCTCCATTTCTAAATTAATGACCAACTCTTTGTTTTTATTAACTTCCTATCAGTAACAAATGTAAAATCATTTATTATGTCTTAATAACTGAATTTTATTATTTACAGTTATATATCATATTATTAAAATATGTTTGTCGATGTGTTTCAATTTATTAGCAGTTATTTTTTTTAATAACAACAGTAGCTAAACAGTTTTTAGGGGAGAATAATAAAAACAAGGCAGTAAAGAAATCAAATTTATAATAACATAATCAATTTTCTTTTACCTTTTCTTCTTCTGCAGCATCATCAATGTCAAAAAAGTCAATGGCTGAAGGACTTTTCTCTGTGTAATCTGCAATAAATGTGATGAGTTAATGTAAAACCAATTTAATACAAAAATGTTTTAATCAGAAAGTTAAATAGAATAGCATACCATTTTCAATATCCTCTTTAATAGGTTCTTCTTGATCTAGAACTTCAGATAACATTGACCCTAGTCCCAAGCGATTAAGAGAAGATAACATACGCTTAGAATCTCCATCAAGCAATTCATCATCCTCCAATTGACCGCTCTCGTCAATGTTTCCAAACAAGAAGCCAGTTAAATCCATGCCTGACCGACTTTGGTCATTAGGATCATCGCTATCACACATTTTTAAAGAATAAAATCGATTTACATATGATAGTTCTATTTTATCTAGGTTGTTATTAAATACAACCACTTCGAATTTATTATTTTACCATAGCATCGTTTTGATACAACACATAATTTTCATTTGACATTTGATTATTGAGTATTGACAAGTGACAGCACATGCGACAGAGATAAAAATAGGATAAATAATGAATGAATTTTGTGAATATAATCTGTGATTGTCCATAGATAAAAAATATACGCATGTGGACTATTGCGAAACTGACATTAGATATGCAGATTAATGGCAGAAACACATTAAAACGCGACCCGACCCGATGAAACGTGATGCGTGTTGAATTGTGTCAAATGTGTGCTACGTGGCCTGATAACTTGTGAATATCATATCGAATCAAATATATTGTTTACTATAAGCTATAGAAACATACTATGAACATACGACGCGACACCATCACCGCGCACACCACCCTATCCAGATACGATAGGTCAGCGTGTTACCCACGGGGGGGTTAAGCCGGTTACGGTGTACTGTTTTAATTTTTGAGGTAATCACGGCATTCCACTCGCCGTGTGCTGTATGTTTCTACACAACACTCCACGCCACGCGTCAGTCGTTTGAATTTTTACAGAATATATATGTTCTTAACAACTATTCTTTAAACTGTCATGAGAAATTAATACCAATTTAATACAATTTTTCCCATTTATTCAGCGAAATGACCGATGAACAATTAATTGAGTTGGTAAAACGATATTCTCCTCTATATTACACAAATTTAGCTATATACAGGGGTCATACTGTAAAAAATAATGTATGGGGGAAGAAATTGCCGAGAAAATGAATACACACGGTTGGTTTTATTAAAAATATTGTTTATTTCACAAAACATATTGATATTACATACGCCTATAGCGTTGTAGTAATTTTTGAGAGAGTAGCCTGTTTTTAATTTTGTCTGCCTCACAGTATCAAGTTGCCACGGAACCCAGTGAACACATCAATATGACGTCATATAAAGATCATGCAGAGATAATAATTTGTTGACGTATGATGACTCCATTTATGACTTTAATAAGTCGTCATATTGAGTTACATTACTTATGATGTAACGTTTTATTCACATATAATATCACAATAAAGTCACAAGTTTATGTAACATTTACGTTACACGTAAATCATCCTTTTATATAACTGAAATGAATAAGACTGATTCGATTATGAATCCTTATAATTACAATCTACAAACCTGAAATAGGAACACTGTTTTGAGGAAGAGGTTAACTTATTTTAATCACAGAGTATGTATCAGTTTAATAAAAATATAAAGAGATGGTGCTAATAATCTATAAGCGATTTATAAATCGCGCTAGTAAAATTTTCTAGCGCAAAATGACGATCGCTCGATTTAAATTTTTTTGTCTAGACCTTACTTCATAGGATCATATCTATAGTAAACTTTTCTCGAGATCCATACAACGCATGAGATCGTGCCAGCCGCCATGAGAAGACATGGCGTGGTGCCCTGAGCGCGAGGCTAGCCCGGCTTCGGCCGATAGAACTCGATGATTGTTCACTCTTTTACTTCGTAGCGGAGCGTGGGGTGCTGTTTGAGCGTCTTGAGCGGCTTGGAAGGACAAATTTACGTAACTTTGACATCTTGTTATGTCATCTTGACATCAGTTAGGTCACAATAGAGTAATTTCTAAGTCTTATTTACGTCAGTGAACTTTAAAAAAAAACAACGTCTTATTATGTCACCCTGATGTCTTTTAAGTCATAAAGGAGATAGTTCTAAGTCATAAAAATGTATGTAAACTTGTAAAAATAGTGGCCGTCATTATTTTGTCTACTTGACGTCAGGTAGGTAATAGTGATGTGTTTCGTGGTGAAGGCCATGGTGGCTTGCGAGAGATCGTGGGACGCGGTCGGAGCCTTCTGCGAGGAAGTGGTTCTCACGAAGGAGGCGGCGGAACGGGAGAGGGAGGCCTCTTCCGAACTCTCCATCCGCCGCAAACGACCGGGTCGCCGGAGGGCGGCACACGAACGCCGCCTTCGGCCCTAATTGGCTAGAGGGCGGTCAGCTTGGGGAAGCTGACCGCCTACTCACCTGGCCCGAGTAGGCGCGCGCGGTCGCTCCCGCGTGCTACTCAGAGCAGGCCGTCGAGGGTGGCCCACCGCCCTTGACTCCGACGACGCGCCTAGCAGACTCCCGCCGCCGAGGTAACGGAAGATTGGGGTTCCCGGACCTCGGCTAGTGGCGGTCGAGATGGAACACCGTGAGGTTTTAGTGGGTAAACGGGGCGGCCTTTTCTGCCAATCCGGAGTCCCACATAACCTGTCCCGAGTCCCCGATCGGGAAGGTATCCGTAACGCGATTTCCTCACGTAAAAAAAAAGGTAACGTCTGTCTTACGTAAATCATGACTTAGTATGTTATAATTCTTAAGTCAATGTCACGTAAACGTTCACTGATAATTGAAGATTACAATATTTTTTGATTTTGTTATTTACTGAAAAACTTAAATCCCATTCGTAGAAATTCTAAACCGTCTGTGGTTTAGAATTTCTACGAATGGGATTTAAGTCATCAAAGGCAGGTTCTGACATCACAGTCTGAGGGAAAACCATCCGTGTCTAGATATTTATGTACAAAACATGGTGCCAGGGTAATTTTTTGGACCATGTCAGGTTAAAACACGCCATCTTGATCTCAATATACCAAAAGCATTCTTAATTATACGGCGGGCACGCGTAAGCCGATAATTGATGTTTTATTGGGTTCATTGTTACAAATATCATTCTTACTGTAAGGTCGTATTAAAAATGGTTTCAAAGGAAAAGTATCATCAGCAGTAGTTCTGATCTTAATGGTTTAGCTGCGGATAAAATTAATTTCCTATTTTGTATTAATTTGTATAATCCAGAATTTTCAAATATTTCACAATCGCTACTTTACTTTATGAAGCGACGTCTACGACTAAAAGTCTATATTTAGATATTTCCTTATAAATCCGATAATTCAAGCCAATATTTAAAGGACGCACTCACTCACGATTTAGTGCCCCCACAGCAATTGGAGATTTTTCAATATTTTTTTTTAGCTTCACGCTTTATGCCTTGCAGGGTAGTCGGAGAGTACGGAGCGCCAAACGCTATGGTCCCTGCATATCTCTTTCACCTCGTCCACAGTCATTATCCTCTTCATACGTGCCTTGCCCTTTTGGGGTCTATATGCTTTTTACGTGACCTTCATACAGTATTTTCGATACTGTGTTTTCGAAGGTCAACTGAGGGGTCCTCCGACCTCTCGTTCCACTCACTCACTCACTCACTTACCATTCTTTCATTACTCATTTTCTCAACGTGGCTAAACCACGCACGAAATTAAATTTCAATTACACAAGCTTATACACGATTCAGAAATGAAAATGTTAAATAATCAACAACGAGTTCTGAAGACTCTGATTAATGATACTGAGAATAAAAATAAAACAAAACGTAAATAAGCCACTGATTATAAAACGAGGGCAAAATACACACATACGCATTATAAAACCAGGAGAAGAAAACACACAGGAAAAACCTAACAACAAGTGATTCTATGTCATATTATATAATTTAAAATACAAATAAAATAATTTCAATAATGTCAAAATAATGTCAAAAATCCAATTTTAACTCAATATTGAAATGACGATAATTCATTATCCACACTAGTTCCAAAAGTACCCATAGACTGTGAACAGCAGGAAAGAAATTTAAAATTGTTTTAATAACGTGATTCCATCTTAATAGTTACTGAGAACAAATCAAACAAACAAATCTAACTCAAGAAAAATAAAAATTCGGCTTGGGGAAAATGATAACATAAATATGTATATTACTGGTTTTAATTTTATTTCTTACACTACGCGCAGTTTTTTTTTAAATAAGATTTGTACATCTCTTATGATATCAAAAGTAATCCTACTTAAACGGTTATGTATTTATTTTGCTTTTTCTATGTTAGTATTTCGTATAGACTACACTGTCTCATTTTTAGATAGACGTTAAAAGAAATATCTCATTAGGCTCTCAAACATGATTTTATATGGGCATTAAAACAATACTGACGTACGTCCGTATATGTCGGTTATCGAGTTATTGGAGCCGGTTGTCGCGCAGGTTCGATCTCTACTCGGGGAAATGATTATATTTAAATTATTTCCATGATCTCGCTCTGGTAAGACAAACTGTAACGTTGAGTTCTGCCACACAACACGTAATGTCTCAAATTCGCGGAAAGCTGAGTACGGAGTGTCTTAACACTAGCTACTACCCTGCTTTGCGAAATAAAAGCGTGAAACAAAAAAAATATAAATAATTGATGAAAAGTATTATAACAAAATAGTAATAATAATAACTATAAAAACTGTTTTTACTGACTACTGTAAAGTTCGCTTTAAAATACTTTCGCCGGTCGCAGCGCAGTATAACAGCGTCTGACTGTAACGCGGGTGTGGGTTCGATCCCCACTCAGGGGAGTGATAATATTTAAATTATGTTCAGTCCCTCGCTCTGGTAAGACAAAGATCGGAGTTGGATTCCACCACTCAACACGAAATGTCTCGAAATCGGTGGAAAGTGAAGTATCTTGATACAAGGTAGTTTCTGTCTACCCTGGTATGCGGGATAAAAAGCGTGATACTTTCATATGTAAAATATAAATTTCTAAATTAAAAATAAAGTTCTTAGAAGTAAATAATATTAAACCTCTTTATACATATATTGATAGTAGTTCAGGAGTTACTAAGGAATTTGTGATGTTTTAAAAAGTCAAATAATAATACAATAATTATATCCAAAAATACAAATAAGTACTCATTTTTGAAAAAACGTATAAAAATTTTGAACGCAGCGGGATTCGAACCCGCGCCTCTTGGATACCGTCCAAGTACCAAGGACGGTATCCAAGAGGCGCGGGTTCGAATCCCGCTGCGTTCAAAATTTTTATACGTTTTTTTTCAAAAATGTTTTCTAATCCTAAGTGTGGAATAACACTTTAAAAATAGTAAATATTACAAATAAGTACTCCAGTTTTTAGCAATCCAGTTTTTAAAGGTTTTCGTTTTTTGAAGTTCATTTGATATTGCATAGAATTAAGAAACGTATGGAACACGGTTTGTTCCTTCTGTGAGACTGGTGCTCGGAAAGCAGGCGGTGGGATGGGTGAGAGTGGCCTCCTCAACTTTTGCTGTTCACTGCAAGAGACTGGAGCGTTGGAGGGCGACAGACGAAGGCCCTATATAAATTAGTTCGGTGATTAGCTTGAGAAAGCTGATCGTCTGGTTTGTCCGTCCGCCCCGTGACATAACTTGTCCAAGTCGCCAATCAAACGAGTACGCGTGAAAAGAGTAAAATAAAAATACGTCATAAATGATTATATATTTAAAATGATAAATAGTTATTTTAATACATTTATCGTTTCTTGCCTCTATAACATTTTAATTCCTTGTAACTTTACAGAACGGAACATAATATGTGGAAATACAACCGGGAGACATAGGACGCTACATAAATTAGATTCTAATCAAATTATGGCTAGTTTTAGTACAGCCGTAGACCTGACTTAAAGTTATGGTTAATTTATTACCTGCTGATAATAAAGTAATACATAAATAGATTTATAGCCACACATTATTATTTAGTAGTTAGGTAATATATCTTATTAAATATCACAAAACATTATCGCTTTTCATAATTCAAATTCACAAAACCTTTTATGTCATATGATATAATTATTTAAGCAATTTCCTCGCCAGAAGTTAAATAAAACATCATTAAATGTAGATAGATTAGAGTGTAGTTGTATTGGTTACAACAAGTTGTTGATTGCTGGATTTTTTTAATACTTTATACTCTTGATTTCACGGAGTTATGGAGGCACCGTGCGTTATGCTATCTTGTGGCTAAAGGTATCTTAGAGGTGAATGTTGAACCGTGGTACACACATTAATAAAGCAAATATTTGTAAATGCATATATTTTATGAGAACATTGAAAGCTCAGTGGATACTGGTTTGAACTTCGTTATAGCGTAAAATATAAAGGTAGGTATTATATTAATTATAAAAGTAGTACTACTAATTTTTAAATATTGATATTTTACATATTTTTACTTGTATTAATTAGTGGTCGAAATAGTTACCTTTTAGTAATAAGTAATTCACCTCATTTTGCACTCTCCATTCATTAAATATACTGTATGTGGGCTGGAACGCAATATCCTAAAGTGTTTTCATTTTATTTTAAGAGAAACGTCTTATACAATTAATTTTCTTAATGTTATTTGAACATACAACCCTAAGTATTCGTCAGTTGCAATTTAATTACGGATATATCTTTATCTTAAAAAAGTGGTCTATTAGCCATAATTACTTCAAAGATATATTACAAAATATAATGAAAAAAAAGTTATTAAGAAGAATAATATATGTACCTTACAGCTTTTGTATAAAGCAAAACAATTTTTTGTGTGATGCCTGCCACCTACCTAGTTGTGACTAGGTAGCATTAAAACTGTTTAAAAGTTTCGCCGCGAATACAAAAATGAATTTTATATTCAATAGAGCTTGCTAAAAATTCTTTATTTTTATTCCAAGGGTAAATTCATGAAGGCGTGATAAAATTATTTTACAAGCGGTCTTTCCATAATCCTTGAGTGAACAGAGTCAGCACCCGAGCGGCTTAATTAGCACGAAGTTTAAACTTTTAGATAAATATGCGATTTATCTAGTTTACGAAGATTCAAAACTTTTGTTTCAATTTTTTTTGTCAATTATATTAAATATTTGTAGAAAACATATAAAATTTAAAATATTAGTTTAAAAGTAGTTACAAAATTATATATTACCAAAATTATTAATATTATTTTATCTTGGTTTTGGATACGAACAACATTAAGAGAATATGTTTATAAGTATTTTAAGTGTTTGTCTTGTTCAGTTAAGTTCCAGTTTGGTTGAAACAGCTAGCTAGCAAAGCTGCAAAGAGATGGGCTGATAAGGCCGTGATGTATGGCGTTGGATTTTGGAACCACTACCACTCTACCAAGAGTGCATCGACAAAGAAGAAAAAGTAACATTCTTTTAGTTTCTCCTTGTTTAACGTATGTCTTATGAGATAAAAATATTTGTTATGAAGCATAATACGAAATATAATGAACTTATATTTTGTATTATACTTCATAACAAACTTAATTTTATAAATAAAGTATACATTTGACAGGAAATTAATAAGAGCAATATTTTTTAAATAATAATTTATTTACCATTGAATAATAGATATTCATTTAATAATAGATGAAAATAGGCATTAAAGCAAAAGAACTGATCCAATAAGGCCTCGTTGCTATTACGCTTTTTAACGCTGAAAGTTTCCCATCCGCGAATAAATCAAGTTGACGTCAGCAATTTACTTGTTTGACAGAATAAGATCTACTATTGGGTCTTATTACAATATAATTTTGCCTTTGTTTTGAAATTTTTTCACGCTTTTTTTTATATTTAGATAAAATATATATGTAGTATAAAATGCTAATTTAAATTTCATATGTTTTTCTTTTAAATGAAAGAACTTAAGCTGGAAATGCTGAAAATATTTTTTAGCTCAATCATTTTGTGACAAAATAGTAAAATATTATACGATTTAAAGTATAAGCTAGAAAAAGTGATGCATGGTTCGCTAAGGATTATTATTTAAATAATATTAGGGATTATTCCACAGTTCGCTGAGAATAAAAATATGTACAAATATGTCCTATTGATGATTTCATTAACTTAGCAATACTGTTTTACAAGTTAAAATAAAAATGTTTTTTTTTCATAATTCTACACAAGTGATATATAATAGAAATACTTAATGTTACAACAAGAAATATTAAAAAGGTTACCGACATATGCAACAGGGATCAAAAAAGGCTTTACAACTGTTAAGCTCAACTCTTTTAATTATGCTCAACTTCTCAAAATTTTATATAAACTTCGTCCAACGCATAGAATTAAATCTGCTTTTGACCTTTGAATAAAAGGTATTTTCGGGACTTTGGAAATTTTCATTCGGCGTTCATTATTCATTAACTAATGAGATTTATATGCGAAATAATTCAAATATTGATCGTAAGTGCAATATAATTGAAGATATTTACTATATATCCTCATCTGTACGAGTTATGTAGATAACTAAAAAAGTAAAATACACATTTCGTTGAGTACTTTACGCCCGAAATCGAATTATTGCGTATTGATTGGCAAATTTTTCGTAGCACTTTTTGTCTTCCCAGAGCGGAGGAATAAAAAAGTAATTAATACATATAACCATTTTTCCGAGTAGGAATCAAACACACATCCAATAGCTAAAAGATACAAATCTAACATTGTCTCACTGTGCCGGGATGGCCTCACAACTAACTTATTTATACTTTTTTAACAATTCTGTTAGTTAGTTCTGTTAGTTAAGTTTCCAGCTTAATAAATATTACAAGTTTTTTAAATATGTTTGTTTTAGAGAAATAACAATCCCAAATGTTATGTTTCTGTGTGTAACGTTATGAAAAAAAAAATATTAAAAAATCGTTTAATTATTAGGCATTTTATAATAACTACACACCGGCGTGTTACTGTATAAATGGACTAAATTGAGAGCAAATAAAATAATTTAAATTTAATATTACATTCAAAATGCTGACTTTAATAAACCTAGGACTAAAAAATATTTTTTTATAAATATTAACAAAAATAGATTGATTGTTCTTTAAAATAAATAGATAAATATTTAAGTTTATGACAACTTTGTTTCAAGCTTCCTAAATGCAATGTAAGCTTTATAAACATTTCACTCGTACTATTTACGTTCAGTTCGCTACTAAAATAAATTGGTGCCTAGTATTTTGTGAGGGTGCTGAATAAACTTGCAGCAAAACATTTCTATCAAGTAAGTTGCTTACTTAAGTATGTGTTATAATATAACTGCTTACATTGTAACATTATTGCAAAGTAATTATTTTTGAATAATTCATAACAATCGTCATGGTATTTCCAATTAAATTGAAATAAGTCAAAGGTAAATTTTAATTATTTATTTTTCTAAAATAAAAGTAGTCTCATACTAGTAGTTGCTCATTTTACGTTATCTACTTTCAAGTGAAAGTCCCGTCCAAATCGATCCAGCATTTAAAAATTATATAAACAGTCAGACAAAAATAATGAAAATTTATACTTTAATATTATAATCAGACATTCCAATTTTATTTATTTGTAAAAAATATAAAATCTAAGTAATATTAATTAATATAATATGCGTTTTAAAGAATACGATGTCAATGGCATGACTTAGCTCATATGAAATAAATACATATGTAAAGTAAAATAAGTAAAGTATACTCAAAAGAAATTAGTTATAAAATTTTATGTGACTCAAGAAATTATTATCCTTCATGTGTTGTTATTATGTGTTGTTGAAACTTTTGTCTCTGTTTCCATCAGTATCTTATATTACTTCTCAACTTAGACTGTTATATTACGACATCTTGTGGAGCTATAAAAACTTTTTACTAGCCACCTAAATACTAAAAAAACTTCAGAAATGAAAATATATGGCACTGTGTTCTTCATACAAATATCATATTAAAGTATTTGCGTTGTTTTTACTATATAAAGAGTACTAGAGGTAAAATGTAGAATCTGTTCAATTATACCTCAAGTTGTTTTTATTTTTGTGTACTTTCAACTTACTGGCATATTTTCTCAGTATAAATTTATTATTTCACCAAGATAATGAAAATAACATTCTTGGCTTTGTAAAATAATATCAACAGCGATACAGATTCACATCAAATAATCGCCATACAAAACTAACATACCTCAAATAGTACTATATATTCTTTTAATATAAAAATTTATTTCAATAATGTATTTTATAATATTGATAGTTTGTGAGGATCGATAGACAGATATTTACTATTTTTAAAGTATTATTCCATACTTAGGATTAGAAAACATTTTTGAAAAAACGTGTCGTCGATTGATTGCGATTTGCGTTTGCTAGTCCTTTATATAAAATTTACAGAACGGATTTATATGAAAATTTACAGTAAATAGCTTAGCGTCAGAATAACACAGGCCACAGATTTTAATGTTATTATATAAATCTGTAATAAGTCGAAATAGTATTTAATAATAAGTAACATTATATAATTTTAATTTTAATGAAATTATAAAAGGTTTATCCATAAAAATATGAAATAAGTTCAACGGCTGAAGCAAAAATTCAAAAGAAAATATACGAAGTGGTATAATAACAGTATTATTGGATTACATACCTTATTAATTTATCGGTTAATCCGAGCGAGTGGAGCACTTTATAGGTTGATGCCTACAATCCTAATAGGATTATGGATATTAGTTTACAGTACTATCACTGACCCGTATTATCTTTAGAACAAATAATTCAAATTTGTAGATACTCATGTTTCACGTCACTTAAAAAGTACCACTTGCTTGGTAAAAGGTTTATAATTAAACAAAAAAATTAAATTCAGTGTTTTATAGAGTCCATAGAGCATCAGATTTTTTTATAGAAGGATTCATTTATATTTTTTTCTATCATAAATTATTTTATTATAGCGCCAACCCTTTACATGTTACACGCTGAAAAGCTTACATTATTTTATTACGACCAATCTGTATTTAAGAAAAATATTGCACTATAAAAAAAACTTGTTTGTATATTAAAATAAGTTGCTTTAAAATATACATAACAAGTTCACATTATTTCTTGTTAATTGTCTCTACTTCTAGAAACTTTATTTAGTCGTTAAAATTAATGATTATAATATACAAGAAAACTAAAGAATAAGATGCCATATATTTCAGAAATGACGGACTCATTACTTAGGCAAGCTTTATCTTGTGTCAAAGAGAGACTACCAAAATGTAGGTAAAAAACCTAAGGGACTTTTTGTGTAGATATTACATTTTAGTATTAATATTACAGGTCAAGCCATAGTACGTGAAAACATAAGCATAAAAGTGTCCCAGAAGAATTTTCAACCCTAAACATTAACTATAATGCTATTTAGGTAGGTACTTTCCATTTAGAAACAAAAGTTAAACTTGTTGGTCATTAGCACAAAAAGGCCCAACCATTTTGTAATTGTTCATGTAATGAAATGATTAAAATTCCTTATAAACGTAGACCTGCAATATTCTCACATTTTCATTCCTAAATATCATGGCTATAGCTAGTCTTCAAGTGCAATTTGTTTCATTTAAACATATCCTGGACGCGTCATTGTAAAATGTATATTACTGTAAATTTATGTAAATCGTTTATATTTTTATAAATAACTAAAACATTTACAAAACGTTCTGCAACATATTATAATAAAAGTATTTTACGATTAAAAAAATCCAATTTCTCTGTATGATAGCAGCAATCATGGTATGCAATTCGCATACCACCTTTCAATCTACGTAATGTTTGTTTCTAACATTTTTATGGCAGTTGGAGCGATAAATAGTTTCCGTGTCGGATTTCGGTAGTCGTGGAATACCGGAAATTATTGTATCATTCCTATTCCATATATTCTTTTTATTTTCACAACACCCACTCATGATTTAGTATAGTAATAATTTTATTTTTTTTCATTAGACCTTTTTAATACTGCTTGCGTGGACCTAATAAATATAATAGCAAATTTATATACGATTTGTGTGCATACTTGTACTTACATAGAAATTTAAATTTCGATATTAAATATAACGTTATCTGGAGGGTCATTACGACCATTACTTACGCGAAACGAAATATGTAAAGCTGTGACATTAACCTTAATATAGTTCAAAGCATCACATTTAGCTAGGTTATAGTCACAATCTTTAGTCAATTCTAAGTTTTCATCCAATGCCTTCCAATTGATTGTAAATTATCAGAATATTTTAAGATATATACTTAACGAAAAATGAACATTACATGAAATGTTCTCAACAGGGTGACATGGCAGGTAGAAGTATTAAGTGAACAAATAATATTTTCATTCTTTTAAAATGTATATTTAATACTGTGTTTTATTATTTTTCATTGCTATTGGTTACAGTGGGCTGAAGATCTCAGTAATATTAGCAATATAAGGCAATAGCGATTTTGAATCAAGATAGTATGCATTTGATTTTACGATGTCGATGTCGTTTGACCGGCGTTGTTCATATGGAAGGATCTGTGGATTCTAATCTACGACATTAAGTTACTGATTTCATGTTTATGTTCCACTTATTTGTACAGATTATTTTAAAAGAAGATTTATTTATCTTATTCTTATTTATACAATAATATAACAATGAAAAATATGTCTACATTAAATATTTTTACAAAAAAATATTAGAGGGGATAATACTAGTAGTAAAATATTACATTTTCATCTGGATGATTGAGCACGCTGACATTTAGCACTACTAGGCTGATGTGTTTATTATATACCGTTATATACTATGCCGTTTATTATTATAAGATTTACTACCTAGTTAAAGTTATAATTTGAATGCCAATATTGTTTTGTATCAATTACTATACTCTATTAGTACTGAACACTGAAACAAAAAAAGGCAAAATACTCCCTCGCCAAGAAAGATCATTCTTATCTCTTATAGCTTCCAAAACTAAATTATACGATAGGCAATTATATCGCATCTGAACCCACAGCTATAATCATGTAGCCACTGGTTCTAATGAACTGCCAACATTGCAATATTTACGTGTACATGCGTGCTAGGAATTAATGCAATTACCATCACAGCTATTTCGCCGTTACGCTCTGTATAACGTGCTAGACAAATTTGACAAATATATTTAAGTGGGACGTTTTAATTGTATACGATGCATATTTATTTTATGTTATCTTTAGTTTATAGATTTGGCTACCAGTATAATTTGAATCTTAGTTTATACTGATAATTCAATAGTAAAATATGTAACTTCTCTAAACATGGTAACATTCAAAGTTTAACTTGAATTATAGAGTATGTTAAACACGTTAATAAATCATAATATTGTCGCTCAAGTATCACAGTTGGAACGTTACTGGTTATCTTTTTTGTCGAAAAATATTGATTTGATTCAATTTGCTTCCGATGAACAATGACAAGGTGACACGTGAAAATAAATAAGTTTTTATTGCAATTTAAATAAAAGACGACATTTTTTTCATTCACTTATAATTTCTTTTTTTTTGAATAATAAGAAAGTATATTTTTATATAAAGGCAAATAGTTCACCTGATGATGAATGATCACTGCTGATCAAGTTAAAAATGCCTTTGCTAGCTGATAAGGTACAGATGTGATATTGAATTTCCGAATTTTTAATATGAAATTTTGTACGTGTCAACAGACCACAAGTCATTTAGTATATATATATATATATATATATATATATATATATATATATATATATATATATATATATATATATATATATGTACAAAAGCTTATAATGATTAAAAATTATTATGTGAGCTACCGTCATAGCTTTTTCAAAAATGTTTTCTAATCCTAAGTGTTTAATTTCACTTTAAAAATAGTAAATACTAAATAAATTGTCATCATCATTATCAGTTAAATAAAATAAATGTTATAATAAAAAAATAAATAAATAATTATGCTATAGGAAATAATCATCAATGAAATTTAGTAACCTTAAATTATAATTAAAAAGCAGCGAAAATCTCCATTGACAGATTTCAAATTTATGCGACATCACTGAATATTCATAATAAGATAATTAAGCATTAATTATCTACATCCATTAATAATGATAACTATATAATGTATCTACAGTATCTCCACAGGGATAACATTTATTTTGAAGTAAACATTATATTAAAAAGTATTTAGTGATGGGATTTATTATATTTGAAACTAACCAATAAAATTAACTTTTCTCTATATTGTGTTTGCTTTACTGAAATGGACATTCGCAATTGAATGATTTTTTATTATTGAATATAAGTAATAAGATTTTTACATATAAATTTAAAGTTTTGATCAATTAAAATATTTTAGTAAAATAATTATATTGTAAATGCTAACAAAAATGTAACCAATAAGCGAAGCGTGTAAGCTTATAAAAAACATTTTCAATATTCTGCCAACAGTCTACCTATGACCACGGACTAATGTAAAGTGTTCGAGACTACGGGTTTTCAAAAATGTATTTTTGTATATTAAAATATACGCAATTAAGACATTTATAATTAACAGTATTTACTTAATTTTTGAGTGATTGTAGAATACAGTGGGTACCCTGTTAGCCATTATCACCAAATTGTTGCTCATAGTATGTGGCACAGCCCCAAGTAGTCACCGTGTATTAATCTAATGAGCGGCTTATCTGAAGTGCTAACTATCTTAGTTAGGGTTCAGGACAAAGTTTGGTTTTCTTACTTTGTGAACTTTGAATATCCGTATATATGCTTTATCAATTCTACGTATACATTCACGGGAAATAAAGCCAAAAAAATGTTTGCTATAAAGACGATAGGGATCTATAAAATAAATATAACTGGGAGAGATTCAAAGTTGAAATTTTAATAAAATGCCTTTCAATGCAAATCCTGCCACCAAGAGGTGATATTGTAATACAATTTGAAAAAAAAATGAATTTCTGTAGATTTAATTTTCATAGATTCATTATTAAAAGTGCTTATATTATTTAATTATAATTTTTCAAAAAAGAAGTAATTATTTAGAAGATTCCAGTAAGAAATTTTTCAGTGTTAATTTACGATATTTGTCTTAACTCCAACTCCAGTTGCAATTGGATCGAGAATAATCTTCGCTCGTTAAAGTCTTACGTTTCTCAGAAGGAACTCTAACAGAAAATCTTGAAAGATCGATTGTTTATATTTGTTAAAAATAAATACCAGTTTTATTATTTGACTCTTAAATTTTTAAAGTTTAAGCTTTACTCAAATAAAAGGAAACATCTAATAATTCATTAAGCGAAGAATCAAGACGGCTCCTTGTAATATAGGAAGAAAATAATATGAGCAGTGATAATTGTTAATAAAAAGCTATATTGTAATATCTACTTTCGTCGATTCAATTTCATAAAGAAATGCAATTTAATATTTAAAAAAAAAACATTTATACCATTTTTTTATTTTTGTGTTAATTTTAATTTTGAAATTGTAATAAAAGCATAGGAATTACACAGGTGTAGGTAAATGTCAACCAAACTTTGGCATCCTATTTTTGTAAGGAGGTTTTATCGAAGCTTTTCCGTAAAACTTTACAAAAGCTTTACATGAAGCACATATAGAAGTATCATATTAACACAAGTAATTATAAGCATAAACTTTCTATGTGGGTGATATGGGCCAGAATGAAGCGACGTTTATTACATGTAGTGTTTTTTAGTTATCATGCAGTTTTAATTACTATATATATGTGTTCAACATTCAATAAAGCATACTTACATTATATATACTATGTTATATACTCTTGTTTACCGTTTTTCCATTTTGACTTTTGACTCGAAATTTAATCTACAGGATTTCATTAGATGGAAGCGAATAAAAGTTCCTTTAAAGCTCTAGAAAGTTACTTCAGTTTTAGAGAAGAGGTCTACCAATAAAGACTACATCAGAGTTTTACCCTCAACAGTTTTCATAAAATAAATTCAGTATATTGCAAATGTGATTTTATTAAAAATTTTGACTTATATATTTTTGTTCCGTATTTATCTAAATAAAAATTTGGCGATCTACTGACTTATTAGCAGAGTTCCATAAAAATACATTTTACAATTATTTATAATTAATCAATATTTAAGTAATTAATTTGTAAAGTGAGAAGAATATGAAATACATGAAACTCTCGATTAAAAAATAAGCTTCGTAATTCGCATATTAGCGAATTTCTAATAATAATAAAAATGAAAAAACAGAATTTTATAGATAACAATAAATTGTTCTACGTGAAACGTTTGGTATTTACTACATTATTAACCTAACTTTAGTAGGTCAAGACATAAGGCAAATTATGTGGCCGACCTATACGTCGTGTTAGATACATTACGTTACTGAGAAGGTCTTCAGTGTCCAGGTGACATAATTCAATTAGATTGCGAGCCATTCATCAGACCCCGGGGAAAAGCATGGGCCTTGACCATAAATCGGTTTAATTAATTGAATGTAATTATGGTTAACGTTATAACAATGTATAGTATTAAATTAGCTCTAAGATTTGATGTAATTATAAAAAATAATAAATTATGTACAACAACAATATTTAACGTTCTAACGTTAATTTTATGAGTTATAAAAGTGCTCTTTTATTTTAAGAGGTCCTTCCTTTAATGTTAAGGTTTAATAATTTCGTAAGTAATTTATAATGTTGTCGAGGATATACGGAGATAAATTCTGCGTAGACACAAAGGCCTCCTTTTCGCAAAGAACAGTAAATTGGGCGCTGGAAAACATCTCTGATAGGTTGGTCGCGATGAAACTAACTTATTCACAGAGCCGCGACAGCCGCAGGTTTTTGTTCCCTTAATATTTTATGATGCGTTTCTTTTAATATGGATTACAAAAGATTGTTGATCTTAAAACATGAAATATTATTACTTGGTTTTTCAAACTTTACATTGTTATTTTAATTATGTATTCACATATAAAGTTTTTAATGAACGCCCATTTTCTTACAAATGTACATATGCCCATTTTATTACAGTTAAATATTTTTGTTATTGTTAGATAATTTAAGTTATATAAACATAAGCATAAGAAGAGTATGAGTAAAAAAATATTTGTGCTAAATACACAAAATTTTATAAGTCTACTTTTTCTCGTTATTATGTAATTCTCATAGTTGCTTCAAATGACAATATTTATCTATAATTTACAAGTAAAAGTTAAACTAACCTATAAATATTCACACTTTAAAGAACAACAACTCTGTGACAGTTACTGGAAACATTGCGTTTTATATAGCCATAAATATTGAGACCCCAACCTCCATTTAATCCAACTTCTTTCGGTAAGCCTAACTTAGTATTTAAATATTAAATATGTTTTAGTGGTTTAGTGAGGGGACATATCATCGCTGTCGTTAACGATCTATGTAACAGGATCGAGAACGATTATTTGAGCTTAATTTTATTCTAAAAGAACACATATCAATACATAATATGCAGTATAAAATTATTAAACACACAAAAAATATATTTTACCGTACAGTGTTACGATACGAAAGAGAGGTCATTATAATAGCTTTGTTTAATTACACAAATATCTAGTACTTATATAGCTATTAAAGTGACATTCGAGTCCGCAATAACCGCTCTGTGTGACTAGAATTTAGGCTTACTGCGTCATGGCGGTATCCCTGCGATATGCGTAATTGCATTTTTTAACGTTAAAACAAAAAGCTTTTAACGTGATCAAATTTTTTTCGTGATATTTTCACCGGCTTAACATTTTAATATTATTTTTACTTGCTATATTATTCGTAAATAAATGTTTGTTTCAGTCAAGTTTTACTTTTAATTTAGTAATTTGTTTGTATTTAGTATAATTTATATATATATATATATATATATATATATATATATATATATATATATATATACACTTTATACACACTTTATCCCGAATATCAGACATTTTTACCTGAAACGGGACGGGGTAAAACAATTTCCCTCCGCTGCTAGGTAGCGTCCCGTAAGAGTTGGGTAAAATAAAATAGTTGAGTAAAGTAAAATAACAAAACGACAAAATGACAAAAATGGTCCGCCAAATATCTGATTATGTATTCCGGCTCGATATCATGTAAGCCCGCTTTCCCTATTTCCACCCATATCTCCTTTTACTTTTATCCCAAGGCCGGTAACGCATCTACAACTTTAATTCTGGAGGTGTCCATAGGCGAAAATTACCACTAACTATACTAGCAAATTACTCTTCTCCTACTTTGCCACCTTTTTCTATAAAAAAAGACAGAGAACTAAAATCAATCTAGTGTGAAGATACAAGTTACTTTTTTGACACTTTTCACTTGAAACTGAGACATTGCGTGTTAAATGGTGAATTTAACACCGCGATCTGTCTTTCAAGAAGCGGAAATATAGCAGCACTTTGTCTCACCTGATTACGCATATGAACGGCTTCAAACTTTTTCCCATATATCAAGAGGCAGGCAGGCAGGCAGAGAGAATATATTGTCTTACTTATCATTTAAACTAAAGAACATAATTTAAAAATGCCAACTCATAAATATATGGCCATTGTGGCGCAGTGGAACAGCGTCTCACCGTAAACGAAATTGGTTGTTGTTTTGATTCCCATTCGTGACAGTCATTTTATTCTTGACACTAGATACAATCTAGTGAATACCCTGCTAATTATAAATTATACGTGGTACAATAATATTTAACGTAAAGCATTTTGCTTTACGTTAAATATCATGAATAATGTATTTAAGGATCCAATCCATAGCCGTAGTGTTTAAATAACATCTCTACATTTATCCATCGTGAATAGTCAGACAGCACAACTTTTCCAAGAAATATAATGTGTATATAATAATGAAAAGACATTATTAGTCTCACTAAAACTCGAGAACGTCTGGATCGATTTCACTAATTGTAAAATATTTTAGAAGCCTAAGGAAGATTTGAAAGAAGTTAGAAACTGTACTCTTATTATAAGGACAATATTAAAAATAGTAAATTTATTTTACACACATTTGACTCAAGTGTCAAAGAGAGTGCCTTACGTAATTAAACATTAAACAACTTTATGTTAACTTAGACTACGCAACATTAAGACTTGTTGTAATTATAATGTGTGCACTGTCATTTACCTTTTTATAGCATTTCTATATCAGTTTATTCTCAAGACACTCTTTTTTATATAAGTTGTTATATTTCGGAAAAAAAATCCGAATACACCAACAAATATTCGACAACAAATCCATGGCAATTTCCATAAATCTGTAACGATTGAGAATGTTACTGGGTATATTTGTTTTATAATTTAATTTCCATAGCTCTAATTTTTTGCCGAGTAATTACGATGTGGATGACCTTAAAAACTTTAGTTGTGTTCGCTTTCTACATACATTCCTTTGATTTGATTATATTACTCTGGCATCAAAAAAATGCCATGTTGGACGTAAGAATACACGTATATTTTTACTGAATCCATGTATCTTTATGACTTATATTGTTTACATCTACTGATTATTATCTTTTTTTTGTTATTTACAGATTATATGCTTTAATTCCACATAGCAGGGAAGACAGGAAGTAATTAGGGTCAAGGCACTTCGCTTTTCGGCAAATTCAAGTCATTGCCTGTTGAGTGGTGGAACTCAATGCCACGTTTGGTCTTACCAGAACCAAGAAAATAAAATAATTTAAGTATATTCATTTCCTCGAGTAGGAATGAGAACGAGTCGCACTCATAACCGGACGGGTTGCCAGCGTCTGAATGCTGTCCAATTACCCAATGATGTCATATACACCTATATTATCTTGTATATATGTTCATTTATGCTTTATAATTATCATTTGATCAGTACATAAGGCACATTGAACAAGTGCCAAATTATCACGTAACAGCTCGTTGCTTTGCAAGATCTCGTATGCCCATTAATTAGACCATTTAGTTAAAACTAGGTCTCAGTTGTCTTAGCAGTGATGTGGACTACATTACTGCTAAGACAATTGTATCCTTTAGACTCTCTCTAACTGTATATGATAGTTGCGGGTTCGTATAACATATGACTTAAATATCTGCGTTTCAAAAGTCTACTTACAAAGACGTGATACATATCACGTTAGTCTACAAAAAGACAGACCTAAATTATTTTTTCTACTTTTGATACGTAAAGATGAAATGAAAAGTAAAAGTAGTACTCCACATTTTTAGACGGTACAAATTAGAAGTTACACATACAGAAACATTTTTATTGAAAAAGATTTCACATTGTCAGATTTTTATATAGTTTCATATCCAGTAAAGCCTTGATAACTCGGCAAGTGGGCAAAGTAAAAAGAATACTTGTTTTTTAGTTTCACGCCTTTATCCCGTATAGCAGAATAGACAGAAAGTACCTAGGGTCTAGACACTGTACTTCGCTTTCCACCAAAATTCGAGACATTGCGTGTTGAGTGATTTAGCTCAACGCCACACTTTGTCTTTTACCCGAGCGAGGAAGAAAAAATAATTTAAATATAATTTCTCCCCCGAGTTGGGATCGAACCCATAACCGATCGCGTTTACAGTAAGATATTGTCTCACTGCACCGCGACCGGCGCAGTGGGACGGCACATTAAAATTCAAAATCAATTGATCCATTTTTTCAAAATAAAAAAAAACTAAAGGATAAGAGTTGTTTTTTTGCAATAGCAGCGAAATACTAATATTACTTTACAGAATACAGTGTTATACTAAAATTATAAAAAATATTGTTTCATATGAAAGAAAAACACGTTAAAAGTATGAAACAAAATCAGTGTATGTTAATCCAAAAATAACAGTAAAATATGTAAATTACATTCGTAATTTACATATTTTACTGTTATTTTTGGAAGTCATAGTAATACGTCCAACGTGAAATATAAGATTTTAGTAATCAATGTTTTTGCATGTAGGTTGTTGTAGAAATAGAAATGTTCAAAGTGTATATAGTAAATCTATTTTACTAATATTAATAAACTTATTAAAACAAAATTTATCGCCATTGTGGGAAAAAATAAAGTGCATTTTCACTAGTTTTTCTGCTTAAATTACCGACCTAGAAAATCTTGGATATTTAGATTGTTTGTTACATACTAGTTTATGCTAACCGAAACACAGTGGAACAATATTTTACAGCAAACGCGATTGTTTTTGTAAGGAGGGTCAGAATAAAAGTATTAAATTATATTTCAAACTTTATTATTCTGCTTTCTACAATGTCTCAGACTATACTGCCATCAAATTTAAAAACACGTCATAATTAAAGTTAAAAGAAATATAGGGTAGACATAAAGATATATATTAAGGTAACCAGTAATCAATTCTACAAGTGTTGTCATATCGAAAACATTATTTATACAGATATAAATTTAAGCCCTAACACCTCGGCCTTCCTAAATAAAAGAGAGACCTTTCGCAACAGAAATATTTGAAAACAATAATTAAACTATTTTATTATTGATACATTTTTACCGTACAAATTCATCTAAGTAATCATAGAATATAACTATTACATATCTTATTAATTATAATACGTTAAGCAAATTTAATAGGTGAATTTGAATATACATTTTTTAACATTTGCTACTTAATAATAACTATAAACAAGAAAGATATAAATCAAGAGCACATTTAAGAAACTTACATTTCTATCCAGATCATATTTCTATAGTCATCTAGGCCATTTCTAATTCTGCACTGATCTAATCATGGGCCTATAACGTTGCAATCTGCTGTGGTAATTTGTGATTTTTACTTCACTCACCACTCAGCTCACAACATTATAGTCTGCCCTCTGTCATCTGTGCGTTAATTCGAGACACGGATATATCTGTAGCCTACATCTGCGATATATGCTATCAAGCTATCTGAGCCAGCTCCTGACACTAGCCCGATAGCCTACGCCGTAGTTTGTCACAGTAAACATCTATGCGAGACATAGACTGACCATTTCCTTATTCGAATCAATAATTCTAGATGAATATAAATATAACAATAATAAATATATCAATATAATAATATCAGTATAAAATCAATAACAACAAATAAAAATGAATCAAATAATAATTATGACGTCACTTACTACTCTTTATCGTTACTATTTTGTTCAAATTTGGAACTAGAAACCTCTCTTTGAAAACTGACCCGTGGATGTATTTTATTGATCGCGACAATGTTTTCGTAACGCTTATTATTTTTCCGAGTTAATGGTGTGTCTTCAACTAAACAAATTCTAGAAATTCTAGAAATTCTGTAGAGGCCTTTTATCTTTGGTAATAGCTTTTTTGACTGACCTATGCCATCTTTCTCATTATAATTACGTTCTATTCGAACTAGGTCACCAATTTCATAGGAGTGTCCAATTTTATGTTTTTTGTCAAATATATTTTTCATGTTTTTTTGATTTTCTTTAATTTGATCACCAACTTTTTCCAAGTTCATTTTTAGATAGCCTTATACCAGTGTCATTAAATATTCATAGCGGACAGCGGAGATGTAGGCTACAGATGTATCAGTGTTACGATTTAAAGCACAGATGACAGAGGGCAGACTATAATGTTGTGAGGTGAGTGAATTAAAAATCATAGATTACCCCAGCAGGTAGCAGCGTTATAGGCCCATGATAAGGTCAGTGCAGAATTAGAAATGGCGAAGGTGACTACAGAAATATGATCTTGACAGAACTAACCTTATATCAGTGTCATTAAATATTTCGCTAAGTATATTTTCTCCGCTACCTATTATTTTATGTCCAAGCAATAATTCAGATGGACTCTTTTGAGTGGTTTTATGAATAGTCGTATTTAAACACAATTGTATATCTCCTAAACATTCGTCTCACAAATTATCTTCAAGACCGTGACATTTTGTGCTAAATGCATCCGAGATTGTTCTGGTGAATCGTTCCACCTGACCATTAGCTCTCGGTGTCGCTACCGAATTTAAAAAGTTTAATACCGCGACTTTGAATAAATGCTTTAAATTGATTGCTAGTACTGTGGATTACCAAAATAACTAAAGTGATTCTTTAATACGTTTGTTGTGGTAGTCGTTTTAGTATTCTTAACATCTGATATATTAATGAATTTTGTAAAGGCATGAATAATAACCAATATCAATGTGTTACCTTTCCTACTATGAAAAAACAGGCCAAGATGATCAGCATATACAGTACAAAAAGGTATATTCTCCTTGGGTACAGGGAAATCGTACCTTCTTTCTTACCTCCCGGTATTTTATGATAGGCCCATTCTAAGCATGAATTGCAGTAATTCTTTACAAATTTGAGCATTTTCGGAAACCATTATATCGATTTTACTCATTCTAAAGTCTTTTCAAAACCAAAATGACCAATATCGTCATGATTCATGCGTAAAATTTACCTCTAGGCACGACCCACCAAATTCCGTCACCTGGTTTTCTATAGATTTTTCCCCCTTCAATTGATAATTATTATAAATATCTGCGGCATGTTTCGTATTGTTTAATTGTAAAGTATCTTTTAATTTTTTTATCAAAATCACTATTTTGAACAATAGCTATCCAATTTTCCGTATTAATATTTAAAACATCTAATATTCTTAAGTTATTTTCTGATGCTGAATCACATACTGGTTCTTCGGTTTGTATTCTTTTGACTATAATACGCTACTGGCCGCAATAAATTATCACCTCCTCTCTGTAATAATTTTCCGCAATAACTATTTTAGATGCATATGTGTGCTATTCAGTTTCAAGTTTTTGATCGTAATGCGCTAATAGAGGGTGTTTTACTATTTTTTTTAAATAATAAACGAATCTTCTTGTTAATCCAGTCCATTTCCAGGAAAAACTCTTCTTTTAAAGATCAGTTAATGGCTCGGCAATAAGAGCAAAATTATTAATAAATCTTCTAAAGAAACTTGCCAATCCAATAAATCTTCTGATGTCATGTATATTTTTTGGCTTCGGAAAATTTGAGATAGCTATTGTCTTTTGACGACCTGGCCTAATGCCATCTTTACTAACTTCAAAACCCAAAAAATTGTGTCATAGAAAAAATGACATTTACTTAATTTCAGAGTGAGACCACCTCTTTTTAGTAAACCTAATACTTCACGTAATCTCTCAATGCCTTCGAAAAACGTGTTAGCTGGAATCAAAATATCGTCCATATATATTAAAGCATATTTTATCTTAGCCTCTGCCAATATTTTATTCATGGCCCTCTGAAAAATTGATGGTGCATTTATTAGCCCAAATGGTATCCTGGTAAACGCAAACTGTCAATCCTGAGTGACAAATGCAGTCTTATCTTGTGAACCTTCCGAAATAGCTATCTAGTAACCAGAAAATAAATCCAATGAAATAAATAACTATTTCAGGCTAACAAATTTAACTGATGATAAGTGGTTTACCGATTTTACAGGTTTATAATCAATAAACTCAATATCCATTTTAACAATATCAGTATACCTTAAATCTTATATCCTATATCTTAAGTCTATTCGAAAGACAAGTCTTTAATTCCCTAAATAATTCTTTTAATATATTAATTTGCTCGCTACATAAGCCATTTCCTATATGGAGTTTATCTAAATCTTCTAAACATAAAATATTTACAGACATTTCTTGACCAAATGTTTAAGCTCTATTTATCAACAAATACTTTAAATATTAAAGCTTTAATGTTTCACGTATTTTGAAAAAATCCCCTGGCATCAAATAAAATTCTTTTTCAGGTATAACGTCTCATTGAACTTTGGACATAAACAAACCCGAGTATTTACAGACCGATTTAATTTTTACTACACCTACTGTATTTGCAGGTATATTAATATCATTAGTTAAAAATAAATGAAGTTTTCTGCTAACACATCGGGTAAATAATAATAATAACTAACTCACTGATAAGACAATTCACTTTAATAGACCGGATATAACATTGCAAGATAAACTAAATAAAATTACTTTTCTGATAGATATAGCAGCCCCAAATACCTACAACATTCAAAAAACAATAGCTGATAAAATAAATAAATACGTAGATCTCAAAGAAGAAGTAACTCGAATTTGGAAACAAAATATAGCCTACGTTGTCCCAATAATAATGTCCACTTTTGAAAAAACGTATAAAATTTTGAACGCACCGGGATTCAAACCCGCGCCTCTTGGATACCGTCCAAGCACTCTGACCGTTAAGCCATGCGTTCTACTACCAGCTGCGTGGAAATTCTTATACGTTGTTACAACTTATTTACATTTTTAATTTATTTGTTACAACTTATTTATGTCGTTAGCAACTCTGTAGAGAGATTTTAACAAATTTCTACTACTTAAAGGTTATTGAGAAATAATCGTTTAACAAGAGAGATTGCTATTTTATTTTAATATTTACTATTTTAAAAGTGTTATTCCACACTTAGGATTAGAAAACAATTTTGAAAAAACGTATAAAAATTTCCCGCTGCGTTCAAAATTTTTATACGTTTTTTCAAAATTGTTTTCTAGTCCTAAGTGTGGAATAACACTTTAAAAATAGTAAAAAATAATGTCCACTACCGGCGTCGTGCCAAAATCCATTCACCAATACTTATAACTTTTAGACTTAAAAGATTATGGGCTAGGCCCCTCAAATTTGGTAAATTGTTTCAGAACCATTTCAAATTAAAATAAACAGCAACACTTCGACGTATCAATGTGCACTGACTATCTTAATCTACATGACCTGTCAATTTTCTATCATTTACCTTCACACATAAAATATATATGTTAATAGTGTCAGAATGTTTAATGATTTTTAATACATCTTTATCGTCGTTATTTCAAGGTTTTGGTGGTAATTTAGGACATGTAGTTGCCACATGAGAGTAGAATAGGTCTACTACACAGTGTATACCTTAAGATACGTTTCTTTCCAGTCAGTCCAACTAAATAATAAGGATGGTAAGCCCTCATACCATGATTTAACCAATCCAGCTACTTTAGGTAAAGCGTAGTGGATAATTTGTCAATCAGCCCTACCAAATATCTGTGAGCACTCCTTTACCTTAGAAATCCACATATTTATCGTTTGATCCTTTAACATTGGATCGAATTCAGGTATAACGTTGCCTAATACGGAAAACTTATCTCGACTTTATGAGCTATTCATCGATTGTAACATTTGAAGAATGAGTAAATGAGTATCATGAAAATGACTATTAACATTACTACGTACCGTCTTTCTTTCTCTAGCACTAGCGTCCTCATTGTCATTTCATCCTTGTCGTCTTAGTCGTCGTGCAGTTCTATTTCTTAACCTTGAAGAAGCTGAGCTTTCACTGCTGCTACTGCGGTGACACCTTCCTTTCCGCTTGCGATGCCGACTTTTAAAACTTCGTCGCTCGCCCCGGCAAGATGGTACGTTAGTTACTTGTGCTGTCATTGTAATTTATATTTGCCGTTTTTTTTATAAACGAGTAATCATAATGAGTACACTTTTGAGATGTAAAGCGGCACAGATAAAAGTATTAAATTATATTTCAAACTTTATTATTCCGCTTTCTACAACGTCTTACACTATATTGCCATCAAATTCAAAAACACGTCATAATTAAACTTAAAAGAAATATAGAGTAAACATAAAAATATATATGAAGGTAATCAGTAATCAATTCTACAAGTGTTGTCATATTAAAAACATTATTTATGCAGATATAAATATAAGCCCTAACATTATGGACTCATATCCTACTCAGGGGAATGATTTTATTTAAATCATTTTTGACAACCCATTTTGATAAGACAAAGTGCAGAAGTGAGTGTGACCACCACTTAACACACAATACTTTGAGTTTGGATGGAAATCTCTGAGCGTGATTTTAGACTTGGTTTTTTCTACAGGAAAAATATATTAATTTTCAAGATGTTGAGATGATTATCATGTTACATTTTAATGAGTAAATTATTGAAAAATATTTAATTAAAACAGTATGATCATGTTTTTGTCGTATTCTTTACTTTGTAACAAAAATACGTGCTTCATTATACTGACAATACCCGAATCGCAGTCGTCCTAGAAAGAATACAAAAAGTACTATGTTTCATTTCGAAATTATTTGTAAGCTTTATACTTCAGTATTATTTTATAATTTATTAATTATATGCCAATTAACAATGCACGATACGGTGAGTAACTAAAATACACAGTACAAACAAAACACACCCAATGAAGTTATCATCTATCTATAATAAATTACTGAAATTTAATTATAGCAAATTCATATTAATTTCAGAAAATAATATTTATTAATAATAAATACATATATTTTTAGTAATAGGACTAAATGAACAATACAAAGTTATAAAGTTATGTAAATGTAACGAATAGCTCTATTTTGTAGGTATATGTTAATTTAATGAGTGATAATTATTAGCTCCAATAATATAAATAACACTCACAGATTGCGTTCAGTACATATAAATAAAAAATACATATAATTAAAGATTACTCATACATGACTATAATTTTTTTATCTTTACGCATCTATGAAGAAATATATGAAAATATTTAAAATACGTAACGTTCCTTATTTTACTCTTGGCCCACTTTTGAGATGTTTCACGCTGACTGAAGAAATTTAGAGTTATTTTTCTGCCACTGGATTGTAAAAAGCTCAGATTTCTGAAATAAATACTCGTAATGTCTAGTGAAATTGACTCCACAATTATAGGGTATTGTTAGGGATTCAAAGGTTTATATAGTTTTAAAGGCACGTAATCGGTCTAATTAATGTGCAAACGAGATCTTACAAGGCGACAGTCAACGTCTAGTGTGATAATGTGGCACTTGTACAATGTGCCTTTTGTACTAATGTCAAGTGATAATTAGAGAGCAAAATGTTCATAACAAGTTAAATTTCAGTAGTAAATTGAGACATTAAATAAGGGTGTATATAAAATATTAAGATAATTAAAATATTACTTTTGATGTAGATTGTTAGATATACACTCTATCATATAATAAGCTTATCTTATTTTTAAACAATTTGGAAATGTCATTTTGAAATATTTAGTAATTACTGTCTCATATTTTCAGCAGTATCATATTATGTATATAAATATTTGTATTATTTCTTATATAACAAAAATAGCTTTATATCAGTTGTTTAAAAACAATACGATTTAAGTAATTTAAAAAAATTACGCACGCACAGTAACGCAGCCTCTACTAGCCTTTAACATAAGCTCTTTACAACTAAAACACAACAACTCGTTTGATGTTATAAACCGCTAATAGTCTTAAGTCCTTTGCAGACAATACACCGGCCGTTGTATAATAATATTTGTTGCGAAACATGAACAAATGAAATTAATATTTTCCTTCCCTATATATTGTGAATGAATGTCTAGCTATGATTGTATATGTTAATATTTTGTTAATATTTCTTATAGAATAGATTTATTCTATTGATAGTGTGCTTTTGTAAGTTAAATACCTGTATCTGCAGGAGTATATACAATAAAACTTTAGAAGAGCTCATTTCTGTATATTGAATATAATCTAAAATAAATAGTACTAAGATAAATAATTCAGTGCACAAAAGTAGTAAAGAAATCAAAATAAGATTGACTGAAATGGATGAAATTTGTGTCCACCTGTCCTGTTATTTTGTCAGTTCATTCCAGAAATTAGCCTCAACAAACATACAGACAGGCTAAAATAGTCAAAAATATTATTTTGGTATACGTAGTACGTATAGTGTACTCTCTCTCTACGCATTTAGTAAAAGGTGATTATTTTAATATAAAAAACAGACATTCCAATTTTATTTTATTTCTTTAGATTATTATGTATATATATATATATATATATATATATATATATATATATATATATATATATATATATATATATATATATATATATATATATATATATATATATAAAATGTTTTCGAATACCAAAATATACACGATTTATTCGTTTAAAATAGTTTCATTTAACAAGATGTCAAATTCTATGCAGTCAAAGACGCGAGCTAGTATTTAATGTAACATACGATTTAAATTATATCAATGAAGCTATAAAACAAAAGTTACTAGTGGTTGTTTTTACATGTTCACGTTCTCGTAAAAACATACTAAATATTTACTGTATATTAATTATCATAAAAGTTACAGGTACATATTTTTAAAGTCATTTTCATTAGCTCAATTAAAGTAAATTTATTATTAGTAAATTTAAAATAAGATATTGTTTACACGTCCATGTCGTAACATGTATTTTGTATCCATTAAATATATATGAGGACAAATACGTAATTAATTAATCATCGTATTGTAATATATAATAATTGTGTAGTTATTAAGTTCGTTAAAAACCATATTGATTTGTAAATATTATAGCATACATTTGTTTTGGCTTTCTGCCATGCAGTTGATCCAATTAATTATCTCGTTATAGGAACTCGGTATCACATTTCGGACATTTGGACATAATTTAATTAAGGTACCTATACTTCAATTTCCCATCGACATACTCGTATGCGTAAAGAAATTTTATTTTAAGCTTAATTCATTTTTACCTCATAATATTTTTGTTTCAAGTTGATTTCCGCATAGCAAAGCAGTCAAATAGAAAGTACTATCGATACACTTTAAGTCAATTTAAATAAATAAACTAAAATGATTTAAATATAATCATTTCCTCATAGTGAGAACCAAACTATCAATTTTTCGAAAAATCTGATAAATTGAGGCCATCGTGATGCAGAGGGACAACGTAAAACTGTAAGCATAATTGGTTGTGGGTTCGGCTCCCAGTCGGTGTATTGATTAAATTTTAAATTTATTTTTATTTCTCGGCTCTTATGTATAAAGCGCGTTGTGTTCGTCACTCAACACGCAATGTCTCAATTTCGGATGAAAAGCAGTTAAAGGAGTGTCTTGACACTAGGTTGGCCCTGACTACCCTGCTATGCAGAATAATGTGTAGAGAAGTAAAATATATAAGTCCTTTACAGTAAAGAACATTTGATACGAAAATAGTACGTAAATAATACATCTACCTATTTTCTTGATACAAATACGATATTTTATTATCTTCACGCTTTTATCCCTCATAACACGGTAGACAGGAAGTACCTTGTGTCAAGACACTCCGTAATCCACTTTCCGTCGAATTCGAAATATTGCCTAATGAGCAGCGGAACTCAACCACGCACTTTCTCTTACCAGATTTAAAAAAATAGTTATCCCCGAGAGGGACTTAACTGCTTTTTATCCGAAATCGAGACATTATTTTAATATTTACTAAATAAGTAAATATTAAAATAAAATAGCAACCTCTCTTGTTAAACGATTATTTCTTAATAATCTTTAAGTAGTAGAAAATTGTAAAAATCTCTTTACAGAGATGCTAACAACATAAATAAGTTGTAACAAAACGTATAAGAATTTCGACGCAGCTGGTAGTAGAACGCATGGCTTAGCGGTCAGAGCGCCTGGACGGTATCCAAGAGGCGCGGGATCGAATCCCGCTGCCTTCAAATTTTTATACGTTTTTTCAAAAATGTTTTCTAATCCTAAGCGTGAAATAACACTTTAAAAATAGTAAATAATCTATGATATATTGTATGTACACAGTTTATTCATACATACATATGTTGTGCTAGTACACGCTTATAGAGGCATGTAAAATTATTGGAATATATCGGTAGCCGTTTTGGCCGCTTAATTGAGGCTATGATTATGGAAAATTTTATTAAATACGCTTAATTGGATCACTAAATAAAATTGGGTTTTATATTAACGCACAGTAATTAAATGTGCATCGATATTAGCATATAATGGACACATTATTAGCTTTGGTTGCTTCAACCGAGTGGTAGGTTCTTATTCCAGTTAATTTACATAATAATAATATTAAAATACTACAAAATATTAATTATATTTTATAAATCAATTTTTTAAGACATATATGTCATCTTAGTTTAACTTAAGGAATATAATATAACTATTTTCTCAAACTCAAATAGAAAATATAAAAATAATAAAGTGCTCTCTGGCACAGCAGCCGTCATTCGAGATAAACAACATCTCGTTCTTTGAATGAATAAAAAAATAAAAGATTTTTACTCTCCACTAGTAATCTATGAAAATATCCATTTCAAGCGGCATTAATCGCATGACTGATTCAAAGAGAATATTTCCTCAGTTGCTTACAGAGAAGGCACTACGTATTTCAATATTTCTTTTCCGTCTTAGCTTTCACACTTTGTTCACTTGGCTCAAGAATACTTGTCAGTGTACGTTTCAATGAACAAAGGTCTTTATATACTGTTGCGGTGAAATATTTAAATTACTAGTTTTAAAAGCAAAGAAGAGTAGAGGCCGGTCGTGGCGCAGTGGAACAGTGCCTGACTGTAGACGCGATCGGTTGTGGGTTCGATCTCCACTCGCAGTAAATATTTAAATTATTTTCACTTCCTCGCTTAGGTTGGCAAAGTGCGGCGTTAAGTTCCACCACTCAGCACACAATATCTCGAATTTGGTGGAAAGCGAAGTACAGAGTGGCTTGTCACTAGGTACTTTCTGTCTACCTTGCTATGCGGGACAAAAGCTTAAAGCTAAAAAAACAAAGAAAATGCATAGGTGCTATTCCTAAACTTATACTCTTTTAAAATTTAAATTAAATACAAACTTTTAAAAATGATAATATACTTAGAAATTCAATGTGAATTGTAAGAATGTTTTTTTTCTTTCTCTACAGGAGCAGGCGTTGAATTTTGTAAATATTTTAATTACGCTGAGTTAAAGGCCTAGAAAGTATTATGCGAACTCAGGCTAATGAGCGCGAAGCGAGCGAGGAACATTATTAATGAGTTTTCCTATCAACGTAACCTAACTTTATTTAAATGTTTTAGAAACTACATAATTATTTTGCATTACAATACTTATAACCATATTATTTAAAATTTCATTAAAGATACCTGGCGAGCCATAATATTCCGCACTTGTTTTTTTACTAAATTCAAACACCTGTATAATGTGCATTTTATATACATATATATATTAAAACTATCAATTTTAAATAAATGCTTTATGACAAAATTTAATTTTTCTGACGATTTCACGTTAGCCGTTGCTCGACACACGATCCCATATTTGATTTATGACTGGGAATAACTTAGGTACATACGTAGATAGTGGAACAGGTGTATTCCACGTTTAGTTCGAATCATCATATTTTAAAAATACAATATGCTTAAATATGACTTTTTCAATAAGAGAAATAACAATTCTTTATTAATACGTATGTATGTATATAGTAAATATAGGGAAAATAAAAAAGATATCTTGAGCGTAATATATAAATTATGTTTGTTTTCTGTTCATATTGTGCTCCTATTTAAAAATTCTTAATTTTTTCCTTGATTTCTTGTAAGTGAAACGATAGTTGCGAAATAATTTCCAATTTTTTGAAATTTCTAATAGTTATAATTAAAAACTTCAATTCAGTTGATTGATTAATTGATTGGTAAATTGATAATGGTTATTATAAAAGTATCATTCACTACATTGTTATCAGCGTATAGGGATTTAGCAATCCAATTAATGCATTCATGTAATGATTCATAAATCACGTAGGCATTCAAACGGAGACAAGGATTTACCTCTTCAGCTAAACTTGTGTTTATGCAAATAATAGTTTCCTAACGATTATTATTAGATATTATCTTTAATACAAATATCTGCGAGGCATTGCTAAACTTTCGATAATTTGCCATAAATAGTTTCCCTTTAATAGCTTCTGGCGCTTCTTATATGTATATGTATACTGTATAATTTATTTAAAGTTTTGCTTCATAGTCAATAACATGCACAAATAATTATCATTATGAAGAAGTAGGTAAAATTAAGTTTCGAATCGTAGAAAATCGTTAGTACTTAGAAAATATTTAAAAAATACTAAGATTTTGCTTGAAGCTAGTTGTTTAAGATTCAAAACAGTTTACATTTATAAATACGTTTTCCTATTTCTTTTCTATTAAATAAAAAATAATAAAATTATATTTTAATAGTCCTTATAAACAATCTACGAAAAAAGTTAATATACTTCGAAGAATTCCTATGCAAAGGCATTAGATATTAAGGGTGTGATCCTAGTAAGTTGAGACAATAGAACTATGAACAAGCTTGTTACTGTTCGGCACCCGTACAACTTATAATCGGATTAAAAGCTAAATATCAGTTATTATCTTGGTATACCTACGTATATAAGCATTTGCAAAGTACATAAATACATAACACGATTTCATGAAAACCAATTTTAAACTCTTTACAAGCTCTTTTTCATATTAATCTAATTACATCTTTTTAAATTTTTAATGTGTATTTATTTTAATCTTTGACAAAAATAACAAAAATTTAAATACAGTTATTGTTACTATTGAAAATTCCCATATTTTCCCATATTAGTAAGGTAGTTACTGAAAGCCTACTGTTAAGACCTCCCGTTCTCCATTTTCCACCCAAAATCGAAACAGCATGAAGAGTAGCGGAACTCGTCACTGCGTTTTATTTAAATAGTATTTGCCTGAACCTGAAGGATTCGAACCCAAAACCCATCACGCTTACAGTCAGAGGCTCTTCCCCTGTGCCACGGTGGCCTGTTACTTTTCATACATTTAAGAATTTAACTACCAAGTAAATGATGTAAGTTATTTTGTTATACCAATGTGCACTTCTTTAGCTTTCATTAATCACTTCCTTTTGTACAAGACATTGATTAATAATAGTACTAATTAAATATACATTTTCCTTACAGACTACAGTAGTAGAAAAGTTTTAGAGTGTTACAATATGGTCACAAACATATCGTAGAAATAGTCTTATTTACATTCTAAATTTAAAAAATCCTTATCCTGTTTTATGATTCCTTATAAGCCTAGTTGAAATGAGTGGCGCGTGATAGAAATTTAATAATAAACTATATATACATACATACACGTTATTTTTACAAAGTTAAAAAAATCATTAATTACTAAAATATTAAAAGTTTCCCACATATTTGATAAATTAGTAACTTAAATTAAAAGGAAACGTTCGATCAAGATATAAGATATTTCCTGATCCAGTAATTATGTAAACACACAGTTACTCCGTCAATCCCGTTTTCTATTTTATCTGAAACACTAATACATTTCAAAATATAAGTTATAGTAAGAAATAATTAATTATATTCTGAGACACAAAAAAATAGTTATTAAAATGTTACGTTTTCTCTAATGTAATAAGTTAAAGATTGAGGCTGGTCGTAGCGCAGTTTGACAAACGTCTGACTGTAAATGTGACTGATTCTGGGTTCGATTTCTATTCGGGGGACTGACTCTACACTGCTACGCGGGATAACAATTTGAAGCTAAAAAAATAATTTGAGTGTGTTGTTGTTTCCATTTAAATTGTACTTGTTTTTATTTACGAATACATAACTACATTAGATAGAAAGATTTTTTGAAGTCCTTACCTTATTATCTATATAAATATATAATATTCCTTAATAAGATCTTTGATTTTCGGGATTCTTATGCATTTTAAATGAAACTATTTTTACCAGATTAATCGCGTATATTTTGGTATTCGAAAATACATTTTGGACACCTACCTTTCAAATATAAAAATATTAATTTATCGCGATTAATCCGGTTAAAATAGTTTCATTTAAAATAAAATGCCTTATTCTAATTCACAGAGAGTAAACAAGTTAATTAAGTTTCAGTGATTGTAGGTTTTTCTATCCTAAAGAGTGTAAATAGTGGTTAAAAATTAGTGTATATAGTGTAGACGTATGTAAATTTTTATGTTAGGGACATGATACTTTATTTTATGGGTTAAAATATTAAATTTTCTGTATTACTATGTATAAAAAATGAAAAATAGAGCAATATCAGGTTTGAAATTTTATATACAAGGCTGTCTGATTATTTCCTCTGAAAGTCTGGTCAAAAAAAATTTAAAGGCTTAATGTTTGTACGGAAGTCTACATTTTTTTTTAAGTTGGAGACATCATACATTAATTTTGAGCTAGTGCTAAAAATAAATATTAAGTTTTATATGTCACGCTGGAAAATGCATTTTGTGCTGACCGTCCGTCTCCAGCAATGTAGATAAATGCCTTAAGGGCACCAACGGTACAGTGAGGATTACCGGTAACTGAAACCGATACTACCTAATAAACCCAGCGGAAACCCTCTCCACCCCCATGAGACGGGGTAGGATCGCAGCATTAACACGATGACATCAATCCTGCAGTAGTTCCATTGGGGTAGGAGAAATTAGAATTGTGCATGAGCCTACCTCCTTGGCTACGACGGCGTATGTATCTTTATAGTCATTAAACTGAATAATGATTATAAACAGTCAAGATTCGTAGAAGGAGAGTTTCGTACACCCGTACATCTCACTATTTATCATGGCCTCCGCCACAGTGCGTGCTTTTACAGTGTTGATTGATTACTTCTGCAGTGGGTGCAGATATTTGTTGAAGGAAAAACACCGATGTAGCTGCTCAAAACCGGCACCGAAACAGATTAGTCAGGCAGAAAAAGTTATATCAGCAATAGCTATAAAATTTTTAACTATTTACCATATTTTTATAGTATTCTCACACTTTTTTAGTATTTGAGTAATACAGTCATCTTTAAATACCTTTTTTGTTAAATATAAAATGTTGTTAAGAAATTTTATATCTTCAGAATTAAACGATTGAAGCGATCAATTAATTTGAAAATATAAAATATCAATTAATGAATGCAAAAATAAGAAACAACTCCAAAAACTATTCAGAATAATTCAAATACTAATATATAAAAATTTTAAATTTTGTATGTATAATAATAGTTCAGAAAATTAATATCTTCTAAAATATTTTCTTTTACTGTACGTTTATCCCAAATTATAAAACGATGTACACCCGTGCGAAGCCGAGACCGGTAGCTAGTTTAGTTATAATTGTGTTACAGTATTGAATGTATTATATATGTAACTATATATTACAAATGTGTTTAAGTCAGAGTAGCAAATAATACCTGAAGAAAAATATAATACATTAATACACATGTTCTGTAGCAATACCCGGGAGCTACGATAATTCTACGCCGTAGCATTATGTCTACAGCACTGGTATTACTTTATAGTAAAGTAGACATTCTTGTACAAATAGTTATAATATAAACACACAAAATATAACAGTCTTCATATTATATATGATAATGTTTATCGAAAAACAGTACCGCTAATAATATAATATAATAAATATAATATAATGTGTTTCCCAATAGGGATGATAGGATTTTGATAGCTCACAGCCGCCATCTTGGTTGTTTAACATTTGTGTTCAGAAATGTTTGCCATTTAATCATGAACAAGTTCACGTTACCTCAATGTTTGGAAATTGTCCAAATTTTCTATCAATATTCGAGAAGTATTGTCTCTACTCAAAGAGCATTTCGTGCTAAATATGGTTGTCATGGTGCACCGTCTGAGCTCGCTATACGTCGCATAATCCAAAAACTGGAAAGTGAATATTCTTTGCACGATAGTAGACCACCAACACGACGACGGACAGGCCATAGTGAAGAAATATTGCCGCCGTATCAGCCAGTGTCGAAGAAAATCAAAATGTTTCCGTTCCACGACGTGCACAAGAATTGCTTATCCAGAATGACAACCTGGCGAATTTTACGTATGGATCTTGGCCTACATCCATACAAGATTGTGTTGGCATAAGAACTCAAGCCAGCAGACCATCGATTACGTCGTGAATTTGCTGATTGGGCGCTTGAAATGATGGAAACGGACACCAAATTTCATAGGAAAATCCTCTTTTCAGATGAGGCTCACTTTTGGCTCAATGGTTATGTGAACAAACAGAATTGTCGTTACTGGAGTGAGTCAAATCCAAGAGTGGTTCATGAAACACCATTACATCATGAAAAATTGACTGTTTGATGCGGATTATGGTACGGTGGAATCATTGGCCCGTACTTTTTCAAAAACGACAAAGGCCGTATTGTTACTGTCAATGGCGACCGTTATCGTGACATGTTGAACGATGTTTTTTTCCTGAAGTGTATGAAATCGATGCGTCACAATGGATTTATTGCGTGATAAGTTTGGTGAGTCGGTTATTTCTCGCAGCGGTCCTCACAATTGGCCACCAAGATCATGCGATTTAACACCGTTGGACTATTTTTTGTGGAGGTATGTTAAATCTCAAGTGTATGCTAATAAACCAGCTACGATTCAAGACCTTGAACGCAACATTCGAGCGACTAGAGCGGCCATACCAGCCGGAATGCTGTACCGAGTCATCGAAAATTGGACCGATCGTAATACTCACCAGTGCAAAAAAAGTCGTGGCGGTCATTTGAACGATATTTTGTTTAAATCATAATTATGTGTGTGTGTTTGTTTAGTAGTAACTCTGACACGTGACACTTGTCAGATTCACTACTAAAAGAACGCGGCTGGTCGTGGCGCAGTGGGACAGCGTCTGATTGTAAAGGCGATCGGTTGTGAGTGCGATCCCCACTCGGGGGAGTGATTTTATTTAAATTATTGTCACTTCTTCGCTCTAGTAAGACAAATTGCAGCGTTAAGCTCCATCCATCCATTCAACACGCAATGTCTCGAATTCGATGGACGGACGGATGGACGTACGTAGGTACGTACGTATATATATATATATATATATATATATATATATATATATATATATATATATATATATATATATATAATTACAAAGACCTCTAATGGTATCGCATCAGTTGAATAAATATATAAACTCTATACAATATTTATATAAGCCACAGTGGCCGTTTATTCCATAATTTTTAAAGTCACTTTAGCCTTGTATGCATACAAATGTTAATATTTTAATAATGTCGTACAAAAAGATGTTAATGTGTCTCAATTTACTGCTTGGTTTATGTTTAGCTCTAAAATGTTTATTGCTTCCCTTTAAAGCATGCGGCAACTTAAAATTATGCTCCATTCATACGTAAATGGGGAAAATTTCTAGTTTATTATCAAACTAAATATAGAAGATTCAAGAAGTTTTACGTGTTATGATACCTCAGAGACTGTTAGGAGTTTAAAACTGTTAGTGTGTACGTTTGTATCGTAATCAGTTCTCCCTATGTATACCCGTGTATGTCACCGTTCGTCGTTCTTATTTTATTTGGTCCAGTCATTTATTTATGAATCTAGTAACGAATTTTGATAAATTACTGAGTTTTTAATGGATTCATGGTTTTGTTTTTAAATCATATGAGTAGTAATGTACAAATTTATAGAAATTTGCAAGTATTATTAAATACTATAGATTATTTTAAACAGTTTATTTTGAAAGTTTTCTTTATAATTATATTGCTTTTGTCAGGCAAATTTCTTTCTTTATCTAAATAAAGACATTTTTAAATATATGTTTTACAATAATGTAGTTTTAAATATATTGTTATAAAAATGTCATCAATTTAAAAATGCGTGCAACCAAAACAATTGTCTGCCAAACGGGTGGCCAATTGGCACGCAACTATCACATGGTCGATCAAGCCGCAGCTTATCACCATGTACGTTAAATCATAAAACTATGCGTCATAATACTACGTACAGTTCTGCGTTTCAAGAAAAATGCATTTTTTTATTCCATTTTTTCTGAAAAAAAAGATTATGATAATATAAAAATAGTTATTTTATGAAAAAAATGTTTCATTTTATAAAAAAATATATTTTAAAATCACACATCTTTGATCTAACATTATTATGTTAAGTTAGGATGGTTAAGTAATTATTTTTCAATGAACATCAAAGAATACAACAATAAAAAAGATCACGTAGTACACCGGCCGAATGGAAGGTATAATCGATTCAATTATTTCGCTCGTGCTGTGCTACACTCACGCACGGCACAAAAATGTAATCTGGAATTAAATAGTCGCTCACAATTTATTGTAATCCGAGTTTCAATACTGAAATTTATTTTCATTTATCGTTGTTTGACAAAGAAATCAAAAGGTTGGCTTGCTTTTTTTAAATATATATTGTATATGTCTTTATACCACATAGCAGGGTACACGGGAAAGTATCAAGTGACAAGACGCTCTGTAATCCGCGTTCTGCCAAATTCAAGATACGTTGAGTAGCGGAACTGAGCGCCGCGCTTTGTCTTATTGGAGTAAGTAAATGAAAATAATTAAAATAATTTTAATTCCTCCGAATAGGAAATGAATATTAATTTAATTTCATGTGCATATAATAAATATATTTGTAAATATATAAAAGCTTTTTTATTGTTTATGTGAACTTATATTGGCCCAATCCTTAATCACGTTTCGTCTTATAATGTTGGAAAGCATTTTCACGGGTGTGTTTGAGCTCATACGTATAACATTAGTCAAGTGTCAAATGTACTATACAAATATCTATAGATATACTCCTTGAGAGTAGTCTGTATAAATTTTTCAACAGTTATAACGGATCATTTTTAAATATTCTCGGTAAATCAATTAACATAGAAAAATAGTATAATCTGTTTTAATTTTATTAAATTAATAGAAAGTAATACATTATAAACGTATAAAAATTGAAATTCAACACCACTCTATTCGAAAGCGTTGCATTTAAATAAGGTAAGGTAAAATCACTTGAATATTCCATACTTTGTTCAGAATTTTCGCATATATGAAAATGCTTTTTGATACACCAATATATGTATGTACTTTATGTATGCATGCAAGACTGGAACGGATAAATATATAATGGAACGATAAAACGTATGAAATAAAAACTAAACTATTTCTAAGTAGACTCCAGATCCATTCTGTATTATTACAAGGATAAACATATAATGATATTTCGTTAAATATTTTATATAAAACTTTCTTTAATAGATTGAAATTTCAACAAATAAGTTTAAGTCTTAATTATTGATACAATTATAAGCAACATGTAGCGAATTATACCTATTCATTGAGAATTGACCGATTGATGACCAATCACCCGTTCAGTTGCCAATACGAGTCAACATTGCTGAACCGGACAAATTGTCAAACAGCAGAATCTTGATGCAAATTTCGAACTAAATCATTTCACCCTCGGGCCCCAATTCAAATGTTTGCTACGAGGAAATTCAAAAAATCCTCTATTCCAAAAGTTTTCATTTTAATATAGTTATTGAATACCAATTATATTTTAAATTATTGTTATTGCCTCTCTCTAGTAAGCCAAAGCGCGGCGTTGAGTTCCGCCACTCAACACGTAATATCTCGACTTTGTCTTGACATGCGAGATAAGCATGAAGCTAAAAAAATATCAATGAGACCATTTTTACGTAATATATTAAATAAATATTAAATACGACGATGGATGGATGGATTCAAATATCATATGAAAAGATATAGAAATATTGACAGTATTTTTTATTCCTAGCAAATATTTTAAAAAATTAAACATTTTCATCAAAAAAATAGTTTCATTATTTGAAGTGTATATTGACAAAGTCCGGAATGGCAAATACGAAATTGGCTATATTTGAAGGCTTTAGCGACAACAAATACATTTTGTAACATGCAAAATAAAACGAAAATAGTATTTCTATAATAAACTGTGAATAAAAAAACATGTTTGAACAATACGATAACAATAGCGCTATCTCGTTAAGCTTACTAACGAGAAATATTTTGAATTCTATCAATATAGGTTAAGATTTGAAAAAAGTTAGTCACTTGTGAATTTTGAATACGAACTATAAATAAAAAATATAGTGTTCAGTTTTATTAACTTACAAACCTGAAACATTAAAATAAAATGTTATGAACTACACTTTTTTTATTTAAACTTGTCCCTTTTAAAGGAAGGGTAAAAATATTATTTATAAATATCATTTTGCAATATTTGATAAAAACACGACAATAAATATAAAATGTTAAAATAACTACACAGAACACCATTTTCTGTCATGATTTGTAATGTAGACGAATGAATACATAGCAAGTGTAATTAGCCACAAAATTAAAAATACTTGTATTCATAAGAATCAATTTAATGGCTTTCACTTAAAATTAATTAAACTTAATAACAGCAGTTTACTTAAAATTTTAGGGGACTACTACAATACGTTTATTACAAATACTACAACTAAATTATACAAGTACAAAAAAATAACTGCTTAAATACTTCTTACGTTAAAAATAATAAAAGCCCTGCTACAGTTGTTTAGACATCGTAAGCGGTTGTAAATAATTTTATAGATATTTTCTGTATACGAAAGCACTAATAGTTCTTCTCAACCCCATCTCATTTAAAGCGATTCATCACTTGAGCTTTTCATTTCATTTCCACTTGAAGTTTCGTGTAAAGTAGTAAGATATATAAGGCATAGAAATTTTTCACCGACTTAACAGTCCAACATTTTAGCGCTTCTAAATACTTTAAATCATCACTTTCAGGAACTTTTATAATGAACTTTTACACACTTCAGAAATTAATTCTTATTTATTTGGAAAATATATAAATTAATTAGAAAATATTTAAATTTAAAAGTTAACGAAATTTATATACATTTCTCAAACCCCAATATCAAGTTAATTTTAATCTTGAATTACATATATAAAAAAATTAACATGATTTTTTTGTCACGTCACGACTCACGTCGTTACAGTTTAAATGTGTCAGGAATTTATATGACTACTAACGACTTGCTTGCGGCTTCGCTTGCAAGACCTACAAGTATATATAAAACTTCTTAACGAACTCAAGATAGTAAAAAGTGGCAATGACGTTTAACTAAAGAAAATATGGAAACAGGGGCATTTATATCAGCTTCATTAGAATTTAACAAAATATTCAAAAATCCAATCCAAATTTTGCGCATATATCTTGTCGATTTGTCTTTATTTTTTTATGTTTTATGATTCAGGCTAGGTTATTTCATCGAACCTACCGTACACCTTGACGAAGATATTAATATAGATCAGCTTGTATATAGAACAATAAGAAATGAAGATCACTTTTCAGCTAACAAAGTATCAAATGAATTTATATATCTAACATAAATTTTAAACTCGTTGACAAATTTGACCGAACTTGTATAAGTGTTCTTCCAGGAATCAATATTATAATATAAAGAGATATCTTATAAGACTTCATATTATTGAACTCGTTCAACTTTAAACTTAATTTTCCTAGTAACTCCATAATATAAAAATACTTTGTGGCGTTATCATAGCGGAGTAAATTAAAACCTGAAGCCTGAACCCAGAGGAATATTTTTATATTTAAAAATATTGTCATTTTTTCGGTCGACACAGGTGAAATCTTTTTAGGCTCTACCAACAAATATATCTCAAATGTGAACAAAGAGTGGAGAGCAATTGTTGGTTCTGCTGACGAAATATAAAAAAAATATCTGCACCTAATGGAAATTGATAAATTACCTAAAATTAATTCTACTTTATACGAGCCTGACACACAAAAATGTATCTTTAAAAGGATTCAGATATTAACTTAGACTTAATAAATATAATGATTAAGTAAAATACCTTAACAAGCTGTAATTTCTCAGCAATATAAAGCTTTAAGTGTATATTTTTCTTAACTTATAAAAAGAGCGAGGAATATTTTCGCCGCTTTCCTTTGCTCCACCTCTACAGCATATTTATCTTTACACTTTACCGCTCTTAACCGGGGACTTCCTCAGACTACACACCCAGATTAAATAAACAGGACCATTTCGAAACGTTTTCGTTACTTATGCAAGTCGAATAAAACAAATTATTAGTTAGCTCTCGTTTCTGTCCATATTTTATGTTTCGTTTAATTAAAAACTTATGAAAACTTGTTTAGAAAACAAGTTTACTATTTCCACTATTTTAGTGACTTTGGATTCCACTTAAAAAAGGCAAAAACTATACTGAATTTATTATTATTGCTCACACCAATATTATCACAAAACTTCGGTATATATATATATATATATATATATATATATATATATATATATATATATATATATATATATATACATGTATAACAATAAAACTTTTATTCAAAAAATATTTCTTCGGCCGTCATTAGACCAAGAAGATATATGTCATTTCTGAGTAGATTATAATGACGCGCCATACAATATATCAAAATAAAATTTATTACTTTTATTACTTTGCCATAAAAACTTTTGTATGAACGTACAGGAAAATTATATGATGGCATAAAGTCACAAGAGCTCTTATTTCCTGTAGATAAGTACAAGAAGTGGCACAAGTTTCCTGCATCTGGCTTTATGAAAATTTATAAGAACGATTTCTTATATTTTATAATACTTAAATAATAAACACGTATCTTAAAGGAAGTTAAAATATCAGTGTCAGTATTGCTAAGTTCAATTTTCACTCTGATTATAGAGTAATATACGAAATCATGATCGATAAACCTACTCAATTAGACTCTCATTATACTTAACTTTTAAATAAAAAGGCAAAAAGGTGAACAAAAATTTAACTAGAACAAGAAAAAATGATATTTTAAAATATTACTTTTATAGAACCATTTTTTCAGAACAGATTCTATAGGTATATCATAACAAAAACTTGGAGTATACTAGTAAATTGGTCCCTCGAGCTGAAACTTGTTTCCAGTTTTTAACTCTGTCGTATCTGCTATGCATTGGAATACTTCGCCACGGCAAAATTTACCAGCAAACTTCATATTACCCTAGCACATATGAATACTAAGATAATAATATCTAGGGCTATTCATAAGTTTTCTATAACAATACTTACTTATATATGAATAAGTAAATCTTTATAAGATATATCAAAAATATGGTGTGGAAAAAAATACACTAACGATTTTGTATCTCTTTCCTTCATTTAAATTCCTATAAGTTTCAAAGATGTTAAAGTGTAATATACAAAGAACAGATAAATGTTTTTGTTGTCTCTTTCTGTCTATATTTTCAATTCTAGTCTTACATAGCCACAAACATATTCTTTTATAATTTTGTCAATAAAGACAAATAGCAATCAATAGCACAATACATTCAATATTGATACTGGTTTCCAATTTCACAATTACTTTTTTAATGGAAGCACTAACAAAGTTAAGATATCAACGCATAGTAGCAGGTTACAAATATATAGTTATGTTATTTTTGTACGTACTATCAAAATTCCAATTAAATCAAATATATTAAAACATCTTGCTTTATATTTATAAATATAAAATTTATTATATATATATATATATATATATATATATATATATATATATATATATTACACAGTGCAGAACGTTTTATTAGATCAGTACAATAAAACATAAATTTAAATGGGAATTCAAATAAAAAATTGAAAATATTAGGAAAGTAAATAATTAATAAGTAGCTTTTAAGATTAAATTGAAGCAGGTTTTTAGATCGTAGTTAGGTATATTTAACCTTGTCTAGGTTATCATTTTAAAAACACAACTACCTTTAATTAAATGTCGGTGTGAGGTAGCGCGTCAACCGTTCATTTGCATGTTAATTGCTTTTTTCTCACCGGACATTTTTAACACCAAAGGCAGAATGCATAATCATGTATTAATTATAGAGTTCTGTTTTATAGTTATAGAAATAAATTATACACATATGTATGTACTATAGTATAATACTAAATTTATATAAAATAAAAAAAATGTCTTAAATAAAAAAAAACTTCAGTATAAATATGTCGTTAAATATAATAAAAACTTTGAATATCGAGATTATTACATATTTTAAACGGATTAATCGCGAAAATTTTTGTATTAGAAAATAAATTTTTAAAAACCCAGTTTTCAAACACGTTAATGTAGTCTGTAGTCACACGTAGACTCGATCTGAATCTATGTCTATTTTAAATACCTCCAATAAGACATCTCGTTTAATTTTCAAGAGACTTATTAATATTGTCTAGTAAATTCTAGTTTTTGAAACCTTAATTAAAAAATTTGGAATATGAAAATTTGAATTTGGAAATTTAGTAATTTTTGAAATATAATCGTATAATCCATGTTGAGTGGTGGCCCAATGCGACCTAAAAAACAAGCAAAATGAAACTAGAAATTCGAAAATTAATTCCATAACATTTTAAAATGTATAAAAGCAACTGACACGTTTAAGAAGAAAGTAAACTATTTTATACAACAAAATTCTTAATCGCAACATTAATATTCGCCTAACATTCAAATGTACTAAGTATTTTTCGTCTTTACATACTTCAATAATTCTGTTTCAATATCGCCCTAATTTGAGTTGGCAATTTTACGATAAGGGAGATGAGAAACGGAATTATTTCAATTTCATATTACATTTTTTATTCATCCAAAGTCCCTGTTATATTCATAGCGGATACATCACTCGTCAAGGCTAAATCCGATTTGATGTTTTAATTTATAAAACGCTTTCCTTAATATTAAAGTAATATTTGTTACGTTGCTTTTATTGTTTACTACACTCCAATGTTATTTTATACTATTAAACATTTAATTACGAAGACATATTTTAGTACTTTTACAACGTTTAAAAATAGTTTGTAAACACTACACACACGCTTAGAAAACATTTTAAAAAAGATATAAAAATCTAGTTCTACATCCGGCTGCGTCGAAATTTTTAATCGCTTGTTAGTATACTTGGGTAGCAGAAATTTGTAAAAATGATAGACATTTTTCTCATATTCAGTGGTGTCAGCATAATAATAAGTTGTAACATGCGTTGTTGCACATTTTTCAAGAGGCATGGGGTTCTGCGTGTTCAATTTTCTAACGTTTTTAATATATATATATATATATATATATATATATATATATATATATATATATATATATATATATATATATATATATTATTCAATAAACTCACTATTACTGCTGGCTATTTATTACTTTGGTCACATGATATTTCTTGGTAAAGCTGTGATTGATATTTGCCTGTGAAAATTCTCTCTAAGCCGTTCGTACATATCCCTGTCTTGCGTCAAAACCATCGACGACGACCAGAAACATCTGTTAGTAGAAGAGTTACCTCCTTGCTGATCCGTCAGTATTATCAGCAATCCAATCGGCCACCGTGAGCAATATTGACTAGGTGGCTCACTGTTTTTTTTGTGTATTCTATCGAGTATTGTCATTTACTAATTAAATAATTGTGTGTGTAAATAATTTAATTTGTTTTGTTCATTAGGAACCTAATTCTATGATTACTCGTAAATTAATTTGCCTCGGATCAATTATAATATAAAATAATTTAAAAGGTGGAAATTGCTTTATTTAGAGATTTTTAAAATGTTTTTTTGAATTAAGTTGACTTCTATGCTAGAGTATTGTTTATATACTTTTACGTTTTTAGCCTTATTGCGTCCACAACTGGACATAGGCCTCCCTCAAGGATTTTCACGACGATCGATTGTGCGCTTCACGCATCCAGCGGCTGCCCACGATCTTGATGGGATCGTCGGTCCACCTGGTGGGAGGCCTACCCACTGAGCGTCGTCCGGCACGTGGTCTCCATTTGATGCACCTTTCCGCCCCAACAGCCATCAGTGTTCCTCCGTATGTGTGTCGTCCATTACTACTTCAGCTGATACGGCTCGAAGAATTCTGCGTTTCGTTTCTGATTCTCTTACTGATTCTCTCCATTGCCCGCTGGGTGACCTTGAGCCTTCTTATGAGACACATAAGTTGTTCTTTTTTAATAGTAATAAACAAACAAAGTGATTAAATGTATACTAACCATAACTACTTCTTTATCTTGAGACGTTTCGTAGATCATCATGTTGGGTACGTAAATAGAACATTTGAATCTTTAGTTTTTACAGGTGCCTTTTGTCTTAGTAGGCTGGGAATTGTAACGTGACATAGTTTTTACTGTATTGTACAATATAATTCGATTAACTTTTCTTTGCCTCGCTCTGATAGAACAAAGAGCTACGTGAGTTCCGCCTCTCTTATGCCAAGTCTCGAATTCGGGTGAAAACTGGAAAATGAAGTCTCTCATCAATAGGCTACCACTGTGTACCCTGCTTTATAGAAAAAGTGCTAATTTAATAATGTTCACTGTAACTTTAAGTCTTACTCAAGAGATTATATTGGATGTAACATAGGTTAACTCGTATGTTTTCCTCTTTCTGTATAAAAAGTTACGATACTAGCACGTAATGTAACTAAGTAATGGAAATAAAGAGAATAGCCTTTTATATATTTTATCATATATCTTTCATCATATAAATAAATAAAACAAGAAAAAAAACTACAACTATTAAAGAAGAATAAAAGTTATTTATTTGGGAATTGTACCATAGTAAATATTAAAACAGATAAAATAGTCTATTTTCTTTTACTTTTAAAAAATGAATAACAGATTACAATTGATATAAATATTGTATATCACGACACCCGAATGAATAAGTTTTGCACATAAATTGTACTTAGCTAAGCGTGGCAAACGTTGAGTTGAGAATACCCCTCAAGTTCTTCCACACTAACTCGGCCCATCGACACGTTTATTTCATTTAGATCACGTCGCAACAGCAAGTGGCAAAACAGATGTGTACGGTATAAATTATATTAGGATTTGAAAATGGATTGTTGCATACATTTGTCGGTGATGCTTGGATCCTTCGCCGCATATCTTGAACACTCGTATCCGCAATTTAGTTTGCGGCTCACCGCTGACAACAAACACGTGTTGCACAGTTTTGAAGCTAATGATTATTTTACGCTTTTGTATATATTATACCTAACAAAATTATTTTAGATCATCATATGTTAATATATTATGTAATTATTTTCATTTATTTATATTTATAATTGTTTTATATTTAATTTGTTTCTACATATAAATTAGTTATTAAAAGTTACAGTAGTTTTTCGATAATTTGAGGGCAAATATAGACAGTCTAATGTATTCTATTTTTAAATTAAAAGTAAATTTTACCTTTTATATTTTAGGTAAATATCATAGAGGCCATGACGGCGCAGGGCCGTGTCTTTCCACTCGGCGGCGTGATTATATTTAGGTGCTATTCGGAAAAGCGCGGCGTTGAGTTCGCCACTCAACACATTGTAACGATTTCGGGCCAAAAGTGTCTTAACCCTAGAGTGACCCTAGAGTAAAATGCATTTTTAATTATTAAATACTATTAAGAATTGTCTATAGACATCGCATATTCCTCAGAATTTAATCTGTTTAACATTTATGTACATAGAGCCGCTGAGCTTGAAATGAATACTTAACTTATACGAAACTTAAAATATAAAATGAGATTTTTCTAATAACCATACCTTTATTTTAGTCTATAGATCGTGACTACGCAAAAAAACAGAGAAGCGATCACAACTCCAGATTAAGTTGGGAAACCATTTTGTGCGTAACATAATAATCTAAAACGGCAACTTTCATTATAACATCTTCAGTGAGCGAACGATTTAAAATATGTAAGAATATGCATAATTTATAATTTTTGAGGAGCTTTTAATAATATAATTTTAATATTAAAAAAATATGTTTTTCATTGCACTTAAAGACCAGTCTAATCTATTATATAGATTACGAGAAAAAACAAAATAAGTTTTTTTTTATTAATATATAATATATAATTTAAATTAATAATAAAAAGTTTATTTATCTTACCATGTTTCGGGGTATTAATAAAAGAATAATAAATAAATCTTGTTACTGGTAACATTTTACTTATAGATAATATTTACCTTTAGCAGTTCACAATATCGCATTGTTCTTCATATTTCATTAGTTATTATCACCTTTCGGTATTGTTGGCAATAAATTATCGTTTCGCCTCATAAATCCGAATAATGATAGCTTATTTCGGAAGAATTATTTATTTGCTTGTAATAATCTTCGTGTAAAATGTATGTATATGTTTTTTTATATACTTGCATATGTATATGCACATTCACAGGGTATAAAATAATTTCTGATAAATACAAAAAATAACATATTTCAATGAAAGTTAAGATTACAAGTGAAAAATCTTGAATTAAAAAGAATTACATTACCATAGAGTTCTGTCATAATAGTTATATCTAAAGAAATTAATTTTTTATTTTTTTTAGGATCAATTTGAACCGTGTATTTAAAGAAAACGGGATACAGAGTAACCGTAAATTGAAATAGATAAAAATGCAAGTATGTGAAGACAAAATATTTATAATACAAGTATTTGTGATTCATATTGAATAAAATGTCGATTAATAATATTATTTAATTAGTAAATGACAATACTCGATAGAATACACAAAAAAAACAGTGAGCCACCTAGTCAATATTGCTCACGGTGGCCGATTGGATTGCTGATAATACTGACGGATCAGCAAGGAGGTAACTCTTCTACTAACAGATGTTTCTGGTCGTCGTCGATGGTTTTGACGCAAGACAGGGATATGTACGAACGGCTTAGAGAGAATTTTCACAGGCAAATATCAATCACAGCTTTACCAAGAAATATCATGTGACCAAAGTAATAAATAGCCAGCAGTAATAGTGGGTTTATTGAATAATATATATATATATATATATATATATATATATATATATATATATATATATATATATATATATGTATATATATATATATATACATACATATATATATATATATGTATGTATATATATATATATATATATATATAATCTAATATAATTTATACCGTACACATCTGTTTTGCCACTTGCTGTTGCGACGTGATCTAAATGAAATAAACGTGTCGATGGGCCGAGTTAGTGTGGAAGAACTTGAGGGGTATTCTCAACTCAACGTTTGCCACGCTTAGCTAAGTACAATTTATGTGCAAAACTTATTCATTCGGGTGTCGTGATATACAATATTTATATCAATTGTAATCTGTTATTCATTTTTTAAAAGTAAAAGAAAATAGACTATTTTATCTGTTTTAATATTTACTATGGTACAATTCCCAAATAAATAACTTTTATTCTTCTTTAATAGTTGTAGTTTTTTTTCTTGTTTTATTTATTTATATGATGAAAGATATATGATAAAATATATAAAAGGCTATTCTCTTTATTTCCATTACTTAGTTACATTACGTGCTAGTATCGTAACTTTTTATACAGAAAGAGGAAAACATACGAGTTAACCTATGTTACATCCAATATAATCTCTTGAGTAAGACTTAAAGTTACAGTGAACATTATTAAATTAGCACTTTTTCTATAAAGCAGGGTACACAGTGGTAGCCTATTGATGAGAGACTTCATTTTCCAGTTTTCACCCGAATTCGAGACTTGGCATAAGAGAGGCGGAACTCACGTAGCTCTTTGTTCTATCAGAGCGAGGCAAAGAAAAGTTAATCGAATTATATTGTACAATACAGTAAAAACTATGTCACGTTACAATTCCCAGCCTACTAAGACAAAAGGCACCTGTAAAAACTAAAGATTCAAATGTTCTATTTACGTACCCAACATGATGATCTACGAAACGTCTCAAGATAAAGAAGTAGTTATGGTTAGTATACATTTAATCACTTTGTTTGTTTATTACTATTAAAAAAGAACAACTTATGTGTCTCATAAGAAGGCTCAAGGTCACCCAGCGGGCAATGGAGAGAATCAGTAAGAGAATCAGAAACGAAACGCAGAATTCTTCGAGCCGTATCAGCTGAAGTAGTAATGGACGACACACATACGGAGGAACACTGATGGCTGTTGGGGCGGAAAGGTGCATCAAATGGAGACCACGTGCCGGACGACGCTCAGTGGGTAGGCCTCCCACCAGGTGGACCGACGATCCCATCAAGATCGTGAAGCGCACAATCGATCGTCGTGAAAATCCTTGAGGGAGGCCTATGTCCAGTTGTGGACGCAATAAGGCTAAAAACGTAAAAGTATATAAACAATACTCTAGCATAGAAGTCAACTTAATTCAAAAAAACATTTTAAAAATCTCTAAATAAAGCAATTTCCACCTTTTAAATTATTTTATATTATAATTGATCCGAGGCAAATTAATTTACGAGTAATCATAGAATTAGGTTCCTAATGAACAAAACAAATGTGTATAGTACTCGACCATTAGTCAGGGCTGTCGATATTTATGGCCTAGTTCCAAAGCTTAACGCGTTCGTATGTTTGCCCTTCCAACGATAAATTCAGAACAATTCCAGTACTTATAATCGGAAATAATTGTGGTTTAACTTTAATTAAATTTATAATTTGCAATATTTTTATAATTCATAACAATTTAGATAGTAACATGATGCCTAAACGCAATGCGTTTAAATTCGACACGAGGAAATATTAATATTAAAAAAAACGTTACATTCAATGAATTAGTTACATATCAGTTACTCTTTGACATGGTCTTTGCATTCTAAACATATTTACATAAAAAAAGAATGCATAAAGGGGATAAAGCAACATCTCTGATCTAAAGAATCTTTTTTTAGTAAGAGTAAATATATTTAACGTTTGTTTAATAAATATCTAACAAATCTTGTGTAACTTGAAATTTTCCTGAATGCTGAAACTTCAAGTCACGACGAAATCTAAGTATTATAGGAATTAAGCCAATGATAAGCTGCTTTGTAAAACTTAAGTCACTTAGAAAGGATATAGATATTATCAACACTGGTATCTATTTTACAATCATGTCTTTTTAGGGTATATTTGTCTGGTTTTCGACTTGTAAGTCATTGTAACTTGTAAGTCGAAATTAATACATTTAAATACAGTAGTGAATTCAAGAGTTGAAAGTCATTTCCAGATCTTGACATCTCAGTGCCCCAGAGAGGAAGAGCCTAGAGTCATGTCATAAACAACAAGAAATATTTAATATGACTTAAAGAATCTGAGTCAGTACTAAAACTATTGGTACAACTACAAGGTGTAAATCCTAAATGTTAAGAAGGACACGATTAATGACAAGTAAATTTTGATTTACATATATGTATATATAAGAGAAAAAATATATAAGTGAAATTATGACGCCTATTCAATATAAAAACAACCCTACTCTGCCTACGGCATGCGTTAAAAGGTATTGTAGTTCGCTAATAAAAACACTATAATAGTAGTTATGTATTAAAAATATTTCTATATTAACTATGACCTTTTATTTTGTTTAAGGTCGATTGAAACACGATAGACTTATCATAAAATAAGTCAGTAGCATACTTGGGATAAAAACGAAGCCTAAAAAAATAAAGTAGCAATATAAGGCAATTCCCTCTTTTTCCGTTATAAATTTAGGCCCGGTCAAGTAAAATTAAATATTCGTTGAAGCTAACATGTGAAATATTTTTTCAAAGCATATATAATGCTTCGAATACTTTTTATAAAATATGTTCGCGGCATAGACAAACTACTATAGATTGATAAATAAAGTGAACAGAATATTACAAATTATTTCAGCATGTCTCGTGAAATAGAAACTACATGTGCTCGCATCGTTGTTATTTCGTTATCTTGGTCTTCTCTGCTACTAGAAATTGAAATTATATCTATTTTAGCGGTCTGTTCACGGCTTTACTCGTGAACGCGTTTATTTTTCAATATATAAGTATTTTAAAAGAGCATGTCATTATTCACACTAACAGGGGTGCGCGCAATAGATAATATATGAAAGAATAACTATAACGGCGCAGCGCCGAAATATTGACTATACTCATAGTGTAATCGATTTTAACGTACTTAGTGTTAGTGACGTTCTACTTAAGAAAATGTGATGACTGTGATTTGTCTGCCAGCATCATTAGAATTTCACAAACTGTATGACGATCCCGATTTTGCGAGTATACATACATATAAAATATAATATAACTCTAAAATACTTAAAATTTAAAACGTGGAATGTTGGAATTCCATTGTTTTCCTTTTTGTTATGTATTTTTGAACTTCTACAGGTGAAACACTTGTGTCCACGTTGAAGAAGGATTACAAAATACGAATGTGGTAATTTATTTCGTAGCAACTGTGAAATATTTGGATTTGCGATGTTTAGCGCTCGCTCGTCGACGGAGCAGAATAAATGGGGATACGTTTTAGACGGATTTTGCAATGAAATAAATCTAAAATTAACCCGTAGAGATAAATTTTTTGTATAAATTTACATATTGCATATGACATGAACATATTTTTAAATATGTTTTATGTTTGACATCTGTATATATATATATATATATATATATATATATATATATATATATATATATATATATATATATATATATATAACTTCACGCGTTGCTACATTACGCTCTTGGCGTTAGACAGTGCATCTGCGACTTCCCACGTATCTGAAATATTTACTTTGCCAGGAGCCACTTAACATGATCTCTTTACTTGAGAACGCTTTAAACAGAAAACAACTCAATTTATTTGGATATATCGTTTTATTTAACTAGCATACTTAAGGGCTGATTGATATCCTTTTTATTTACTGCAGCTATTTATATTATTCAAATATTTATATGTAATATTTTTTGTTAGTTGCAAAAACTTAGTTTTATTATCATACAATTATGAATGAGATATTCTAGTGCAAAGAGCGCCTTTTGCTTGTTCTCAATTTTTGTCCTGAAATCGGGACAGTTAAGTTCAACGCCGTATTTTATCTTGTTTGAGAAAATCATTGCCCCAAATGAGGATTGACCGCTCAATTGCAACATTAAGAATCAGAGGCACCACTGCGTCACTACGACCACGATCGCAATAAAAATTAGAATTTAAAAATTAGAAGGACATTAGAAAATTGTAACAAAGTCACTTAGTCGTTTTTACTTTTCTAAGTGTTACAAATTTTTATCACCACACTCGTAAGGATTGCACATATGAGTTTCACAATAGTACGGTCAATAAAACCAGTACAAAGTACGAACTTAGATTCAATGAACACGGCCGATACATTGTAACATTGCGAAACTTCCACTCTGTTGTACACTAGTAATCCTGTGACTATGTTGTAATACCTACAACTTAATGTCTTAGTTTGGCTAGTGCTGACATTTAAATAAATTAACCTAATATTCGAACGTTAGCGAAAATTTTGTGATATAGCTTTGAGTCTGTCATCCCAATGACATACTAGAAACAATGAATATAGGTTAACTCTAGAGTCTGTTTACAAAAGCTTGTTAAATTGGTTTGGTTGCAGAAATTTCTACGTTAAAATGACGTTGACTAGAATTCATCTTCAGTAAAGACAAACTGACTTTTTTTTTCTTCTGCTAACTTAGTGATTAACACACAACACACCCTTGAATATAAGATTTTTTAAAGTGTCTATAAGAATACTGAGAGAAAGTTCTCGAAAATTCAAACTTGACTTTACAACTCGTTGAAAATAAATTCGCTATTAATTCGTTACTATTGAAATATAAAATCGACTATTATTGTTTAAGACTTATCTTGTGTTAAGACAACCACTTGAAAATAGAATACTTATTTAAAATTAATAATCTGGGCAAAAAGTACATTTTGCAAATGCAAGTTATAAATATTTTCTTTAAATATTAAAACCACTAAAGAGTGGAAGCAAATTATTAACAAAACTTTATTAAGCGAGCAATAAAAAGGAAACTTGGAAGAATATTAAAATACGAAGGCACCGAAGTTTAACAATATAGCCTAACGACTCATTTTTTAAAACCTTTAATTCAATACGAAATTATGAAATTAATACAAAAAGAAATAAATCAAAGTTAACGTAACGTGCAATAGTAAGAAAGTATATACTTAATATTTTATTTGTTGCAGAAAATGAAATTACGTAGACGACTTATACGCCTTTTAATCACTTTTTAGGTTATATTATTAAAAATTCTGCATTCTACAAATTGCTGTAGTAACACCAAGGACTCTTACCTAAAGTTATCATTGCTCTGCTTACCTGCAACTTTCTCACTCAACTGTGACTCAACAGATTATAGTCTAGAATGCATATACTATTTACTATTTTCTATTACTATTATTTTCAGAATAGCCCCCGACTAGTCCCAATAATACCCAAAATATGTAGAGAAATCATGACATTAGTATTTTCAAACGAATAGCAAATAAAAAATATTTAATATCTGCGCAAAGACAAATGATGTACTCAACTTTGTTTCTGCACAACAAATAATGGTACTGAGAAACATAATAAGCTCTTCTAAGCGGCAAAGATATATGTATGAAACCGCTCCAAAGAGCGTAAACGTTCTTGTTCTACCGTAGGGGTTAAGAATAACTTACCTAGACTTTTATTCCTTTTTGCTATTAGTTAATGGCGAACACCAGGTGGTAGTGCTAATGCGGTTCCTCATGACTACGTAATAGCCGTACATTATGACGAAGCACCACGCACAATGTAAACAAAAACTCATTTACTCTGTTTATATCGCTCACGTACTGAATAGCAACTCATTTTATGTTGATATTGGTTAACCTGGAATAAGTAAAATACTTAAATGACAACAAAAATACGTTTTTAAATGAGTTCGCTTCTCATGTATTTTTATTACAGTTAAATTCAGGCTGTTACATTATATATGTGCGTATATAATAGTATCTGTGGCAATAATGAAAAAGAAGTATCAAGCTACATTTACGGAGTTGTCGTTTGCAAATTAGTTTGCCTGAATGTTATGACATAAAATAAGATGTTAAAACATAAAATAATATTCGTTCCCGTAGAAATTTTAGGAATTCCTTTCTTATTGATCGTTTACCTTTCTATATTTCACATTTCTGCGCTTAATACTGCAGGTTGTACATTTTCTCTCTGTCACTTTAAGAAACTGATCGCTTTTACATAATATAGTCATTGATAAAATTTATGATTATACACGGCGATATACACAACTAACTATATTTACATTTGAATTTCTTTCCTTTTGGAAATCAAATAGCAATTTTTAAATAAACAATTATACAATTGTCAGTTCTGTTTGTTTACATAACAAGTTTCATTCACGTTTAAATCGCTCTCTTATAACTCAGGTACGACCCGTGAAAATAATGGCAGCCATAAACACCGCATTTAATAGTTATTAAAATCTGTACACTCGTAGCGTTCTCATCTGATATAGCTTTGTTACGACTACTAATTTATTAGGGGTTTAATTGCATTAAATTTCTCTGGAAACCCGTATCTATACTTATTCGATTGATGATGTTAAAGATAAATTATATTTCATGTTAATCTTAATATAAATAAATAACCTGTAGCAAAAAATAGAAGATACTAAAATTCACATAAAGGTTTTTCACTTGAAATATTACTTATCGGGGGAATATATTATAATATAAATCTTTCAAAAAATTGTCTCACTGCCAAGTTTTAAATTGTAAATTTACTATATCCGTAATGATGATGAGAGGATTGTAATCAGTTGTGGGTTCGATTTTCACTCCACTATTAAATTTCAAATTTTCACTATTAAATTTCCGTCTGGTAAGACAAAGCGTGGCGTTGAGTTCTGCCAACCAATACGCAATGTCAAATTCGGCGAAGAACGCGGAGTACCGCGTGTACACTACGTACCCTTCCTGTACGGTTCCTACCTTGCTGCTCTGGATAAAAGCCAGCCGGAATAGAAGCCAAAAAAAATACGATAAAATCGATGGTAAAATTAACATTCGAGGTAATATATAATAGGTAGGTAGCTAAGTATTTAAGTATTTAATGTTAATCTGTACTTTGATTAGTACCAATATATGATAGAATATAAGTACTCACATTAAAGTGAAATGTCCTTACTGGTGTCCAGTTGACATAATTCAATTAGATTGCTAACCATTCATCAGGTCTAGAGAGTTATGGGCTGTCTCTTTTCCGTAGATTGAGTAAACAACTTACGTTATTGATTATTTACAAGCGATAAATTTTCAAGAACACGACCGCGTACCGTAAAAACATAGTATTTTTATTTTGTGTAGCGAAAACTTTAGTCTTGTGCCGTAAATTTTGATTTTTCTTATATATTTATCATTGCTACCTACGTACCAATGATTTTGTAATCATTTCCAACCAGTATCAAAATATAATATATAAGGTGACGACGAATATGTGTAATAAAACCAATGTAATTGTATATACATACAATACAAACTGAATCTAAAGTCGGTAAGTATAAGAAATAACATATATTAGAGGCCATTGTGACGCAGTGTTAAGTAATAATTGTCATTTAGATTCCGATACAAAGGAGTTATTACTATATATACATTATTAATTACTAATATATATACCATTTAAATTATTTTCACGGAGTTTTCATAGTAAGTTCTACCGGCCATTGTAATTACTACTTTGTGGGAAAAATTATGAAGATATAAGCTACAAAATTTTAAACAAACAGCATTGCACGGAAATACATTAAGATAAGTTAGACTTTGTAAAGAAAAAAATAATTACACAAATTGTAATATTCACTCATATTGAATTGTAGCAAATTTTGTGCATATTTGTATATTTTCCTGGCAGATAAATATAACAATTACAAATATATATTTATTTCAAAGTGAACGTAGAAAAGAAACTTATTTATTAAGTAATTGTAAATCGTAATTTTTGTAAACTTTTTATTTTAATCGTTGTATACATTTACATTTTCATGTTGATCAGCCCTCGGGCGAAAAGGCTATCTGAGTATTTAGTACCTTGATGGAGTTTGAACGTTTAATTATGCAAAGGGGTTCTGATTTCATGTTTGCTGTAATGAAGACTGGCATTTTTATTCTATAAACCTGTAGTCGGTATACAATAGTATTATATTCACAAACTTGAGTATTAGACCAAGTTGATTTAATATTACATAAGGGTTAAAGGGTATGTAATAAAGATGAGTTTAATTCAAGAATACTTATGGTTTTAATTTATAAACTACTTAAACAGTACTAGTTTGAATAATATATAATAATGAAACAAAATTACATTATAAAGCAGTAGGCTAAGCATTCGAAACTTATTACAATTTTTAAAACATCTTACGCGATATTCATAACTATAATATAATAAGTCAAATAATGAAATGTTTTTAATTAATCCTTTTCCTTAGAAAGTATCTTGTGAATAGCTTCCAGAGACTTACTTTTGAAGTAAGTAATAAAAATATCATTTAAATGTTATAAAATCATTACATAACATATAAAAACATTTATATTCTTTTCACAATACATTTAAAGCAATGGATTTATATAGGATGAAGCGTTTATCCTACACAGCAACAGTATTACGTATACAAATAGAGTCACCGACAATCATGTACAGAGATCACGTCGCTGGATGAAAGGTATAACCCAATCAATTATTACACTCGCGTACCAATTCTGCAACGTGAAATGCAAAAAAGTTTAAAATGTCGGGCAAAAAAAGTTATCGTTATTCTCGTTGCATTTTAATTTTCTTAGTGCGGACTCTCTTTGACTCTGAGTAGTTTTTATTTGTCATTTTCGTTAAATATTAATTTTGTAATAAAAAAAAATTATGACATTTTTTATACTTAAGCTTTAGGTGAACGTGTTATATATATATATATATATATATATATATATATATATATATATATATATATATATATATCTGATTTATCTTTTTTAAAGTAGCAAAATAAGGTTTACATCACAAATACTTACTCTTCAAATAATTGATTTTATTAAAAAAAGACTTTTAGGCATAATAATAAGCATTGCTTTTTCTACCCAATATACCCCGTGTCTTAATTAACATTGTGAACTATATATTAGCCACTATTAACATTAACATAATTACTTTGGCTAATACACAGACTCCGTCTAATCCATTATGTATGAACCATAATAATATATTTGATTTAATGTACGTAATAAAATAATCCGAAAGTGAAAATGGGATGAAATCAGCCCAACAAAGCATATTTCTAATACCATCAAAGCCGGGGAAGAAACAACGATAACATGAAAAGTTCAGTATAAAGAGCCTCGACCGTTTATTTGGGATCTACAAAATAAACTTTTCTGTAAATGAGTGAATAAACTGTGCAATGTTGTCTTTTAATTATTAAACAAGGCCTTAAATTATTTATTACGCCACATTATATGTCGCAGTGTATTTAAAAATCGTACAATTTGTTGTTTTTGCTAAATTTATTAACAATATATGTATTTTATATATTTAAGTTTTACCTCAATTATGTTTTTAAACATAGACCGCGTATGTGTAATATGCACATATGAATTCAAAATAACACCATCAACTTATGATTCATTAGCAATAATGCTAGGAGGCTTGATAAAGTGTTAAAATAATACCAAAAAATCCGAAATTTACTGCCCTTAGGATTTATAAAGATAAAAGTAACTATAATAGAAGTCTTTTACCAGATAAATGTCAAAGTCAGTTACTATTGTACCTGTAAATGAGCAACCAACAAATAGTATTGATGTACCTAAATATTAAAACTTACTACAATTTCCATTCGCCCTGTAGCAATTATTATGATTTCATTGTTCGAACTTGCTAACTTGTTTTCAAGTACAAATTGTTCAAGTATTAAGTAAAATGCGCAAAGCAGAAATTACAAATGAAATAATAGCTAATTGAAAATGCAATCAGTAGCAGGCTTTTTGTGTCGTCTTATTGCTTTACTTTCAGTCAGTTATTGAAGTAAATAATTTAGAAATATTGTTTACATGTTGGGTTTACAAAACGTGTAGGTAATTTCTTTTTTCTGAGCTTTTATAAAGCAGTAGTTCAAGGAAAATTTGTTATTTTATTAATTTATCTTAAGCTAAAGGAAACCTGAGGTGAAGTTAGTTAAATTTTAACTATTTTTTTTTATTTTATTACACTCGTATAGAAAATAAGAATTATTTAATTATATTACTACAGTAAAAAAACAGTTTTTGTTTAAAAGAAACCATGACATGGAATGATAAAAAAAAACTTAACAACGTAACTACTCATCAGACACTATTTTTTTAGCTTCACGTTTTTATACCACATTACTATGTGCCCTGTTGGGCAGATAGGAAATACCTAGTGTCTAAGCATTCAGTACTCTACTTTTCACCAAATTTAGATAAATGTTGAGTGGTGGAACTCAACATGTCTAGCCAGTATCTGTCAATCTACTCAACATGCAATGTCAATGTCATACAGTTGCGAGGAAATGAAAGCAATGTAAAAATAAGGTAGAGATGAGAGCTACGACTCTCGCGTTTACTATCAGATTTTAATCTGTCATCTAAAACTACTCATTATACTAAAATCTATAAACTATTATACATGTATATTGGTCACCTGCAAATTTTGATGTTTATTTAAAATAATTAGTTATGTTTAATTTTCCTTTGATTCGTCATTCTCTAGACCGTCAGGTCCTCATTGTAAGTGACTAGGATCTGATGCCACACCTAGGGACTGACGACTGTCATGACTATACTGTGTGATTCATGGTTATAATCATGAAATCTGTGAATTTGATATAGAATATGGCGCCTAGAAAGAAAACTTTATTATTCAAGAGAAAAAAGAGTCTGAACAGGCAATGATATGTTTGGAAAGAATTTAAGACGACCTTGTAGACTATGAAGAAAAATAACGACAAAAATATCTGTAGAAAAAAATGTGTAAAAGGATGTCACTCCACGTGAGCACAGAAGAGCTCAAAAAAAAGGTGGCAGCCTACTCTTCAGATTATAGAAAGAAACGAAAGATTCGTGTAAATGTTAATTAATACGTAGAACAAAATACGCTGCCGTCATCAGACGAGGGCAACATTTCTGAAGTTCCAGTTGCAATCAATGTTAGACAAGTTGAAGCTAGAAAAAGGAGTATTATTCAAAGAAAAATAGAAACAACATATTGAAAAGGAAAAACTTACTCATTCATAATTTGAAGAAATAACTTGCCAGCGAACAACAAGAAAACAGAAGAATGAAACGTGGTATAATGAAATATGATAAAGAACTTACACCAAAAGATAAAATTGAAGCTATGGCTAAGAGCTTCGGCTTTTTAATTTGGATCAAAAAGCAGAATTGGTAAAAAAACATTATTTAGCAAGATTATTCTCAGAGGCTCATCCTTTAGATTGCTTCGAGAGGTACTTGTGGGATGTGGTAGGAAGTGGCAGGGGGGTAGGAAGAAGCCAGACCCGCGCTGCTACCACTGCAACGACTAGCTCGAGGAGACGGCCCAGCACACGTTGGAGGAGTGTGTGGCTTGAGCGTCTCAACGCTGTACTTTGCACGGCGTTATAGGGGACAATCTTTCCCTGCTAACCATGGCAGAGGCCATGGTGACTTCCGGGAGATTGTGGGACTCGGTCGGAGCCTTCTATGAGACAGTGATGCTCAAGACGGAGGCGGCGTAACAGCAGACATATTCCAACCTCGCGATACGCTGAAATCGACCGAGTCGCCGGAGGGCGGTGCTTAACCACCGCCTTCCGCCCTAAGCGGCCAGAGGGAGGTCCGCTTTGTAAAGCTGACCGTATTCCCCTGGCTCGAGCAAGCACGCGCGTCACTCCCACGCGCTACTTAAGACAGGCCGTTGAGGGTGACCCACCAACCTTGACTCCATGATGTGCCTAGCTGTCCTGCCACCGGGGCTTCCGGAAAGATCGGGGTGTGCCCCGGCCCATCGGTGACGTTCAAAGAGGAGCACCGTGAGGTTTTAGCGGGTAATTGGGGTGGCCTATATCTGCCAATCCAGAGTTCCACATACAGATGTACCGAGTCCCCAGTCGGACAGGTATCCGGAACGCGATTTCCTCACGTAAAAAAAGGTTGATCTTTTACATAAAAAGATTACCACACACCAGAAACGTCAATACATTGTTGAAGGAACACGAGAAAAACAGAAACCGTTTAAGGGCACTCTATTAGTGCACCAAGTCTCCGGTAATATATTATTGTATTATAATATATTATTGTATTGATAATAATCCGAATAAACTTGTCTAGAAGTCACTAAGTTGCTTCTGTACTTCTCTTGGATGTAGTCATTATAACTTAGGGACTTTAACGTATCAAAGCGATTTTCGAAACCAAAGCCGATTCAAGTTTCAGATATTTTCCCTGTCTGAAGATGATGCGCCATTGGAAAACAAACATACGCCAGGAAAAATAGTGACATGAAAGTTTTTTCTTTATATTTATGTGATAGTCTTTATGATTAATTTAAAAAAACTGTAATTTACTACATATATATATATATATATATATATATATATATACATATATTCAAAGTACACTATAGAAATCTATCGACTCTATGTACGATACAAAGACAAATATGATGAAAGTTAGACAGTATTGGGTTAAACTTCAATACATCTTATCCATGTTTATCATGAAAGTTAAACTCACAAGACTTGCCTCGCTTAAATTTAAACATCGCATAAAGTCTAATATAATGCTATCCATCAAAAATTATTACAACAACTACGCAAAGTTATAACCTCGTTATTGTAGATGTATAATGTTTAATAAGTCCATATATAGTGGTTTCTGTGTTATTAAAAATTAACGAATTTATTTTGTTCTTATTTTATACTGAAGTTATTGATTTATTACTAACCTGATTGTAATTTTAAGATTAATAGGAAATTTGGTATATAAAAAATTACACTTAATTTCTATCGCAAAATCAGCTTCGTTCTGAAAGTCATAAAGAAGAACGCGTTACCTAGTACGCGTTATTTTCGTAAAATATATAAATATAAATGTTAAATGATACAAGCAAACAGTCGAATGTCAAAATGACAGCCTAACTTAAAAAAAATTAAAACTTAAATACAAATGAGAAGTTATTGGGCCGTAGTACACAATATAGGGTATGCGAGTTACGAGTATTGGCTGTAGGAAGCGATCCAATAGCTTGCGGCAATCACCAGGGTAAAACCTATTTCCCAATTTCTAGGAGAAAAAGCTGTTTCATGTTCTTTACCACAAAATACGAAGGTTATTTCTATAATATATTTCTAGTTATGCATGTATGTCAAATAGTGCATTATATGTATATTTATAGAGTATTTACAAATAATGTATTAAAATTTTAACAATTGATATAAATAATGAAGTCATAAATGTCTGTATTATTTATCGTCAATTACTTACTGCCGTTGTTTAGACAAATTTATCAGAGATTCAAATATTTACCAGGGAAAACAGTTTATAAAAATAGATATTTGTAATTCACAAGTCAATATTTTACTATTTTTAAAGTGAAATATGTAACATATAAAAATTTCGATGACACATGATTCGAATTGTATTAATTTTTTATCCTTTTTTTAATATTATCACATCCTAAGGGTGAAATAACACTTTAAAAATAAAAAATAGCATTCATTTTTGAAAATTAATTATTACTAAGAAATATTTTTTACATAGGAGAACTTGGTAAAAATCTCTCTGCAGATACACTAACAACCAAAAAATGGCATAATATTTATCGACGCAGTCAGATGTAAATTGCTATGGTGCGGGTTCGAATCACGCCGCTAAAATTTTATACGTTTTTTTTATCTTTAGACAATCTACGAAATACGTTTTCTTACTGAGCGGAACAAAAAAGATTTACTGGAAGATTTGAATCTCTTCTAAATGATTTAGCTATCTAAATAAAAATGTACATGCCACAGAATTGCAATATACACAACGTTATATTTTACATAGTAAAAACGTTTAAGTTTGGAGCCTGCATTTCAAAATAAAATTAATTCATTCTAAGCGTTGTAACATATAAGCCGATTAGAAGATGCTCGCATTTTATGAATTACATAACTTGCAGTGTTTGTCTACATTTATTTCATATTAATCATGATGTAAAGTCGTTTACAAGTAATTTTTAATATTTCTTAAATTCTTTTTTTCCTAAAATTTAATAAATTTAACTATATCCAATATAATTATATCTAATTTCAGGCATAAAATTTGTTAAGTTAACACACGGATTGTCTTATTGGTGACCTAGAAAAATAATTAAAACTTTATATACCAGCATCCATGCGACTGAAACGCTCCATTCAATGAGTTTTTTTAAAAAACTCTATAATATTAAAAAAAATGCAAAACTTTACTAAAAAATTCTATACGTGTCGAAATGAACAGCGTGGTGTTTTGAATAAAAACTGCAACTGAAAAAATATGTTTGAAGCCGATAAAACAGAGTGGAAAATAACGTTCTTGTCGAAACATTTAATGTATCTCACATTTCAGTGCTCAGGTGTTCTCCGTACATGGTGGCGAAACCACTAACTTTTCACTTAAGCGTCTGTGTTATAAGTTGAGACAAAATGCTGCCTGGAGGATTTGATATTTACAGCAATTTTACTATGAAAGTCATAAAACTTGTTAATTTTTACAGATGGGAATACTTAACATACATATTTATTAAATAACGCAGTATATTAATATGTTTGTATACCTAACCATACCGAGCAATAACCTATAAATACTAAAAGGCTCGGAGGTTTAAAAGTTATATAGCGAAAACACAAAGTTTGCAGTGAAAACATAAATATTTTTCCTAAACTCATTTAAAAATGTTCAATATTACTACAGCATGCAATGAGAAACTGATATTTTTTACTATCGATAGCGGAAAAACGTACAAGCGTAGGTTATATGAGATATTAAACTTCTTCTTCTTCTGATTTAGATTTTTTATATACTACCCATTGACATAAAATATCTATCTATCTTGTGTTGGCAACGTGTTTCCAAATGTACTGTTATACAAATGTGAATGTCAAACAAACAGTAGTGTGTAAGGTATTTTATATATTTCTGATTTGTAATACGTCAGTATCTGTTAGAGATCAAGTCCATCAATGCTGGAGTACCCCAAGGATCCCACACTGTTTATTCTGCACACCAATGACATGCTGCATTCAAGCAACATTCACTGTAATGTACATGACAGCACGGGTGACGCTTCTTATACTAGTCAGGCTAATATCTCTCGTGCCACGGTGGAAGAGCGTAGAGTACAACTTGTCTTTGAGATTGAATCTTGCTTGAAGCAAGTCTCCGAATGGGGCGACTGTTTCCTCATCCAATTCAACCCTTTAAAACACAAGTTTGCGCATTTACTGCTAAAAATATCCTCTTCACCTCAGCACCTAAATACCGATGCCTTTGTGCAAATATTGGGTTTCTCATGGTCAATATATCTAATGAAGTCCAGTTTAGGAATCATTTAGAAAGCAAAGCCAAATTTAGAAACCTAAAATCCACGATACTAAATAGATCGAAACAGTACTTCACAGGACATAGACTTCTGCTTAAAAAGCCCATTCCCATTTGGAGTACTGTTGCCATCTATGGGCTAGTGCCCCTCAGTATCAATTGCCGCCACTTGACTCCATCCAACGCCGAGCTGTTTCAATCATCGACGATCCTAATCTCACTAAGGGTTTAAAATCCTTGAGCATACGGAGGAACTTTGACTCTCTTTCGGTATTCTACCGTATTTACAATGGAGAATGCTCTAAAAATTTGTTTGGTTTGGTGCCACCATGTTCCTTTTATACCACGTAGACGCATGATTAACATGTCACGTGCGTGCCTCAAGATCTTTTTTCCCCTAGTACGTGTAAGTTGTGATACACCTTTACGTTTTTTTTCTATAAAAACAAAAAAAAGAAAAAGCATACTTACTTTCTGTACTTCTTTTCCGTATACACTAAAACTATGTCAATTCTTATATCGTTCACATATTTTACGAAAATGGGCCCAAAGATTTCATTCCACTAAAATATCACTTTAGAGAATGTTTGTATTTAACATATTTATATGAAATTACTCAATAACTTAGTAACTGCAACTAAACTCTCCTTTACATTTTGAGATATAATATGAAATTCATTACAAGTTTACAGTTACTATTATCCTTTGAAGTGGGTTTCAGCAGCATTTGCTATTTACTCAAATACAACGATAAAGACTCGGAGGTGCTATCGGTCAAGAGAGAGTATCTACCACTACATATCTGTTTTACCTTTCTTCTTCATTATGAATTAATTAAAAAATTAAAACTAAATAAATATCTGTTATATCCCTTTTTAATTAGTGTTATTTTTATAAATCCTTTTTGTGATCCTTTTGTTTGTTTAGGTAAACCAATAACATTACAAAAGTATTCTGCATAAAATATCAGATTTAATGTCGAAAATTTCTCTTGACGGGTAAGTTGCGACGATTCCCTAACTTATTCAGGGGCTGCCTCGCAGGCCGCGGGTTTTGTTCGCGAAATATTTAATTACTTACTCGCTTCAATGTGGATTAACAACCTTCTAAAACCTTTAGACATTAAGAGGTATTTTGCAAATATTTTAAAATTCAATTATCACATAATGTTTAAAATTTTATCCATTTAAAATTTGAACTGTTTTAAACTTTAAACAAATTTTAACTTGTTATTTCTGGACATTAACGCTATTTAGGTATAGAATTAAAAAATATCTGTTTATAATTTTGAGACAAAAATTCAGAAATTAATAGATAACTGTATAAAATACTTCGACAGTGATTAAGTAAATTTAAATATGGATTACTACCATGTAGCGTGGAATTTTCAACGCACATTTTATCTCGATTACTAATTATTGTTAAAATAATTGGTACACGGCAGAATATGGAAATACTTTCATCATTGGTGAATGGAGGTGATAGATTTTTTTTTTTTCATTTTAAATTGAAAGCAAAAACTACTAAACCAATTTGGATAAAACTCTATTGTTTTTATATTTATGTGATATTTTAATATGGTTTATTCATCAAAACGATAGATTACTATTTATAATGATTTTGTATAACTTGGTCACATTGTAATGATAAATATAATAAAATAGCTACATTTTATCAGCATACCACTCGGACGAAGACGTACGGCGAATGTAATATATACGAAAAATATTAAATTCTTATAACTGTACTTTCATTATCATTAATTTACGTACATAATTATATAACTCCCTTATCACACCTTATTGTCTATTTACGTCTGTACGGTCTTATTTGTGCGCTTATCCTATGGGATTAGTTAGACCCTCGCCACACGGAACGCTTGTGAGTAGGAAGTTAACAATAAATAGCCCACATGGGAACTGTCTTACTCCACCTATGTGTTTCATATAAGTGTTTAGTGCAATCTTCTGGAACAAAATTCTAGTTTTTAGTTAGGTAAAATAATATGAAGCACGCGACTATCATATCATTTCAAGTCTTGAACAATAATTATATGCTTCAAGTATACTTTTATATATCCTATTTAAAAAAAACAAAACACAGTATTTTTATATGTTTTATATATTGTAAAAAGTCTTTGAGTCAAGTTTTATCTATATTAGTTTAAAAGATTACTTGAAGTATTGCAAGAGTACAGATAGATCAATAAAAAAAAATACATTAAAAATATTAAAGTCAAATTTTAAAGATAACTTGTTAAGCGCTTCAGCCAACAAAGCACATTTTTTAACAATAAATTATAAAACAAGTATGAATTATACTTTACATTGTCATAAAAATATCTTTTCGTTGAAACTTTACTTAATTTATTATGATAGATATAAGTGAATTTTTACTTAGCAGTTATTTCTGTCTCAATAAACAGACGTGACCAAGCACCGGGAACGATTCTGCCGTACGTGACCTTTAAGTACGAGCGTCAACGGAAGACTTATTACATTTTTCATACGTTTATCTATGAAACAATGAAATAGCTAAACAATTGTATATAATATATACTTTTTGTATTTTAGCATTGAGGAGAAAACCACTTAGCCTAGTGGAACCACTTTGTCCAGCATAGCAGGACAGTCAGAGACAATCTAGTATCGAAACACTCCCATGACTGCGTGCCACCACCAAATATCACACGCGTGTTGAGTGGTAAACTCGAATGTCAATAAGAAATTAACATAAAATTTTATATATAACCATTCCTCCGAGTGAGAATCAAACCCACAACCAACCGCGTTTATAGTCCCATTGTACCACGATGCACGTCTATTACCGTAGCAAGGTTCAATTTTCAAGTTTTTATTAAGATACATATTGATTTCTACCAAAGACCGTAAAATGCGATAATTTGACTTAGTGAAGTAGACTACTATTTTTTATGTTATATCTAATAACACTTAATTATAAAATAAAATATAATATTTTAATTGTTTAACATACAACATTTTCGTTTACTGTTTTCTGTAAACAATGCTCCATTTCCAGCGCCTAATCTCTTTAAAACGCAAGCTAAAAATCCTCTTAAATTTATATCCAGTTAGTGAGGCCGTGCAAGCTCATTACTAGTGCATTTTAAAGCTTATCTTTAGGCCATTACCAGGCTAATAGACTGTCGCGGAAAAGCTAATCGAAATTGTAATAGCAAATGGGCATTCAATTTTATGATGACATTGCCGTTTCAATGTGATTGGCCATACAAAATCATTGCCAGTATTTCCATTTTGCGTAATAGTGCTCTTCATTAAAAAGAAATATTGAAAAATAAATCCATTAAACCACTTAAATTGGCCGTATAAACAAGATAAATGATTAATCTTAAGCGTTGATACAAAATGTACCACCTTTATGTTTAAACTAGAAAAATCTTCAATTATATGAGAAACATTGTTAAGTAGTTAAAATACTATAACGAAGTATATGTAACTTGTGTTTTGTATTGAATAATAAAAATCAGACATTCATATGAAATTATACTATTCTTATGAGGGTCTCTCAGGAACGTACTAAAAACTTATTTCTCTAAGTTAACTTCATGAACGAAGCGAAGTACGGAGTTTCTTGACACTAGGTACTTTCTGTCAACCTTGCTATGCGGGATAAAAGCGTGATAGCTTCACGCTTTCACGCAAAAAAAACTTCATGAACGTCATCTTAGAAAATTTCGTTTTGTAAAAACAAAGAAATGTATATTTATTTATAATAATTATACAATTTTCATTTACAGCTTAAGGATATTTAAAAAATTATATTTATAAAATATTTTGATAATAATTTATTTCTCTGAAGGCTTTTGGAGGTATTACACTTGGACAAGTTGTTATTTGTAATAAATATAGAACAGGCTTTCACCCTTTACCCTTAAACAACGCGTGGGAGACGTGATCTTACTTTCGAACCTACAGTGAAATTTTAATATACACACTTGATGTACACTGGCTTGCTTATTTTAAGATATAATATTCTGGCCACTGTGTATGAAAATAGCTGCTATCAAAAGTGGCACACACAATCCTCACTTGACCTATGTGCACGGTGGGTAAATATAAAGCATTTTTTTTTTCATTTTAACGCACAAACCGAGGGTGAAAAAATACAAGCAAAATGATAAAGATATTTAGTACTACGACAATTATAATTAATTACTACTGCAATAAGTCCTACTAAAATAAATTTAAAAGTCGCAACGATCGTTTTCATCTAATATTTTCATTTTTAACTTTTTTATATTTTTGAAAAGTTTGAAAAAACATAAATTTATAAAACATTCTAAATCATGTTTTTTTTAATATCACTCTTCGCAGTGCTTTAACAGTTAAAAAAGGTGGTCAATACACTTCACAGAAAATTTAAAGATATTTTATAACTTTTAAGTATATTAGCATTTAAAAGCATTTTTTTAAGAATACTGTACAGCTAACATACATAAATAATTTAACATTTTACTATGAATTTAAGCACGTTGTATATATTACAAAACTTCTTAATATTTATTGTTTTTAGAACAGTAGCATTGGGAATTTGGGACTTAAGTAAACTGGTTAGTAAATCTGACTCTTAATCCATTCATAAATATCTGTTCTATACCCGGATAACTATATATTAACAACAATATATAAATTATCACCCAAGAGATTTTTTTCAGAGTTCGGAAATGGAAAATTTATTAACACCGTTACGTTAGGACTATACAGCTACTAAAATAGTGTTTTTTCACTACATTGTAATAACTTTTAATGTTCGTTAAAATATTTTTTTCTATGGGAAAAGGAGACAAAAGGGCAGAAGGACCACCTGATGATAAGTGGTCACCTCCACCAATAGACATCTACAACTTTAGAATTGTAGATGCGTTGCCGGCCTTGGGATGGAAGTGATAGAAGATGAGGAAAAGGATTTGTGAGAATAGGGGAAGCTGGCTCACATGACATTGAAAAAGAACACATCATCAGATATTTGGGGGATCATTTTTGTTATGATAGTGGTCGCGAGACAGTCGGAGGATTAACTTCCTACCACCAAGTTACTGGGATACCCGCCTCTTACGGGACGCTACTCAGCAGCGGGGTAATTGTATTTTAGCTATTACATTTGCTATTATATTTGCTTGCTACTTAAAATTGAATTGAAGGTCGTAGAAAAAAAGAGGCCGATTTGAGGTAGTGGCGCAGTGGGGTAGTGTCTGACTGTAAACGCGATCGGTTGTGGGTTCGATACCCACTCGGCGGAGTGACTTTTAAGTTATTTTCACTTCCTTGTTCTGGTATGACAAATTGCGGCGTTGAGTTCCTCCATTCAAAACGCAATGTGGCGAATTCGGTGGAAAGTGAAGTACGGAGTGTCTTGACGTTAAGTATAGAAGTAAGTTTTTCAGACACTGAATAGGTCTCGTTCACACCCAAAGAAAGTTTAGTGAACCATTTTTAAATATAGTACGCATTGAACATGTTAAGTCAAATAATTACTATATGTATTCTGGAGTGTAGTGTAACTAAAAATAAAATATACATAATATAACATACAAAATTTAAAACACACTTACGATCTACTTGATTCCACCATACCACAGCTTTGCGTTCCAAAACTTAAATGCAGAGGATTTTGTTCTAAGCCCGCTTAATTTTGTTCGCGCTACCATCTATCTCCTTTTTATTTTTAAAAACTTAGCGCACTAATGTAGTCGTGACAAAATAGGAATCTGTTTGTTTTTATTTCTATGTATTTTTTTTAGTTATTTAGTCTTTCAGTTCAAATCTTTTATAATGACTATATATTATATATTGAAGTAATTATGGGCGTTAAATCGTTACTACTTTTAATAGCCCTAACCAGTAAAGAAATATGATTGTCACAATTTTTTTTGTTTGCTTTTTTTAGTTATTATTATTAATATTTCTTTTCATTAAAAATTGCCTGATACTGACAAATACTCAATCACAGAGCATTTGCCATTGTTTTTTTGGGCAGATTTTTAAGAAAGAGTATTAAAATTAACACCAAACTTCAATAATGTTTATTATTTATTGATCATTGCGTGTTGAGTGGTGGAACTTAACATCGCACTTTCTCTTTATCTGAGCGAGGAAGTAAAAATAATTTAAAAATAATAACTCCCCCGAGTGGGGATCGAACTCACAAATGATTGCGTTTGCAGTCAGACCCTTTCCCACAGCGGCAAGACCGACGCAGTGGGACAGCTTTTAGAAAGTTTTAAATACTAATTCTATATAATTCTGACAAACATAACCGTGTTTATTTTATTTATGTAAATATATATATATATATATATATATATATATATATATATATATATATATATATATATATACATATACATATATATATATACATATATATATATATACATATATATATATATATATATATATATATACAGTTTTTCCAGGGATGATAGGATTTTGATAGCTCACAGCCGCCATTTTGGTTCTTTAACATTTGACATTTGTGTTGTTTTGTGTTCAGTAATTTTTGCCATTTAATCATGAACAAGTTCGCGTCACCTCAACGTTTGGAAATTGTTCAAATTTTGTATCAAAATTCGAGAAGTATTGTCTCATGGTGCACCGTCTGAGCTCGCTATACGTCGCATAATCCAAAAACTATAAAGTGAATATTCTTTGCACGATAGTAGACCACCAACATGACAACGGACAGGCCGTAGTGAAGAAAATATTGCCGCCGTATCAGCCAGTGTCGAAGAAAATCAAAATGTTTCCGTTCCAAGACGTGCACAAGAATTGGGTTTATCCAGAATGACAACCTGGCGAATTTTACGTATGGATATTGGCGTACATCCATACAAGATTGTGTTGGCACAAGAACTCAAGCCTGCAGGCCATCGATTACGTCGTGAATTTGCTGATTGGGCGCTTGAAATGATGGAAACGGACACCGAATTTCATAGGAAAATCATCTTTTCAGATGAGGCTCACTTTTGGCTCAATGGTTATGTGAACAAACAGAATTGTCGTTACTGGAGTGAGTCAAATCCAAGAGTGGTTCATGAAACACCACTACATCCTGAAAAATTGACTGTTTGGTGCAGATTATGGTACGGTGGAATCATTGGCCCGTACTTTTTCAAAAACGAGGAAGGCCGTACTGTTACTGTCAATGGCGACCGTTATCGTGACATATTGAACGATTTTTTTTCCTGAAGTGTATGAAATCGATGCGGACGACATTTATTTTCAACAAGATGGTGCAACATGCCACACTGCGACCGTCACAATGGATTTATTGCGTGATAAGTTTGGTGAGTCGGTTATTTCTCGCAACGGTCCTCACAATTGGCCACCAAGATCGTGCGATTTAACACCCTTGGACTATTTTTTGTGGAGGTATGCTAAATTTCAAGTGTATGCTAATAAACCAGCTACGATTCAAGACCTTGAACGCAACATTCGAGCGACTATAGCGACCATACCAGCCGAAATGCTGCACCGAGTCGTCGAAAATTGGACCGATCGTATTCACCAGTGCAAAGAAGTCGTGGCGGTCGTTTGAACAATATTTTATTAAAATCATAAATAACATAAAATTTCCTATCAAATAAAGCTATTGAACATGAAATTCAAACATATATTACATGTTTTATTTCAATTTTAAAACATATCGTTGTTATTGGGAAACCAAATATATATATCGATTTTTTTAACGCTTTCACCCCAAATAGCAGGGTAGACAGAACCTAGTGTCAAGGTCACTCCGTACTCTGCTTCAAACCATCAAATTCAAGACATTGCATGTTGGGTGGCGGAGTGATCTTACCAGAACGAGGAAACGAAAATATTTTAAATATAATCACCCCCTTGAGGGGGAATCGAAACTACAACAGATCGAGTTTACAGTGAGAGACTACTATCCTATTGCGCTAGGACATCCCAAACGGCTAATTTTTTGTTACCTTAAATATCTAATTGGCACGTAATCCAGTATTTATTTCTGCCTTTTAAATTTTCTACACCATTTTAAGAAAAAATGCAACAAACCTGACGTGATATCATTTAAAAAGAAATATAAGAAAACATTTTTTCACTATAAGTAGGTATTACATACTCTATCATATATTCAAATGATGGCAATCATAATCAGCGCAATTGTACTGTCGCTTCCGGCAAGCATCCAACACGCGACATCGAAATGTTACAGCTTTGATTAAAGGCAAATTCAATACTTGGAACAAATAATGCCCTTTAGCGATGAGTAATCATCTCTTAATCCTTTGTCATATAAGGAAATCCCATCCCAAAACAAATGTATACAAGCTCAAAAGAAACAATTTGCTTTGACGCCCTAAATTTAAAAGAAATCGATTTATAAATATACGAGTATATGTATGTATGTTGCTATTACGTCCGTACTCTAATCTCGTCGGCAATCTACTCTATATAAATGAGTAATGTTATTTTTTTTATTTTAGACCGTAAATAAGCTAAATTCAAATTTAACGTGATGATAACTGATACAATTCCAGCTTAAGTATATATAAAAAGGTTAATCAAAATGAATATGAGCAAAAGAACAAGAATCTAGCGAGTATTTCACTTATCTCATATCCATTACAAAATACGAAAGATGTTCTATAATATATATCCATATTTATTTAATAATATATATTCAGTTTTTTTTATTTTATTTATAGCATATTTGTATAAACAAAATTAACTAAATTTAATATACTTGAGTATATAACGTACCGTTTTCAACCATGTGACGCTAAATTTTAACACGAATATATTGCAAATGATGTGGTGTACTAAAGCGGACATGTTACATTATAATAATAATATTTGCGAATCACTCTTGATTTTCACTAGAATATACTTAACTTGTTAGTACAACGTTAACAAACATATAATAAATAATATTTATATTAGAGCAGCCATAATGTTGGTTTAGTGAGACATTTATATTTTTACTAAAGTATTTTGTTTTGTTAGCTTAGTCTATATTATAAATTATAAAATTTATCCCAGTTATAAATATAATCTGTAATAGTCTAAAGTCTTTAAATATTTGGATAAACTATGTGAATATTAGATTTGAAATGGAATCACCAAATGGTTCGGCTTGAACTGATTTTCATGCCAATTCCAGCAAACTTTCTACGAATGTTATTTTCGAATATAAATTTCATTCAATTGTACATAGCTTATTGATTGCGTGATATTGCCGCGGCTTCACCTTGCCATTAGTTTAGTAAAGATTAAATATATAAATATTTAGTAATTAGGAACAACTTTTTAAAATTAAGATAGGGAGAATCTTGGATAGTGGAGGTTATCATTCATGCGAGTTAGGCTACACTTTTAATGTTAAACACGATGCATTTCGAATGGTTTGGAGTTTCTACTTCCATTTCATAACACAGACAAACATAGCTTACTATTTTTAATTTTTTATTCCACACTTAAGATTAGAAAAAATTTTAGAAAAAACGTTTAAAAATGTAAACGCAGCGGGATTCGTATCCGCGTCTCTTGGAAACCGTCCAAGCGTTCTAACCGCTGCGCCGTGAGTACCTGCACGTGTTGCCGTTCACAATGCAGTACTGATACCGACGTTGTTATACGGCAGTGAAACGTGGGTGTGTCAAAAGAAGAATGAAAGAAAGATGAATGCAGTAGAGATGAGATCTCTTCGTCGGATATGCGGAGTCAGCTTAGCTGACCGTATATGCAGCGAGGAGATACGCAGAATGGCTGGTGTAAGCGTGAATGTCACAGTAAGAATGAAGAAGAACATGCTCAGGTGGTTTGGGCACGTGGAAAGAATGAGTGATGAAAGAATGGTAAGAAAGTTTTATGAAGCCAAGGTGGTACGAGAGGTCGGGGGGGACCTCGGTTGACCTTCGAAAACACATTATCGAAGATACTGGAGGAAGGTCACGTAAAAAGTATGAGGACCCCCCAAAGGGCATGCATGAAGAGGATAATGACTGTGTACGAGGCGAAAGAGGTATGCAGGGACCATTTGGTGCTCCGTACTCTCTGACTACCCCGTGAATCGTGAATCGTGAAGCTAAAAAAAGAAACAATTATTTAACAAGAGAGATTGCTATTTTATTTTAAAAGTTTACTATTTTTAAAGTGTTATTAATCCTAAGTGTGGAATAACGAACGTATGGCTTAGCGGTCAGAGCGCTTGGACGGTTTCTAAGAGGCGAAGGTTCAAATCCCGCCGGGTTCAAATGTTTATACGTTTATTCTAAAAAAAATTCTAACATGTTTTCTACGAACAAACATATTGTATAATACCGATACATATAAGTGTAAATTCTTTATTTTTCCTTTAATATACCGTAAAATAAACAGACTGAGGTTGTTCGTAAGTTTACTTTCGAAAAAGTCATTGTTAGTTTCGAACTATCCATCCCTCATGTATGAGAAACCTATTGTACTAAAACGGATATCAGCGTTACGTAACAAAAACTCGGATATTATTATTAAAACTTCATACACTGCAAATAGTAGATAATGTGTTGACTAAGTATTGGAGTGAGCCGTAATTAAATTTTGTTCAATTATCGGCTAAAATTTTCGCTTAATAACATGCAAATACTAACTTTAGTATAAGTTCAGTAAGCATTTTGCCATTTGTTTTGCTGTTCAGCTATATGATATTATTTTATTTTTAGTGCTTTATTAACGCACCCTATTAGTTATTTTATTTATTATTATTTTTACTGCTTTTTAGTATTGTATGATAATTAATCTTTTTATTTTTAATTAATAATTTACTTTAAATTTATATAAAAATATTGCTCCTTCAGTGGTAAAAATTTATTGTTCTGAAGAATTCTACTTAGACTCGATCCTCCTACAATTGTATTCAGTTGTTCGTACGTCATATGTGCCGCATTGCATATATTTATTTAGATAATAAAAACAAAACAAAACACAAAAAAAACAATTACATTAAACAAAAAAAGATAGCGGCACGAACGTATCGTTCTTCAAGAGTAAGCCTTTGAAAAACGTTCGGTAGCACACAGAAACTATATATCGTCTTTAACTGCTATAAAAATGTGAGAAACACACATTACTATGACTGAAATGAAGCGCGCGGGAAGCATCTGAAAGTAGTCGAAATAACATAATTTGTAAAGCACGTAACAATACATGGATGCACATAATTTACGACAATTCTTTAATGACGATTGTAAAATGAACTATGAAAGTAAAAGAAAAATAGTAAACCTTAGCCTACAGATTTAATGTTTTTAAATTATTCACAATATGTTTAGTTATTATTGAATTACTTGAATTTATAACTTAAATTTAACATACTTAAATACACAAGTGTATAGATAATAGATTGTCTCCGACTACCAAATCGAAATAGCTTCCCGCGAAATAAAAATGCGTAAAAATAAGAAAAGTCATTTAGTGTCATTAGTTTTGTTTATAAAATAAATTCTACATATTTAATTTATAAATAATTACTTATCTAAAACTAATAACTGATCTAACTCAGTGAGTAAACGTTTAACTCACGCAAAAGTACTGGGTTCAGTTATCACGTGAAAAATGTTTTTTTTTATTCAATAGGAAGCCAACGTTATATACTATAATTACATTTAAATTCACACTTATAAATTACTTGTTATATATTATGTCTCAATTATAGGCTAACTTAACTTATTAAAAAAGCAATAATTGCTCACATAATAACAAAACTCAAATTTACAAAAAAAACAGTAACTAAAAATAAATACTGGAAATAAAAAAGAGATAAAACAAAAAAAAATCTTATAAAATAAAAAAAAGACACCAAAAATCCAAAATTATAATTAAAAGTTTAAAAAGAGGAGCATTTGATTTCACTTAATTAATAAATACTTCTTTAGGTTCGTTTTATAGAAATATAACTAGTCATTAAATATATCCCAGTTACAATTATTAGCTAATTTATTATAAAGATTTAGTGACCTATTCAGTGGTGCGTTTAGACCTAAATTTGTTCTAGAAAACTTAGTTTAAAAATTCTGACTTATGTCTTACATTTCATGTAGGAGTAAAATGTTTAATTCTTTTAAAAGTATTGAATAACCTATGTTTCCTCTGTTTAATTTACGTATAATACAAAGATCTAGAAGTGTATTCTTTCCAATTGTTATTATATATTTATAGATCTTTCCTTGGTCTATACATTCAAATATCATTCTCGATTTGAGCCATTCAGATAACAGTTCATACCAATGATTGAGTTTTATATATTCACTTAAAACCCATATATTGATCAGATAAATTATGTATTTACAACAAATATCGATTGTATTATACTAATAAAAAAATGATAAATTTGGGCCTCAGACCGTCAAATAATATACCAAATTGGACATCCTAACAGCATTACTAAAATAACGCTAAATTTAAAATATATAATTAATGTCTAGGCAGATTTGTTCACTTATGTTTATTTCTAAATATTTATTTTTATGTTGCTCCTATAGAATAACTGAATATTTAACATGTGCACACAAAATGTCAGCTGTCGTCACACTTTTAGCATTCAGAACTGTTCCCTCTGTAACAATGTCGGTTATTGATTTGTGACAATTCCAGACTGACCAGAGTCACTCTACATATTGGTTTTTATGGAACGTTAGGTGTTTTGTTATAGCAATTACGTTGCTCTTTTTTTGCACTACAAATTTATAGGTTCAAGTGTAAAGTGAATTTTTTCAATAATAATTGTTTCTTATGCAGTAATATAATTGTACAACTTAACATAAGTTTTAATAAACCTTAACTATAACAAAAAGTAACGTCAATATTTAACTAGATATTTTGTATTAAATTTGACTTCATTGCCAACAAAACACTCGTGTGTCCTGGTTTCCCAATTTAGACAAAGCTATTACGAGATCAGGTTGGTCAGAGATTTACTCCCTTAATTTAACAGATCATCCAAGCGTGTTGAGCAGTTTTGCAGGATTCTGCCTATAATAGTTGTAATAGGATTAACGGAATTCATAGTTGCGTCTCATTGATATTCTTAATATATAGTGTGACGGCGTCTGACTGTAAATGAGATCGGTTGTGTGTTCGATTCCCACTCAGGGGAATAGTGGTATATAAATTATTTTCATTGCCTGGCTCTAGTAAGACAAGTGCGGCGTTGAGCTCCGCCACTTAATACGCAATGTCTCGGATTCGGCGAAAAGCGGAATGAAGAGTATCTTGATATTAGATATTTCCTGTCTACCTTATTATATAAAGACTATTAATGTGAGAGTAATATATTTATTTATATTTATCGTGAAAAGGACGCGTGTATTCTTTTATAATTAATTTATTTAACATACTTGTAAAAACTGCTCTATGTTACTACGGTTACGCTATGATTGTGTTCGAAATCCGTGAGAGCTTTATCATTTTTAGTACTTCCATTTCCTTGAATGAAAAAATTATGACTTGCGGCATAAATATGTACAAATATGTAAATATGAATGTGAACAATTCTCTGCTACATTATAACAATTTGATGTCATCAAATATGCGAAAGAAAACAGCCTTTGGTACGATTATGAAAAATTATCTACGTATAAGTAAATTACTTAAGAACGTACGTAAAATACCATCTAAATCGGGTACTAATTGACAATATTATACAGCTTACGGTGATGTATATATATGTATGTATAATCTTTAATTAGCCTCGTTATGCACATATAAGAGTTAGAGCAAAGCTATTTCGTTTTGCGTAGTTTTTAGACTCAAACTACAAAGTTCCATTGAAACCATTGTTGTGAGCTTTTCACGTAACGTATACATATGTATGTAGCTATATAAACATTTCTAAGGATTTTTTTACTGGTATAGTTTATTTTAGACATAATATAACACCAAAAGAAAATTAATTAAATTGATTGTTATTTATTAAGACAATATAATGATTAATCTGTAGAGATATAAAGTGACGGCTTTTATTATGTAGGAAGATTCTAAGCCCTAATCGTTATGTTCCTACAAAGGCTAAAGTATTCAAACTTTAACTTAGTGCTAAACACTATTACACTCTAAGGCGTTGAGGTGTAACACAATCTGGTTAAAACTAAGCTTGTAAGTTTCTTTGCAAAATGTTCAAATTACTTCATTTCAAATTTTGTGATCTAATTTGTTGAGAACTAAAAATATGCTACACAAAAATAAAGAAATATTTAAATTTTTCTAATATAATACAAAATATAGAAATTGTTTTTCAATTAAAATATCCTAGACATAAGTATACACGTACCGCATTAAGTTTTAAATAATGTAAGAGGTAATGAAACTTAACGTCGCCCTTTGTATATATTTATATTTCAATTGTTAATCTAATAAATTATCTATACATATAATGAAAGGCAGCTCGTCTCCACATTAAAGGTATATAAGAAACACTATTATATGGACCATTTATTAATGTAATAGAACCCAAAATAATTTTTAAAATTTTTATCTGTCTGTGTGTTTATTCTTTTTTGGTAACGGTCCCTAAACATTTAGTATTTATTTCATTCCGGAATTCCTAAATTAGGTCATAAGCTGAGCTTTTCAATACCTAACTTGGATTGGACATCGGGATAATATAAAAAAAGAGTAAACCAGTTTAGTTAAGAAGTAGAGTAGTAACAACCAACTAAGTTTTACCAGAATAGAAAAATATATTTTTCCCAATTTATGCAATAATTTAAATTAAAAAGCGAAGTCTGAATTTGAAATTAAATTATAAAATAAAATTAATATTTTTTTACTTGATTAATTATATAACCAATATTAAATAAATCATTTAAATTATTTCCAAAAATTAATCTTAGAGTTGCGGATATTTACTAGTAACTAAATATCATATAGGCGGGATTTCAATTTCAACTTATATCTCTCATTTTCCGACAGCGCCGTTTAATATCATAACATAAATAAAGAACATAAATAAGAAATTTAAAGGCGAATGCTAGCTATAAACGGAGATTTCATTTTAAAGTTAGTAGTGAAGTGTATAATTTGCGAAGTTTGGCAATACTCGCGGCAGAAAAATCTAGCCGTTATTTCTGAAAGTAAAAAGAAAACACTTGGGGGTTGGGAAAAAGAAAACGTAAAATAACATTTTGTGTTTGTAAGCTACATTTATAGAGGTTGTATTTAGTTTTTTGAGTTTGCTTTATGAATGTTAGGCGCATTTAAAATACTTTCGACCGCCATATATCTAGATTAATTCCTGTTATGAAATGATAAATTTGCTTGTATTTTTTTGGTTTTTCCTTTCTAGTAAAAAAATCAAATCAGATTTTATTTTTTTAACAGAAACAGGAAACAGGACAGAAAGTACAAGTAGTCAAGACGCTCCGTACTCCGCTTTTCGCCAAATCGAGATATGGCGTGTCGAGTGACGAAACTCAACGCCGCACTTTGTCTAACCAGAATGAAGAAATATATATATTTAAAATATAAGCATTTCCCTATTGTAAATCGAACCCAAGACCGAGGTTTAATGATTTTTTTAATGACAAATAATAAATTAAAATTAAACATCTCATAGCTTAATCTGAATCAATATTAAAATAATCGCAAAGATGTAACTCAGGTAGATTTTATAATGTGTTACCTATATTTTTCATCATTATCCATTTTTTTAGTAAAAAGTTTGATGTATACAATTATTTTTTTAGATATATAATTATGTACTTGTGTACACGTATCTTCAATTCATCTAATTTGTTTCCTCCTTCCTTTTTCCTTTTTCATAAAAATATAATAATTATAATTATAAAAAAAAAACATTTGTAAATTATGCTTACATGAAAGCTTACGTTATTATAAATACTGAAGAGTAATATTTTGGTAAAATATGAAAAGACTTACGTTATATGTACAGTTTCATACCTAGGGACTAAGCAAATTCGGGCAAGCCGCTTCAACGACCGTCGTCGTAATGAATGTGAAATTCAGATAAATATACGATGCCCGCTTGATTCCCGCTACACCCCATTGTGTCACGAAATTAAAATGTAGTGGATTTTATTCTAAGTTAATACTTACCTGAATTAATTATACGACTAAGATTATGTCATGTTTAAAACAGCTTTTTTAATCTTCTTTCGTCTTTTAATTATATTTTTGTATTTTTTTTAAAATAAATAAAAGGATTTTCTTAAGAGCTATGATATAGAGCTATATAATTATAGGGTAGGGTTGCTTTAGTCGTTCCACCGCCTAAGCCTTGCCCACGGTGTATCTCTATATATTAATAACTTAGTGGTGTTGTAACGGTATGTACTTATGTACATATTGAAATATAAATATGTTACAATATTTAAATCAAATATGCCCATTAAAAGTACACATAACAATATAAATAATAATAGACTATAATAAAATTAAAGAATATTTAATAAAGTATGTAACGAACAGATTGCGTTCGTTTAATAAAAGAAGTTGCAGTTGTGTATACAATATAACATTATGTACTTACGTACATATATAATATATTAATATGATTCATATAATCATATTTGTCTATTAAAAGTACACATAACAATATATAATATTATAATAGATTATATTAAAAATATAGAATATTTAATATACTATGTAATGAACAGATTGCGTTCGTGTAATATAAGAAGTTGCAGTTGTGCATGTAATAAGGCGGCCGGGCTCGTCGACGTCGGCGATGTCGTGCGTCGTCGGGCCGAGTCGTCTTTCATAGAGTTTCTGACTTAATGTATAAAGAGATTTCAGGTTACACCATCCTGAATGTCAGAACAGTTGCGTGGCATATATAGGGAGGCAGCATGCGGCGGTCGAGTCAACCTCCTTATGTACTAAGGTACTAACATATATGATGAGCTGAAAGACTCGTACCGCATATAAAATAAATATGATATATGGCTTTATGGCGAATATTGGCACAGTCTTATACAAATGAAATTCTAATAAGAATATAAATATATTATATGGGGCGATACATATAGTGGATCTATGTGATAGAGACACACCATGCCGCCTGACTTTCGATGTTCGGCGAGCTTATGGCTTGCTGATATTCGTTGTCGGTGGCATAAATCAATATTGCTGGGCGTCACCGAGGCTGATATAATTAGCTTAGGTGAACTGCTACGGAGATGTTGGTCGGTTATATCATGACTGATGCTGTCTCGCGTCGCATGCGCGATGCTTGTACGGTGTTGGACGTTGATATAACTTGCGACACGCGACTGTCGGTGTTCGGTGAGCGTTGTAGCTTACTGATAACTGATATTGGTGGCGCGACCCAATGTTGCTTAGCATCACTTAGGCTGATATTCTCGGCTCAGGTGAACTGCGGTGGCGACGTTGGTTAGGTTATCGCGTCTGGTGCTGTCTCACGTTGCATGAGTGATGTTTGTACGGCGTCGGACGTTGATATAATTTGCGACACGCGACTGTCGGTGTTCGGTGAGCGCTATAGCTTACTGATAACTGATGTCGGTGGCGCGTCCCAATGTTGCTTAGCATCACTGAGGCTAATATTCTTGGCTTATATGAACTGCTATGGCGACGTTGGTTGCGTTATCGCGTCTGGTGCTGTCTCGCGTTGCATGAGCGATGTGTGTACGGCATCGGACGTTGATATAATTTGCGACACGCGACCGTCGGTGTTTGGTGAGCGCTATAGCTTACTGATAACTGATGTCGGTGGCGCGTACCAATGTTGCTTAGCATCACTGAGGCTAATATTCTTGGCTTATATGAACTGCTATGGCGACGTTGGTTGCGTTATCGCGTCTGGTGCTGTCTCGCGTTGCGTGAGCGGTGTTTGTACGGCATCGGACGTTGATATAATTTGCGACACGCGACCGTCGGGGTTCGGTGAGCGTTATAGCTTACTGATAACTGATGTCGGTGGCGCAACCTAATATTGCTCGGCATCACTGAGGCTAATAACCTTGGCTTAGGTGAACGGCTATGGCGATGTTGGATGATTATATCTTGACTGCTGCTGTCTTGAATTGCAACAGCGATGGTTGTACGATGTCGGATGTTGATATAACTTGTGGTACGCGACTGTCGGGGTTCAGTGAGCTTTATAGCTTATTGTTAACTGATGTCGGTGGCGCGACTTGTATCTTCTCTGACATTGTCTCACGTTGCGCATGCGATACTTGTACGGCGTCGGGTTTAGATATAATTTGTTTCTATGTCGTTTTACACCCCTGGTGTGGGATTAATGGTTATGTGACACTTATATGTCTCATGCGTTTCGTAGTATGTTTTAGTGGCGTCCTTGAGAGGAGTGCTGTACTATTATCTCACGAAATGCTGTAGTACGTAATGGTGTTCGACTGTTAGTCTAGCGCCTTGTTTGGTAATAGAACGCATAATGTGACACACGACTGTCAGTGTTCGGCGAATCTATGGCTGATATCTGATGTCGGTGGCACCTAACCGAGTTTAATTGTTGGTTTTGACAAACGGCTGCTACGTATGTGCTGTGCGTGAATATAATACAAACGGCCGCCTAGCGGTTGTGTGTCTGAACTGATATGCGAACCGGAATGTAATATTGGTCTGGCAGGCCAATCGACGTATCATCATCATGTATTGGTCTCACAAACCAATCCACGGCTTATATTGGTCTCACAAACCAATCGACGATATATATTGGTCTCACAAACCAATCCGCGACTTATATTGGTCTCACAAACCAATCAACGGCTTATATTGGTCTCACAAACCAATCATCATCACAAATCTATCTTATAATAAACTATCGAACAGATAACTAATAATTGATCGTTTGCAAAGGCATTGTAAGTATCATATACGTTAGCTGTTCCACTGCGTTGCGTCCCGGAGGGTTCAATACCAAGGTTTTAAGAATCACGGTCGGTCGGAATTCACGGCTAGCGGCGGGGCGGGGCCGCTTTGGCTACCTTTTCTCTTACTATGATTACCTCCAATGGTGCATTATATGTGGGAGAAAGGTAGGACGCGCTTTCGGCTTTTCCTCGGACGAGCCGTTAGTGATCTCAATGGAACGTTAATGAAAGATATTACAAATATGAAAAACCCTATCTGATGGCAAATAAATTCATGTACGAGTCGATACCTTTTGATGGCAAATATATAATAAATGAGATTATCTTCTGATGGCTAATTATATAAATTTAATATATTGCGATTGAAATTTCTTAACACTGTTGTCTCTGAATCTCTAAAAGATCTTGAGTTACATACGAATACAACAATAAATGGGTACTAACCACGTGACGTATCATGAGCCAAGGCATGTTTTTATATTTATAGTATTGATATATACTATTTGGGGGGGAGATGAACGTTTCAAATTGGTGCCGTGACCAGGATGGTCAACGGCTGTATTATATAAAAAAAAAAAGAAGTGGGCTTTTGCCTACAAATTGTTGTCCGTGAAATGGAAAGAGACAGAAGAGGTTATCAGTGTTAGAGAGATTTTCTGGTTGGGGGGTTGATAGCTCAAAGAGTTGTCATATTGGGGGGTTGTTTAATCGAAGGGTTACAAAGACTGGGGGTTGATTAATAACTTATAAAGATATGTAAATTCTATTACGATAAACTTCATAGTGTCAATTGAAAGTATTTAATAAATCGACAAAGCGTTAACAAGCGAACGGCCGGCTGCTTGAAATTTTTTTGTGCAGTTCATATATGTTTTAACGTCATTTATAAGGTTACTATAGCATCATAACATTTATTTAGAAATAGTTTACGCATTCTCAAACAATAGAATATTTTTGAGTTATGACGTGATTTTAGTCTAAAATTTATAACACCGGTACTGGTACGACTTATAGTAAAGGTGTACAAGATTATCAAAGATTTATCATATAGACATGAATGAAGAAAATGAGTGTATATATCAATTCTAATTGCCACAATTTATAAACTTTGTAAGACGCTAAAGTAGATATTTTTATAAAGCACGTTTAAATTTTTAATAAAGGTACTTAGAAAGGTACTTAGTAGGGAGAAGTAGTTTCATTACATTTAGTGTTATTTCAAATATATCTTTTTAAATTTGATTTAGTTAAAAAACTGGGAAGGAATTTATCAATGCATGTTGAATTGTACTTGACAACTTTGCGTTTATGAAATTGGGCACTCTTATTATTTATATAGAAAAGTAGAAGGCTAATAAATATTTCTAAACAAATGCATAAAAAATACATGAAATTAATAAAATGTACGTAACATACATTAATTTGTGTTTGATTGATTCGCTTATATGTGAAAGAATGCACGTTACTAATGCAACGTTTTATTAACGCGCATAGCAGGGTAGACAGAAAGTACCTAGAGTCAAGACACTCCGTACATCATATTTCAGCGAATTCGAGACATTACGTGTTGGAACACAAAGCCGCACTTTATCTTTTTACCACAGCGAGGACGTGAGAATAATTTGAATATAATCACTCCTATGAGTGGGGATCGAACCCACAACCAATCGCTTTTGCAGCCAGACGCTGTTCCTTCCACTGCGCCCCGACTGGCCTCAGTTTTTTTATTTAATGTTTTTACAATTGCTAGGCTTATTTTACTCATTGAGCGGTAATTATTATTATACACATGGTGATAGATGTTTTATAAAAACTCCTAATTTTTAAATCATTTTTAAAAATAGAAAGAAAATATTAAATTACACACGTCTTGCATAGTAAAGTGTCCACACAAATATCGTTACAGAAACACCGATACATCAACACCAAGTTTTTTGGAATATTCATCGACACGCAAAACTGTTTATCGCCTTTAAATGCTATAAAAATGTCGGAAACACAAATTCTTAAGCTTGAAAGAAGGCACGCGAGACGCATTTAAATGTGACGTAAGAATAAATAGTTTCAGCTTTATTTTTTATATTTCTTGTATGGATATAATCGTTTAAATAAAATATAAACTTATATTTATATATTATTGATTATCTTCTTTTACTGTAAACAAATTTAATTCATGTTTGTTATATCAATTGAAACATAAAAAGAATAGGAGAAATAATAGAGAATACTTAAATCAGCTTAATACTTTATCTCACATGGCAAGGTGGTCTGAAACAACATGGTGTCAAGAAACTCCGTTGTCTGTTTTCCGTCTTAAATCAAGACATTGCGTATTAAGAACGCGAACTCATTTTGTCCCGCGTTTTGTCTTATCAAAGCGGAGAAGTGAGAATAAATGTCAAATATAATGATTATTTCGAGTGATAATCGAACCCACAACGAATCGCGTTCACAGTCAAATGGTGTCCCACTGTCATATGATGGCCTACCAAAATACCATAACATAAAAAAAACATAATTGTAAATATAAATGAAAATGCACTATTACAACAGAAATATTTATTTTTTATACACTAAAGCCATAAATTCAGGCAACTATTTCAAAGGTAAATTGTTTATGAAATTCAATTGTACCCTCACCAAATCTTACAAAGAGTGAAAAAAAGTTTACGAGACGGCTCTACTCTTTCAGTGGTATTTTGGCGTTGTTTGCATATAACCTGACAATAGTCGATAATTTTACCTGAAGTGAATAAAATTACAATGCAGACTTAATTCTTGACTAACATGTATTGTGTACTTCTTGTATAGAAATTTGTCATGAAACTTAAAACATTTAATATTAGAATAATAGCTTTAAATATTTTAAATACCTAATATATTAAAATGTTTTTCTGTGTGGAAGTTTTAATAATTTTAAAATGTTCGTAAAGGTTAAGATAACTACATTAGTTTTTTGATTAATAATAAAAACACAACAAAATAATGATATAGAATATATTATTTCATATACCAAAGTATACTTAGTTTCGTGTAGTCTACTAAGAAGCATACCGTAAGCAGGATACTTACGGTATGCTTCTACGTAAACATCTACGTGAATTGCTGATTAAATATTAGTTATGCTACTATGAGTATATAAAGCTCTAGTGTGAAGCTATAGAAGCTCTTCAGTGTTTCCTGGTTTTGTTTTACCAAGTGAACAGTTACTTTTGTATTATTTATTATATATTATTGTATTCTTTCTCACACTACTATTTTTTTCCTTATCGAAAAAACGAAACTTGTAGAAGATTTAACAAAATATTACATGTTATTTTTATGTCTGAAATAGTAGAATAAATTTTAAATCGAATCAAAATTCTTAGTTTTAATAAAATAATTATAAATTTTACAATCTTTCTATTTCACGAAACGAATTCTACAACCGGTTCGTCGTAATTTATTTTTTATTTTTGCTTCTCGCTTTTATTCCACAGGGCAAAGATGAAGTATCTAGTGTCACGACAATCCATACTCCGTTTTCCGCCGAATCAGGTCGTCTTACTAGAGAGAGAGGAAATATAAGTAATTTAAATATAATCATTTTCCTGTGTGGGAATTTAACCAACAGCCGACCGCGCTCACAGTCAAATTCTGTCGCACAGGTGGGGGCCACTTATAATTGCGGAATATTTATACAATATATGTATCTATTTAAGTGTATAACATGTCATTTTATAACATTCACAACGCCTATATAATTTTTTTTTATATCTAGAATGTAGATAGTAAAAATAAATTTGTTTACAAGGCAGTTTGTATTTTCGTTTCAAAGAATTCCTTTAAAGAAATCGGGAGAACGAGTTATCCATAATCCGATTAAACTGTATACTATAGTGAAAATCGGATATAGGCGTACCATAGCGTTAGAAATATACTATGCAGATACATTTTGATTCAAATATATTTTTTAGTTTGTACAGAAATAGTGGTTCATATTAGAAGTATTTATTTATCAATCAAGTTAGTTGCTAATAAGCTGTTTCTTTTTTCCTATACTAGAAAGATAGAAAGAGGTCTTTAATTTTCGTAGATTATACCAGTCTCATCGTATAACAAAAAGCTTTGGTGCTATCTTCAAACCTTGAAAATTTCATTTAAAACTAGTTCTTCTTCTATTTCAACTAGGTTTCTTAAAATACTATGAAATCCACCAAAATCTTTAAGATTATAATTAAATTGACTAACTAAAGAATTCTACATATAAGGCCCCGGTTTGTAATAAACTGTTTCCACTCATGTAAAGCAATGTTGGGTGTCCATAATCAACACTTATATACATCTCATCATGTGTCTGTTAACTAGCTATGCCCGCGAATTCGTGTGGGTGGAACTTATAATTTCTAAATCTTTATTTCATAATTATATGAAAGAAGTAGCATAAATTATTTTTTTTAATTAGCTATTAAAATGTCTATTAAATAGTCTAATTAAAGTGTCCAGTGTCAAATATTACATTTAATTCATATCGTCGTCGTCGTCGTCGTCGTGTAGCAATATCGACATAGGCAAGAATTATATATATATATATATATATATATATATATATATATATATATATATATATATATATATATATATATATATATATATATATATGTATATCGTTTAAACGACCGCCACGACTTTTTTTGCACTGGTGAATACGATCGGTCCAATTTTCGATGACTCGGTGCAGCATTTCGACTGGTATGGCCGCTATAGTCGCTCGAATGTTGCGTTCAAGGTCTTCTAGCTGGTTTATTGGCATAGACTTGAGATTTAACATACCCCCACAAAAAATATTCCAAGGGTGTTAAATCGCATCATCTTGTTGGCCAATTGTGAGGACCGTTGCGAGAAATAATCGACTCACCAAACTTGTCACGCAATAAATCCATTGTGACGGTTGCAGTGTGGCATGTTGTACCATCTTGTTGAAAATAAATGTCGTCCGCATCGTTTTCATGCACTTTAAGAAAAAAAAATCGTTCAACATGTCACGATAACGGTCGCCATTGACAGTAACAGTACGGCCTTCGTCGTTTTTGAAAAAGTACGGGCCAATGATTCCACCGTACCATAATCCGCACCAAACAGTCAATTTTTCAGGATGTAATGGTGTTTCATGAACTACTCTTGGATTTGACTCACTCCAGTAATGATAATTCTGTTTGTTCACATAACCATTGAGCCAAAAGTGAGGCTCATCTGAAAAGATGATTTTCCTATGAAATTAGGTGTCCGTTTCCATCATTTCAAGTGCCCAATCAGCAAATTCACGACGTTATCGATGGTCTGCTGGCTTGAGTTCTTGTGCCAACACAATCTTGTATGGATGTAGGCTGTAAGATCCATACGTAAAATTCGCCAGGTTGTCATTCTGGATAAGCCCAAATCTTGTGCACGTCGTGGAACGGAAACATTTTGATTTTCTTCGACGCTGGCTGATACGGCGGCAATATTTTCTTCACTACGGCCTGTCCGTTGTTGTGTTGGTGGCCTACTATCGTGCAAAGAATATTCACTTTCCAGTTTTTGGATTATGCGACGTATAGCGAGCTCAGACGGTGCACCATGACGACCATATCTAGCACGAATTGCTCTTTGAGTAGATACTTCTCGAATTTTGATAGAAAATTTGGACAATTTCCAAACGTTGAGGTAATGAACTTGTTTATGATTAAATGGCAAAAATTATTAAACACAAAACAACACAAATGTCAAATGTTAAACAACCAAGATGACGGCTGTGAGCTATCAAAATCCTATCATCCCTATTATAATACTATAGTTTGTAAAAAACATAATAAATCGAAGTTATCAATATTATTAATTAATTTATATATCCTATCCTTTATATATCCTTTATATAAATCAATATAAAGTTTTGAATATTTTGATAGTCGAAGTAGTGTAAAGTAGTTTTTTTTATTCAACAAGTTTCGCATTAATAATATTTATACAATCAATATTAGATATTTCTATTAAATGATTAGAGATTTATGAAAACATGTCGCTTTAATATGTATTTAAGAAAATTATAGGCAGCGTAAAGTCGCCGACAAAACTAAAATAGAAATGCTCACAATCAGTGTCGTACCGAGTGCCTTATCAAATGCTTGCTGCAAATTTTTATTTCGTCAACGTTAAAAAACGGTAAACGCTTGCTATTCACCTTATATTTATTCAAATTAAAATATTTTTAAATTTGTTAATCTCATAGAACAAACACATATTTTAAAATACATATAATTTTTGTATAAGAACTGGCGACTATTGAAAATCGTTTAATCACTCTAGCTTTTTAGCCATTCTTTTCCCGATTGATCTTATTAGATACATATTTATATATTTTGCTTATTTTAATATAATTAATGTTTTATTTCAAAAAATTAATACAATTTTATAGTAATAGCACAAAGTTTAACATCGGAGCTAAGATTCAGAGCAAGATCAAGAGCGAAAGGATTATATTCACTTTGTTATTATATAAAACGCAGAGTACAAAATTTGGATATCGATAGATGGATTATAGATTATTTCAGAGAAAGAATAGCAATTCAATTTAGTTTTTAACGAGGAATAGGAAATCTACTGTTGGTGTATATATTTAAAATTATTATGTATACCTATATTTTTATTAAATTCCCCAATATCGACTTCCATAAAAAGAATTATTTTAATCTCTTTTATATAATAATAGTAAACAAACGTTGGGCTTAGCCAACTTACAATTCAAATGTTCTTTAATTCATTAAGCCGATTAGTGATTCACATAAAACCAAAATCGAACTCCCTTTGAAATAGAAACGCTACCTGAATATAATAATTTAAATCAACTCATAGACTTTTATCGCAATATGTTCTCAAAGAAGAAGTGAGAAACAATAATTAAGTTAAACTTTTTATACAACTTACTCGACTTACTTCTTAACGAGTACCTTTAATGATTAATTTTAAAATCAAAAAATTACTTTTGTATACATTACAGTAAAATGGCCGACTACAGCATAAGCAGTAATATAGCGGCTTAGTGTGTTATACGATCTTTTTTATCTGTTGTAATTTCCGCCATAGTTAAATAAGCTTCTTAAAAGTATATCCATTACGGAGCTAGCGAGGAAGGAGAAATAAGATTACTTCTCAACTTTTCACTTTACTATTTGACATACACAATGTAATATATAAATTCTAATCTTTAAGCATACTAAAATAGCATATTTAAATAAAGGTATTTTATTCCATAGAAAAGTACCATAATGATGATGTTTGGTATTAAATGCTAGCTGGAATTAAGCTTAGGAAGTTCAAGATTATATTGAAATTATATTTAATAATATCTCATATCTAACCACGGTTACCGAACACTTATTTTAAGCCATTGGTATGTACATTGCTATATTTTCCAAATATTTTACTTTATTTTACAAATAAAGTTACTTTATTTTAGTTACTAAATAAAGTTACTTTATTTGTAAAATAATTACAAATAAAGTAAAAATATAGACAAAGCGCGGCGTTAATATCATCGCTCAACATGCAATTTTAGAATTACAAGCAATCAACAGAATGTCTTGCCACTAGCTTTCCTCTGACTATCCTGATATACGGGATAAAGCGTGAATCTGTAAAACTTACATGTGTGACTTTGAAGATGAATAAAATTGCATACAGAATGTCAGTAAATAAATCTATAAAAGATTTTATTAGAAGGACGGCTATTCACAAGATATCCGAGCTTGTGTACACGTAATTAGTTTCACTGATGACAATTGTTCTCTGTTATAGGTGACGGTTGTCACATAATATAACATCTTGCTATGAGGATACACAATTGAACTTATATAATGTAATATTACTGGTATATATATTAGACAGAGCCATTGCAACATAATAGAGCGTCAATTGACTGTAAACATATTGATTGTGGTTTGCCTAATAAACAAGAATATGTATGTACATATTCTGGTACTTTTGTAGTACTTAAATAACTTTAGACTAACTAGTTTTAAACTGACTTATTGCTTCTTTGCGTTGCATTATTAATTTTTTTACCACTTAATATCAAGTGGGAAACTCATCAGTCGGTAACTGATTAGGTAGGTAGATATTGACTGTACTAACCTTTAAAGTTAAACACGTTAAACTCTAACACTCCATGAAGATAACCTATATCACTTGTGTATACGATTTCATCCTTTCATTCATAGAAAACAACGTTGCCGCTGTATTTGTTTCCAGTTAATCTACCGCAGAATTTTCGCAACTAACGACTTCTCGCTCGAAACTCCTAAATAAAAATGGTTTATTTTAATTTCACACTGATCAATGACAACTGACTGATCTGTAAAAGATTGATCAGTCAATAGATAAATGTTTTTTCGTATACTTCAAGAGAAAAGATAAGTTACAATATCAATAAATCTCATCTTTCTTAATAATTTTACTTTACTCGTGTAGATTTTTTATAACAAAAGTGTCAAGTTGACACATAACTATGTCTGTATATAATTTATTTTATTATTAATGCACTTTTATTAAAATATTTGGCTTTTCTTTAATCGGCATTCATATCTGTCATAAACTTTAACTATTTATGCTCAGTCTGTAATGTTTTTTAAAAAAATCCTCTATGTATCAATACAATAATATAAACGTTGTAAATATATATATATTGCAATCATAACTAGTTATGACTGACGGGAGCAATTAAAAGTACTTATGTTACATACGAACGTTAGCATCTAACAAATCATGTTTAGCGGTTCATTAACTAAACATATTTACTAAATGCAAAATTGAAAGCATTAATTGCTTATGATAATTTAAGTAACTATTGATACTAAATTTAAAATTAATATGAATATTACAAAAAAAAGTTGAATTTAGATTTAAATATTATAGTATTTATTCGCAATAAGACAATAAGACTGCATAGTGAGGTAGGCATGGCGCAGTGAGATAGCATTTGATTGTAAATGCGACTGGTTGTGGGTTGGATTCCCACTCGGGGGAATAATTATATTTAAATTATTATCATTTTATCGCTCTGGTAAGACAAAACGCGACGTTAAGTTCCGCCAACACGCAAAGTCTCGAATTCAGAGTACGGAGTGTCTAGACACTAGGTACTCTCTGTCTACCCCACTATATGGAAGTAAAGTGTGAAGCTAAAAAATATATGTACAGTATAGTCACTTATAACTTCATATGAACAATAGAAATATAACTATTAATATTCGTACAACATTCTATCTTAGATATTATATGCTCGTTAATGTTGTCATCGTTTAAAATTAAAATGTACTTTATCTATATTTTAATATTTCAAAATGTATTTAAATGCATTTAGAAAATTCTATTTTTAATTATTTATATTCGCTTACTCTTATATAAAATTTCTAATTTTTAGTGTTCCATACCTTTTTATGATTTACAAAAGAACCCTTATAAGACGACTTTGTTATACGTCCGTCTGTCTGACTGTCCGCTTATCCGATTTTTTTTATTCTTGTAATTGGTGATTTTGTATTTCTAATTTATAAAGTGTAAATTATACCTTTAAAGACATTTACGTCTTATATAGTTGTAAGAAGTGTTATTATACAATTTATAAAGTCCGCCTGATTATGGAAGTACATAAATGTAGACATGAAACAGTTGTAAGAATCATACAGCCCCCTCATACTAAAACAATTACCATTTTGTAGAGCTGTGAACCTTCAATGAATTTAATTATTTCTTGTAATTTAGTAAATGTTGAATCAGAATGTGTAGTTTTCCTTAAAGTTTGCAAATATCAATATGATAAAAGTTGAGTTGCTAAGGTTGGTAAGATAGTTAAAATAATTTTGATAGTAATAATGTTGATTATTCACAAATAATATGTGAACTTACTATTTTGTTTTACAACCTTGTACTTGATTTCTAATAAATAGATTAATTGAGGTTTTGTTATAAAAAACAGCTTTAAGCTTCTCGCATAGCAGGTCAGTCAAAGACGTAAGTGTAATGCCCCAAAAGTGACACTTCATTGACTGCTTTCCGCCCGAAATAGAGACTAAAGCGTAGAAATGAAATAAATTTGAATCTAATCATTCCACCGAGCGCGATTTGAATCCATATTCAATTGTTGTTACAGTCAACGGTGCACTGCTCCACAATGACCCCTAACGCAATTCTACTAAAGCGTTGTAGATAAGATATTAAAAACTCTGAAATATACATTTTTATATGTAGTGCAGTTTGCAACAGAGGGCCGAAAGTTTACTTTCATAAATACTGCTCCAAAGAATGCGTTGAGTTTTAATAGAATAAGTTAATATCTGGATGGCTGGACAGATTTTGACGAAACGATATATACTTGCAGATAGCTAATGTAATAAGGAGTATATCTTAGCCTATATTTACTTTAAAACTATAAAATAAAAATCCACAGATGTTAAATTCCACGCGGTCCAAGTCGTGGGCATATCTAGTGTTTATTTATGAAACAGAAACATCATTTTATTCGCATAAATGAAATTTTACTTTATACGATATACATATTTTAAATAAAATTAATTATAAGTTTTAACCAAAATAATAAACAGAAAATATGGAAAAATATAACAACACTGTACAAATATTATTATAATGGCACATAAACATAAACATTACGGAAATCGTTAACCCACTGCATTAAGCGTTAAGCTAAGGAAAGTTAACTCATTTCCTTGGTCTCCTTTTGTTGCATGCCCTTTGCCGTCACGTCGTGGGTTTCCGCTGTAACATTCGGCCGTTCTTTTTCTTCTTAATTACTTTTTCTATATTTATACCCACTTTAACCATTTTAGTGATTAAACGTAACAATTATGTTTTTTTCGATGAAAAAATATTTGTGCACGATTTTATTATATAGTGATTAAAATGTATTTCTAGCGTTTAATGGTAAACACAGTCGGTCGGTTCGATCCCCACTCAGCGGAGTGATTATATTTAAAACTAGCGGCCCGTTCGCGGCTTCGCCGCCTTGAACTACATGGCTATATCTATTTTGTATTTTTAACGGAAACCGCGGTAAAATTTGTTACGTATTTCAAAAGATCCAAAAAGACAGATAACGGATGCGACTTTGTATATAACATGAATTATTGATAATGTAATGTAATACGACAGAGCCCAACAGGATAGGTAAACAAAATCGTTTTTTTAACACACAGGAGAAATCATTAAAGATACCAACTAATACCTGAGTATTAAATATTTGTGCACGATTTTATTATATAGTGATTAAAATGTATTAAAATATATTGATACTGATTACCTGATGATGAGATTACCTGAGTATTACTGAGTAATACTCAGGGAAATCAGCTGTACCGCATCCGATGCCCTCCTAAGGTGTCTCTATTTAGGCCCCTCGTACTGAGCCTGAAAATCGCCGTGTCCGTAATAATCTGAGTAAGTCGGTAAGAGATAACAGCTAGTACAACATGCTTGCTGGCATTTTTCATCGAGTGGGCGACTGAGAGGTTCACATCCAGCGGTCCGTTTACTCTGATTGAATATCTTCGCATGTATATTTGCCAGAATTTCTACAGCAGCCTCAAAGACTATTCTTATAGATTTATTCTCAATTCTAAACAAAAGTGTTACTCCATGATACACATTGTAAGATTACATGGAACAAATAGTATATCAAATTAATTTGAAATTCGTATGACCTAATGTCATCTAAGGATATCCATAATATACCTACAGTATAGTGTTAAGAACTCAATACATTACAAATTAAAATCAATTCTATACAAGTTATAATTAGCTTATAAAAAAAAGACATGATATTAGTGAAAAATATGAAACACCATAATAAAGCTTATAATACGCTAAGGGAATACCTATATCTACATAGTCAATATTTTTTTAACTATGTTCCACTAAATCATTTTCTTTGTAACCGATACATATAACAGTTAAGTAATCATATTTCACCATTTATCACATTGCAAAAATTTAGGTGAAAATTATTACAGTTAGCTTATGCACAGCAATTTGCAGTAAAAATCTGATAAAGACATCTTTCCCAGACATCGAAAAAGTACATTTTTCGTTTAGTATTGTAACCTTCACAACTTTTGATCCTCATAATATTTGTTAAGGGACACAAAACAATGTGAGATGAAAAACAATATAAATGTGGTAAAATCAATTCATTACAAGCCAATGTCATTTTTTTCTTAGCTTATCCTGCCTATCTTCAGCCTAATTAATACAGATTTTACGTTATAATTACATGTTATTACAAATCATATATTACTTTACGATACCTAAAACATAACTCTTGACGAACAAGTACACAACAAAGTATCGATGATGCTTATTTTTTGTATCGATTAAATATGAATTATTTAATCCTTTTGAGATAAGTGTAGATATAAATTATTTATTGATTTTTTTTCCATTAACTACATAACTGAGGTTGGAAATATTTTGCAAATTATCGACGTAATTTGACGGATTCGGTTTTTTGTTTTTCCTACAGGAATTACATTGAATATCAGGTTGAAATTTTTAAATATGATACTCCAAGCTTTAAGCTATTACCGTGCAAAAAAAAACATTCTTATCTAGCCCATAGTTATCGGTATAAAAATAAATTTCTCAATTTCAATTTCTTATATTTTAAACGAAAACTATTTTAAATATTAATATAAAAATTATTCTGTATGTGGCTCTGGACTATGAGCTATTACTACGGCAAAAGTCATTTAACATTTAATTCTATCCAATAGTTTTTATGATTGACGCATGAACCAACAAACAAACGGAAAGACTTACAAAAACATTTTTGTGGTTTGATATTCCATTACGTATATATATATATATATATAGATATATATATATATATATATATATATATATATATATATATATATATATATATATATACATAAATGTCTCGAATTCGATAGAAAGCGAAGTTCGGAGTGTCTTCACACCAGGTACCTACTGCCTACCCCGCTATGCGAGATAATAAGCGTGAAGTAATAAGTAATTACAAATATTGATTAAGAAGTCGACCTTTCGTTACGACACGCTTGAACTATCAATTAAGCTCTAGGTACTCAAATAACTTTAAACTTTTCTTATTACAATCAAAATGGCATAGTAAAGCCGAAGTATCTAACAAGCAAAATGAAAACTTGCCAAAAGCCTCATATATTACGGAACTTTTGACACTCGTATGTGGATATACTATTATCATTTGATGGAATTCTATCGATTAAAGATTATTATGAATATGAATTTGCATTCATTCTTTAAAAACTATCCTTATAAATATATCCTCATGCTTTTTATGTGTCCTTCCTCCAGTATTATTGAAACTTTGTTTTCAAAGGTCAACCGAGGTCTCCCGTGACCTCTCGTACCGATCACATTTGCTTTATGAATTTTCTTTGCCATTCTTTCATTACTCGTCCTCCGATTTGCACAAACCACCGTAGCACGTTCTTCTTCATTCTCACTACAACATTCACGATTACACCTATCATACTGCGAATCTCTTCGCTGCTTATACGATCTACAGCGTTTCATCTTTCTGTCATTCTTCTTTTGACACACCCACGTTTCAACAACAACGTCGGTATCTGTACTGCATTGTGAACGGCAAGACGTGCACGTCGACAACGCAACGTTTTGCCGTCGCATTAATGCAGCTATAGATAGCACTTTGTTACCGGCAGCCATACGTCTTAACGTATTCATTTTGTATCTTCCATCTCTACTAAAAGTACTTCCCCGATATACCACCTCATTCACGTTGATGTGTAACATTTATAAGCTTGCTTTATTTTATTGTTAAATAATTCTATTAATATAAAGATAATATAATGTTACCAAATGTATCAACGTGGACGAAGCCAAATAAGTGTGTAACGATCATAGCATGTGATATTCTTTAGTTTTTGCCTACCCGTTTTTGCATACAAACAATAATGAATCTTTGATTTGCCATCGTGTTTTTTTAAGCATTGGCCAGATTTTAAATATGTTTTTTTTATATTCCTGATACATATAAGATACGAAAAGACACAACTGGTATACCATTTTTATACTTAACGTAATAGGGAGACATTCCTCTATATCGCCTGTAATCAATTATAGTCTCATCGAAGTAACAGCAGAAATGTATTACTGAAATAGCATTAAAAGTGTTCCAAGAACAAAACATTAGCAGCAAAATTCATCAATGTTACGTGATTCAAATGTTGAGTTGAGCGTATTATTTACAATAAGCTACAACTCCATCGCGAATAATAAATCATTTCAATCATCTCGACTGCCTACGTAAATAAGGATTCTGCACTTCGATTTACATCGTCAACAATACATATTGCGCAAGGTTCTTTTGTAATGTTAAATATTTTCTTCATAAAATATAAATGGAAAGTTACAATAGAATAACTTTTAATTTTTTTTCCTAAACGATTCAATAACTCAATTTACAATCATAACATTGTGCCACCAGAGACCATTATGTGCTATTTATAATTTGACATGTCATTTATTTAAGGTCACTTTAAACAAAATAATATTTTTTTATACGAAAACGTTATAAAAACTTACTAAAAGTTTTTGACGTATATTATTTTAATTTTATAAAGTTTTCTTGTGAACGTTTTCTTCAGCATGCTTCAGTATGCTTGGTATTTCTAGGACTTTTAAATTTTAGAACATGGTACGCAAGTGTAAATACCTGACACACTAGAAACGTACGTTTAAAGGATCTTCATTTAGGGAACGATCCCAAGCGGTCCGCAATCAGCTTGGTAAACAAAATTGATTACACGAAAGGAAAGCGAAAACGTTTCGTGGAAGCGATCCAAACGGTGTATTTGACAATTCAGTTAAATAACTTTTTGGTTGTAATTAGATTTTTTGTTGTAATTAAATGGCTATATGGCCACTAACACTCTTGGTCACGTGCAAATATTATTGTAGTATATAGTAACATGTGAAGCAATTATTTATTTCTTCAGTATAAAGAGTTCTTAGATCTACTATATATTTACATAGCAACCTCATCTTAAATATAAAAAAAGTTTTTTTTATTTTTTTTTAAATATATACACATAATACAAATTGCAGTTATCGTGGCGCAGTGGAACAGTGACTGATTGTTAACAACATTAGTTGTGGCTTCGATTCCCATTTAGAGGAATTAATATATTTAAAATATATTTTCCTTACCCTGCTGTGATAAGCGCGCGAGGCATAGCACAGCGTTGATTTTACCACTTAATGCGTAAAATCTTGATTTCGAGCGTTAAGCAGTCAACATAGTGTCTTGACACTAGGATGTCTATGACTATCCCGTTATGCGGCATTAAGCGTGAAGATGAAAAATAAATAAGAAATTACTATTACAACTCTTTTCAAATAAGTCGAAATTAAAGTGAAGCAATCGACAAGCCTTAATGAAAGGCGATTATTCTCGATCCGATTGCTACAGATCTCTCAGAAATAGTCAAGAGTAAAAATCTTAGGATATAAATTCAGTTCACTGAAAACGAATAGCACAAATTCGTTTCGTTTTTTCGTTATTGTCCTTTAGAATTGTATGTCATACGGTTTTTTTTTAATATCGTAAAGAATATTACATCGTACATTCCCTTACTATAGTAGTAACATATTAAAGTTACTTATATTAAATATAGTAACTTATTATTAAAGTTACTACTATATCGAAAATGATAAATAAAAATGTATATTTGAATATTTTTCCAAATATCTATCCGTCTATGTAATCTAATACTTTTAAATGATGAATTTTTGTATTTATACAAATATAAATATAATCTAAATTTTGAAATTGGCCAATTTGAAATTGGATTCTCATGAAATTTTGATAGGGGGTTTTGAAAGTGATAAAGCGATAAAGCAAAGGTAGGTTTCATTTTAAAAAAATATATGTTTCCATGTTTTCAGACAATGAATAACCAATACAATATTTATTAGAATGCCAAAGTAAATTTCGCCATAATATTCAACGTTATAATAGTTTAAGGGTAATCGGTCGGATTACGAAACCACAAGACCCCGGTTCGAGTCCAGATTGTCCGCAATCCTATTATTTTTCCCTTCGTCGAGTTTCTTCTTCTGTGTGAAAATTATTAATAGGAGCCCTGTACCAACACATCTAAATCGTATCTAAGAATATTTTATAAAAAAACCTTTAATTTTAAAATTATTAACACCAAAACCTTAAAGACATCGAGTTAAACGTATTAATGTAAACAAAGTGATTCTAGAAATTAGTAAATTATAAAATAATTTATTTTAAATACCACTATCCAGATACTAAAATATTAAATTAATATTTTTTTCCTATTATTACTCACCTTACGGATTCTTGACAAGGAGCATTACAAAACGGCTGACGAAGCGTGAGAAACTGAGTGCTACGTAGGCACGAATACGTTGATAGCACTAGCATTGTCACTCCATTCGCAAACTCGAGACAGCTAGATACGAGCACGTATGAAAGAGCTTTCACTGAAATCATTTTATATGCAAATTAATTTACTCTTAGTCTTAACTAATTTTAAGATATCTTTATGTAAATTTAATGTCAGCGAAATGTCTTAGTTCCATTAAAGATGAATTTATATACTTACCAATTCTCATTGATCTGAAAATAATAAAGCTTTTAATGTATTATATTTTCATATCATTATAATGAATACGTAACTAATGTAATAAGTTCGCTTATGATTCCTAATTCTCTATACCCATACGTCCATTAGATTATTTTATTTGCTTAAAAAATGAGAAGAATAAATTTATCTAATCTTGTACAAAATTAGTTAATGTGTTTAGAATTAAACTGTTTTTGTAAAACAATCAATAGCACAGTTTGAATTAATTATGTTCAATACACAGTAAAATTTTGAGTGTATTTTTGTTTGATACAATACGTGTTCGGTTTTCTGTGTTTAAATTAAATAAACAATTAAAAATTCAATTAATTCTATGCTTAACCAAATCAGGCTATATTGTTTATTGTATTTCGTTGAAATTAAAAGCTTACTGTTTTAAAAGGTTGATATCAAATATACATATATGTATATAACTGACAGTTAAGTGTACGAGTATATGGTTATTAGTAAGCAAAATCTGCATTTCAAATTGCAATTGTAAAGATGACGTGAATTATGGTAACAATATTACTCCCGTACATCCTTAATGAATTAAGCAATTCAGAGAGATTCTGTATTGTAGATTAATATGTTCGAGTCTAATTATTATATTATTATTTTCAAGCAGTAGAATCTTGCTTAATCAAATGTATAAATCTAGCCATACAGATGAATAAACGTGACGGTAGAAGACACCCAACTTAGAGTTCTTAAAGGAAATTAGTTAACTTTCCACATCCGACGAACTAATTTGCAGGATCAACAGAAAGTTTAAGATCATTGTCTATATAACACTCGTAAGATTTCTAATTAGCTAAATTTCTGAAAACACTCACGTAGGATTTGCTACAGATTTTAGTAAAATAATATTTAAACAAAATATTTTAAAATAATATTTTTGGAGGTAATGTTCAGGTTTAACTTATCTATATATCAATACGTGAAACAAAAATTTTGTACTCCTTTTCACTAAAATTACGCGGACGGAGGAGTATGGAATTTACCACATTCATAGTTTATATAGGAGTGCAGAATATTAATAATTTGAAAAAGTAATACATAGCAATATATCAAAATTAATAAAATTAAAGTTTGCTGTGTACCATGCCATGTGTTTGACATACACCTTTATATAAAGTGACAAACCCGTTGCTAGAGTAACGCTTTGTTAACGGATCAATGAGACATCTTGTACTTATTTACTATTAAATCGTAAACCAAAACCATTGTTACTTATATAAGAAAATAATAATGTTATTTACTTTATAAAATAAATATGACATCTGAAGCGGGTAAAATCCAGTCGCGCTACGTTTAAGTGGCAGGTACAAGCAAAATCACTATAACGCCGAAATAGCGTATCGATAATAATGTTAATAGCTTTATTAGAGCAATACCAAAATATAACCAAAAGTTGTTAAAATGAAAATAAAATTTTATTTTTAAAATTTGTGCTTTTGCTTATTAGATGATACAATTAAAAAAGATTTTAAAAAAATAGCCGTCTTCCATTATAATATTTTCTATAGATTTACTAGAATGAACTTAAGGTTCAAACGACATACTTTTTAATTATTGGCAATGTAGTTATAAATATATTTTCAGTCAGAATGATTTTTTTTGTAAAGATATTACATAAACTACACAAAGTTTCTTTTGTACGACTTTTATTCAATAATTAACAATTAAATGAAAGGAAATAGTGTTAAAAGCTAAGTTTAGTCTGGCTTCTCTTTAAGGTAACTTTTCCGTAAAAGCTCGACGTTTTGAAAGTTTAGCGGTTCAGATTAAAAGAAGAAGCCAGATGGATTTCTTTTGTTATTATTCAACAAACTCTGTGATCGTTGAATGATGTATTTTCTATTTGGAACTTTGAGTAAAAGAGCGATAGTTTTTGTTGATAAAACTCAAACGTCCTTATGGTAACCTGATTTTTTTACCTTCGTTTTATTTTACAAAAATAAAAATAATGTTATCATCATAGACTAACGAGAAACATAATCTCAAAAAAGGTCAAGAACTTACGCAAACAAGAGTTCAGAGTTTCGTAGTTTTTGCAAAAAAAAGTTAGCAAATTGCACTTATTCTTATGTCGCTTTACATTTTTATACGCGTACGTAAACTTGATGTTCCTACCTACTGGCCGACTGTCCTATTTTTCCCATCCGTTAGATATTTCTTATAAAAGGCTTTTTACATCACATGAATTGTTCCATGTCTTGCATTTTTAAAACGTGGAACGTATTTTCTACGTTAGATATGCAAAGCATTGTAAAAGCTCGTTTATATTTAGACCAAAGTTGGCATAAGATATTGGCGATTCATACATTTAACCATATAGTGGCGCATTGGAGTAATGTTTAAATGCACACGAGATAGTTCTGGACTCGATTCCAAATCGCGGAAATTAAGTGAGTCTGTAATCTATAATTATTGCCTGGTAAAATCAAAGGCTTTAAAAGTGATAAAACTTAAAATTAAGAAATTCATAGAAAGAATTAGTTACTTGTTAATTACGGCTATTTAAAATTATTTCCTTATATCTTCGTTTATCCTTTCATTTACAATTCAAATGCCATGTAGCTGGGCTCGAGAAATCGTTCACATGGAATTCAATATCTTTGTATGTTTATATATTTGCATATTTTATAATTCTAAAATAAAAGTAGCCTAAATTATATCAGATATCTACTAGTGACAGTTCTTTCAAAAACGGTCTAACCGTTTCAGAGATTAGACAGACAAAAATTTAAAAAAATATTATTTTTAGTTAGTATTTAGTGGTGAGTAGTTATTATATATAATATTACAAACAGGCGCTAAAATTTTATTTTTTTATACTTTATAGATATATCGTACGTAATTGAGTCATAATATTTTATATACTACGTATTTGATGTTTAAATTAATTACTGGTAATTCACTCTTCATTTACATATGAATATATGAACATAGAGGTAGTGTTTTTTTATAATTTATGGTTTTAACAACATAGAAAGATGAAAAATCTTACAGAGAGATACACTATTTAGGAACAAATAAAACGTTTGGATGTAAACATTTCTTAATTTTTATTTTTTCAATTATACTGGATGTTCCATGCATCCTTCTTCAATCTATTCTTATAAGCTTTAATTTTATTTCAAACTTTATTTTATGAACTTTTACGCATGAACTTTATGTAATAGAGACTAAATTCTTTATTTATCAAATTCAATTTGTTTGAAATTCAGTTGTTTCAACTTCAGCCCTTACTTTTTAAACTTTATTTCATTATTTTAAACTACTACTTTTTTGTTCTTATTCAAATTAATTTAATCTGATGCCTCTCTTTAAACAGATCCATTTAACGATAAAATATATTTCAAATATTATAAAAATACATTTGAAATATTACATAAAAAATATTCAGGTGAGTAAAACTACTTTTCTCGTTAAAACGAGGATATTTATTTTCATTTAATAATCTCAGTTTATATTTGGATATGGATTATTTTCTAAATTACAATATAAAATATTAATTTTCTAAGTAGATATTTACATGAAAACCTTGCTATCCGACTATAACATATATAAAATAGGTAATGATATGTAGGAACAATATACTAAATGTGGTAAGATTTAAGTTGACATTTTAAACACATGGCTCTCAAAATCAAAATGACCTAACTCAAATTATTATTAAATGTTAACAAAATTGGAAGTTACAAAAAATATTAGTTAGGCCACTTTCATTCAAAAAATGAGAATCTTATTTGTATAAAATGTAGCATTATAGTACGATTATTTCTTTTTTATAAAATATTAGGTAACAACTTCACAGCTTAATTTTCTATGAAAATAACAAGATTGAAAATTTTGGAATGGAGTATATATATTTTAATGGATTGCCACTATTTGTAGAATACGTATACTTAAGTTAATTTTTAGTATCGTTCAAGTAAATATATAATAAAACACTGATGGGTGTTAAAAGGGAACGATTGTTATTAAAGTAATGACTGTTTGTTAAAAAAATATTATATAAATGAATCGTAAATATTTATCTCGTCAATATTTAACAAGACATGGTAAAATAAAATATTACTTACGTAGATTTTCTTGAAATTAAATAACTATAATTTTTAACTTTAAATCGAATACAAGATTTTAATTTATTTTAGAAGCCGTAATTTAAAATTACTAATGCAAAAAATAGGTAAAAGGCATTTTTAATATTACATATTATACACGCATACATTTCATGATGAATATTTTACATAACGAGCAAATATCAGTAAAAGATAAAATAAAAGTTATTTCTTTGAAATTTTTCAACTATTTATTCAATATGACTATAAAACACTAGTTTATAAATTTAAATAAACGCATATATATTTTGTAAATTAACAAAGTTCCAGGCGTGTACTTCACCTAGCACGTTCCTAGTTACTTAACTAAAATTACTATTTACATCTACATCTACTGGAAATAACGCAAACCTCAAGCTTCAAAACAAAACTTTAACGAAATCTCATTAATGGAATATGCTCATTACACAGTACTATACTGAGACCGTTCCGTAGAGGAAAGAATTCTAAAGGTTTACGTCGAACAATACACCTATATGTAGTGAGTTTAAGCATAATTTAAAATTATTATTTTTATGAAAATATTTAATGCAAAATATTTTTTCTATCGAAAAAATATTTAGTTTTTAAAACAAATAACAAAACAACTGACAAATTTAAATAAGCACTTGATGTTTCTGAATTCATATATATATTTACTACAACAAACATAATTTTTTCATATTGAAAAACGGAGAAAATTCATCGCTTCATTACTGTTAAAAGATTCTAGGCTTAATTTCTCACAAATCTTTGTAAATCAATATATAACATAAAACGATTAAGACAAAAGTACAAATAAAATTTATTTAAAATGTAGTCAATTTAAAAAACGTCTACGATAGACATACCTAGTATTACAGACAAGCATGATTTTTAATATCGATAAATAAATATATATATATCGATATAGGTAGTCAGTATAGTACTGTATAACATTCACAGTTCATTTTCAATCCCATATCACACCTACAGGCTATCACAGGATGTTCTGAGCTAAATATTAAAAATAAGCTTGGCACGATTGCGAATGAATATGCAAATTATTAGACTACACTAAGTCTTTAATTACTTTATCGTTTAAAATAACTAATCATTCGCAAAAGTCCACTAATTTAATACTTAAAGAAATGAATACGTACAATTATAAAATCTAATTTTGATATACATATGCAATTGCCCTGGAGCAATTATTCACGTTATATCTGTAAGAATACAGATAATAAATAAAAATTAAATATGAATCGGAGGTAACATTTTCAAAATTAAAATGTATAAAAACAGTTAATTATTTTTATGCGATTTAATCTCATTAGTAACTCAAAAAGATTCAATTTCAACAAATATAAATAAACATGCTTATTAAAATTTCAATATTAACGGTTATTACAAATAATTTAAAAGGCCGCGTTTACTATACAATTCTCCTAATTTAATAAAAAATATTTACAAATATTAAAACTTATATATTTCAATGGTAACAAGATAATATATATACACAATCAAGTAATTTGAATTAATTTACTACAATGAAATTTAAATATCTTTTACTTCATTATTTGATGGATCCTATTAGTAAGTTATTCAAAACTTATTAAGAAAAAACAATAGTACAAATAAATTTTAGCGTAGTAAAATAGTTTTTGTACAAGTTATATAAAATGTTATAAATAATAAATAAAGAAGTAAAATTATTCTATTGTTTTTAATATACAATTTAAAACGCTGAACAAGGTTAAAACCAACCAAAATAGAATAACAACATGTAATTCTTTTCTAATTTATTTTTTCTTTTATTTAACATTGAAATTTCATTGACACACGATTAAAGGTAGAACTCTTATATCATTAGAACATTTTACTAAATGATTTTAACTTTAACCAACTGCGAGGAACTGAAACAATCCACCTATATTAATTATTTACAGTTCACCGAACGTTGCATCATTGTAACTAGCAACAAACTTCCACAGTAATTACTGACAGCTCGCGATACTACGTTCTAATTTTAAAATCGATTTCTTTTTCGCAAAATACTTTTATGTTGGTACCAAATTGCCAGTTATAAACGGATATAGTATTGTTAGAATTGATATTAAAATTAATAAAGAATTGTGGCCCGTTGATGTCGCTTTGCCTGCCAAGTCGCATTCCTGACCCCGATATTCGAAGCAAAAATTCTGTAAATTTAAAAAAAGAATGATTATATGACGCACATGTTAGATACAAAAGATATTTTCTTACAGATGGCAACAAATTGAAATTAAATTATACTTCGGTTTTTAAGCAAAAACTTATTCTATTTATTTAAACTACTAAATTCTATTTATTTAAAATAGAATTAAAAATAATTTTAACTCTATTTTAAATAAATATAATTTAGTAAATAAAATTATATATATATATATATATATATATATATATATATATAAATATATATATATATATATATATATATATATATATATATATATAAACAGTCAAATTAAATACGAACCCTAATAATATTTGAAGCCATACGCTTGAGGAATGCACTTGTGAACAGAGCGGCCTCATCTCCGCAAGACCTCTGAACTGTTCGCTCCGAACACAACAAGTACTCTTGGAACGAACTGTAAAGAAATTACTTTTTGACGAGAGCTCTATATAACTTATCAAAATAAAAAATGCTTATCAAAATAATAAATTAATATATTATGTATATATAAAATATTTATAAATTAATATATTGAGTTTGTAGGTGTGATTTCTATTAAGACAAATAAAATTAACTTAAATAAATAAAATAAATCATAAAATAATCATGTTTTCATCCTGACACACGTTACTTTATTTTAAGCAAAGGCCTTAGTGATTTTGTCCTAAATTCTCTCCACCTATCCAAAAAATACGACAAGTGTATGAATGTAAAAAAATATACAACGCACGTAATAATTAAACAATTTTCATTAGCTAACACGTCATGGTGAAAGGTTATTTAATATAGATCAAACATCACCCGGAACTGAATCCATATATCAGTGCTAACTAATTAGCTGCTTAGGGTGAAGGATCACTGATAATAATAGCGCTTGATGTATTCATATGTTAGGCTTCTTTATATTATAATTTCATTAAAATTTTGAACGACTTAAAACTTATTATGATGTATATTGTAATTATTAATTTAAAATAATTTACTAACATACCGTAAGAATAAAATATAATTTTGCTATTTTCTATTTTTGGTTTTTTGTTCCTAACATTGTTTAACAAAAAAGTAAAAGCTTCCTAACTTGTTTATCAATTAACAATGTAGGGCAGTGATGTTTTCGCTGCTCCTTATTCTTTAAAATGTTATTTATATATTCAATACTAATTATTTACACCAAAAAACATTTAATTGGTATCTAAATTACTCTTAAATTTTTCATTTGCATATATTCTTTTAAGAATTTTTTAATCTATGAGTTCAAAAATTCACAAACAGCCTGAGAGGAACCGCTGTCGTATGCAAAGTTCGATAGTTGTGCAAAAGCATTTAAATAATAGAAACGTCACGAACTTCACTAGTATAGTTCTAGTAGAACGTCAAAGAGCTTTAAAATTTTTAATATATTACTTGGTCGAAAGCTTAGTTCTACTCGTTAGCTTGAAACGAGGTTTTGTTTAAATCTAACTTCGAGAGTACATTTCAATTAACTATCTAAACAAGAACTTTTACTATAAAGCTGTGTTGAAATAATCCAATTTTGTTGTAGCGCTAGTGAATTCTAATGACGTTCTATTGTAAGTACCTACATTAAAAACGGAAGGGCTCGCATTGTTTCAAAAAACATATATTTCTGTTTGTTTGCAATTATCCTCAATTTGTAATTCAGTATTTTCTATTCTAAAAATCATTTTTTTCTGTACAAAAATGGAAAATTCCCTTTAAAAATATAAGCTAAAATTGAGTGCTTAATTTCTAGCGAATAAACTATATCACATGTTTTATATAATACAATAGATAAACAAAGATCTGTTTGACGTTAACATTAGTAGTACACGATACATAAAAATGACACATAAAAGTAATTTACAAATCTATTCAGTGTCATGTAATAAAAAACGAACAATATCATATTTAATTAAATAATATAATGTTATATTTAAATAACTAATGCACATAATAAGTATCTGTGCGTACTAATCGATTCTTATCTCAAATTAGTTAGAAACTGTAGAAGTTCCTGTGGTGTCTTCCGATAGCTTTGAAACAAAATTAGTATTCTGTAGTATTCCGTTGCAAATGATTTCAGATTCTCTTATTTCGCCGTTCACACGTTTCGCAGCGTTTCACTCGGATTTTTTACAGGAAATAGTATTGTTTTTGTTTATCTTTTCAAAATGCAACTGCATGGTCAGCGATGTGCAAGTCCTGTGATGCTGGTTGAATAATTTTAAATATTGTGAATATAATATCTAGATTTTATCGAAAGGCTTTAATTTGTTAGAATGTTAATATTTCGCACAAGTAAATATTATTTTTACCATAGAAGCGTATAAGACTATAATATAATTTACTGCTGGAACCACTAAGAAAACTACTAGATCATTAGCTGTTACGCAGAGGGTATTAAAAATAATAAAATAGAAACAATTGTACTAATATTAAAAATTTGCACATACATTTATGTAAATAAATGAAACTGCAGCCTCTATTTGTATTATAACGGTTTTTACTCAAATACCGTGTACGTACCGTGAATATATATACAGTATATAGACACTGTACATATACAACTTTTTTTTATAATTTTTGAACGGCTGGACCGACTTGACCGGTCTTCACTGGCATATAGCTGATGTAATACAGAGTAACCTTTTTTTATTTTAGACCTTTTTTATTTATACAATAAAGGTCCAGTGATGTTAAATTTCACGCGGATATAACTAATATACTTATTACTTATACTATACTCAAATTATTGTAATTGATATAATCACAAATATCGAATAAAATCAGAATAATTGTAATACATTTCATAACTTGTTATGCGTTTGTAAATTATTACTAAACATCAAACAGCCGCGGTCACGAGGTTACGGAAACATCGAGACCATCGTCAATATTTGTGTAGCGTAAAATTCAAACAACATCAATCTGTCTAGGTCGAAAATGGACTAAAACAATTTATATTAAATCTTTCAACGTTTACATTAAAATTGCCTATAAGTAAACGAGTTTGTGAAAGTAATAATTAATGAGGAAACCCTTATAATTTATCGAACAGCTTAATGAATTCGACTATCTAATATTCATGATGAGAATTAAATACTGGTTGCTCTGAGAACTTCAAACTCTTTAGATGTTGACAGGTTGCTATTCTTGACAGAATAATTCATAGAAACCAAATAAATTAACATTTTGTATATGGATGTACATTTTACTTAATTATTTCTAAGCCGAGATTGTTTTAATCCTTTACCGCTATGCACTAAAGTACTTCATATGAATAATGCAAAATTTAAAATAGTTGAAATGTACGTATGTAAGTTCTGTTTGAGTTATAATTTCGTATAAACATTAAAACTACCGCAAAAGCCGTAACAATAAATGTTTCATTTAAATGTTGTTCTTCATTCTAAAACATACAAATGCATCTATACACATTTTAATCGTATTTACAATGACATTTTTAGAACAATACCAATTGTACTGATTTATATCAGCTTTATATGTTATTTCACATAGCAGGCTAGTCAAAGACAACCTAGTGACGAGACACTCTGTTAAATGATTGCGGTGCGAACTTAACTCGCGCTTTGTCTTATCACAGCTTGGCCTTAATTATGCCCTTTAGTAATAATAACGACAATGCAACTTCTATAACTTACCAACAAACTGTCCTTAAGTATTTTTCTTGATTCACTGCTACATTGACTTCATCCGTTTGATATTCTTCCTTTTTCTGATGGTTGCTAAGTGTAGTTAGTGTTACTTCATAATTTTTACTGCATATTTCATACTCTGGGCGTACGTTCTTCACACAATCGGCGTGCCTCAGATACTCATCTTGGTACTTTCCTCGTGTGCATAATTCTTGAACAACCTCCGCTATCCCCGAATATATCTTCTTAAACATCGCCTGTTTATTCTTGTCCATACAAACTTCAGTGTAGTTATCGATACACTTTATGCCAAGACGCAGTTCGCTGTAAAATAATTTATTATAACGTCTCAAGTTTGCTGAGAAATTGTTAATAAATTATGATTAATGATTTACTAACTTATATATTAACTTGTACTTTTGCTGTAATTACAAAGAGACTATTAACGTTGAATATTCAAATTCTGATTTAGATTGAAATTTGGATACATAAATAACGTAATAGTGCGCATATAATTGACCTGATATGAACTTTAGTAATGAAATTTCAGTTAACGCAAATGTGATGCGTGTGATGATTTTAAACAATAATTATGTGAACCAAAATGTTTCAACTAAGAGCCTCATTGGCTATTCAAAGGTCTAATTAAGCGGCGAGTAAAGTTAGTCAGTCGGACAACTAGCGTCAAATTGCTATTTACCACAAACAAGAACACTAAATTAAGATGAGCTAACTACCACTGTGCCATTTCGTTCAAAGTTTCTCCTACAGGGTGCTAACGCAGTCTTAGTGAAACTTCAGCACGAACTTCTCGTTCATAAATAAGGGAACGGAAGATTTTCCATGACAACAAAACAAGAAATATTGATTGTTATCAATAAGTTTAAAATTTTGTTTAATCTTAGAAGCAAAACAAAAACTTACTAAAAGATAAATTATTATTTAAAGTATACTTATTTCATTCAAGGAAAAGACATTGTTGTTTACAAGTCCTTTTGTATAATTAGAAATTGTTGGTAGTAGCTTTTATTATAATATATACTCACACACAACTTTTATCTAATTCTTCCCTGGTTAAAGCAAAAGAGATATCTGATGAGCTGAGCACTGGCAATGACATGGAACATCTTTGAAGAAGATCTTCTTCTTTATTACAATTTTCTTTTGCAGCACCTGTTAACAAGTCAAAAAATATTTTATTGTTTTTGTATTATGCAGTCATTTATAGGCATTACAATGGCTGTTACAAGTTTTACATAGTTCTAATTCTTAGTTAGCGTAATTTGTCCAAACTTTAGTTCTCTCACTGATTAGGAAGAATTTCAAATCAATTAATCAACGCCCTAAATTTCTAGTACGTACAGTATATATAATAAAGTATCTTAAAATCCTCATCATCATATGAACTTGCGTTTTGTTTCCATTAAGTAGTATTTAAAATATTAAATTCAATATGGTGTTCTTTGCTACATATTTTCAAATGAAAAAAGATAGATGACAATGGCCAAGGTAAAATAAACATATTTAAATACTATTTCAATTAGTAATTAAAAATATATAATAGAATTTACTTTATCAATTCAATTATTAACAAGCTATTGTTTTGGCTATGCAATTATAGGCCGATGATACTGAACATTGATCAATACGCTCATCTCCTTTATGTGATCTCTGTATTTGAGATCATAATACAGCATCCAGATAATTAAACTCCTAATCATATTCACAATTAGTATTCAATGATATATTGCATATAGACATTAAATATGTTATTTCAATTTAACTGCAATTAGACGTGAATAAACAACGTAGTTCGCTACTATTAGCCTTATTATACTTTAAAGTAGTTTTAAATATGTTTAATGTACTACCAAGGATAGAATGAGTAAATAATAAATATTAATACAATATACATTTACCCATGGTACTATAAACACGCTTTTGATGATTGCAGAACTATTAGTACGAGAAAATGAAAGTTTGGATTACTTGCGGTAAAAGAAGCCCTACTAAAAATCATTTCGCTTTTCAATTCAATTGCGTGGTAAGTGTATCGGAGTGAGCGAAGCGAGAAAGAGTTTGGTCAGGCTTGCTTTTAACGTTAGAATAATTTTCTAAATATAGTTTTCAAACTGAGAAACATATGTAGAAATGAGAAGAAGGCAGAAAATACTTTTTTATGATTTTCTTCCATTTATTCAAATTGATTTCTGATAGTTAAGTAACTTTATAAAATTGTGACGCAGTGGGACAACGCCTGACTGTAAATGCGAATGGTGGTGTATTCGATCCCTATTAAGCATTATATTTAAGGAGGAAGAGGAAGCATAATATTTATTTTATTTTTAGTTTCTTCGCTCTGGTAAAGCAAAGCGCGGTGTCGAGTTCCGCAACCCAATACACAATTTCTCGAATTCGGCGGGATACGGAGTGTCTTGGCACTACGTACTTCCATTATACCTTGATATGGAGAATAAAAGCGTGAAGCTAAAATAAGAAACTTTATTGACATTAATACTTATAATAATACTTATAATAACATATAATAGTGATTCTAAATATACTACTCTATAATAATTGCTGTAGATACAGTTTTGTGAACTTATGAATAACATTAAAAGCGTGGAATGTTAAGCATGGATATTGTTTTAAAATATGCTCCCGATAATGACATGTATGTATACGGAGCCGTAGAATGTTCTCGCTTTATGGAGAGTACTAGTTTTTACTAGAATTTTAAGCAGTAACGATATTCGTATTCATAACAATCATTGTAACGTTAGTTTTAATTTTAACTTGCACAAATGCGATAGGCCTTCAAATAAATGAATATTTGTGTTACTTTTACGAGTTAGTACTTTTTGCCTTTGCATTAAAATAAATTGTTATACGGTTTAACTGCTTATTCTAAATAACATATATTTTAATTCTCATAAAATTTAAGATCGTTTATATCACAGAGACGTTTTTATTATTTAAGATTGAACTATTTCGAAATAGTAACGTCATCGAAAACTTCTTCAGAATTTAATTTTTATATATTAAATGATATCTTTAAAACTTCATGCTAAATGATTTAAAATTATAAAATACCATCATATGTTAAAACATATGGTCTCTTAATTATTTAATATATTATAATACATTTTATTACATAAATTAAAAAGAATGTCAATGAAATTAATTTAACACGTGGCGTTTTAATTAACATTCAAATAGACTACAAGTCACCAATCGTGTACATTTAACAAGGTCGATTTTAAAACTCATACAATTTTTGTATTTATCGAGGTAGATACAGCTGGCCGATATTGTGAGACGCAATTGTCAATTCGTATTATTCATTCTAAAATATAGTAACTGGTATGCCACCTGCATGTTGAATTGCACCAGTTAATGTTGAACACTAACACCAAGTGAAAGAATATTCATGCATCCATGTATCAATGGTTGTTTTATATCTGTTATCTGGCCACACATACCGTTCATGTTCACGTCACTCGGTCTCTTATTTCGATAAATATTTGCTTATGAACACAAGGAAATATTCCTAGATGATTTGATGATAATAATAGCTCGTGTATTTTTAATGTTAAATTTTTATACAAAAATTTAAAATAGTCTACTAAGAGTATGTAACGCATATAAATATAAATATTTCATAATATAAAATGTTTAAAATCAATTAAAACATGAATATTAATAAAGCAAAAACTAATGTACTCGTAAAATATATTATTGAAACAAACTCATTGGGTATTAAATTGTAAATAGTTGAAGAAAATACTAATTTCCTTCCTCCTTCTTTTATATTATTCCAAATAGTTCTGGATTCTGGCATATCCTTTCACTAATATCATGGCATTGGCCTCGAAACTGTGATGTGTCCTGCTAAACCTGTTTATTTATAACAGTGCTGTTCTCGACGCGGGCGCCATGAATTCCGACGACATGGTGGGGAGCCAAGCCCACCACGAAGCCACGTCTCATTGGCTGACAAACATCGTACGATATTTTTAGTAGTGTGCACGTCGTATTTACGTACCCACGTCACACTACCACACTATTATTGGAGGCCAATTTAAGAAGTTTCAATCAACATAATTAGTTGACGTAGAAGATGCTGCAAGCATTGAATGATTAAATTGATTCATCATATGGGCGCACTAGAAAAGTAGGCTTCTGACGACTAAATATCTAATTGCGTTCCTTAGATGTTTTACCCTCATTTATATTAACAAAAACAAATAGGTACTTCAATTTTCTGCAATAAACCTATCTCGCAGCTGCACTACGTAAGTGTAACTGTTTTATCAATGTAATATAAATCGAGGTTGGATATAAAAAAAAACGCTTCCTGTTTCGTGTTCAACTGGAAACGCTTCATGTTGTCCCTATCAGCATATATATGAAAATAGCTTACTTCAAAAATATAACTTTATAATTTTTTAATATACTTTTGCGTATATTATAGGATGGAGTATTAATTAAAAATGATTAAACATTTTCAATTTAAATGTCTCAAGATATATATAAATCTTAATATCCAATTATTATAGTCCGCCGGTTCGCCGTTTCATAACATGTCTAGTCTCGTATGTCGGGGTAAGGATAATTACCACGTAATCACACCCGGATCGTTTTCTTATTATAAATTTCAACACGTTAGGTTGGGTAAATTCAGGTGTCCAAAAAAACAGTAGTAAAAGACATTACCTCACAAAATTTATTAAATAATATAGAAAACATCTATCATCGACGTTAAATTTAAGCATTTAGTGCATCGAATTCTTATTATTTTTTCTCTCCTATGCAAAATAAAAAATTAGTTGTATATATTATATATTTATATTATTTTTATTATAATTCTTTCGTAACAAATTTAAAAATGACGATGCCTGCGAAATTTTTATATGATATCTTATCATTTATTTATTTAACCTACCTAAGTTTTAAAATAACCTTCAAATAAAACCACTTATTAAAGCAATCATGGCCTAGTTGGAAAATGCTACATTATATGTTATGGTCCTAATTATAAAAACTCATAAACTACTCTTGGAAAATTTGACATTTATTTGTTTGAGTAATTAACGCGAATTTAAAAACTAAACGTCATAATATAATAATATTATTTTAAGTCCCAATAAATAATTCGATAAAATTTACATTAAGAAAAAAATCAATTACTTAAGTAGAAATACTTCCAAATTAATAAATGATTATTATTATAATATAAATTATACACAAAATATACCATTGACTGATATAAATAATATTTTTGTTGTATAAATGTAACAATAACTAAATTTAATTACCTATTTTAGGGCAATATTAATTACCATTAATTAGAGATTCACAAAAAATAATAATATTATATCAAAATATAACCTCAAGTCGTAATTGATTATAATTATGCTATAAAAATACCACGACATGTAATATTTTGATATTCACTATAAATTTCAAGGTAGGCTACACACACTAAGAACGAAAACAAAACAAAACAATACTGGAGACCTTGAGAAACAGACTACATACAGTAAGAGCAAGAAGATTAAAACCTGCACTCGCTTACATAAAAGCTTGTTTGTTCACCGTTGAAAATTACAGTTGAATAAGCAATATCAACTACACTTACACAACCAGGAAATTTATATATACTTATAAGGTTAAAATTTAAAAATAGTTATATCTTACTTATAACGTACTTACTTATAATAATGATAATAAACAAAGAAAAAGCGTATAAATCATAAGGTTTAGCACGAATAAATGTAACATAATATGTATGTTCAATGAACATATAGATAAAGCATTTAAGTACAAACTCACTGTCTTTATTATATTTTTATTTTTATTTTATCCGTTCTGGTAAGACAAAGCGCCGCGTTGAGTTCGCCTCTCAACACAGAATGTCACAATTTCGGGCAAGAAGCAGTCAATAAAGTCTTCTCTGACTACCCTGCCACGCGAAATGAAGCGTGAGCTCTTTTTTTATCATATTCAGGAATATAGGTTTTGAACGTTAAATTAGTTGTTATAAGCATCGAAGTTATGCTTTTAACGTTGATAATCAAAAAGATATATTTGTTGTTTTAAAGAATTATTTTGTATTTCAAAATGTATACCTATACTTAAGTAATAATGTCGTTCAAACTATTTAACATGTTAATAATGGAATATTTATTTTAATATCAAAATATTTAAATCTACTTTAAAGCATTCTAAAGTAGAAAAATATTTTACGTATATATTGTACATAATATTTATTTGTATATCTTAATCTTATAAACTATATAGTTATAAGTATGTTTGCTCATATAATTCTCAAACAGCCAAAAGTAAATTAACGTTATTATGTTATTATTGAATATTTTTTGTTATTTTTTAACACAGTTAATTTATTTGAATATATTTTATATAAGGAAAGAAAATATTTTATTATTGTCTCTATTTTAGTGCTCAAGTTCAGCGATAAATGTTAGACGATAACATGTTTCTAATTGAGTCTTGAACTCACATATCTCGTTCCCTTTGTCCCACTGTAAACCCGACCATTATTGTTAATCACCTAAAAGTTTTCTTTGTAAACGAGTTACAGATAATAACTAAAAATATAAGCAATTATTTATATAAAATATCAAGCTAATAAAAAGACATGGTTACGTTTCAATATATTTTCCCATAAATATAATCAAATTGTGACCACAATATGTTAAAAAAAATTAATTAATTAAAAAATAAATAAAACAAATTCAGTTTCTTCACGTTCTCGCAATTGTATCGCATATCCTCTTTTACACTCAGTAGGTCTGTCGCTGAATTAGTAAAGGAATATATTACAAGTATTCAAATCGCTTCCTTGCTACAGCTATTTAAATGAACAATATACTGAAAAGCACTCCAACTGGCTGCATTATATTTATAGACGAAGTCGTAGTAAGTTGAATAATGTAAAAGCGTTAACGATCACAGACCGTAACTCGTAAGGCAGCGACATCTGACAAACATTTAACCGGGCGGAATATCCTTTATCCCTATAAAAGATTTCCTTTTCCCCAGTGTATGAGGGTTGAAACACATAGTTGCGATGATCGCGAAGCAAATCGGCTATTTCACTGATGTCTCCACGCACACTCCGGGTCATTTGTCATCGCAGTCGAATGGGGTAACTTTTTGTACGGACCGCTGACTTCATCGAAAATTTCTAAGGAATCACGCCTTATTATGACCTACACTTTGCTATTTATGTGTAAAGATTATCTCAAGCTTTATAAAAAAAATAGAATAATTACAATTATTTTGTATCAGATACATAAATATGCAATTTTGGAGCAATTTATTAGTGCGAAACATTAGTGGTTTATTGAACGGTTGTAATTGTGTTTACGATAATAGATTACCATTAAATAATACCGATATAAGTTGGAAGGGTATAATATTTAAAGTGATCGTTTGTGGGCGATAAATTAGGATGAAACAATAATTTTGCACAACCTGCAAACTTTGCGGCTTACGTGAGGTGAAAATTTCTATACAAATTTTGGATGGTCAATATTTTATATTTTTGTATTGTTATACGACAGCTTAACTAAAGCTAATTTATATATTTATCTAAAAATTATAATAAGATTTTTTTATAACAGAGTGTTACAACAATAAGTAATAATAATTGCTTATACCAATAAATTAATTTAATATTCGGTAATTAATCAAAAATGTACTGGCAAACAAAGAAATATACAGAACTATACCGATGAATGAATTTAAACGGCCATCGTGATTGATAGAATATATAAATATACCGGGTGGGCCATTAAGTTATGCGAATTTTAAAAATCGTAGAAATAAACTACAATGCTTAGATAATCTCTATTTTTAATAAAGTAAACTCATGGGAATTTTATTTTATTATTTACTATTTTTAAAGTGTTATTCCACACTTAGGATTAGAAAACATTTTTATACGTTTTTTCAAAAATGAATTTTATTTTATACAAATATAGGCACATCGCTAGGATAGCGGACATTTCTAGCGGACATAGGTTGTTCTTGAGCTGGGCAATTGTCGTAGGTCTATTGTCAAAAACGCGGCTCTTAAGGTACCTCTAGAGAAAATAATCCAGTGGTGTGCGATCTGGACACTGAGGAGGGCACAGAATGTCCCTTCGATGCGATATCAGTTTTCCAATAATCATCTCGTTTACAACTGCTAAGGACTATTGGATTGAAGAATGGATGGATGTGAAATGTCACGCCCTCTTGTTGAAACCAGGTCCTGCTATTGTAGACTTCAAAATTATGCAGTTGTGGGAAGAAATAGTTACGTACATGTCTGTTTAGCGATCAGAATTTATTGCTACGGTTTGGCCTCGCTCAGTTTCAAGGAAATGGGGTCCGATGATTCCTTCAGCCAACATGGCTGCCCAAAATGTTACTTTAAGCAAATGCAATGGTATTCTGTGTATATCTTTGATGTCTTAATGGACAATTTTGCTTATTCACATATCCACTTAAATGAAAATGAGCTTCATCCGAGAAGAAAATTTTGTTCAAGCACGGCGTAGATGATGGTCATTTGGTTTCAATTCCTGGAATAATTAAAGTTTATAAGGGTGCAATTTAAAAACTTTTGTCAAAATATGCCTTAATTATGTTCTTGATATAGTGACCTCAGTTGATCTCTTTCGGGTTAAAAAACAGGGGATGACGCCGTACGGACGTTCTTATTGACCTTGGACGCCATGCAGGTTTTTGATTCAGTGTTGAACCCGTAGACTCAAACTTTTTGGCTCACGATCTGATAACACTTTCACATAGACACCGCGCAATAATCTACGAATCGCTATTTTTGTAATAAGCCCTTACACAAAACGCCCGCTTCTCATCGGTAAAGCGCTCCATGGCGACTAAATTTCCGAGAACCAAGCTACCTATATCCACTACCTGCGCCTCGCTCCCGCGTCCCTCTCACGATCAATTCGATTTTGAAATTCGCACGCCTTTTTGGCCCACCCAATAAATTAATGGCAGAGACATAAAAAGTACTTTTTTATAATTGTGGCGTAGTGAGGTAGGACCGATTATAAACGTAAAGATTGTGGGTTTTACCGCATGATGACTGTACATGTCATCAAATGCGCTTATTTTTGCAATTGCTATATGTTTTTACCACTCTGCTCACAATGTCTCGAAATTGAGCGGAAAATAGAAAGAAGTATTTTAACTATTCACATATCTCTACCCTGCTTTTGGCGTTAGCTGTGTGAATTTAAAAAAATATTAATCTAGATAAGTAGATTGTAAACGTAACCTCACAAAAATAAAATCAACAGTTTTTCATGTTATATCGAAAGCAGATAAGATTTAAAGATTATGTCAAAAGGGAAGCGACGCAAATATCGCTGGTTATTATACATGTCAATATTGGTTTAATACTCATAAATATAAAATATTAACACATGATCGGTGAAAATATAAATTGGTTGACAAAGTAAGTCTTTGGGTTCCACCTAACATGCAATTTAAAATGATTGCAAGAAGAAGAGTTTTATATAACACTATTAATACTATATTCTAGTCCGGAAGAACGCAAGATAAAAAAAAATCAAGTTATAAAAAATACAGTTTCGGATAAATCTGCAACTATGGCAGCATCATCATTTAGCACTTTCAATGTAAAGAAATATTTTAAACGTACCTTTCGTATGTTATATATTCGATCCATTAAAACAAGCCAAATTTAATTAAGCTTAATTGAGTTAATGCATAGTTTTACATTTCATCGGCGATCCCTGCTCAAAGAATCGAATCAATAAATATTTTATGCAAATCAATTATTGTTATCAGTAATATTTTAGTCAATTTTATTGTTATCTACATAGTTCTTTACAATATGATGTAGGTACTTATACGTCGACCAAATGTGTCCCTTGTAAATTTACAGATTTGTTCCAAAGTAAACGTTACCTTTATGCTTGGGCCATATAGCAAACATATAAGCTAGATAAACATTAAAAATATAACATATACACACGATAATGACAATTTTTTTATGTTTTAGAACAAATATAAAAAATAGGATTATGAAAAGTAGAAATACTAACAATAATAATACTTAATATTTTTAATAATTGTTGCTATTTTTTCTATTTTTATTTCATAAAATAGTTGTATATATTTTATTAATTTAAAAATAAGTATATTTTAATGAAGATGATGCTATTTTAAGTAAATAATCCAAAAATTTTGCATATAAGTCATACATAAAAATTTAAAAAAATCATGATTTTCATACCGATACCTATAATAATCACTTTAGGGAAGAAAAAATCTTGGCACCTTGACTACATATGCTGGTTATAAATCTGATCCCTGCTCGAAGGAATTATTAGACTTTAATTAATATGATCTTTGATTTAAGCAATTTTTCCACTTTTGGTATTTGAAAATATATTTTGGTATTTGAAAATATATTTTTAGTAACATGACGTTTCAAACACTTTACAGTAGTCCGTGGTCACAGGTTTACCAGTGTAAAATCTGTATTTAAATAAAACTCCTATCATTGTGATGCGATTGTCATTATGCTATCTTTATAAACATGTGTGTACTTATATATAATTAATCCAGCGCGTCATTGGTTATTTCTCCGTCTGACAGTTGACTACAAGTAAACACAGCAAAATAGAATATGTGGGCGTTTGGACCGAAGCCCAAAAGCTCAACGATATAAACACGATAAAAAATAGAATATATCATTGCAAGTGCACTGGATACTTAGAACAAGCCTCGAAACCAAATACACTACATACGTTTACGCAAGTTGTTTACAATCCAGTAAAAACTTTTGCCATGCGGTTCATGTATTTAAAAAGAATATTTTAAAATATCTATACAAATAAATAAATCCTGTTTGTAATATTAAAATAACCACGTTTTACTAACTATATATACACGGTGCATATACTAAAATAACATTTTTTAAATTTTTTTTGTCTGTCTGTATCTCTCTTTGTTGCTGCTAGTCTCTGGAACAGCTAGACTGTTTTTGATTGGCCTTTCACTGGCAGATACTTTTATTTTAGAATTAAAAAATTAAGAGATGTTGAATTACGCGGTCAAAGTCGAAAACACTGCTCGTTTTAAATAAAAATGTATATAACATATATTTTTATACTGCATTGTTTTTCATATTATACAACATGCATATTCATAGTTTAGCTTAATCAAAAATAATTACTTGTACCAAAATTCAACTAAAAAAATTAACAATATGATATATATATATAATTATATATGATACATAAAATATGTACATATTTTTAATATATCCTTCAAATAATAAAATCTATTTACACGTAGTTAAACTTATGATCTATAAAAATAAATAAAATTGGAGTTTCTGTTTATAATATTAAGATAACTGTACACGGTACATATACCAAAATAATATTTTTTACAAATTTTTGTTTGTCTTTCTGACTGTTTGTTCCAGCTAATCTTTGAAACAGTTTGACCGATTTTCACTAGCTAGATAGCTAAGGTAACAACAAATTTCATGCAGAGGATTTTACGGACACCTCTAGTCCTTTAAAATATTTATTTACTTGTCGAGTACCTAATTCCGAAGGCCACATAGAAGAAGTCCTGGGCCAACACTAATCATTAAATTACGTTTGATATATTGTTTTATTAGATTATTAATATATGTATTTTTTTATTTTACCTCAGTGTACAACGACGGGTGGCTAATAAAATAATACGGAAAAAACGAGTTTAATATAAAAATAAAACAATAATTAACTAACCATAGTAATAAATTAATTAGTTACATTAATAAAATAACAATAAGAAAGTTTTGAACAAAAAGTCAACTCAATAATTACTTTAGTATGATATTAAATTCAATGTTGTTTTTTATTTAATTTAAAATAAAAATAGTATATTTATATAAGTAGTAGTAGTAATAGTATATAAGATTGTTCAAGTTGGCACATATTACATTTTTGTTCCTATATTTTAATTAAGCTGTTCCTTAATGAACTAAAAAAATCAGTTTTGAATTTGAACACTAAAATAAAAAATTTTTACTGACAAGAAGCACGTTTGAAAAGTCAAAGTAAAAAATGCACCTAAGTATATGATAAATAACTAAACCCTATAGTTATATTTTAAAATACTTTAATTACATTAGTATCTTTTAAAGTGTAGAGTAACACTTTAAAAACAGTAAAATACTTTAGTATACTGATAATAATTAATAATTCATGTTCAATGTTGCTGTGTGATGCCGGCTTAGAATAGCATCACCCCATATCCTCCCGCGGGTGTCGTAAGAAGCGACTAAGGGAAAAATCAGGGCATGGGCAGCAGCGTGGCCCTGTCTAACATAAACACCTACTGCGGTCACCAACCCGCCTGCCAAGCGTGGTGACAATGGCAAGATCCCCCATGGAAACAGCGCCAAAAATACGGCCCTCAGTGCCCGGCAGCCCCGCTATTCCCGGCCAAGGCAGCGGTCGTGGTCACGGCGGGGCAGAGGGTGCTAAGAATCCCCGGAGTAAAGGCTGCCGAAAACAACATATATATTTGGCAACGTACAACGGACGTACGATTCGGCTGGACCATCACCTCACAGACGTAGTGTAGGACGCCCTCTGGCCCGCTGGACTGACGACATACGCAAGGTTGCCGGAGCGGGCTGGATGAGGGTTGCGGAGGACCGGGATGTTTGGCGCAAACTTGGGGAGGCCTATGTCCAGCAGTGGACTGCAATTGGCTGACGACGACGACATGTTCAAATACCATTCTACTTCAAGTCAATGTCATTGTATGTAGTAATATTTTATTACACTTTAGCCATCACGATTATGTTGATTTTCTTTATGTCTTTTTAAAATATATAGTTTGTTATAGAACAATTGACAATGTAATTATCTTTTTATAAAAATATTTATAATTGTAATAAATAACTTTACACATAATATATTAATTAGAATGAAAGCAAAATATATGAAATATAATGAAAGCAAACTAAGACAGTTTGATACATAAGTATATTTTTAATAACCTGTACTCTATATTTTTATTTCGAATATAATATTTAATAATTTTAATGTTTTGTATAATTAAATATCGTATGTTACGTCTTTGTTAAAACAAATATAGAAGTTTATAATAGTTTCCATAAAAAAATTAACTCACCAGCTGTTTTTAATATTAAGACTATGAAGAAACTCAAACTTAAAACTTTTTCTATATACATTGTCACTAATATGTTTTATAAATACACAGAAAACAACATTAACACCGTATGTAATTTGTATTATTAAGCATAGAATATTTGTTTGCTTTTTTACTCAATATACACTACGTATTTAAATACGTAACTTTACGACGCGCAGGAACAACATTCCCTTCTCAATTCAGACTTTCAACTACCGGTAAAAGAATGAATGATAAATATAAACCCGCGAAAACTGAATAATAAAGAATGACCATGAATTGCTTACAAAAGGTACGTTCAATTTAATATGTGTATGTACACAATACAAATAAAAATGCTTAATATATTTTACGTAATGACTAAAAAACAATTAAATTAAAATGTATATACTATATTAAATGTATATACTGTAGTTCTATTAACTTAACGTAATAACTTTACAATGATTTAAGTGACTTACAAGTTACTAATCTGTCCCAAAGATCTGTCATTTGATATTTAAGATATTATGTCATTGCGCCTTCAAAAACGTAAACATAACCTCATTTTTTAAACCTGAAATGTTTTTTTGAAGAGTAATTAGATATGCAATAAATATATAAATTATAAAATAAACAAAGCTTAAATTCATACATACAATTTTAAATATGAATATTCAAGGCGTCTTAAGAAATATTATTAAGGCTCGTTCAACGAATATCTTATTTCAAAGATGGAAAGGTTCAGAAAATAAATTAACCACGTACGATCCATTTTTGACAAAACCACAGAAAACTAAGGATACATATCTAGAAGTAATTAAAATGTTCGAGGGACAAGACACTAGACGTCGGGGTCACGTCGAATTTATTTATGCCGCGTTAAGTCGCATGTCAGAATTTGGAGTTCAGAAGGATTTAGAAGTATATAAAGCTTTGGTAGATGTGCTGCCGAAAGGAAAATTTATACCTACAAATATTTTTCAAGCGGAATTTATGCATTACCCTAAACAACAACAGTGTGCTGTAGACTTATTAGAACAAATGGAAAATAATGGTTAGTAGATTGTAATAAATGGACTAGATTGTATTAAATTATAAGAAAGAAGGATCTGCTATTCAGTTGACTTTAAAATGAAAGTTATTTTTAGGAGTAATGCCAGATTCAGAGATGGAGCAGATGCTTTTAAATATATTTGGTAGAAGAGGAATACCTTTAAGAAAATTTTGGAGGATGATGTATTGGATGCCAAAATTTAAAAATCTTAGTCCATGGCACTTGCCTGATGAACTTCCTGGTGACACATTAGAACTAGCCAAGCTGGCAATACAAAGGATATCTTCTGTAGATCCTGATACACAGATTAGTATTTGGCAGGTAATAGATTTCATATTTAACTTAGCAAAAATGATTACAAAATTTTATAACTTTATAAATTATAAGTAAATGGATGTTATATATTTGTTATTTTTTCTTATTTTCTAATTATATGACATTTACCAGACTGAAGAAATAGAAGCTTCCTTAGATAAAACATGGATAGTAAGTGGACAGAGTAGAATTCAACAAGGACTATTAGCTGATCAACCTGTAGATGAACCTTTAACTATAAAAGGACCTTATAATGTTTACTTAAGGGACCATGTTGTTACATACTACACTCTACTTGGGAAGACAAGACCTGAATATAAAGATGATACTGATTTGGATGGTATTGTTACAAATTTTGCTTTTAGTGTTTTGCAACTAAATACATTTTTGATCATTTATTAATCTTTTTTTAGATGTTTCAAATATTGAGAAACCTCCTGGCATACCAGGTGTTATCGGTAAAGTAACATTGCCTCAAGTGAAAAATACAGTTCACGAACAAGATGATGGGACAATTGTTGCCATGTGTGCTACAGGTTTGTAAAATTATCTTTATAACTTGGTATTGCAAGAAATATATATATATATATATATATATATATATATATATATATATATATATATATATATATATATATATATATATATATATATATATATATATATATATATATATATATATATATATATATATATATAAGCTATTAATGTTTACTTCTTGTTACAACAGGAACTTCTTCAAGAGATTCTTTGTTATCATGGATCAGATTACTTGAAAAATATAATAATCCACAGCTAGCTAATATACCAGTAATATTCACTTTACTAGCACCACCATCAGATGTATCATTATTTGATTTGGAAAATAAAGATGAGGAAAAAAATGTTGCTCCGGCAACATAGGATTTGCTTAAGTGTATTGTAAATAATGTATAGATATTTATTAATAAAACAACCATTATGTTTACAAAGGATTTTATTTACATTTTTACATCTTATATGCATAGAATTAACTTATTCATATATCTATATTGTAATATTTTATTTACAACTTATAAAAATTATACTTCCTGGACACTACCACACTATGTTTAAAATTATTTAACAGTAATATAAAAAAACCAACAACTAACTGATATCTAAAAATTTGACAACTTTTTTGTTATTATGATTATTGCATAATAATTTGTATAATCACAGTTTATTGTAACCTTTTGGAGGAAAAAGTGTTAAAAGGTCTTTAGAACAAATTGTATGTTCATGTTAAGTCCATTCATAATCCTCATCTATCTCAAAGGATATTGTCCCCCACTGTCAGGTGATGTTATGCCAATCAGCCTGTGGTAGAAGATAAGTTTCATTATCACTTCTCACTACTGTGACACCAGCACCATAATATGGTATAACATATGCCGAGCCATCTGCTGGGCCAACCACCTGAAAGATATTTTTTGCTATAAATATTGTTGAAATATATACTTACTTTTATAAAATTTATATATATTATTATTTTTTGGTGCTTATAATTTATCAATTAATTAGAAAATTATTAAATATTAAAACTCCTTACTTGTGCAGCTATGAGAATAATATCTAGCAATTGGCCAAGAAACATAAAGCCAAGGGTACATAATTTTGCTAATCCAATTCCTGGGTAACCCAAATAAAATCTATCAAGTCCAAACATGCCCAGGAAAACTGATAATAATAAAGTTACTTCTAATGAATATCCATTTCTGAAATTAAACACAAAATATTAACTTCAATTTTTTATTATATAATATAGACAACATCATTCTCTTTGGGTTCAGTTTATATTTTGCACTATTTTTATTAGTATGTTGTTAAATAAACAAATGAGTAACTTACGTCCATTTACAGGGCATTTTCCTTGTAAATGTGGAATTCTTAGTGTCATTACATATAATACCATCTGCTGCTATGCATAACACTGCAAATTTCATCATTTTTTAGTTTTAAATTGATCACTAGTAAGCTTATTATTATATATATTAAATATCATGATAAAGTAAATATTTTACTAAACACAAATTACTACAACAATTAATAATTAATAAAAAATATATATATTACACCATAGAATAGAATTAATGCAGATCTCGGTAAAAAAAGAAACCACTAGTAATTAAATTGATGATAAAGACGAATTATGTTTACCATCCGCTTCTCCCTCAGAAGGATTATCCTTTCCTTTAGTACAACCATAAAACTGTTGAGTCACAGGGTCTATTTGATCTTTACTCGGATCAGGACAAATATATTGTCCTAGCCTTAAAGTACTACAATCTACAATTACATTTTTATCGCCTTTAACTTCATCAGAAGCATATCCTCGAGCACAAAACAACAATATTGTTACACACAGAAATCTCATTATCGTATGTTCATAAACAGTATAGGTTTAAAATATTACATGAAATAACCATTGTACGAAAGTCTATGTATTATCTCTAGAAATTGTTTAGTTAAATCATAATTTTCTGTGTATATTAATCACTTATATGCAAGTTGCACTGTAAGTCATCTGTCATTGTCAAATGACCTCAATTTGCGATAAGTCGATAACAGACGCAAAATATTTTGGCAGTAGAGCAAAAATTTAGTAGTAATTATTTAATATTACACATTTATATAAATGGGAATTTGATTTTACATTAGGATATTTTTGGAGTCCAACGTTGTGTGTTAATATACTATAAAATTTTTAAAATTTTATAAGTTGTTTTGGAAGCAAAGCATAAAATAAAGGAGCATATTGGTAATGAAGACGCGTTGATTAAAATGTAGGTATGTGGCAGCCTTATAAAATGATAGCGGAGATCGTGGCGTACACTGCAGTTCTTACGCAGTACATAATTATTGGCTTCTACTACTGATCTCCAAATTAAAGCTATTTAATAAAAGCAATATATAATAATATATTGAAATTTATTACTATTATTACTATTTATTGAAAATTATTTATTACTTCTGTTATGCAATATTATTTAGAATTATAACTTCTATACTTACAACATTGTTTCAGTTTTAACTACATAACTACGACAAAATACATATAAAAACTAAAGATATCTAATTGATATAATGAAAGTTTAGAAGTACACTAAAAATTTATACTCTACGTGCATTCACCAACAAAATATAGTAAATATTAGCGTCAAAATGTAAAAACTTAATTTTTGTCGACAAAAATAGTTTTAATAGGTACCTACCTATATAGTGGAATCTAATAGATTTTATAATTTTACGCCGTGTGACACGTTGCCAGCGAAGGCACTCCAAAGTTAAAGAAAGCATGGTCTCCAAGGAATTAAAGAATGTAACACAGGAGTGAAAGTTGGTGATTTGACAGTTAACTGTCTTTTGTACGCTAACGATGCAGTGCTAATTGCATCATTAGAATGGGAGTAGCAGACTTTGATCACCACTATGAAAGAAGGGTAAGAAAGTAATGGTCTAAACCTGAATACGAGCAAGACTTAGATTATGATATTTGGGACAGACGAAGAAAGAACGGAATGTAAGATTAGGGTAAATAGAAAGATTTTAGAACGATGGAAGGTGGTATACCTGGGAAGTATGTTTAGTAGAGACGGAAGATACGAAATACGGAGTGTCTCGACAATAGTTACTTTCCGTCTATCCTGCTATGTGGGATTAAAAGCGTGAAGTGAAAAAAAAGATACGAAATGGATGTAGAAAGGCGTTTTTCTGCTGGTAACCGCGTACAGCGTATCTTCACGTCTTGCCATTCACAATGCAGTACTGATACCGACGTTGTTATAAGGCAGCGAAACGTGGGTGTGTCGAAAGAGAAATGAAAGAAAGATGAATGTAAACGTGAATGTCATACTAAGAATGAAGAATGAATGAACGTGCTCATGTGGTTTGGGCAAGTTAAGAGAATGAGTGTTGAAAGAATGGTAATAAAGTTTTATGAAGCAAAGGTGGGTGGTACGAGAGGTCAGGAGAGACCTCACTTGATCTTCGAAAGCGCATTATTGAAGATACTGGAGGAAGGTCACGTAACAAGCATGAAGACCCCCCGAACGGCATGTATGAAGAGAATAATGACTGTGGACAAGGTATACAGGGACCGTAGCGTTTGGTGCTTCGTTGTCTCGGACTACCCTGTCAGGGAAACAGCGTGAAGCTAAGTAAGTAAGTCGTTGCATCTTTCGGGTCTTCTGGTCACTGCCTGATACGGAGTATAATGCCTGTTAAACGTGGTAGTTCCAGAACCCCCCCAGCTCACCGTGTTTGGCAATACAATTATGATTGGGATGGGATGCATACCTTTTACTCATCTTATCCCTAGGAGCCAGCTTACTTTTCTTTTGCTACAATTGATGAGAAGCTTGAGAGTTATCCGTTCGGAATGACACCCATCCACCCATGGTTCACACGACAAATGCTGAACTGTTGGGCGCTTTCTTCGCCTCGAGCTTGACTTTAGATGACAGAAGAACCATGCCACCGACCATTCCGAGAGCCAGAGCTCAATGCCCGATATTAAATTTAACCAAATAGCTATTCGGCGAGGGCTATATTCTCAGGATATCTACAAGACTCTAGTTGTCACCATTGCCAACGCGTCTGTTTCGGCAATCTTATTCATTCCCGAAAAAAGACGATGATTCCGCTATTGAAAGCAAAAGCGTAAAAATCGCTATCGATTTTATTTTGCTCTGGATTCATGCCCGTGAACACTGGCGTTCCCAGGGCTGTGTGTTTTCCCCTACACAATTCCTTCTGCGTATCAATCTATTGAAAATGTCTCTTGAAGTGAAAAAAACCTAGTTCAGTTTAACCCCTTAAAGATCGGATTGAGTGTAAACCAGAACAAGAAAACCCTATTTGTCGTATTATCGGTTTTCGAGAACACCCCCTCTTAAAGCCGCACCCGATATTAGTAAATTGGGCCTTAGCATTACGAGTGACTGTCAGTATCGCGATTATCAAAAAGCAAGGCCAAGTTGGCCTCGAAAAAACTTGGTGTTATTGGTAGAGCGAGACGGTACTTTATACCAAAAGAATTAGCTTAAAACATTTGGCCGCATATAACGGAGAGCCGTTCGGATCTTTGGAGACTCAATAATCTGTGTAAGACTGACACTTCGGCATTGCGAAGATAAGTTTTATCATATTGTATTCTCTATCACATATGCTACGGGGAGTGTTCTAGAGAACTGTGAATTTTCCAACTACACAGTACGTAACAGATTAAAATACCATCACTATCATCAGAATACGTGGCGTTCTACTGTTGTGCGGGTATGGACATGCCGCACAACTGAGGAACGGCCTACCATTTGTAGATATTTTGGTCTTAAGTTATACGTGACCCCGGATTCACGAGCCAGCATCATAATATTTCTATGCGATAGATGAGTGTAGTATACTATTTTTCTAATCTTTCTGCTTTTGTGTTTAACTTTCTCCTTCCCCTTGACTTTACCCAAAACATTGGTTTTGAGATCCAATGATGACCGATTTACTAAAACAATGCTTCACAATAGAAATTGTTGTAAAAAAATATACCTATGACAAGTGGGCAAGGCCTATTGTCTCATATCTAGATACGGTTAAAGACGCGACCGGTGTCACTTGATGTGGGTTACTGGTTGAAGTTGTAATTACTAAATCCGTGTATATACTACTATGTGACGGTCGGGCTGTAAAGGAGCTGAAGGAATAATTTTCGAAGCAGTTTGATGAAGATGTATATGTTACACCAACTACCGAAGTTACTATAGTTAGGCACACACGTAAGTAAGACCACCTGAAACATATGAACGTGCTCAGTATGATTTTGGTTGTCATCGTCGCAGTACAGATAGAGAGAAAGAAAAAAAATATTCTCAGAAGTTGTATTGCGTCTGACGTGGCCGTAGTAATAATATGTTGTTCCAAAAGAATCCTTAACACCTTAACACTTGTAACACTGGATCTCAAGATGAAGATGTGAAACGCAAACCTGTATCTCTATACAAACCTAATCAAGGTACTTCCTGAATAAATTGATGTAGAAAGACTTTTTGCCAGAGATTAAAGGTAAAAATCTATCGACTAATAAATACTAAACTACTCAGACAACTTGGGATCGAACCAAATTAGCAATGAGAAGGCGTATTTTTGGTTTTTCTAAGGGAGGGCAGGTCATTCACAGGGAGACTGGGGACGGTTCGTGAAAAGAAGATTGCTTTTTATTATTGCATAATGCGACCAATTCTTTTATATGGATGCGAATGTTGGCCAACACTATCTCGATCGGTCATGGCAAGGCATATATGTGTGGAGTAACGCGGGCTAACCGTATGCGTAACACTATTATACGTGATGGTCTTGGAGTGTGTGCATAGCGGACCCCCAAGGTAGTGATAGGTGAATGTTATGATGAGAGTACTATACGAGAGTCAATGGAGTGACCACAGAGGATTTCAAAGACCGTACAATGTAGGGGTAGGTAAGAAAGCAGACCTTGGCTAAGTGCTGGGATTAACCCATAAGAATGAAGTACAGTGTTTTCCAATAGAGATGATAGGAATTTGATAGCTCACATGTTGAACGATTTTTTTCCCTGAAGTGTATAAAATCGATGTGGATGACATTTATTTTCAACAAGATGGTGCAACATGCCACACTGCGATCGTCACAATGGGTTTATTGCGTGATAAGTTTGGTGAGTCGGCTATTTCTAGCAACGGTTCTCACAATTGGCCACAAAGATCATGCAATTGAACACCCTTGGACTATTTTTTGTGGGGGTATGTTAAATCTCAAATGTATTCCAATAAACCAGCTACGATTCAAGACCTTGAACGCAACATTCGAGCGACTATAGCGGCCATACCAGCTGAAATGCTGCACCGAGTCATCGAAAATTAGACTGATCGTATTTATCAGTGCAAAAAAGTCGTAGCGGTCATTTGAACGATATTTTGTTTTAATCATAAATAGCATAAAATTTCCTATAAATAAAGCCATTGAGCACGAAATTCGAACATATATTACATGTTTTATTTCAATTTCAAAACATATCGTTCTTATTGGGAAACCCCATAGCTCATAGAAGAAAGTACCAAGTATTTTATATATATAATGTTTACATATATAAAAATTATAGCGCTGTTAACACGTTAATTTATTTAAGTGTTTTATAAATATAATATTAATATGTAATCTAATAAAACAAAAACTGCAATATATCAATTAAAATTAAGCATAGTTAATGATGTTAATGATGTCATGAGTGAAACGTGCTTTTTTGTAACGTAAAATATATTCGATGCTTTTAACAACCCGTGCTAGCACTCTTGAACTGATTGAGAGCACTTATTGATTATAGTCGGGCGTTATTTCCAATTATTTACTTGCGAATTGTATTACAGAACTGAGTGTCATTTTAAATATTTATGTAAAAACGGTGGTGACATAGTTGGCACATTTATAGTTTCAGAATTTATCTTATATAACAGATTAGTTAGAGATAACCTAGTGTTAAGACACTACTCGCTGCTATCTGTTCAAAATCGAGACATCCCGTGTAGAGAGAGTGCCGGAAATGTACGCCACGGTTTGTCTTACCAAAGTGAAGAAGAGAAAATGATTTGCCGATTGTAAATAGATTTCACCACCTATCGATTTTACAGTAGACGTTGTCCCAAGCTATCCTTACGATAGGCTCATAATTGGCACACGTTATGAAAATTAAATTAAGGCTTTGGATCCAAATCCCGTTGAAAAGAATATAAAGGCATTTGCCTCAGATGGTATATATATTTGATGTGGAAAATCGAAGAAAAAAGTCAAGTAATTATTATAATGATTTATTTCAGTTATTGGGCTATAAGAAGCGACATTTTCAAACAATAGCACTACAATCAAAATACTCAAATCAAAACTAACTTGCGTTAAAATGACAACTGATTATAAATATACTGATAGTATCAGTTTATTTTAATAATTAATAACATATTTTAAACGGTTTAATTAGGTGTATTTTGGTATTCGATTATACATTCTTATAAAAACCTGATGTCTCTCAGGTAGACTATGAATGCAGACTACTGTAGTATTTGAAACGTGAAAGGTTTTTAAAGAATATATTTTCGAATATCAAAATATAAGTGATTAATTAGTTTAAAATAGTTTAATTTAAAATGTGTAAAAATCGTGTAATTCAAAGATCTTATAATCTCGTAACATATCGCGTTTTACACAACAACCTTCTTCCAAAGATAAATAATTTTCATACATTATGATGAAAAAGAACAGTATTAATGAGCTAACATGCTACAAATATTTATTTTATTCACACAAGTATTTATTTCAGTTTACAAATCAAAGTCTGTTATCAATTTATATGTATTATTCGTGCAAACATCACGTATTGTAAACTATAATGCTAAAATAAAAAAAACTATAGAACAATCACATTCATGTTAAATTCCCTTATAAGTTAAACAAAAAAGACTATATTTAAAATTAAAATAATAAAAAACAAAACATACAAAAAAATATTTATTAATTAATTACACATCACTATTAACACAATTTTTCTGATTCATTTAAAAAATATTTTTAAGTCTTTTAGTGCCTGCTTCTTGTAGCACGCTCTTTGTAATACAATCATCAGCCGCGCCAACCAGTGAACGATGGAGATCTGTAGAATTAATGTTCTTTAAATAATAATTAACATTTGTGTGGCTTAAATGTTAACTAGTATACCCAAATCAATTATCAGATTATATGTTAATGTAAAGTATATGTGTATTATAATATAAAATATTGTTTTTTTTGTAGTTGTATAGTGTGCGAAACTTGAATTTATTCTAATTCTTTTTTTTCATTCACTCAAATACCAAAATGTACGTGATTAATCCGACTAGAAAAAAATATCTATGCTATAATAATACAGTAAGACAGTGTGTCTATACATTAAATATCTTTCCTACAAATTGGTTGAAGCGATGCTAAACCATCAATAGAATACAAGTTAATTATTATAAAAAAAATTGTTTGTCTGTTTCTATGTCGTGTACTTATAAACAGACTTTATGTCTCATTTTTATCTATAATATATACCGAATTGTCGGCATATTTGCTAAGCAGTAAAACTCTTATAATTATTGGAAAATATACCACCACATATAAGAAACGCCATTTCCAAAGTGGCCATACTGTGCCAGTGCTAGAATGTTGGGCATAAATAAATATCTCTTACGTATTGAAAGTGGGTGGTTGCGGGGCAGGTTGCCCCGATTGTTGCGCAAGGTTGCCGAATGTCAACGTGTTCTGTGTTGCTAACGTCTCAAATGTCGAATTAGACTGGGTCGGTGTTCCAAAATCTAGAAAAAGGACAATTATATATATTACTTTTTTTAATGTAATGTAATTTCACACCTAAACCATTTTTAAAAAACTTGTAAAAATTTGAACGCAGCGCGATTCGAACCTGCGCCTCTTGGTAATCGTCCAAGCGCTCTGACGTTGACATTGACGTTTGGGGCGCGAACCCCGCTGCGTTCAAATTTTTACACGTTTTTTTTATTGTTTTCTAATCCTAAGGATAATTCAATTTAACATTTCACATTTTAGTTTATTTGGTAATTTAAGATTTTACTTTATTAGACATTTAGACATTTTACTTTAACTTTACTATATCTAATACATTAAATAACAATACTGTCTTGACACTAAGTTATATTTGACAACCCTGTTATTCGGGATAAAGCGCGAAGCTGCTTTTAATTGTTGTTCAAAAAATAAAAAAAAACTCACTAGGCGTGGTGTTTCCAAACATTTTCCCAGGGGAAGTATTACCAAAGGCGGGAGCTCCGAAACTGCCGCCGCCAAATGTGGCGGGTGCTCCGAAACCGCTATTGGGACTCTTGTTGAAACCACCGAAACCTGGCGCGCCAAAACTGTGGAAAATAAACAGAAATCTCTTCTTCAGTTATATTTTGTGAAGTATATAGATGCATGGTTATTTTAAATTTTGATTATTTTTAATAAGCGTCTGAAGTCAAAGCGTTTATTTAATAAATAAAATTAGTAATAAGTACTATTACTTAATAAGCTAAGAAAATGACAAATAAACTGTTTTTAATAATAAGAAGTTATACATTTCCAAAAATTCTTTTTTTATGCTTTTTGTATTTATTTCCAACTCCATTGATATATGTATATTTCCTCTTATTTCTATTACTCTCTCTCTCTTTTAATTGCAAATTACGTCAATTCGTATGTATTACGTATGTAAAATAAGTTTGTTAAAAATCATAATATTAAGCGCACGGGTAATATAATGAAAAGGGAAGATAACTAATAAAATGAATAAGAAAATAGAATTAGAGACAATAGAACATGAAATATCTACGTAGCAGTACTTAATGTTTGTTTTACACATGCACTGGTATCACTCTCACCTGGGTGAACCACCAAACACTGGTTTCGAAGCAAACACGGGTGAACCTCCGAATGCAGGCGCTGTGAAATTACATATTAATATAAACGTCATAAACAAATGATACAATATTTCAGTATAAGCATTCCCTTGAAATTCGAAAGCCGTAAATAAGGCGTTTATACAAAAACGTTTCTTATACCAACTGTAACATATAAAATGAACTATATTACTAGACTTATCAAAATCGGATTACTCTGTAAAGTATAAAGTTTAAAGTTATGAGTGGTCAAACATAACAATCAATCATGCTCTGTTTATCTTAAGGGCGGTTTCTTTTTCCCAATTCATATGGGATCAATTTTGAGATCCTACTCTAAAAAGTTATGATACATTTTCCCTCCATTCCCTCCTTCCTTCCATTTTTGTCGTTTAAAAAAATATACATACAAGTTTGTTGTTGCGGAGTTCCAAACACGGATGATTTATTTTCACCGCCAAAAGGCTGTGGACTGCCAAATGGTTGCGCATTGGGTGTACTGAAACTACCGCCAGATGTACCAAAGATGGATGACGACTGTGTGGTCGCTGGTTGACCTGGGAATTAAGGATAATAACAATAAATAACTCAACACTATTTGATCAGTTCCAGCGATAATTTTACTTAAAAAATATATCAGTCTAGCAATATGTGCCTGTGTGTATTAGTGTACTCATGTAAGAAGTGACGCATCTTTATGACATCAATTTTCGAAAAATGATCCACTTTTTACAAAGCAATTCCATTGCAATTCCTCTCTTACCAGAGCAGAGATTTGTAAATTGTAATATAATCAAATATAAATTTAAATATATTAGAGCGAGATCGAACCCACAACTAAAATTTAATATCATTGAGTTGTATTTTAGTGATGTTTTAGCCTAGCTCTGAATTTATTTTTAGGAAATATATTTTATGTACAGTCACACTGTCCTTCTGTTATATTAAAGTATAGATAATACTTCAAGAGCCTCACCAAAACCAGTAGATCCAAAGCCACCGCCGCTACCAGCACTCCAAAAATCAGTAGCTGGTTTCTGTCCAAACGACGTAGCACCTCCTCCTCCGAATATACTGGACGCAGTCGGATTCGAACCCGAGAAGTTTGCTTTATTCCCAAACACATTAGCATTGTTGCTACCAAACACTGAGCCCGATGAACTGTGAAATAATTAACATTATAGTGCAACAAATAAACTAGTCATAGCCCACAAACCCGTTTGCGTCGTATACAGTAAAATATGTTTAGTTTTATGTGTTTAATATTAATCTTAATTTATTTAAATGTAACTCTTAGAATTAAGATAATTTATTTTTAGCCAACTATAATTAAATGCAAATAAGAGATAAGCAACGATAAGGAAAAAAATATGCAATAAATTTTATATTATATATACAAAAAACATCGTTTGCGTCATTATATTTCGAGACATTCTCTCTTAAGGCTTTCTGAAAGCTCTCCAAGGAATATACATGGCAAATTTCAATTTTCCCCTTCCAGCAGTATCGACTGTGTATTGTCTGTCCGTTAGTAATGCAAGAGTTTTATTTAAGAAGATACAGTTATAGTATAACTATAATTTTTCTTTTAGAGTTACGTTAACGTTTATATTCTTATACTCTTAAAGAAAGCTTTAAAAGAATGCATTTCTGCTATAATAAATAATAAAACTTAACGTTTTTATAAAGTAAGCTAGCAGAGCAGACATATCTGCTTACTATAAAAACTGTAAGGCATGTGAAAGTAATAAAAAGAAAAGTTGAAATTGTCAATTACCCTCCAAATATACTCCCACCACTAGTTGGCGACGATGCACTCGTAGTAGAAATACTTGCTGACGCAAACAAATCAGATTCGCCCCCACCGAACAAGGAGCTCTGCGCAGTTGTGGTCGGCGTTCCGAACACCGAGGCCTGGGTTGTTTGAGTTGGTGTCCCAAACACTGACGTTTGAGTCGTTTGAGTCGGTGTTCCGAAAATTGAAGCTTGGGTCGTTTGAGTCGGCGTACCGAACACTGAATTTTGAGTAGTTTGAGTCGGAGTACCGAAAGCTGACGCTTGAGTGACAGCTGTTTGCGTTCCAAACACGGATACCTGAGTGGTCGCAGTTTGTGTCCCGAACATCGATGCTTGGGTTGTTTGAGTCGGCGTTCCGAAAATCGACGCTTGTGTCGTCTGTGTTTGTGTACCAAAAACTGATGCTTGAGTCGTTTGAGCAGATGTTCCGAACACAGATGCTTGGCTACTTTGAGGTTGGCTACCGAAAACTGAGGTTTGAGTCGTAGGCGTTGTGTTCCCGAAAACCGATGCTTGAGTGGTTTGAGTTGGGCTTCCGAATATTGAAGCTTGAGTAGTTTTTGTCCCAAACATTGACGCTTGTGTTGTTTGAGCCTGAGTTCCAAAAACAGATGTTTGATTTGCCGTGGTCGTTGCGAATATAGAACCTTGAGTGGATGTCCCGAAAACTTGGCTAGGCGTAGATTGAGACGTACCGAATACGGGATTTTGGGAAAATACTGAACTTGTACTTGTAGTTGTTGACGTTCCAAATAATGATTTGGACGCAGCCGCGCTAAACAAATTCTGAGCTGACGAGGTACCGAAAACCGAAGTCGTAGACGCCGGTGCAGCTGAAGCAAAAATACTTTGTGATGACGATGTTTGGGTTCCAAACCAATTTGATTGAGTAGTTTGATTTCCGAAAGGGGATGAAAATACTGAGGAGTTTGGGGAAACTGTCGGTTGAGCACTTGTTTCCGGACTTTCTGTTAGTTTTGATTCAACGCTAGAGGGCGCTGATGTAGCAGTAGGCTTGGTACTCAAATTCTCAGGCTGAGAATCTAATTTAGAATCCTTAGCAGGATCAGCTTCTTTAGGTTTAGGTATTGTAACAGTTATACTTGTAGTATTTGTTTGATCTGATGCTGCAGTTTTAGGGGTAACATCAGATTTTGTAGTACTGTCGACTGATATAGTTGTAATACTTGGTGATGATATGGCGAGAAATCCTTGCTGTGGCTTTGCAACTGTAAGTTTATTAAAGCTGTCGTTAAAGATAAAATTTAGCATATTCTTATTTAAAATATTTTTTAAGCATTGTTGAATATTTTTAACATGTTTTCGGTTTTTTATCCTGTTAGTTCTGGTAATACCATCAGATTCATGCTAAACAAATATTGTATTGATATTGGATCTAGATCGCGTGAGCAAATTTAAAAGAAAATCGTCAATTAGACGCACTTGCTATTCCGATTCGCCAGCGTTGTAACGTTGTCGTATATTGATAGATCGTTAAACTGCAGGATTTGAATTTTCAATTTTGACACAATGGAACGGCGTTTAACTATAAACGCGACGAGCCGTGAGTTCGTTTCCTATTCGGGGAAATGAATATATTTAAATTATTTTTATGTCTTCGCCCTAATAAGACAAAGCGCGGCGTTAAGTTTCACAACTCAAGAAATTGATTTTGGGTGTAAAAAGAAGAACGGCGTGTCTTGATACGAAGATATCCAGACTAAATTCGCCTAAGCGAAATAAAGTGTGGTGGTGTAAAGTAATACAATATACATACCAGTGGGCGGAGGCGCAGCTGGAGTACCACTAAATATTGATGATGGGACTTTCTCAATTTTCGCCTCAGCGGCTGGTTTTTTTAGATCAACTATAAATTAAAAATATATTTGTTAAGATTCATAATTTTATTTTATAATATTAAAAGAAGGTATTCAAACTATCTAATATAATAGCAAACATCATTCATTTCTTCAAAATGAAATATGAAGTTAAAAAAGCCTTTGGGGCGCAGTGGTGCAGCGTTTAACTGTCAACGACTAGAGGTTCGAACCTTGGGGAAATGATTGTATTTAAATAATTTTCATTTCTCCGCTCTAGTAAGACAAAACACAGCGTTGAGATCCGCCAAGTTCCTGAGAATGCTAAAAATTAAATGTTTTCACAATAGATTCTCTTTGTCTTTACTGTAGTAGTGAAAAAGTATAAGGTTAGTTTTTAAATACAATACCTATAATAACAGATTGGGATGGAACTTTGCCAGTCATAGGAGCTACTGAAGGTTTTAAATCTTCTTTTTTATCTGTCGCTACTTTTTCATTATCTGTAGATTTAGCTGGCGCGTTCTCTTTAAGTTTATCCGTTACATCATCCGTTTTTGTAGATTTATTATCAACTTTGCCAAATACGATTCCCTGACCACCTTTTATAATATCGGGTACGTTTTGATTCTTACTAACTAATGGTGTAGACGCTTTAAGGCTAAACATATTTGTTATAGGTTTTTCCTCTTTAGATTTATCCTTCGCAATGGACCCAGCTTCCGGTTCGCCAGTTTCACTAGATTTTGGACTTCCGCTTGTTGTTACGGGGCTTTTTGTAGGAAACTTTGAAAACATGCTGCCCATAGTAGGCATTGCTTTAACTCCGAATACTGGAGTTGGCACCGCTACTGGCTGAGGTGTGGAATCTAATTGAAATATTTGTTCATTATTAATATTTACTGTCTCGCAGTCCAAGATTTACTATGAGATTTTTTTAAAAAACAGGCATTCTTAGGGTTGCAATACCATATATCTATAATAATGTTTTGTTTGTCCGCAAAAATATTCATAAATTAAAAAAAAAACAGTGATAGACACAATATTAATTTAAGGAATAAAAATAAGCTAAAAATTACGCAGGGTGTATAAGTACATATGGATAAATTCAGATATTTTTCTCAATTTTTTTGTATGTAAGATATACATAAATATAAGTCGATGGCGGAACTCAACGCCGATAAAATCTGAATTAACAGATTAAATACATAAAATGTAATTAAATAACTTACTTGCAAACACTGTAGGTGAACAGATATTCTGTCCCATGGCATTGTTAAGATCATTCGTGTCTTTATTTTCTATTACACTGTCACTGGACTCCTTTAAAATGAATTGTTTAGGCAAGCTTTTTGTGTTTTGACTGGCAGCCATTTGTTCAGCTGACGATTGCTGTATAATTTGAACAGGCTTTGCTTTGACTTCTGTTTGTTTTTCTTCTTTCGGCTCTGTAAAATTTATAGATTTTTTAATTATATTAATATTAGACCATATATGTATATAAAACTTTCACTACATGTATTATTATTAAAATTTATTGAAGGCTGCAAAGTGATATATGTAAAAAAAGTTTGAAATAAAGAAGCTAAATGAAATTTATTTACCATCCATCAAGATGAGTAAAAATAATTAAATAAAGGAACATGGCATTAAGTTACATAGCAGAAAAACTACTAAATAAATATGTATATTAAATAATTATTTTATTAAATTATTTATTTAGTGGTGATTGAAATAAAAAATTATAACCGTCATTGAATAAAGTCCTAGCGACAGGTGCGGCTGGTTTGAAGAAAGAAGTTTTTATAGGTGACTCTTTGACTATATCTGGTTTAGCTTCTGGTGCAGTCTGTTGTGAGACTGAAATATTACAATAAAAAATATTTTTTATTACTGATTAAAATTTTTAATATTAAAGTATTATGGTTTCACTTGTTTAATAATATTCTATGTATTCATTGTAACTATCTTAGAAAATTTCAAAATTTCTAACGGTGATTCCCAATAGAGATGATAGGATTTTGATAGCACGCAGCCGCCATCTTCGTTGTTTAACATTTAACATTTGACATTTGTGTTGTTTTGTGTTCAGTAATGTTTGCCATTTAATCATGAACAAGTTCACGTTACCTCAATGTTTGGAAATTGTCTAAATTTTCTATCAAAATTCGAGAAGTATTGTCTCTACTCAAAAAGCATTACGTGCTAAATATGATCGTCATGGTGCACCGTCTGAGCTCGCTATACGTCGCATAATCCAAAAACTGGAAAGTGAATATTCTTTGCACGATAGTAGACCACCAACACGACAACGGACAGGCCGTAGTGAAGAAAATATAGCCGCCGTATCAGCCAGTGTCGAAGAAAATCAAAATGTTTCCGTTCCACGACGTACACAAGAATTAGGCTTATCCAGAATGACAAACTGGCGAATTTTACGTATGGATCTTGGCCTACATCCATACAAGATTGTGTTGGCACAAGAAATCAAGCCAGCAGACCATCGATTACGTCGTGAATTTGCCGATTGGGCGCTTGAAATTATGGAAACGGACACCGAATTTCATAGGAAAATCATCTTTTCAGATGAGGCTCACTTTTGGCCCAATGGTTATGTGAACAAACAGAATTGTCGTTACTGGAGTGAGTCAAATCCAAGAGTGGTTCATGAAACATCATTACATCCTGAAAAATTGACTGTTTGGAGCGGATTGTGGTACGGTGGAATCATTGGCCCGTACTTTTTCAAAAACGACGAAGGCCGCTGTTACTGTCAATGGCGACCGTTATCGTGACATGTTGAACGAATTTTTTTCCTGAAGTGTATGAAATTGATGCGGACGACATTTATTTTCAACAAGATGGTGCAACATGCCACACTGCGACCGTCACAATGGATTTATTGCGTGATAAGTTTGGTGAGTCGGTTATTTCTCGCAACGGTCTTCACAATTGGCCACCAAGATCATGCGATTATTTTTTTGTGGGGGTATGTTAAATTTCAAGTGTATGCCAATAAACCAGCTAAGATTCAAGACCTTGAACGTAACATTCGAGTACGTACGTAACATTTCGACTATAGCGGCCATACCAGCCGAAATGCCGGACCGAGTCATCGAAAATTGGACCGATCGTATTCACCAGTGCAAAAAAAGTCATGGCGGTCATTTGAACGATATTTTGTTTAAGTCATAAATAGCATAAAATTTCCTGTCAAAGAAGCCATTGAGCACGAAATTCGAACATATATTACATGTTTTATTTCAATTTCAAAACACATCGTTCTCATTGGGAAACCCCATATAAGCATTATTCTTGCTTTAGTAACCTTATACAAAAGTGAATACAGAACATATGCCAGTGCAATGTTTATATGATGAATTTCATATATATTTTATACATTTTTTATTTATATTGATTTTCTTCACTTTCTCTAATTAAAGGTATATAATCGAAAATCAAATTATATAATCGAATCGTAAATTATCGAATCAACTATATATATATATATATATATATATATATATATATATATATATATGTATATATATATACTCTGTATATATTAGTTGATTCGATATACTCCGGTCTGCTGAAGCTCTTTTAAGTTACATATATTAACTATTATTAACTTAGCGAAATTTTATAGTAAAAGTTCAAACTATTCTAATCTAATCTGATCCACATATATGCATGTCTTAAATTTGAAGTTGTCGTTAAAAATATTACGAAACTTTACAAAATATTACGAAATTTAATTTTAAAATTTTATTTGCTACAACCTTAAACATCCTGCACAACTGATATACCTAAAAGCCGCTGGGCAAATGATCAAACTTCTGCTTGTGTAATACGATATGCCCGGACATTTCACGATATGACTAAGCCAACAATCAACATATTATATATAAATATATTAGTAAAAAACTTTATTCGAAACTAAATATACAAAATCTAATAAACCAACTAACTTGCAAATGCTGTGGGTGAACAGATATTTTGTCCCATGAAAGTGTTAGGATCGCTTCTTTCTTTATTTTCTATTATACTGTCATTAGTCTCCTTCAAAATGTATTGTCTTAGCAAGCTCTTTGTGTTTTGACTGGCAGTCATTTTAGGTTCAGCTGACGTTTGTTGTATAGTCTGAACAGGCTTTGGTTTCACTTCTATTTGTTTTTCTTCTTTTGGCTCTGTAAAAAATAAACAAATAAATAATTAAATGGCATTAATAAATGGATAAATGAACGTAGGAGTGCTGAATGATTTAATATATTGAAAAATACATAAAAAAATAAATATTAGACTGCTTGATCCATAGGATTAGAGATTTACAAAATTATCTTAATTTCTATTTACTAATGGTTCTCACTAGAATGTTATATTAGACAATGCCTAAGAATAGCAACGTTCAAGTACCAACTCATTACTTGGATAAGTTCATTCTTACTTGCGCTCAAGTTTAAAATATTAAATAAAGCAGCTAAATCCAATTTAATCTTATTTCAACAACCAACATAAGGATAAAAGTAAAGAAGAAATAAGTTAATATGAGATTAAATAACGCAATGCAAAACTACAAAATAAAAACAATTTTCATTTAATGGCCAGTAGACTTTAAAATTAAAAATGATTACCGTCAGCAAATAAAGTTTTAGCGACAGGAGCAGCTGGTTTGAAGAAAGAAGGATTTTTTATTGGTGATTCCTTTACTATGTCTGGTTTAGTTTCTGGTACAGTTGGCTGTGTGACTGAAATAATACAATAATAAAGAAAAAAAAATATACTAATTGCACATTTTGATGTTAGAGTTTCTTAACATTTTTTGTTGAGCATTCAACTTTAATTGTAGTTAATATTTCTTTCAGCATTTCAATTTTAATTATAATATTTCTTTTTTTACAAGAAAAGGAACTTTTCTTACAAAAATAACAGTTCATGTAAATATACTTATACTTATACTGGTTCTAATATAAATAGTTAATTGTTATATACAAGTATATATCTATAAATATAATATAAGACTTACAAGTAAACGCTGCTTGAGCTGCAATAGGTGCTTTAAAAGCGTTTCCGTCATTTTTAATCAAATTAGGTGTCATTTGAGGTACAATTTGATTGAAACTTGGTGTTATGACTTTTGAATCGTTTTTCGTTTGTATTTGCGGGAACAGGGGTTTGGTAAAGGGTCCAGATAATTTCTCTTCCACTTCTAAAATGTTTATATTATTTGTTATGAAACAATACTTATTTCTTATAAGGCACTTACCCTATAAATTATTTCATAAAAAACTGACATGAATATCGACATAATGGGGACACATTCTTAATTAGATAAAAACATTTAAATTATTTTTACATTAAAAATTTTTTGTAAAGTTAGTTCAAATAGCGAGACTAACATACTTTCGTATAGCTTGCTAGAGCCCATAGTATAACCTTGTCACACAATTCTTTTTCAGCTAATATCCGAGACTCAAATTTGAACTAACACTCCTTATCGTTGTATGGTACCAAGTAAATAAATGTTGATATTGTGAAAAATATGTAGTTTTTTAAAACCTTTTCGTATATAAACTATCAGGTGAATTTCAGTTAGTAAGAGAAGTAATAGGGTTTTGGATATATGCCACCTATTTTAATTGTAGGCAATCGTATTTATTACTATATCTTAAGTTAATCCTCGTCGTAAAAATTGTGATGATATGACAAGTGTGTTAATTCTATAATAGATACTCACAAGAGTTTTTAGAATTCCTTAACCCCGATGCCTCGGAAAAATTATATTTAAACGAACTTATATTAACTATGTAGTTTCAAATTATTAATAAAATCAAAGAACTTTCATATAAACTTAATAAAAGGACTTTCATATACACTTAATAATAAAATATTAAAAGTTTTATTAGGCGACTGGAGCCATTAAGTATTGTTAGTAACTGTATCAGATTATACATAATTATATTGGATTAAAAAAACTTACTACTTCTTTACTTTATAAGTCACTTACATTTATATCGCAATATATCATTGGTATCAATACTTTTAATTAAATAAAATGTTAAACATATAAAATTACAAAAATTTGAATTATAATTATATGAATTTTAAACTATAATTAATGCATAGAATAAAAAAAGTAAAGTCAATACTCGTATTCCATCAATTTAGTAAAAGAGTCAATTACTATTATAAGACTAACCTGGCATTTTAATTTCTTTTGCCTCATTTTCCGCCAATTGTTCCTTCAATTCTCGCTCCTTAACACTTTGTTCATATTTTTTCTTCATATTTTCTAAGTGGTGTGTCACTTCTACACTTACAGGCTTAATTTTAATAGGTCTGTGATTAGAGAGTACATCTCTAAGGGCGTCAAGCTTTTGCGAATTTAGTAGTTGCTCCTTTGCCTTATTTTGTGGCTCAATACTCATATTTAAAATATTTTTGGTCAATTTTGATAGTGGATCTCTATAAAATTGTTGTGAATATTTAATACTACATATCATATAAATATAAATGTAATAAGAATATGTTTATTATGTTCAAGGACAACACTGTGACTAGTGGCGCACCGGGACAAAGTCTGACTTTAAGCGCGACCGGTTGTGGGGTTCGATTGCTATTCGTGGGGAATGATTGTTTAAATTATTTCCATTTCTTTTCCCTGGTAAAAAAAGCGTGGCATTGAGATACGCCACTCAACATGTTTTAAATTTGGCGGAAAGTGGAGAACGGAGTGTTTGACACTTACTTTTGGTACTTCTTGTGGTATGCAGGATAAAAGGGTGAAGTTATAGAGTAGTAAAGAAAATAATCTTTACTCTATATACTAATTTATCTATTATATTAGTGTTAAAGTAAAAAAGGGGCAAAAAGAATCATTACTTATGTCATTTAAAAGCAGTTTAAACAATATGGTAGAAAATTAAATATTTAATGTTTTTAATTTCAACTTTCGGTGCACAATATATAAAATATAAATTTTTAAATAAATTTGAGATTTTAATACTTTTATAATATAAACAACTTAGGAAAGCACTTACTTATTTTTGAATGGTGTACTACGGAGCAAAGAAGTTGATTTAAATGAAGGTGTTATATTGCATTCGTTCATAGTATTTCTTAAAGTCTTTATAACAGCTTGTTGTCTGCCAAGTATTTCTTGCTGTCTCACTAGCGGTTGATACACATCATCTAGTATGGGGCGTATCATACGCTCCCCTGGCCTATAAAAGTATTTTAATCTTTCTTGTACTCAGAACAAACAATGTTGGAATATAGTTTTTTTTGGGAAGTATATTCATTTATATACAAAATGTAAGCTTGCATTAAGCCCTCATATACAATACAATTAAAAAAATAATATGAAAGGAAATATATTTTAAAATAAAAGAAATATACTGACCAGAAAATAATAGGTACGTACATATACTCGTATTATAAAAATTATAAACATAAATTACCACAATTTATATAAATTACAAATTTGTATAAATTACCTATTAACAGTTAACAAGCCTTGCTTTTAGCAATATGTATGCTATGTTTATAAGCATAGATGTTAATTTAACGTGATTTTTAATGTATATATATATATATCGTATCGTTAGCCAATTGCAGTCCACTGCTGGACATAGGCCTCCCCAAGTTTGCGCCAAACATCCCGGTCCTCCGCAACCCTCATCCAGCCTGCTCCGGCAACCTTGCTTATGTCGTCAGTCCAGCGGGCCAGAGAACGTCCTACACTACGTTTGCCAAGACGCGGTCTCCACTCCAGGACTCGTCTGCTCCAACGGCCATCGGTCCTGCGACAGACGTGACCGGCCCATAGCCACTTCAGCTTACTGATTTTGCGAGCTACGTCGGTTACTTTAGTTCTCTCACGGATAACCTCATTCCTGATTTTATCCTTGAGAGAGACCCCGAGCATAGCTCGCTGAGCGACTTTAAATCTGTGGACCAGCCCTACTGTCAGTGTCCACGTCTCGGCAGCGTATGTCATTACAGGTAGGACACATTGCTCAAAAACCTTCGTCTTTAGGCTTTGCGGAATTGTTGACGTAAGGACTCGACGGAGCTTGCCAAATGCCGCCCAACCCAACTGAATCCTCCTATCCGCTTCCTTCTCGAAGTTGTGTCGGCCAAGTTGTATTGTCTGGCCTAGGTAGGTGTAGTCCTGTACAACTTCAAGAAGAACGCCTTCGACCCGCACTGGTCTCGGCATGACGTTTCTGTTGAACATAACTTTTGTTTTGTCCAAGTTCATACCAAGACCAACACGTCGGGAGGACTCATTTAGGTCGTTCAGCATTTGATTTAGCTCTTCCAGTGTCTCTGCAAAGATGACTATATTGTCGGCAAAACGAAGATGAGAGATATACTCTCCATTGACGTTGACGCCTCGTCCAATCCAATCCAGGGTTTTAAAGACGTCCTCCATCGCGTTGGTGAACAGTTTCGGGGATATCACGTCCCCCTGTCGCATCCCACGATGGAGCCGAATAGGTCTTGTCCGCTGATCTTGGATTTGGACGGTCATCGTCGCAGCGCTGTAGAGACATCTCATCACCTCGATATATCGCCAGTCGATTTGACATCTCTGCAGGGACTCCAAAACAGCCCAGGTTTCGATGGCGTCGAACGCTTTCTCATAGTCCACAAATGCCAAACACAGCGGCTGATTATACTCCTCGGTCTTCTGTATAATCTGCCGAACAGTATGTATGTGGTCTATGGTGCTGTAGCCTTTTCGAAACCCGGCTTGCTCCGGAGGTTGGTATTCGTCGAGCTTGATGGCGATGACGATTCTTGAAAACAACTTGTAAATGTGGCTCAGGAGTGTAATCGGCCTGTAGTTCTTTAGGAGGGTTTTATCACCCTTCTTGAAGAACAAGACGACCACACCCCTGGACCACGCTTCTGGCGTCATGCCTTGGCGGATGACGGCATTAAAGAGTTCCGCTAAGGCCTTTTGGACCGGTAGTCCACCAGCCTTTAGGAGCTCAGTGATAATGCCATCATCACCCGGGGCCTTCCCATTCCTGAGCTGTTTAAGAGCCGCACTAATCTCGCTTACGTCACCGTCCGGGATGTATTCCGAGTAATGGCGCGTCAGTGGTGCACGTGGATCTTCAGTGTCCTGAGCTATAGGCTTGTGTGTGCGCGATGAGTAGAGCAGCCCATAGAACTTCTCAACCTCATTCTGGATCTGGGGTCTTGACGTGACTATTGTGCCATCCGCTGTCTTAAGCTTTGCAAGGTGGCTTCTCCCTAGCGGTCTTTGGAAAACTTTGGACCCCCTATTTTGCTCAATGAGGGTTGTAATAGTTCTCGTGTTTGAGCAACGGAGGTTCCGGCGCGTGAGTTTCCTTATCCGCCTAGAGAGAGCCCGTTGATTTGGAGAAGCTGCTTGAGCGAATGGCATTTCCCGTCTCTGCCTCATCAGATCCAGGGTTTCGGGAGCAAGTTTGGACTGCTTGGTGGTACTCGTCGGCGGAAAATGCTTACGGCCCAGTTTACACACTGTCTTCACCACGCTGTCGGTTATCTCGTCCACATCGTCAGTGGTTTCCAGCGAGTCGAATCGATTTTGCAGTTCCAATTGGAACTGCTTGGACACACGGTCTACTTGGGGCGGCGTAGGTCGGAGAGTAGATTTCAGCAGGCGTTTTCGTTCGACTTTGAAGCATATATTCAGAGTGCCTCGTACGAGTCGGTGATCGCTGCCGGTGTTAAACCTGTTGATCATAGAGACATCTTTGAATATATACTTTCTGTCCGCCATGATAAAATCTATCTCGTTCCTTGTCACAGTATCTGGACTTTGCCAGGTCCATCTCCTTTGAGGCTTCTTCTTGAAGAAGGAATTCATCAAGTAAAGCCCCTGCATCTCGAGGAAGTTGACCAGCATTTGCCCCCTGTGATTTCTGCACCCCAACCCATGTGGTCCAATCTTCGATTCGTCGCATTCCTGTACTCCCACTTTAGCGTTGAAGTCTCCCATGACCACGTTGTAGAAGCATGAGGTCGTACCATGTATGGCTTTAGTAATGTCCTCATACATGGCTTCAACCTCTTCATCGGGGTGTGTCGAGGTCGGCGCGTATACCTGCACTACCTTCAGAGAGTACCTGTCGGTAAGCTTGATTACGAGGTACGCTACCCGGGTCGACACGCTACTAACTTCCACAACGTTGCCAACAAGAGCTCTGTGGACCAGAAAACCGACACCACCTTGGGAGGCCCTATCACCTTCCCGGAAGTAGAGCAAGTGACCAGAGTCAAGGGTTATTGTATCCTCTCCCTCTCTTCGGACTTCCGATAACCCCAGAATACTCCACTTTATATGACTTAACTCTACTTCCAGTTCTGTGAGGTGATGGTCCAGCCGAATCGTACGTCCGTTGTACGTTGCCAAATACATATGTTGTTTTCGGCAGCCTTTACTCCGGGGATTCTTAGCACCCTCTGCCCCGCCGTGACCACGACCGCTGCCTTGGCCGGGAATAGCGGGGCTGCCGGGCACTGAGGGCCGTATTTTTGGCGTTGTCTCCATGGGGGATCTTGCCATTGTCACCACGCTTGGCAGGCGGGTTGGTGACCGCAGTAGGTGTTTATGTTAGACAGGGTCACGCTGCTGCCCATGCCCTGATTTTTCCCTTAGTCGCTTCTTACGACACCCGCGGGAGGATATGGGGTGATGCTATTCTAAGCCGGCATCACACGGCATGTCTTTAAAAGAAGATTGGAAGACCTCCACTAAGTATTATGCGGGCTCAGATAACAATGGTAAGCTGAATTTTGTGTTTTCACTATACCAGCACTTAACTTAAGCCTTATGATGTTTATTTATATTTAAATATTTACATAATTTCTCTTCTTCCTAAGTTTCTTTAAATAAAAGAAAAATTGGGCGTCAATATAAAATTAATTACTTATTCTAGCCCTGAGTTTATGAATAAGTAATAATTAAATATATGTTATATTCAAAATAAAATGCATGAAATTTCTATTTATACGTGCTAAAACATTGTTAAACTTTTCATTCAAAATATAATATATTTATATATTATATTTATAATATATTTATATATTATATTTATAATATATTTATATATATAATCCAAAGAAATGTATAAATAAATTGATACATACTTGCTGTATTCTTCCCTAGCGATCATTTCGTTCCATTTATGGTCAAGAGCTTTTCGTGCTTGATCAAGCTGATTCTGTACATAGTATGAGAGTTTCTTCACTGAAGCTATACGTTTTGCGGTTAGAGGGTCCATTTGTGTCCACTCTTGGTGGCCTTTTACTCTATAATGGAAAAATTAAAATTAAATTTCATTTTAATATTATTTATTTTGTTTACATTTTAAAGAAACAACCAATTCGGGTCACTAAGTTATATATCCAACAAACTCATAGAGAACTTAATTTCAGATCACTCTCACTTTTTCAAGCTATCCGCTTGTCAATGATGAATTTAAAATTTGATAAATTTGTCATAACGTTTAAATATAGTTAAGTCAAATTCGATAAATGTTGAGTTACAACAATATCGTATCACTAATATATATAACTTTGCGTATCAAGTGGCGGAACTCTACGCAGCGCCTTACTTGAGCGCCGTGTCTTACCAGAGCGGAGCAGATAATTTAAAGTAAAAAATCTATGAATTAATAAATAGCTTACTCAGCATGCGTCCTAGCTTCAGCGACAGCAGCACAAGTGCGTACTAGTTCCAATTTTAGTTGTATGACAGTTTCTCTTAACTCTTCCATCTCACACTCCTTCCTTAGTTTATCCGCGTCCATATTTATATCCATTGCCAGGTTTGCTCCTTGTATCTCCTTTTGAAACTGAATAAAAATGTTTAAATTAAATGGACACTCTTAAAACCTATATTTATATATCTTACGATTTTTTACCATTTATACGACTTTTATGGTGATTTAAAAAAAGTAAGAAAGTCAAGTTCATAAATTATACAAATATTAATTAATAAAGTAAAAATAATAATTTATTTTAAATGAAACTATTTAATCGGATTAATCGCGTATATTTTGGTATTCGAAAATACATTTTTGGACACCTGACGTTTCGAACACTTTACAGTAGTCCGTGGTCACAGGTAGACTTTACAGTAGACTCACGGACTACTGTAAAGTGTTCGAAACGTCAGGTGTCCAAAAATGTATTTTCGAATACCAAAATATACGCGATTAATCCGGTTAAATAGTTTCATTTAAAATGTATAGAAATCGCGAAAATCAAAGATCTTATTATAATAATTTATAATAGACATATATCTAATATTTTTTCTTCACGTATTTTTTTTATTGTCCACACTCTACGGACAAAAATCCATACCTTTTGATACGTTGATTATTTTTTTATAAAAATTTAAGTGCTTAAACTTATAAGACTCATAGAGATGCTACTCTATGAGTTCCCTAAGAGAGTCCAGGATTTACTGTTAGTTGCCCACTTAGTTTCTAGCCTAAAATTTTAATTAACTACTACATATATTTCAAATTTATAATGTAACTTATTCTAATACACACATGCATTATCTTATTTTATATTTTATACAAAATCTATAAGTTGCTCCCTTTTATTTATTCAGTAATGATAACAACGGGATGTGGATGGCATCATCGCCATGGTAGAAGATATGACCGCTTCGTTCCTATCTATGAGGGCTATTTTTAAATGATATTCCACAATCCTTTTATCGTTGCCTCCGTTACTTTCCGTATCAGTCTTTTGATCGCATCGTCTTCGCCACCGCTGTAATATAATAGATACAGCTACTGGTGTAGCGCGGTGGATTTTTAGCAGAACTCTTTGTGAACTCATTTTTGAAAAAACATATAAAAATTTGAACTGGAGGAATAACAGTTATAAATAATAAATCCTTGTAAGCTATTTTACCGATACTGCCTGCCTGTTTCCAAACGAAGTTTCTCCCCTTCCCAACAGACTTCCCACAACGAATATAAAAGTACTGAATACTGATCTGGTGGTTGAACGATTCCATTCTGTGTAAATATGCTTGGCTTGTTTCTCTGCTGCCTTACGTTGACAGCGCTCTGAGCCACTTTCAATGGTAGTGAGGGTTTTATGGGAGTTCTCAACTGGATACCAGATTTCTTTACCTTTAAATAACTGAGATCTTCCCCTCTGTCCTCATACACTAAGAACTCGTACTGTTCTGAGGCCTTTATACATACTAGACGGTCTGCCACTTCTCCTCTGTCGTAGTCAACAGCCATAGCGTCTACACTCATCACACATGCGCCTTGTCCCTATCAATTTCACCTATCCTTAAGAGCATCTCTTGAGCTACCATGAAGGGCGTCCCGCCATCACCACCACCACCCCAACCTTCCTACTGGGCAACGCTTTATATAATTCGCATCGTACTGCCGTTTTCTTTGTGCTCCCGTTCAGAAGACTGGCCAGGCCAGGTGAAACTGCGACAAATTTATTATTTCTAGGCATACAGAAGCTCTCTCAAATCATTCTTGGTCAGCAATATCCCAATTTGTGCCTCAAGTTCGATTCGGTCAGCAGCAAACGTTGAATACTCCAGTAGTACTCCAGTAGTATAAGTGTAGCACTTATTTTGTTAATTATCATCCCAATCGCATCCCGGAGAATCCGGAGATTTAAATCTGTGTAAATATTCTGCTATACCTCCGTGACCCGTTAGCATTTGCACTTGTAATGGAGTAAACTCCATTGTTCTTATTATTTTGTAAGATACTTCTATATCTGGGAGGAATTTCTTGGTGACTGACTGCTCCCGTCTGGGATGCTTTATATCTCCGTAGCCATATTCTTATGGACTCCATTCTGATTAATCTTTTAATACATGACACCCTTGTCATATATTAAAAGATTAATTTTATCATATTCTTGAACAGTGTTTTTTAGTGCTGCTTCTTTCGCTAGTTCGTCGGCACGTTCGTTCCCTGCAGTACCCACATGAGCCCTCAGCCAAAAAAATCTGCTCTGATTTTTCTGAACTTCATTAACTAGAGGGTGGTATGACCATGGATTCTTTAGAAGATCTAAAATCACTAAAGATGTTGACTATTTGATCATCGCTGTATGCCAAATTTTGGGAAGCTCTGAACAAAGCATAAAGTTCAGACTGAAAGTACAATTCGGATATAGACTAATTTTCTTATAGCTGGTCTCCTTTCCTCCCTTCGATTTAGAAAGCTGCACCCACTTTTCCTTCAATCTTGCTACCATCAGTAAAGATCCGAGTACCATTGATATGTGGTGATTGTGGGTGATTGTTTCGGGATTCAAGTCTTCCAACAAGTCCATAGCAGTTTATACCGTAGGGTGCGGTTTGTTAATGTAATTACTATTTATTTTAAGTTCCATTCCTGGCGGGAGGTAGCTTTTAGAGTAGCTTTTTTTTACTTTTGCATGGTCTTTTATTTTAATGTCAAGGGGTAGTAACCCTGACAGTGCCAATGCAGATGTTAAAGATACTGTCCTATATGCTCTGCAGATCTTTTGAGCGAAACCCCGCTGGAGTGTGTTTAACAAATTTTGTATCATCTGTAAATCAGTAGTATGAGACCAGACATTTGCTGCATAAGTCTTATGGGTTCCACAATTGCCACGTATATAGTTATAGTTACTTCTGTGTTAAGACCTCACGTTAGTTTTTATAATATTGTACATATATTTTCGTTTAGTTCATTCTTTATTTATCATTTCTTATTGTTAATTATTATTATATAGAAGCTGGTCGTGGCGCAATGGGCTAGCGTCTGTCTGCGATCGTTTGTGGGTTCGATTCCCACTCGGGGGAGTGATTATATTTAAAATTATTTTCACTTTCTCGCTCTGGTTAGACAAAGTGCGACTTTGAGTTCCATCACTCAACATGCAATGTCTCGAATTCGGTGGAAAGCGAAGTATGGAGTGTCTTGACACTAGGTACTACTAGGTACTTGGTAGGTCTACTCGGCTGTTGCGGGTTAAAAGCAGTAAGTTATAAAATACTTCTAACCAATATCATAATTTTTATATCATATTAAAATTAATTTACAAATATATTATTTAGTACAGTTTCATTTTATAAAAACTCTTAGGTTGTAATTCATAGCGTTTACCTTTTGTTGTCGATCTTGTGTGATTTTTACAAACTTATATAATTCCATTTGAAAGTCATTAACTTCTTTGATGAGTATTTTCATTAATTCCTGATTCGCTTTTGCTTTATTGATCTTCTCCTGTTCCAGTTTCATTGCCGCTGTCACTTCTACTGGCTGAGGCTTAGGCACTTGAATTGGTACTTTTGGCTGAGCCTAAAAAATAATACATCATTATCATAATTTCATACAAAGTATAGCTGACACCTAATTTATTGAGAAAAGTCACTTTTCATAATGATTGAAGCAGGCAGTGGGACAGCATCTAACTGTAAACGCGATTAATTTTGGGTTCGATCCCCACTCGGGGGAATCATTAAATTTAAATTATTTTCATTTCTGCTCCCAGGTAAGCAGCGCTGCGTTGAGTCCCGCCACTCAACATGCAATGTCTCGAATTCGGAGCGGAGTACATAGAGTCTAGAAACTAGGTACTTCCTGTCTACCCTGCTATGCGGGATAAAAGCGTGAAGCTAATGATTCATAGTCTAAAATTATTATAAATAAATTAATTATTATGACAGACACACAATTATATTACTAGTAAACGCCCGAAATTTCGTTTGCGTGAACTTGACCCTGTTTATAATTTAAATTGATATAATTTTATTTATGAACTGATGGAAATAAAATAACACAATGTCAATTGTTACCAAAATACAGTTTTATAAAACTGCATCTAAATTGGTTAATCCGTTTCCAAAATTAGCGTGTATTGACGCACAGACAAAGATATATTTTATTAGAAAATCAATGATGTGGTTTTTATTTTATTAATAATTAAACCTAATATTGGTTTTTGTACATATATCTTTAATGTACAGAAAGCTATCAGTTACATTTTTATTGTAGGTATAGATTATTAAAGCTTCTGACGCATTTTTTCAGGTAAGAAGAGCCTAGCGAATAATTAATACATTTTTAGTTATTTTGAAGCATTATTGTGAAAAAATCTATGTATTAATATAATAAATACTCATAATTTATTTAGATGTTTGAATCTATATTAATCGGACTACACATTTTAATCACTTATATAGTATAATAAAAAATGAGTTTCATTACCAAAATAGTAGGCGTTTCAGTAGCAGCAGTCGATGCCTCTTTTTTGACACCTAACGGCAAAGAAGTTGCTAGAACAAAAGACAAAAGCATATAAAAAACGTAAAGTAATTTTAGTTTTATAATCACTAAAAACATATTTTTTATTTATTAATATAATTAAAAAGACATATTTTTTACTTCGATTTTTATACTCAACAAATGCGTGGTTTTTAGTTTTTTTACATTATATATTATTTTAAGTTGTGGTGCAATATGATAGCGTCAAGTAATAATTAAAATTATTCCTCTTTCACCGTTCTGATAGGACGTAAGAATCAACTGCTACGTTGAAATCCGACATTCTTGATTCTTGATAACTCTTGATGTATTAAGATAATTTAATTTAGTCGAAAATTCGGTTAAATTTAAATATAGAATTAGTTCTAAGTAGCAGATTAGAATTATCTTTAAATAAAAAGAAAAGCGAAAAGCGAAGAATTCGATTCTCCTCTTTGGCGCAAAGCGAAGTACGGAGTGTCCTGACACTAGGTACTTTCTGTATAGCCGGAATAAAAGCGTGAAACTAAAAAAATAACAATAAGAAAAAAAGATACAGACCCAGTTTGCATTGCATTAAATTTTATATTATAAAAACACTCTTCATATATTAACACTAATTTTTCAAGTAGTCTGACTATTTTGTTTTGATGAATAAAGCGTGAAGCTAGGTTTGTACAGTCATACCAGGTTGCACACTACTAGGTGCTTGAGGTATCGGTTTCGTCAGCGTTGTTGCTATTGGTTGCAATTGTGGTTGTGGTTGCACAGGTTGTTGTGGTTTCATGGTTTGTTGTGGTTGTTGGGAAGGTGGTTTCACTTGTAGTTGTGGAATTGGTTGCTGTATTTGCTGTTGTACGGGTTGCATCTTCATGTGAGGGGGTTCCTAAATAGTAATTGTGAAACAAATTTATATGAATACGAGCTGTGCCCGCAACTTCGTCTTAGTGATACTTTTATCTTTAATTTATAATTTTAAAATAAATTAAAATTTATTTTATTTTACATCACTTATGAAAATCAGCTTAGCCATTCCAGGGATGAGACGGAACAGGCAGACACATTTATAAAATATTAAAAAATGATATTTCATATTCATACCGTGTACGTATTTAGTAAGCAATGACTATATAACAATATAAATAATATTATCTTTTAAAATATCCCTCTTAACCAAAGTATGAATATAACTCTTTTAAGAAAAAAATAACAATTATTATATGGATTTTTTTCTTGTCAAGCAATAGTATATATACTTGGAAGTAAATTTTAAGTAACAGAAATTTGTAAAAATCTCTCTACCAAAACACTAGCAAGCAGGACTCGTAATAATCACATTACAATTTCAACATATGCCCTTCCGCCTAATTCAAAAGATTAATGTATTTTCTGAGAATATACCTTGGTAGTTGTGGTGGCGCCGCTACTGGCGCTGCTACTGGTACTGGAGCTGGTTGTTGTGCTGGTACGTCATCAGGTATTACTCTGAAAATTAATTTGTAAAACATAAAATAATTAATAAAAATATCTTTATTGTTCATACAAACTATTAATAATCTATACTTTCAATAAAACTATAGAATTTTCAATTCGTGTACATTGAAAATATTAAAAAAATTGTAGCAAGGTATGTTAATTAAATTTTTGCTGTCTTTCTGTTTGTTCAAACTTCACATGAAAACTACTGGTTCAATTGCTATGGTCCTGGTGTAATTATACTTCAACTAAACAGATTAAAAACAAGCTTAATATTAGCGGCTCGATGGGTAGACACAACTTCTATACTAATCGCAAGTAGTAAGTCTGTCGTACCTTACGGCATCCGCAGAGGAATACACTAACGCAGTAAATGTACAGAATAGACTTATCTCTTTTATTATATGTACGTGTAGCTATATAGGTAGATAGGTTATATAAGTAGTAACTTTGTATATATATATATATATATATATATATATATATATATATATATATATATATATATATATATATTCTAGCAAGGACGACCTGTTTCGCGTTAAGTAGCAAAATCAATAGAGAAATGAAGATAAATTAAAAAAAGACGTTGGTTATAAGTGAGTCTCGAATCATCTTGCGCCATCCATCGAGTCATATACTGTCTCAATGCCCCATGATAGATCTAAATCAAAATGTATAAAAAGATTTTACTTACTTTGTCAATGCAGCATTAGGCAACATCAATAGTTGTATAGGATTACAGAGTTGTGGTGCAGATTTATTTAAATTTATTATATTAAATATTGTCAACCATCCAGTATGAGATAATACATGCAAAATTGGCATTGGTGGAAGCACTTCATTTTCACCTAGAAGTAAATCAAGTATTTAAATATGTGTAACATTTTTTAACATGTTTAAATTTGGCAACTCTGGATATGTATCTTACAGTTTTAAAATAAAAGTAGCCTAAGTTACTTATTATTACATCCGCTCTCTACCAGTAAAATGCCATTGATGGCATTTTGAAATTGGTTTCCCACAAAAAATATAAAAAAAAATACTTTTGTATATTTGGTAAAAAGCAGTTATTTTAACAAACAAACACAATCACATAATTTTATGTAAAGAAATCTAAATATGAAAACAGCAATATAGAAATCTCGGTTAGTTACACATAAATTAAACCAGCTTAAATAAATAATAATTCTTAATATTTTTTTATTGCATAATTCTTTTTTGTAAGCAGAATAAAAATGTTATTTTTTTATTTTATGTATGTTAAAATCTCAATAATATAGTATTTACCCCAAGGTATCTGATGTATAGCTGCAATATCTACACAGATGCCAAGTGGAAAATTTTCTTGGGTTTTATTTGTTAAAGGCAACTCAGGTCTCGCTTCATCTGACTGTAAAATTATCATAAATTATTAAAATTTAAGATTAGTTTGATTTTAAATATTCAGCATCAATATAATCGTTTACTTTTACATCAGATAAGATTCTTTTGTAATTTTTATCTTTAACCATTTGACCATAAATCACAATCACATAGTGATAATAAATCCTCGTCCTTCCTACTCAAACAGGTTTAGTGTTGAGAAACAAAACTTAACATCTACTATTGTTTTAACTAGACCATATATAAATAAATTACTTAAACAAAGTGGGATTAAAATCAGTAACAATCAAAAGTAGTTGTGTTGCATTAAGATGTCAATTATAATAATAATAAATACATATGTAATCTTATTTTTGTTATAAATATTTATAAATTACACGAATTATAATCATATGGCAAAATTATAAATATTTAGACATATAACAAACCTGACACCATTGAACCCAATTAGAGCCATCTGCAGTCCCTAAAGTCGCTATTTCCATACTGTTTGCTGAAGATGTCAGTATTAAGTTCCTGAACAAAAAAAATAGTTTAAATTTTGGAACTTGTATTATCTTTCACTAAATTTTAGTATTTACAATTGTCTAGAAACTTTTTAAATTGTATATTAGTTTGCATAAAGAGTATAATGTCACATTATCATACTACTTTTTTTAAGAAAACAAACAAAAAAAATATCATGGTATATGTATAATGAAGTTTCGACCAAATGTTCTTGTTTACTAACCATTGAGCAATTCCATGTAAATAATAATACCAGGGCCTGTCAGATCCTGTACTGTAGCAAATGTCCTCATAGTTAGTGCAAGATGGCACAACTCCTTTTGGAGTGTTTACTATAGTTACAGCTATAAAGAGAAGTAGAGATAATCACTATTTGCAGAGTAAACTATTTCATAAGTTTATTATAAGTATCCAAATAAGTAAAAGATTTTTTTAGACTAGATTGAGACTAATAAAATATATAAGAAATTAAATATAAAATGTATTGCTTTTTACATCTTGAATAATGCTTTATATGCTTTACCAGGTCGGCTATTATCAGATGCATTTCTATAGGCAACTGCAAATTGGTATGTTGCAATCCAATAAATAGATAACACTTCGACAGGTGCTCCCTCAAACAAATTTGGGGTTGGAACCATTTTCATTTGAGACAAATCTGGCTTGTACTGTGTGAGTGTTCCGTCATTATTGCCTGTAACCAATTGCTTGCCTTTCGGACTCCAGCATAGGCATCTGTAAGACAATAAAAAATCACATATATTTGAATTTATTTATTACTATGACCTGCTGGCGGCTTCGCCGCTATGAAGTGAGCGAATATATCAATAAAATAATGTATAAGTAGTTTAGAAAATATTTTTAAATGGAACAAATAACATTCTGTGAAATCTCAAAACTCTAAAAATTCAATTTAAGTTAGATCTTTACACAGTGCGCCTGCACTATAGGATCTAATCCACAGATATCGATGTCCCTCATTATTTTATTTAGATTGACATGTTTAAATTTGTCATATTCGAATGGTATGTCTAATTTTAATCATTTAAATAGTAATAAGTAAATAGTAATACTTAATAGGATAAGGATTAGCACAGAGGTATGAATGGTATAATTTGGGAACTACGTGTAAATGAACTTTTATTTAAGTCACAGAAAAATATAAGTAGTAAATATAGGAATAGGTCAGGAAATGAACTTTTGATATATATCTGCTTAAAATATAAATACCTATGAATAATAAATATAAATACAATAATAAAATATATAAGAAAGTATGAATCTTTATACGAATAATATGAAGTAGAAGTTTGTTTGTTTGAACGCGTTTTAATCTCAGGACCTACTGATTGGGATTGAAAAATTCTTTCTGTGTTGAATAGTACATTTAGGAAAGATATATAAAATCAGTCTACGACTAATGAGAGTGAAGTAGTAATAATAAATTTTGTGAAATCGGGAAAACTTGTATATTTTTTAAGCTTTACTTGCGTGTATTTAATATAGATTAACTAAGTCTTTTACACCAACTAATTTGGATTTAGCCGAATATTTTAAAATTTATAACGATATGGTTGACTTGAGCGCCATAAAGTGCCTAATGCGGCGGACTCACGTGGAAAGGAGAAAAATTTCTGTGATTATGTAACGATAACTGTCAAGATAAATATAGTTTTATTACGAATCCGCGAGCGAATTTTAGTATAATAATAAAACTTGAATAAACAAATAAAATAACTACAATACAGAAGATATCATTATAAGTAGAATAAAAAATGCGTTTCGAAAACTCAAAACCTCCCGTCCACTACGTAAGGAGCCGCGGCTTTATACCTATATTACAGATATCAATCACCCTTTCCCCTCGCCCCCTCAGTGTAACCCACTAGGCTGCACAGGACCACATACGCCGCGTTATTTACTACTACATTAATTATTTTCTTAATATCTTTTTAATGGAATATCCGATTTAAATAATTTAAAAAGTATTTTACAAGTATTGAAACGGTTTTTATTTAAATACTGTTTTAATGGGGTAAACATTAATATAGAGATTTAAATAATGTGATTTGAGTCTTGTAGCATTTTTTCGACTTTTAAAATGTACAAAAGTATTTATTATTAATATTGGAGATATGGTATCACCGACTTTTTCGTAGACATTGATACGATCTATAATACTGTAGAAACTATTTTATTGTTCTAATATCAATAGTTTCTGCATGCACGCGATGAGAGATTTTATAGCTACCTTTTTTTACACTTTGACTTACATTATTGTATTTTAATTAGAGATATCTATTTTTTTTGAAAATGCCATATAGCCTATGTTCAGAAAGCTGCATAGCTTTTAATGGTAAAAGAATTTTTGAAATTGGTCCAGTAGTTTATGCGTGAAACCGCGACAAACATACAAATATTTCCTCTTTATAATATTACTATAGAGTATACTCTATGCTAATAGTATAAAGTGTACTTCAAAATTATTTTTGTAATTTATAGATGTTGAAGAAATATAGACTAGGACAGATTGTTATTACTAAATAAAAATAGTATTTATGTTATAAAGGGATATATTTGATTTCATTTTTATGAACATTCAAACATTTGATGTTTAAATAGGTCATTATAAGCACCTTTGAACCATCAATTAATATAAAAAAAATGTATTGTCTATCCTATAAGAAACTTCTACTTGTTGTTCTATTGAGAAAAGTAGTATTATTGTAGTATTGTCTAACAGTTGCAACAAGCTTCTGCAACATAATCTGCTATACAAATATTAAGTAGTTCACTGGAATAAAGCACTGTTTTCCCATTACATTATATAAATTGTGTTATATTACTTACACATTATATCTAAAAGTTTTATATAAGTTGTATATTCATTGGATATTCCTTTTTAATTTTTAATTAATATTTTTAAAATAATTTATTTGTTTATTCTTAATATATGCTCAATTTATTAAATTGAACAATTAAAATATCTTACCTTGCATTAGATTGTATTTTCTTCACTTGCATATTACTGACTTGACTGACTAATAAAGTGCCATCAAAATATACAATACCAATTGTATCGGGGATGCATGGGTTCCATTGTAAAGAAGATACAAATGTGGAAGGGTTTATATCACATTTATCGTTACAGAAGGTCTAATTTCCTGTAATAATAAGTATAAAATTTTATACTATAAGATCTTTGATAAACACAAATATTACACATATTAAATTAAACTATTTTAAATGGATTAATTGCATATATTTTGGTATTCATAAATACACTTTTGGAAACTTGATCTTTGAAACACTACAGAAGTCCGTGGTAATTAATTTGGATAATTAATTTTGTATTAACTGACAGATAAATGCCATCTTAGTCAGCCTGTGACCATGGACTACTGTAAAGTGTATGAAAGATCAGGTTTGCAATATGTATTTTCAAATACCAAAATATACACAATTAAACTGTTTAAAATCGTTTCATTTAAAATGTCATTTTTTCACACATTCTTTTACTTTAAAAACTTTATAGAGCTAAACATATTATTATTTTATTTCTGTTTGTACATACCGGATTTTGAAAATCTACACATTTATATACAAGGAGCATTTGTCCTCCTATTACAGCAAGCCATTCCTGAGTACAGTTCACTGCTACATGTGTGGGAGAAACATCAAGTTTTTACTAGCATGTGTGGAGCTTCACATCTCTTTATCAATGAGCTCTTTAAGTAATATACTGAAAAAATATCATTATTTTTATATGTACAATATACTTTTTTAGGTGATTATAATAATAGACTTCTTTATGGTTCTTTAGGCTTCTATGTAAATAACTAAAATCCAATACATTAATAATATACAATAATATTTCAGTGTACTATAATCAAGATACAACAAGTAACCCATATCTATTGAATATGATACTTTGATGTATTAACATAATGTGTGCTTTTAATAGTTTACCTGAAAGGATTCCATTTCCATTCATAGGTGAAGCTAAGAATACAATACCATATTTGCTAGTAGAAGTAATCAAGTTATAATCCTCTATTGCTTAACAAGTTCTTGGTGTTGAACACTTTATTTTCGTTGGAGTTGGTACAGTAAATTCTGTAATAGGGTATTAATTAAAATTTATTTATCATATATGTCGGCATAAGTTTTAAATTCTGAATAAACAAATATTCTTCTTAATGCTTACCGGCTCTTCAACCGAATTTGGACCAAATTTTACTTCCATTTTAAATTTGATACAGGTTAAAAGGTTTTTAAAACTTTTATCTGATATCTAAAAATTAAAATAATGTATGCATTCAAGGATTCATACGCAATAAATAGCGATCGACTATCAAGCACAGAGCGCGAGTTCCGATTTGACACTTACTGACAGTTGACAAGTTGACAGTCAATTTGAAAATGACATTGATGTATAAGATTTGTTAACGTGATTGCCATAACCACAAATAAAGTCCATTAGGTACATGTATAATTTCTAATAATTCATATGTTTCATGCACAATAATGGCAAAATATAAAACTGTAAACGTTAAATATAGTAATAAAATTATATTACATTTTCAGATATTTAACAAAATCTTATATTAAATTAGTAATGGATGAATTGACAACATCACGTTTAAAACATAAATTTTAAATAACATAAATCAATTAATTTTAAATTACATAAATCAACAAAATATTGTTATTTGGTCAAGCACAAAAACAATGTGTTTGTAATTAAATTTCGCTTATGTGACAGTTTACAAAGACAAACTTGTGAATTTTGGGATTTCATAACATTTTTTAAATATTCTAATAAAATTAAAAATACCTCAGACGTATAATTAAGTTTTTACATGTTACTACCACGAAAAATAACTTATCTTGTTATAAGATAAAATAAAAAAAACCTACATTACAGTTCTTGTGGAAGTAAAAGCAACTTTTCTATCATTTAATTTACAATTATGTCATACATGAATATTAAAACATGAAATTAGCATTTTGAAAATGTAAATAAATATGAACTTTATATACGTGAAGAATAAAATAATGTACTGATAAAATTGAATAACCTACTGTAAACGTTAATTATTTTAGACTGGTATTTGATGTTCAGTCTTCTTGATGTAATCTCTTAAAGTTTTAGATTTAAATACAAGTACAATTTTATTTTTAAATTATAGATATATTTATTATTTTAAAGAAGTAAAATTAATATATGTATTTGTCGATAGATTAAGAACTAAAAAACATTACGTACTAAATTAATCAGGTGTAAAAGAAAGCTCTCCTTAATTGTATTATTAAATATAAAGTTACATTGCAAAAAGCTTAAATTTTACCTATGTTTTACTCACAATCCGGAAAATTTAAAAACCTTTTAATTAGCCAATTATAAATCGTATCTGGAAAAGGAATTTTAAACAGATTGTAATAAAATTTATACCGCCATGATTCTACCTTGTACATCTTTTTTGGATTATCATCCTTGAGAGATTGCATAAATGTTTCAATAATATTTTCATCATTACAGTATCATATTTAACATATATTGAAGCATCTTTCAAATAGTTATTTAAAGCCTTTATTTCTTTTCATGTAAACATTTCTGGTCTTCCGATAAATGTTGTAACATAATGTTGCCGTTTTCAAATGTTTTGCCATTAAATTGCTGGATCCGACAAATCCACCTAAAGTGAAGGTAATAAAATAAATAAAAATATAATGTATCTACGATTATATTGAATTCTATAAATAAACGTAGATTTACCGGGTATAAATGCTACGGCTTTAAATTATTTTGAGTGTGCTCTAAGTGTAAGGCTCGTGTCCAGGCTAACAAGCCTGCTTTACTTGCGCTGTAGGGTCCAAATCCGGGTAGTGGTTGCAATCCACAGTGGCTGGCTACATTTATAATTCGTGGTTTTACACCCTGATGGAGGAAAAAGATTTTATTTAAAATGTTGATTATGGAACGTATTCCAATTAAGAGGTTTCACGTGTAGCTATCCCAAAAGCTTGCAATATTTATACATATTATATGTCCTTACGTCCTTTGCACTTCGGTGAAGATCGGGCAAGAATGAGAGACTATCCTCATAGCACCTAGCAAATTAACGTTAATAATATTTTCTATAATTTGCGGTGTGTGCCACTCGAAGTCACCTATTGTCATTACTCC